>CM060305.1:13329192-13399192 GCA_030674185.1 Monoplex corrugatus
ATTTCTTTTTTTTTTTTAAAATTTCTTTCTTCCTCCTTCCTCGTTTTATTATCATATTGTTTAAAATTTAAAATTTTTTGGCACTTACACGCTGTGTGATTTTGTGTGTGTACATAGATTTACAGGCTTCAGATTGAAAAGTAGATCTTTTTAAAAGTCAGTGGTGCATAGGCCTACTGCTAGCGCAATTAGCTCAAAAAACCTCGCACAGAGTGCCAGGCGTGACGCAAAGGTCACAGCCAGAAAAAAGGGTTATTGCTGCTGTTTTTTGGACGGTCCCGCCACTTTTACCCCATGAGGGCCGCTTATTTAAATTTTTTTACTGCTTATTTCAAGTTTTCACCACCAACATCACGTATTGCACCCTTTTCAACAAAAGGGTTGTTTTAAAGGGCCGAAGGGCGGGGGGCAAACAGGGCAATGACCACTCAAAAATTAGACTGAAGAGTTCTGGGTTTGGCAGTGGGGTATCCTTTTGAACATTGAGAATTTTTTTGCAGATCATGGAGAGGGATGTCACACACAAAAATCTTAACTTTGTTGGGACACACACACACACACACACACACACGTATGTATGTACATACATACATACTAATACAAAATCATAAACACATAAACACATGCAAAAGTGCTTGCATGTTACCATACTCATGCACTCATAAATGTATGCACACGCAATTACCCACTCATATAAACACACACACACACACACACACACACACACACACACACACACACACACACACACATACACACACACGCACACACACATACACACACTCACTCTCTCTCATTTTCTCTGTCTGTCTCTCTCTCTCACACAAACATTCATTCAAAATCACACTCAAACTTGTTGGTCAGCAACGGTAGGGAGATCTGTGGAATTTGGCCAGTGTGCAGGTATGTAGATCCATACCGTCGGAAAACAGATTCATTTCATTTCCTTTTTTTAAAATTTCATTTCAGTTCATTTCTCTCTTCCTCGTTTTATTATCAGTATTGTTTAAATTAATTTTTTGGCACTTACACGCTGTGTGAGTTTGTGTGTGTACATGCAGATTTACAGGCTTCAGATTGAAAAGTAGATCTATTTAAGTCAGTGGTGCATAGGCCTACTGCTAGCGCAATTAGCTCACAACCTCGCACAGAGTGCCAGGCGTGATCGCAAAGGTCACAGCCAGAGTCAAGGTTATTGCTGCTGTCTTTTGACGTGTCCGCCACGTTACACATGATGCTCGCTTATTTCAATTTTTTACTGCTTATTTCAAGTTTTCACCATCCAACATCACGTATTGCACGCCGTTCAACACAAGTTGTGTTAAGCCGAAGGGCGGTGGGCAGAACATGGCAATGAGCCACTCAAAAATTAGACTGAAGAGTTCTGGGATGGCAGTGGAGTATCCGTTGAACATTGAGAACTTTTGCAGATCATGGAGAGGGATGTCACACACAGATCTTAACATTGTTGGGGATCTACTTAATGAGGTACATATGTAATAACATTGTTGGGGATCTACTTAATGAGGTACGTATGTAACTGCTGTTCTTGTTGAGTGTGATCAGCGTCTGCTAGTCCACCTCCGTCATGGACATGCAACCACGGAACATAACAGCCATAGTGAGGTATCGTTCATGGCGAGGATCACAGGCAGCCATCACATTCTTGGCGTTAAACATCTGCTGGGTCAGCTCAGGCACTGTGAGGGCCCTGTACTGCTGGGAACCACAGGAGGTCAGGGGGGCAGTCAGGTATGAAGAAGCACAGATGGGGAAGGGGACCATGTTGAGAGATGGTTTACACCGATTGGCATTTAGCTGACCAGGGAAACGCAGGCAAGTGGTCACTCCTGACATGGTGATGGAGACCAAATGTCTTTAAGTGGGGGTGGTTAGTTTCAGTGTGCGGAAGCAGATGTCACACAGAGTCTCGTTATCAATGCAGTAATTCTCGTCTGTGTTCTCCACCAGCTGGTGAACTGACAGGCTGGCATTTATGGCGTCACAACTGTGTCATAAAACTTTGGGGAAGATATGTGTGATGGAGAAGGTGCTCATAATTCTGTCAGGGTGTTCCTCACTGATCTTGGAGTTGAGGAGTGTGCCCATTGCCAGAGCCAGTGCCACAACCCTGCAATCTTTGTAGTCACAGTTCTCAGCCTCCTTCCTCATCATATTCAGAAAGGAATCTACCAAATTGGAATCCTCTGTATTGTGACCTTTGGCCCAGTTGTTGCTGGCTCCTGACTGGCCGAACACGAAATACTCAGATTAGACACAATCCATAGAGCCCTACTCCAAATCCACGAGTACCACACAAGGCACATATTTGCCACCTATGGCGTTATTGTAGCAGACGCTGATGCCTCTCTAACTGCATGTCAGACTCACGTGGTATGTATCTGTTGGACCAGTGCCGTGCTCGTATGAGATCACCTCTCATACCTAGCACCAGTCTGGAAGCTGCTGCCATTGCTCGAAAATTGGCCAAAAAATATTTTGAGGAAAAACTTCTCAAGATAAAAATTGATTAGAAGCTACTTCATTTACTTTATATTTTTGTTGGAGAAAAGAGGGAACTTTTAAAAGTGTCCATTCTATGACAAGAATCTTGACATCATTTGTAATGTAAATGAGAGTGACAGCGTAGTCTGGTCTTTCCAGCAAGCCCACAGTACACAGCTCGAGTTAAAATTTAAGAAAGAAAGAAACAAACAAACAAACAAACAAACAAACAAGCAAGCAAACAAACAAACACGTCCAAAATTAAAATCCAGTCTGACTTTGGAGTTTGGGTTTTGCCCAAAAGGGGTTCCTGGTACTGAGACAATTCCATATGTGCTTCACCAACATCTGCCAGGAATTAGCTGACTCCCTGAGCATGCACAAACCCTGTGTGTTGGCAAATTCACTAATTGAGGAAGGGGAGAGGAACCTATAAAACACTAAACTGACACTACCACAATGATGGAAACATTAAGATGGCCAGGAAATAGGCCAGTTTTTAATGTTGTGGACTGGGATCGAGCTTGAGATAGCAGATCTTCAGTATGCAGCGTTACCAAATAAACAAGCCAGCCTGCCGAAAATATGAGAACATAAAAATATTGATAATAATGATGATGATAACAATAATAATAATACTAAGAATAAGAATAATAACAATAATGATAATAATGACAATAATAACAATAATTATACATGTAATACACTATTTCTGACAAAGATTACGCACATACAATGATACATACACACGTACACAATCAGAAACATATTACACGCACACCATTGATTGATCTGACTCAGTATTCTATTTTAAAAGGCAATCTTGGGGAATAGTCATTGCCTAGAGGCAACTGCAGTCTCTCTTAAATTAAAAGAACAATAATAAACGAAAGGGAAACATTTTAAAAAATTGATTCAAGGACAGTAAACCTGTCACGTTTCCTATAACAACGAGAACAGATTGTTTCCCTTGGACTTTTCAGTTGTTCAAAAACATTGTTTCACGTGTGTATTGTAATGTTTTGTTAATATCTCATCCAGCGTCCTTTCCCAGTCCAGTCTCCTTTTACACACACACACACACACACACACACCACACACACACACACACACACACACACACACACACACACACACACACACACACACACACACACACACATTCAACACTTTTTTTGCCTTCTTTTCTCCTTCCGTCTTTCTCAAACAACAACAGAGACTGCTACTCTTTGATTTCCTAGTGTATTATTTATAATGTCATTGATTTATTGATGAATTTCTTCACCTGTATGTTATTGATTTATTGATGTATTTTTTCACCTGTATTTCTGATTCAAAGCAGAAGCGTAAGTTAGCAAGAGCAAGTTTGAAAAATGGCTCTTAGCTAATATCTTCTAATGCTGGAAAGCAAATTTTCAGAAATGTTTCTCGTTACAAAATAGTTCTTATATCTAAGTAGCCAGAATGTTCATTTCGAAGGATGGCTTGTTTATCTCACGAGAGAGAGAGAGAGAGAGAGAGAGAGAGAGAGAGAGGAGATCCAAATGACATGACGGACATGACAGCAAGCACAGACAGACAGGGCGACAGATAGACAGACAGGCAACAAAATCAGCGAGCAACTTGATTCGATTACCTCGATCCCTCATTTTGGGATTACCGACGGGAGTGGGGGGAAACAGATCAAGAGACACAACATGACTTCTGCAGATTTACCTTGACAGTAGGTTGTTGTGTTTCCCGTTGGGTCAACATTCCAAACCCGTTTTTTTTTTTTTTTCCTCTCTTGTAGCGGCCTAATGTAAATGTAGGAGCTCAGCACCCATCCTCTAAACACACTGCATGCGTTTACATAAGCTCCTGTTATGTCCAAGAGAATCTTTGGGGTGTAGTCTCCATTCCACCCAGTTGTAAATGGATGTCTGACTGTGCAGGGTTCACGAAGGTAAAACACGTGAGAAGGGAAGATGGGTGTATCTCTTATTATGCTGGCCCCAAGAAAAGTTGAGCTCACCGCTGTGTTTTTGCCTTACACCCCCATGACCTCAGACATATATCGGAGTTGATCATGCCACTAGTAACGATACGTTTTGGGTGTGACACTGTTCAATTTCAGTTTCAGTTTCACAAGACGACGTCTTCGCGCTCGGAAAGAATTCCATATACACTAACGTCACAGGTGCCATGTGTATGGTGATCATGGCACAAGCCTTAAGACTGCACATAAATTATGAGCTGGCCAGGTCCTGAGGCCCTACCTAGCCTACATTTTACCTAGTCTATATTTTATACTAGTATTGCATCAGCCTATCATAGGACTAATCTTGGTTACATGTAAATGACATGTGCATCTGTGTATCTTATCTTCAAAAAAAGGAACATATGTATAAAGTAAAAAAAAAAACTATAAAAGGTCTGAATCACAACTAGCTACTCGGTATAAACTCGTCTCACATGATAGAAAAGTCCCCCCCCCCCCCCCCATCACCCAGTCAGTGCACAAAGCCTCAGCTGTCTATCAACTAGGTGAAGACAATATTTTCTTAATCATAGCCTTGCCAGTCTGTCGTTCACTTCCGAGGAGAGAAAAAGAAGAAATAGATAAGTAAGTAAGTAAGTATAGTAAGTAAGTAAGTAAGTAAGATTGTAAGTAAGTACGTACGTAAATAGATAAATGAATAAATACAAGATAATAAATAAATAAATACAAAATAAATCAGTATGTAGATAAACAAACAAGTGAAACTAACAAATAGTAAATACATGGACATACCCACATCCTCGCACACAGACATACACACGTATGTACATTCATACATACACACCCATATCCACACAGCATGATGGCTGACAACAACAGCAACAACAACAACAGCAAAGAGGAAACACACATATGTACTATTTATGACGAACTTACAGACATATCTGGACAACAATCAATAAACAGTCCACAAATATACACACAAACGATTTGTCAAACTTGCTTGTTCTCCGGTAATCTTTTCCCTTTCTTTACTTTTCCTTTGTCTCTGTTTCAGAAAAAGCCCAAACACTTTCCATTTCGCGCTGTGCAGTGTAGCTTTTGAGATGGTTTCAAAGTTAATCTGATTAAAAATCTGTGCAGTGTTGCTTTTTAGATGGTACCAATGTTAGTCTGATTAATGATTTCTTTTGTTTTTCTTTCATAGTAAATTTCCGGCCACTTCCTGAAAATATTCCTATTTGGGTAAGATGTTCGATGGTATGGCGACTCACATTTTGTTTGCGAAGGTCCGATTTAATGCGTCTAAGGACTGCAGACTTTCCCACTGTTCAAGTGTTGTGGAAAGGCTACATCGTTGGAAGAGTTTGAAAACAATTTTTCCGTGGTCTGGTTGGCTCTTTTAATAGAGGTGTGGACTCAAGATCTGATATCTCAGGTACAGTCTCAGCCCACAACATTAAAATCTGGCCTGTCTGCTGCCCATCTTAATGTTTCCATCATTCTGGTGCTGTCAGCTAACCGTTTGATAGGTTACCTCTCCATCCCCACCCCTGTTCCTGTTTGCCAGCACATAATATTTCGCGTGCGCTCAGCCAGTCTGCCAGATAAAAGCCAGCGGATTTGGATGAAACGCATATGGATTTTTTTCCGAGTGCACTAACATCTCCGCAACAAACTCAAAAATTCAAAGTTTTGTCAGCTTAGCTAGTGTTGTACAGAAAACATTTTACATCCCAAACCTTTTATGCCTATTGTCAAATTCCTCCCAGACCATCTATATCTCCAGAGAAAATTTCGCTGACGAAATTCTGGTATAGCCAAATTTACAGATTGACTAACTGGTAGACAGTCACGTGTACTTTATACATGACAATATGAGCAGTTACATTTACATTACAGACAGTATTAGCGCTCTGACAAACAAAAAGCTGGAATGTCTTTATCACTAACTCACAGAGAAGTCCATGATGTATTTTCATGCATGTCTTCGGGCAGTCCTAATATTCTCATTATTTTAAAATGGACAGTGGAAAAAAGCCCACACACATGAGCATGTATGCACATGTACACAAACACATGCTCACATCCACGTGCACACAGAAAGGGGCAGGGAGAGAGAGAGAGAGAGAGAGAGAGAGGAGAGAGAGAGAGAGAGAAGAGAGAGAGAAGAGAGAGAGAGACACACACAGAGAGAGAGAGACACAGAGAGAGAAAGAGACAGACAGACAGACAGACAGAAAGACAGACAGACAGAGCAATCTTATTGTTCTGTAATGTTTACAAGGCAATGGGGAAAAACTGCACAGACGCAATAAAAACATGCGTGCACACGTACGCGCACGCACGCACGCACACACACAACACACACACACACACACACACACACACACACACACACACACACACACACACACACACACAATGAAAATGTTCATTTATACCGATACGTACACGGAAACCATTTCCATAGATAAACATGTGTGTGTGTGTGTGTGTGGTGTGTGTGTGTGTGTGTGGTGTGTGTGTGTGTGTGTGTGTGTGTGTGTGTGTGTGTGTGTGGTGTGTGGTGTGTGTGTGTGTGTGTGTGTGTGCTTGTGTTTGATACACCTGAAATCAGACAAATGTTAAGTATCAAGCAAGTTGGCATTGGATTCCAACCATTTCAACAACTTGGCTTCATTTGATTTTCTTTGTTTTTCCATCAGAGTGTTGAATGTGTACACAAAAGGATTGAGAGCAGAGTTCAAGGGCAGGACAAAGACTGCCAAGGCCACATTTACCTCTCCAGGAATGGGAGTACCAGCCAATGCCAGAAATCCACACAGTCCAATAGGAAACCAGCACATGAAATCTGTGACAGCCACAGTAATCAACCTTCTAGCAATAGTCATGTCATGTGACACTTTGGTCGTGTTCGTGGTCAAGGCATTTTTCTGTATTGACCAGTAGACAAACGCTTGACCACCAGAAATGAGTAAAAACAGAACAAAGTTAAATATTATTAATATACCGAAAGAGTACATTCTTCCTTTAAACTCCCGTGTCGTTACTGGCAGTGGAATACAGATACCTGTCTGGCTGTAAAACTCCCAATGTGATGTCACTGGAAGTAAAGGTATCAATGCAATAATACAACCAAGCAACCAAGTTAACAAACAAGCCATAGATGCTGACCATCTTTCAAATCGCAAGGAGCTGAATGGAAAACGAAGGACAATAAAACGATCCAGTGTGATAAACCAGATCATCAGCGCTGATACTTCACTGGACAACAGAGACAGAAAACCTGCTACCTTACAGGCCACACTGCTTGTCCATGTATCATCATAATGGAGATATCTACCACGGAGTATTTCATCAGCCACTCCAATGATAGCAATGTAGACACCCATTAGAAAGTCAGCCGTGGTCAGGTTGGTGACAAACACACTGAAACCATTTGAAGATGACATTTTTCCCGCGCACAAACGTGCGACAAAACAGAAGACGTTACCAGTCACTGACAGACTGCTGATCAGCCAGAGAAACACTCGATACATTACTGATTGCAGTAGATCTTTGCATGATGAAACGTCGTCCTTGGGAGCGTAGCAAGATGCTCCATCAATTGGAAGTACTTCCCTACAACAGAACTTATAGTTCTGTGTTGATATAACCTGAAGATGAAACAGGTCTTTGAATACGTCAGGGGGAAAAGTTTCCGTGGGACTACCATCCATGTACAGTTCAACTAATTTTGGCGTGAACTTAAATCCACCAGAGCCGACTGTTCGAATATCAGTAAAAGTCAAATTAAGTTTCTGCAAGCGTAAAAACTTTGATAAAACGTTGGAATCAAACACTGTTAGTGTAGTGTATGACAGATCTAATGTTGTCAGTGCACTGTGCTGGGTAACAGACAAGGGATCAGCATGCAGCGAGGTGAAAGGATTGTTGGACAGAGATAACGTTTGTAGGTTTACCAAATTAACAAAGTGGGTCATGCTGACATTCTGCAATTTGTTATTAGAGAGGTCAAGAAATCTCAGATTGAACAACTTCATGTCAGATAAGAAGGTCAGTGAACACTGGGCAAGAACCAGATGAATAAGATAGAAATTATAAGTTACATCTGACAAAGTCATCTCTGTATCTGTGGCATCCAGGTAACGGAGGTGAGGATAGAGTGCTGCAACGAAAGATTGAATACATAGAAATGTGTGACCCTGACACAGACAGCCCTCAGGACAGGTTACATTACATGACATTTCATCATCATGCAGTGGGCATTGAGGCCAATCATCACACAGGTGGTCACTATGTACACATGTTCTGGAAACTCTGCATTGGAAGAATCCTGGACACACCGCTTCCTCACATCCGTTTTCGTCCTCGTGGTCTATACAGTCATACATACCATTGCATCGTGTGTATACAGGTAGACAGTCATTAAAATTACCTGGACAACGATAGTGTGTCTCAGGACAGGACTCATTGGCCTTCATTGGCGTTGACGTAAACGTTTCAATACTATTAAAGTCGATGAAGGCTGGAGATGGAAAATGATCTGCTGTCCTTTCCAAATCTTCTCTGAACTCTCTAGAATTCTTTTCATCTGATTCGTCGATGCAGTGAGACAGTCGGTCAGCCACATTGTCATAAGATACACACTGACCATTAGTGCAGGTAAACATGTTGACACAAGGGGGGTGTTTACAGAAAGATTCGTCACTATTATCAGGACAGTTGAGTATGAAGTCACATACCAACGTGTATGACAGTGTAGTCACGACGTTGTCACAAGCAAACAGAGGAACAGCAATGATGTCCTGATCGGTTGAACCAGACAGGCCATGTATATGTGACAGTTTATTGAAAAAAATACAAAGAAATGTGTGATCTTGACCACAAACATTATACTGATATGAGCCACACAAGAGAAATGTGTGTGTGATATGGCCATCAGGACAAGCAGTAAGGAAACGATGTGGCCACACTGCCAGTGAAATTGGTGACTTGTTCAGTGGCAATGCTTCTGAAAGAGTAGATTTGGTGGTAGTTGTGTTTTTTTTTAATTCGCAAACTGAACCAGATAGACTTATATTATCAATGGCGGAAAAGAAATCCCCATCGAGCGTAATGTATGTTGTGTTCTTAGCTACGCCTCGTGTGAACTTTACTGGAAGAGAATGATATAAAACGGTCCTGTCATTGGTCACAATAGTTTTTCTATACATATTCGGAACAGACATATTACCCATGTATGAACTAGACCAAACATAACCAAAAATGAAGGTATGTCGTTTGGTCAAATATTGAAGAGTGACATGCCAATCAAACTCACATGTAGGTATCCCCACTATGCCCCCCAAAGAATGACAGTACATCTTGGATCTTCTTTCGTCATGTCTTTTACTACTGTGAAATCTTTCCAGAGTGTCACGACCAACGAATTTATAGCATTTGTTACACAATGCCACCAAACCGTGACAGTCAGGACTGCTGAAGGGACAGTGTTCTGTTTCATCCTGCCCATCTTCACACTCTGTTCTCAGGTTACAGTCCAAGTGGTGTTGAAAACCAGAATAGTGATTTACAGAACAATTGAATAAGCCACTAGATAACTTTATGGGTTTTCTTTTTTCTAAATGAAAAGAAAAGAAGAGCTGAAAAAGAAGTTTAATATCATATTCTCCTCTGAAAATTTGAACACCGAATCTTGCAGCTCTGGAGATGTAAACTGTTTTATAGTTGTGTATTTTATTGTCCCACACTTTAGTTGGAGAACCCCTGTTGTCAGCAGCATACAGTCTGATATGATCAAATAATGAAATTTTATCTAAAGTAATCATGATGGCATTTCCAGTTGGGATGTTTATAATGCGCCGCAGTCTTTGCGTAGCAGTCAAATGAGTGTTCATTGTGATGTACCCAGATGTCGGTGATGTCATTCTAAGAAGTAAGTCTGGTGATGATTCTCCATCTAATTGGAGGGTCCCATTTCCATAAGAAACACACATAATCAAACTGATAAGCAGCCAGAGAAACAACATACCAGGAAATATATGTATATATATACTACACGTCATTATTGAAGGGCCAGGAACGTTTTTGAGTCAATTTTTGAAAGGAGAAATAACCTATTTTCTCTTACTCTTTTCTCCAATTCGTTGCCGTAACTGAATGGATAAGAGCTCAGACAACATTGCAGTTTCCTTTTGGCACGTGTTTGGGGATTTGCCGATTTGCAATGGGCGGCCCAAGGAAGACAATTTCCACACGAAATTGTCGAATCTTCAGCAGGGTCTCTCTGACGACGCCGGCAAGGTAGCGACAAAATTCGCTTTGCACGTGCAAGGCAAGCCCTTTTTGAACACTACTCCAGCCAAAGTTGCCCGCAGACGAGGATAAAAAGGACCCGTTCTTGGTTCGTTTTAACCATGCTTGCAAGACGACGGATGACGGATGAACAGCGGGGGAGAGCCCTCGCTCTGCTTGATGAAGGCCTAGCGCAGCGGGAAGTTGCTAGACGACTTGAAGTGTCGCATTCCACAATCCAGAGACTGCTGGAGCGCTTCAATGAGACTGGAGCAGTCCAGGAAAGGCGTCACACGGGTCGACCCAGAGTAACGACAAGACAGCAAGACCGCTACCTTGCCCTCTCCGTCCTGAGGGAAAGGGCATCCACTGCGGTGACCTTGAGGGGTCAGCTGAGGGACGCAACAGGTGCTAACATCAGCTGCAGCACGGTGAGAAGACGGCTACATGAGGCAAACTTGAGGTCACGGAGACCGGCCGTCCGACCCGTGCTGTCACCGGTCAACAGAGTGCGCCGCATGACCTGGGCCAGGGAGCACGTGACCTGGACAAGGCAACAGTGGGCCCGGGTCTTGTTTTCGGATGAGTCCAGGTTCACCCTGACCTTTAACGATGGCCGGGCTCGGGTGTGGCGACGTCAAGGGGAGAGGTTCGCTGACGCCACTGTCCAAGAGCATAACCGGTACGGCGGCGGGTCGGTGATGGTGTGGGGTGGCATGAGCCGTGGTACCCGGACCCCCCTGCTCCCCATTGACGGCATCCTGAACGGGGTCCGGTACCGGGACGAGGTTCTGGCGGCCGTGGCACTGCCTGCGCTTGTGGACCTTGGTCAAGGCGCCATCTTCCAGGACGACAATGCACCTGCGCATCGAGCACGCCTTGTGACCGACTTCCTGGAGCAGCATGAAGTCGTCCGTATGGCCTGGCCAGCGTGCTCACCTGACCTGAACCCAATTGAACACCTCTGGGATGTGCTCGGGAGGCGCATCAGGGACAACCACTCCCCACCGGGCACCCTGGCCAGGCTGGTCGACATCCTGCAGATCGAGTGGGCGGCCATCCCTCAGGACACACTCCGTACCCTTGTGGGGTCGATGCATCGGCGCTGTGAAGCATGCATCCAGGCTCGGGGCGGACACACGCGATATTGAAAACAGATTGGCCAAATCTGACACTTTCTGTTTTTTGAAAAGGGGGGGATGTTCCTTATAATGCATGTGCTGTTCACTAATGGGTCATTGTGCTAATTTCTTTTTCCAAAACAGGTGTGGAAATGATGAAATAAAATATAGAATCAATTCTAAACATTGTCAATTATTTCAACTTAAAATTAGAGAGGAAGGAAGAAGTGGCCCTTAAATTATGATTAGGAGTATATATATATACATATATATATATGTATATATATATATATATATATATATATATATATATATATAATTAGCCTATATACATATATGTATATAAAAAGAAAAGGACAAAACTCCCAAATGAGTAAATACAGAACAAGAACATAATTTTATTTTGATTTTCGAGAATTGTGACAAACACAAAGACACTGACAATAATTATAATGAGTCTATACTAACACAGATTATAATAGTAATGACATATCATGCACATGTAGATTAAATACATTAGCTATTTGATGTTAGTGAGGCCTGGTGCTATAACTTCCCACTCACTCAAAGGAACGTATCACATGTACTAGAGCCTCTCTTTCCATTTAAAGTGATTGCCATAGGACCTATGTCTGGATTGCCAGGCTTCCCAGGGAGGTGTCCATTGCCATAGGACCTCTGTCTGGATTGCCAGGCTTGCCAGGCAGGTGTTCACTTTCGTACAGTTTCTCCTACATTACTGTGCCCGTAAGACATCACCAGTCTCAGAGTGTTTGTAGTGTCGTGACGTGACCAAACAACCTTTGGTATGAAAGTGCCTATGGACCAGGTCCTATGTATGTATGGGCAACTACCAGGAATGGACATCCTAGCAAGACCAAGTTGATGACAATAATTTTTTAATGGCTGTGAATGTAAATGTCAAATCTACCGCTGTGCATTCTTTTGAACCATGTCAGCGAAGTTGAGAGGGTGGTGTTGGTATCTGGGAGAGCAGGGCCTCCATATTCTTCGTTAGGTCTGCACCCCGGAGAGGTCACTCTGATGCTGGTGCTAAGCGAACGAAATCATCAAAGCAGGCATCAATATTGAGTTGTTTGTTCAACAGGATTGGAGTAAGGTATGGGCACAATGGGTTGTCTTCAGTGGTGGAAAAAGTCATTGTATCTCGCTCATGAGCTACCACCCACCTCAATCTGGAAAGCCTCTGGAAAATAGGACACTCGTCTGCCACTGTCTGCCTGCGTCAGTGGGTTTTGGAGTTTACAAATGTTGACAGCTTTATGTACACAAGGCAAACAAAAGAAAACACAGAAGAAACCACCAGTCATGCAACTGGCCACTTGAAACATCAAGACCATGTGCTCGGGCTTTTGTATGACCTGTAGCAGATCAACAGCATTAGGAAAATAGCATCATTGACTCTGATCTGAGAAGAATAGACATCGACATAGCAGCACTACATGTCAACGGTGGATGTGATGCATCTAGTGACTGCGTCCTTGTCACTTCTCACTTTCAACCTGCACCACTGGTTAGCACTGCTGCTTGCAGCTATGCGAAAAGAGAGCAGAATACAAAAGTCTCTTCATCAGCAAGCCCTACGTTATGCCTCCTCATGGCGACATGCAGTAACAGCACCTCACGGACTCAGGATAAATCTTGAGAGACTCGGAGGAGGTCTGGCCCCCAGATGTGCGGCACGCAGGCCCTCCTGCGTGTGGATATGCCCTGGTGCCCACAAACCAGATCCCCAAGCTATGGGTAAATTGCTCCACTGCCTTGTGCACATCTCGAGAGAGAATAAGGCTAAGGGAGTTAACCCTAAAAAAATCACCCTATTGCCTTGTAGGTTGTTGTGAGAACGACAAAGGCTAGAGGAGAGACTGTAAAGAAACCGATGGAAGGCAACGGGAAGCCACCATCGTATTTTCCCCAGGAAATTCATGGATGGACAGACAAAAGGAAAATGAAGATAACAACGTAAATAGGAGCACCTTCGTCCGGTAGGGACCGTCATGCGGCGCAGGTGACACCAGAACGTCAGCCAGCTACTGCGACCAAACTCAAACTCAAAAATATTAAAATAGCAGCATGGAACATCAGAACACTGTTGCAGAAGGGAAAATTAGACAATACCAAAATGGAGATGGAAAGGCTTGATATTAGTATTTTAGGACTAGGGGAAGTGAGATGGAAGGGGGCAGGCATGATAACATCAGGAGAATACACAATGATATACATCTGGTGGTAACTCCCATGAAAAAGGAGTAGACAGCGTAATGGACAAAGACAAATCAAAAGCAGTTAAGGGATACTAGGCTGTGTCTGACAGTTTTGCTGGTCAAACTGGGAGGCAAACCATTTGATATCAACATCATTCAGGTGTATGCACCAACTCCACAAGTACTCAGGAAGACATTGACAACTTCTACGAAGTATTAGAGATGGCCAAGGCCCAATGTAACTCACAAGAAGTTACAGTAATAATGGGAGATTTTAATGCTAAAGTGGGACAGGAGAGGGTGGAGGATATAGTTGGACTTCATGGCCTTGGTACACAAAATGAAAGGGGACGGAAACTTGTAGAATGGGCACAGATGAATGAGTTCATAGTAGAAATCACCTGGTTTGAGCAGCCTAATAGAAGAAAATGGACCTGGATGAGTCCAGGAGATAATAATAAAAATCAGATTGACTACATCCTGATTAATAAAAGATTTCGAAATTTTTTACTGTCAGGGTTGTGTTTTGTCACCAGATCTGTTTTCACTTTACAGCGAAAACATCATGAGAAACCTAGAAGAAGACCCTGGATTAAAGGTTGGAGGAAAAATGATAAACAACATTCGATACGCAGATGACACTGTGTTAATTGCAGAAAATGAAAGAGACCTACAAAACCTTGTGAATATACTAGAAATAGAAAGCAAAGATAAGAGGCTGGAACTAAACAGCAGGAAGACTGAAGTCATGGTGATCAGTAAAATACACCAAATCCCCTCATGCAAAATAACAGCAAATGGCACAACCTTGACACAGGTTGATGCGTTTAAATACCTGGGAACGATCATTTCATCGGACGGCAGATGCACATCAGAAATAGCCGGCAGAATCGGCCAAGCCAAAACAGCATTCAAGAAAATGACAAGCATTCTTACCAACAAATGCGTATCAATTAACATCAGAAAGAGAGTTCTTGAATGTTATATAGAACCAATACTGTTGTACGGATGTGAGGTGTGAGCAGTCAACAAGCAAAACCAGAACAAGATTGAGGCAGCCGAGATGTGGTTTCTAAGAAGAATGTTGAGAGTTCCATGGACAGCAAAGAAAACGAACGAGACAGTCTTGATGGAGGCAGACACAAGTAGAGCACTCATAAGGAAGATTAGGAAAAGACAGGCAACATTTATAGGCCATTTTATGAGGAAGGGGATTTGGAGCACCTGGTCACAACGGGAAAGCTGGAGGGAAAGAGAGCACCAGGTAGACCCAGGGAGAAAATACTAGACGGACTTGCAGAGTGGCTGGTGATGAGGAGGGTGGGGGAGCTGCTGGGGGCAATGAGAGATAGAGACAGATGGAAGTCCATGATCGCCAACACCATGCGGCAGGGCACCTGATGATGATGATGATTACTGTCAGCAAAAACACTACCAGGCGCAGATTGCAACAGTGACCACAATCCTGTAGTGGGAAAATTTAGGCTGAAATTAAGGAAAAGGAAACAGACCAAAAGCAACATCAAACTAAATCTTGGACTCTTAAAGACAGATGAAGTGATACGTAAAAAATTTAATGTACATGTTCAAGACAAATTCAGTGCTCTGGAAGACGTAGGTGACAGTGAGGAACAATGGACAAAGTTGAGAAATTAGATAAATGAAGCTTGTGAAGAAATCCCTGAGGCAGATAGAAAAGCAAAAAAGAACTGGATGACAAAAGAAATGTTGGTCATGATAGAGGAAAACAGGAAGGCAAAGAGAAACGAGAAGATATACAGGAAAATAAACAAAGAAATCAGGAATAGGTGCAATGAAGCTAAGGAAGCTTGGCTGAAAACAAAATGCAAGGAAATAAAAGACCGACACAAAACGGATCCTCAGGGTGTGTACAAACGAATTAAAGAGATTGTCCACAGGAAAAATACATGCACATTAACTGGTTGCTTAAAATCGAAAGATGGTACGCTTATCATGGAACAAGACAAACACTATTTGCCAGGCCATATTACATCACGGAGGGTAATAATTAAAAAAAAATTCTGACACAAAAACTACTCAATAAAAGTCCATAAAACTAATACTTTTCTGAAAGGTAATTGAATCCTCTATACACTGATCACAATTACACATCCATTCAACAGGACAGATGAAAGTTTATGTCCAATGAAACAGGATTTATTCTTTTTACACTATTCTAGACATGATATCATATAAGTATAAAAAAAGGGAAAAACAGTGAATAATAAAACTGAATTATTGTCAGAAAGCAAAAGAATGATAATGAAAAATGTATTTCCATACCTTCTGTCCAAGAAGAATCACAATCACCAAATACATGTTCATATCTACACACACACACTTTGCGACTCGAAAGAGTTTTCAGTGTCACTGTTGTTTTTTCTTTCTTTTTCTTTTTTTTTTTTTTTTACAAATTTTGCAATAGCACATCACACAACACACAGATGAAAAATACATACACACACTGTGTCTACATAGGGCATCAGTCAGCAACTAGTAGTTTTTCTTGGTGTGGTATGCCACGAAGCAAGGCTGCACACAAAGAGATGGGTTCGAAGGACAATATCCACACACAAAGTTGGTTTCTTTCCTGATGCCCCTCTTGCTGTACACCTTGCACCTCCTGCCAGAGGAAAGCTTTCTGACAGTCTTCTCCAGGGTAATAGGGAAGTTTGTCAAGCATCTCGTTGTTGAGGAAGAGCCGGTAGTAGTCCACAGGTCTGTCCCCATCAGGCTGAATCTTCAGGCCAGGTTCCCCTGTGAACTGTGGAATATCTGGCTGGGTGTTGTTAGGTGGCACAAGGGGCTGGTCTAACACTGCACCTCTCCCTCTCCCTCTCTGCTGAGAAGCTCCCTGTCCCCTGCCTCTGGTCTCACAGTCTCTGGTACCACCTGTGGATATAAAAAAAATCAGGTTCACATCCTTGTGCTTGGAAACAACACACACACTCACACACACTCACACACACACACACACACACACACACAACACACACACACTCTCTCTCTCTCTCTCTCTCTCTCTCTCTCTCACAACATACAACTACATTGACACATGCACCACTGCAACACTAGTTCTCACTCAGTCTTGTTTCAAGCACACACACACACACACACACACAAACTACACACAACCATATAGACACACATACACACACAGCTACACACACACACACACACAACATAAGTACAGTGATGACACAAACACACTCAGTGCCACGCCAACACACCCATTCAGCAAAGTCTTCTCTTTTGCAGTCACAGCTCCGTGATAACACTCCATTTATCAACACACTGACACAAGACAAACAATGGGTCTTACCTGTACTTCTGCCAATGGCCTGCCCTCGCGGTAGACGCGTGGTGGCTTGACCACGAGCAAGCTGCTCCACCGTGTCAGTTCCGGTGTAAGCTGTAGCAGACGACGCTTGTACTGTGTCCAGTTTCACTCTCTCCCCGTCTGAGCCATTGTTCTCCTGACTGGCCTTCACCCTCTTCAAAATCTGGGTCAGTTACAGCCTCCAACTCGGGCTCTCTCTCCTCTTGCTGGACTATTCTCGTAATTGCGATGTTGACACACCCCCTCCGCTCCTCTGGAAAGTTGGTTCGACTCCAGCTAGCCATTTGACATAGCAGTTTCGTCATAACGACTAAATTCGTCGTCCTCTATCAATTGTAGAACTTTCTTATCATCAGTGGTAACAAAGTCACTGTAATCTTTTGCTGTTCGCTTTCGTTTCACCCGCTTCGGCCAGGTTGAGTTTCTTCGTCCGCCATGATGATCAGTGAGCTCGAAAGTTGCAGGGGGTGGTTTAGGTAACAGCCAAGACTGACCCCTTTTAATCTCATTGGATCCTTCGCTTTATAAATATTAATAGCAGACACACTAAGCTTTGTTATTGGAGTGAATTGGGAACCCCTGGTCTTAAAATAGAGCTTGGAAAAGTCTTACTATGACGCACACGGAATATCCCGTGACGGGGCCATATTCGGGGTAGGCGGAACTTCACGGGAATTGCCGTGATGGGGCGGTCTAGTGGTTAATTTACCCCCTTCACTGCTGTGCGTAGAATTGCAAGTTGTCATAGGGGTCAGTAGGAACTGCTTCAACATAATAATCTGTCTGTAACAAATATTTTTGAAAAATGCTTTAATAATCATAGCACATTTTGCATAGTGTGTGTTGACAAGGACCATTCCCCTTCATTTTGGACCCCTCTTTTTTCTTTTTGTTTGTTTTGCTTTTGTTCGTAGTCAGTCACCTATTGCATAGCAGTGAGATGATCCCAGATAAATTATCTGGGGGTTGGGGACTTGGTCCTGCATTGTGATTGGGAAGGCCTAACTACTCGTAGAATATAATCTTGAAGATTCTTCGAGTTGTGTATATACAGATGGTTTTAAAAAAGCTTTGATGTGCCTGGAAGGTCCTCTGGAAGGTCCTCTTTGTTCTGTGTACACAGTTTCAATCTTGCTGTGCTCTAGGATGATATTGCAGCACTCAGAAGATTCCACAGTGCATGAAAGCCACAAATGCCATGTGATAGAAGGATTCAGAATAACCATGCCATATGCCATAAGCTTGCACACAAACCGTATACACTGATGAGGTCTTGAGGTTCTACACAACTTTTTTATATTTTGTAAAAACAGATCTTTTGTTCTATACCCAAGCTGCTGTACCCAAGGAGAGTGCACGCCACAGAGCAGCACCACCTTTCCTTTATCTTTTGTTTTTTGATTTTGTCTGAATTTATCTTTTTCTGCAGAATTTTGTCTAGAGCAAATCCTGTGTTGCCAGGTGTTCTTTTATGTTGATTGAGTGCATGCTGTACATAGATCCTGAGCTTATCATCTTGTCCAAAATTCTGATGATTGCCAGGAACGAAATGCTCATGGAAGATTCTGTGTTTGCGCATATGGCTGTGAAGACTGATCTGCATCCAGGTACTCGGACAGTGTGAGATGTGAGATCTGCATGTAAAGTCTGAGGATTGCTGACTCTGGACTTTCTGCTTGCCTCTTATTTTGTGCTGCAGCACGCTGGCTGGCAGTAGACTGTCCTTTTGAACATGTATATGATGAATGATTTATGAAGTGTTCTCTTTGTCAAGTTAACACGTTTTGTAGTTTTGGTACAGTGTGTGATGATGGATGATTGCGCTTTGTTTTGTTTGGAAGAAGAAAAATACGGAAGGTGAGGTGGCTTCAAGCTGTCACCATTCAGTATTCTTAATACAGTTATGTGTTTGTGAAGCGGGATAAGTGTGCAATGTTTGATTATGTTTTCCGGTGTTCATTTTATTGTAGATGTAATCATTTAGACAGATGTGAATAAAAAAGAGGAGGAAAGATGCTTTAATATATATACAGTGCATACTCACACCTTTCTCAGTTCACTATGATTTGTTTAAAACTGTTCTGACAATACCCCTCCGGCATTTCTCTCTCCTAACATTACTTGGTCAGTAGTTAGTACAGTGACCTATTTTCTTGGTAGGAAAAGGGTTAAAAGCGTTTGTATAAATTGATGTAAATGGTCAGATAAAATTGATATAAATTTTCAGATATTTTCTATGGTGGAATACTTTCTCTTGACCATTTCACATAAAAAAAAAGCTACCTGCAAGCTCTGAACAGCTTGAAATCTACATTTGTGTGATCCAAAAGGCATGTCATTTACTTTGCAAAACAGAAATGGGAAGTCCAGTGTTTGTGAATTTTCAGAGTGCTTCAAAGTGCTGTCCTCCTCCCTCTGCACAGAATTTCTGTCTCCTCACCAAGAATCAAATACTTTTTGATTTTTCTGCTTGAGATCTTGTAGAAAGCTGTGATTTCACTGATTTTCCCAAATCCTGGATTTGTGAAAACTCCCTGCAAGCCAGGTTTTGGTTCAGAAAGGGAAACAATCAAGTTGCATGGAGCCTATTCAATGACTGTGGCATTGGTGAGGGAGATCTTGCATGGATTGTTGTTTTAGATAGGTCTCAATGACCTTTGCTTTATGGGCACTAGGTCACAATGACCCTGGCTGTATGGCACTTGTATTGTCGTATAGAAGGAACATTTTGTTGATACCTTTGTTCAGTGCTGCTCATGGATGTACTGCCTTACCACCCAACTATAGACAAAAGACTTCTACAAAATATTTAGCAAGAAAAGTAAACTTTTCAAGCAAAATATCCACCACTCAGAGTCTTGGGAATTGAAGAAAATAAAGAAAAGTGTCTTCCAGCTTTGAAAACCAGGTCTCAGTCTTTCAGCATTAACACCCTCTCACATTTGAATGGACCGTTTGTTTGAGATATCATAGAAAGTGATCCATGTTTTGTCATCTGTGATCAGGTCACACAGCCGTTTGGCACCCTCTGGCTCAAACATTCCAAGCAGTTGCCTAGAAATCTGGGTTTTTTTTTTCTTCTTTGCTTCTTTTGTCAGAAGATAAGGCATCCATCTGGAAGCTGCTTTTCTCATTGCAAGAGCATACTTCAGAATTTGTTCAACTGTGTCATATGAAACACCATAAGCTTCACTTCTTTCACAAACTGAGACAATAGGATCCTCTTCAACTACTTTCTTTACAAGCTGAACAGTTTGCTCGTTCCTGTTCTCACTTGGATGTCCATGTGAATAGGTATGATGTCATTTAAATTTTGTGCAATGTAATAATGCAAAGGCAACATTTTGTCTCAGTAAAAATTAAAAATATTTACTAGTAATAAACAGTCCAGAAATGGCAGCCTAGCTGACAAGACTTTGGATCAGCCTTTGTATATTTCATTATATATGTATGTATGTATATATAGGTAGAAAGAAACTCTAGGGAGAGCTAGACAACAGAAGGTCTTCAGAGAAGTAACCCCCTTTAGACAAGTGTTTCGGCCCTGAACTCCTTACACTCTCGGGGGCCGGGCCACATCCAGTCATGACTCCTGAATGCCCTTCTGCTGTTTTTTTTTTTTTTTTTTTTTCCCCCACGCCGGGGAGCGAACCTGGGCGATTCTGCGCTTCAGAACTGCGGTACGCGGTTTTACCAATGTGCTAACGGTGCACACATCATCTGTAGGGAATTTAATCCTATAAAGTTCACTTTTGGTTCCTCCTTGCCCAGATCCAGCTTGAGCTCCTTTCTGCTGCCTCTGCCATCGCTTTAAAGGCTCTATCCTCTTCTTCCCAGAAATGGCGAGTTGTTTCATGAGATCATAAGCGGAGGTGCCCACAAACCCTCTTGCCCCGATCTCTATGGGAAGATTTTGACCCGCAGACCGCTTTCTTCAGGGTGCTGGCAAGACCGGCGTATTTTTCGGTCTTGTAGATATGTGCTTCTTCCATTCCGCTTTCGTATGGCACAGTGAGCTCTATCAGAATCACTTGCTTCGAGGAGTCAGAGTGGAGAGCGATGTCTGGTCTCATGCCTGTCTTGCTGATGACATCTGGGTAATTTCTCCACTCTGGGAGGTCTGCTGTACACTCCCAGTCGACTGCTCCATCCAGAAGACCCTTTGGCAATGTGCTGGTTGTTATAGCAATTTCGGGCCAGACCTGTTTCCCTCCTGCTTTGTAGAACGTTGTCATAGCAATTGGTGCGTTTGGGGTGATGGTTTTTTCGCTAACCACGTCTGTGATCACTTTCAGAACTTGGTTGTGCCTCCATGTATACCTTCCTTGGGCAAGCGCTACTTTGCAAGAGCTTAGGACATGTTCCACTGTTTGTTTCTTCTGACAGAGCGGACATTATAAATATAAATAACCACAGTCGGCCTTTAAAGGCAAACACTTTACATAGACAAAATATTTCTTAAATTTATGAACAGTTTAAAATTTGCTTTTGAAGTTTTACAAAATTTCTTCCACATTTTCCCCTGTTTTCTCATCTGTAACCAACCTCAGACCTGCTGGTCATGGAATGAGACTTTGGAGACTTTTCCTGTTAAAAATATTTGATATTGTTTATATATCCTTGTATTGTTTTTCAGCATCAGTACATGATATATTATTTACATGCTATGCACAATTTTGATCAAAATGTTGTAGACTTACGGAGTGTGGATTGATATCCATCTTGGCCATGTTCTGTATATAGAAAGGTTTTGTCTGGAAAGGGCTATCTCCAGTTTGGTAGTGTGGCTAACATTTCAAACCCAGTGGGTCACAGATGGCAAATATCTTGAGATGTGGAAGTTAGTGTTGAAATAAGCATGTTTGGATCTATAAACAGTTCAGGATAAACATCTGATGATTTCTGCCAGGATGAGGAGGATGGCTCTTGGCAAGGCTGCACCTAGACAATAACACAACTGTTTCATGATGGAGCCATCTTGTGTGTATGGGCTACATAAATCCTAGCTCCCTGGTCTCGCACGGTAGGTTTTTTGGCTATAAACCTGACAGAAAAACTAGAGGCCTGAATTTGAAAGTACCATTCTGAAGGCATCTTCTGACGAAGTATGGTACCATGCATTCTAATCCAATGAAAATAACTACACGGTCATCTTCATTAGTGGAGAACAGCACTCTTCCCGTTGAACTGGTGAAAAAAGAGCCTCATTCAGCGCCACATCTTTTCGTGTACAGGCCTGGAGAAGATTAAAATTTCCAACTTGCCAATAGCACACACATTGTCTTTCTCTCCCCATCTCTTGATCTTGAATATGTTGCATTGTTTTCTTTGGTTTCCGTACTTATTCGAAGCTTCTAACCATTCGACGAAAATTGACAGATTGGACGAAATGTTGCTGTTTTGTAAACACTCGATTGTACTGCGCCGACTCCTTTCACAGACTACGGGAAGCAAAAGTTGCCTTCCCCTAGGGGGCCTCGTTTTCGCGCAAACGTTGGCAGACTTGATCATTGCGGACGAAATCAATCGGCAGATCGGAAAGTTTGAAAAAGATTATAAATGCAGGGGTCAGAATTGTCACTCGCCCAACTTACTAGTTATTTTTTTATTTTGACTCATCATTTTGTCTTGCCTCGGGCGACCGGGCATGTGGATTTTGCCAGGCCTGATATAGATGGTGAACAAAAGAAGAACGATCTCTTTGCTCAGTCGGCCTGCCTACAGGTAGGAGCTATGTTTTGACTCCCCTGCTTGGCAACTGTCTGCCTTTGACAAGGAACCTTTCATTTTTCTTTGTCTTGAAAAAAAACTTTCACATTGTTAGTTGCTGATTATGTATCATGTTTAAAAGTGTGTATATACACCTGCCAGTTTGTGTAATTTTGATACAGCTAAGTTGTATGAAGACCAGAATCGCCTGTTACTTTTTTCTCATTTTTCTTTCTGTAATTGCTTTTAATATCATATAAAATTTCACTTTTTTAAATTCTAATATTTGTGTGTGTGCGTGCATGCATGCGTGCGTTGTATACAAAAATACAAGATGGCATTTCAGTGAGATTACAGTACCAAATATATTGCCCAAACATGTTCTAAATAGTATCTTACTCACATTTGAATATTGAGTGTATGTGCACAAGAAATCTTTCCAGTACTGCTCAACCATTTTTACTTTTTAAAATAATCCTTTATCTTCTTAACCAGCAAGAAGCTGGTGGTAGGATGAGGGAGTGAAAGACTTTGTGTTTGTGTTATGTTTTGTTTCTACTTTGCAATACAATGTAAAGTACTTGGAACTGAATAATGTACAAATGTGTGGCTTTTTAAAGTCTTATTTAATTGATGTTGATGTGTTGATGTGTGTATACCACTTCAAAACAATGCAAGAATAATATAAGCTGTTTGTGATAAAAAGTTGTATCCATTTCATTGAATAAATTTCGTTTTTTTTGGTTGTTGATTTTTAACTTTGTTTGGGACCATTACCATTGCTGCCATATGAATTAAATATGTGGAGCCCAAATGATTAAGACTTATGCCGGTGAGAAATGATGTTTAATATATTTGCACTGTGTGTGTGGTATGTTTTCCAAGTTCATTTGTGGAAGTCTGCTTGAGTGTTTTGAGTTGAAAGTTGTATGTAAAGAAACGTAAAGAATTCGCAGTATGTTCAAATTTATGGTGATGTCTGGTAACCTGAGAAGAAGAAAAAGAAGAAAAAGAAGAAAGAAGAAAGAAGAAAAAGAAAGAAGAAGAACAACAACAAGAAGCAAAACCAAAATGTATGAAAAAGATGATATTCACTTTTAGCATTCAGATTTTTTTGGATACATGTATCCACTCTGTTTTCCCCGCACTATGTATGCAATATGTTGCTGCACAGTCTGCATATTTTGTCTTTGGTGGGCATGCATATTGAGTATTTTCATGTTTTCACAAGTCACCAGATACTAACATGACTTACAGGATCTGTGACATGAATTTTTGATGGGGGTTTAGATACTAACAGATCTGTGCACTAGTTGACCTGTGAGATTGGAAAAAATCTCCACTCTTTACTCACCTGGAGAGAGATATTCCTGCAGAATCAAACCCGGGCCTTTCAGTTAAAAGTCAGACAACTTACCACCTGACTATCATGCCTTCATTTATGTAATATAGGTACCGCCATTGTAAAAGTCAAGAAGAGAGAAATTTATTTTACAAGGCCTTTTCGGAGAGTTTTCAAAGAGACATGGCTGCTTTTGGGCCATCTGTTTTTCTTTGCAGTCACGGTGTGGAACACTGGATTTCATTTTACTGTGAATAGTTGGACAGTTCCTGTTTGCTTTGGCAAAGGTAGTCACATTTGTTTTGGACTGCTCACTGGCTGTTCCTTGATGAAGTAATTACTACGTCTTTGTCCACTACAGTATTCTAGGGAAAGGAACACAGAGTTTTAGATATATTTTAACCACCTCAAATAAGTGAACATTTGAAATGCCAGGGTTCCAGCACAAAGTATCCGCCCATCTGTTTTTGTTTTAGACCGCTCACTTAAAAACATACATTTGTTAACATGTTGTATATCTGTAAAACTGGAGACATTCACCTGTATGACACCTTTTTGGTGTCAAACTGTTGTATAGCTTTCAACCAGACGTTCCTTTGCTTCATTCACTTGTGAATAGGCCTGTTTTAATAATAACTGTCTAGTGGTGACCACAATATCTTTACATTTCAGTCTTCTGAGTTCAAAGGCCACGTGCTGGGGAATTCTTTTTCCATCCATACTGGGTTGGCTTGTCTTGTAACAGAAAAAAAGTCCTTGTAATAGAGCTATGGACTCTAAATTTGACATCATGAGTCCAGTCCCAGCCCACAACATAAAAACTGACCTGTTCACTGCCCATCACAGTGCTCCGATCATCCTGTGGTGTCAGCCACTGTTCCACAGGTCCTGTTGCCACACCCCCTGTCCATTCCAGTTGAAGACGTAGACAGCGCAGGGGGTTTTGTGGAGACTCCAGGAGTCTGTCAGTAATAGATAGATCTACCAGCTTCCAGCATGTGTTTCATCACATTATCAATTGCTCTCATTGCTAAAGCTTTTGCAACCAGTAGAATCAGTTTTGACAGATTTGAAAGCCTGTTCTGATTGTTTTTGCTACAAAGAGAACAGATTCTGCACAGCCTGTTCTGATTGTTTTTGCTACAAAGAGAACAGATTCTGCACAGCCTGTTCTAATTGTTTTTGCTACAAAGAGAACAGATTCTGCACAGCCTGTTCTGATTGTTTTTACTACAAACAGAAAAAAGTTTTGCATGTCTAAAAACCCTATTAGCATTGCACAAGCCTTTGCAATAGAGAGAATTCTAACAGCCTTTGAAAAGCCTGTTTTGAAGGTTAAAGACTTGCAACAAATACAATATCTTTTGACAGCCTGTTCTCATTGCAAAAACCTTTGCAGCAAATAGAATCTGCTTCAAATGGTCAGTGTCATGTTTATTTAGACTCAGATGCGTGAATGCGTAATTCTCTGGTCCATTCTTTGCAGGCAGAATGTCTCTGCACAGTGTACATGACAAACTAAGGTGGGGAGGGAAAATATACAAAGATTTCTTGAAAATGCACAGATGAATGGCTCAGTAAGGCAGTCAGACACAAAGGAGGAAGCCATGGCAAGAAATGAAAAAGGCAGAAGCAAAGATGGTAGTAGAAAAAGGAAATTTGTTGCTCAGAATTTCCAGAAAATGAGAATAGAATACAATTTGTACTGAAAGAGTACCTTTCATTCCCAAAGGGATAAAGAAAATTGATTTGACAGCCTTTGAAAAGCTTGCCTGCTTATGACTATGTTTGTGCAATATTTCTTTCAGTGTCATGACAAGCCATTGTTTGTATAAAAAAAGAAGATTTTTTTTATGTTTTGGGCAACCGTGGTTCCTGGTTTCCCTAGCTCCAGTAATAGACCATCTTGATGAGGGTTGAACTTGTCAGTTTTAATACATGTTTGTGTTTTGCATGTTACAGCTCCTGAAAGATCCTATTGCCTGGTGTAAATGCTCAGCTGAACTATGATCAAGTTGAATAGTAAAGTGCATATGCAGGTGTATGCACATACACATATACTCACAAACACACACACACTCATGTATGCGTACACACCAATGCATATGCACATAGACTTACACAAACATACATTCATAGTACATGTACTTTCGTAGTACATGTACATACACACACACACACGTGCACACACACACACACACACACACACACACACGTGCACACACACCCCACACACACACACACACACACACACACACACACACACACACACACACCCCACACACACACACACACACACACACACACACACACACACACACACACACACACACACACACACACACAAATACACACCACACACACACACACACGCACGCACGCACGCACGCACACTCACACACACATATGCTCATGATATTAACTTATGTCAATTTCAAAATGTAAAAAGGTAGTTGGGAAAAACAGACACAAAACCAAGGTGTTAAATGCTATAGTTAAATGAAAGTTCATGCAAATAAATACCCATGCCAGACAGGTCGACAGTCTCCAGGGCGCATTTCACTGTTTTGCTCATTGTAAAGAAATAAAAGAATGGAGAAGCGGCCAGATTGGGCAACTCAGACAGTATCATCTCTGGAGTGACAAAGAGGACTTGACGAAATTGCATTCAAAACATTGGGTTGACCGTTTGAGGCGTAACCATGCTGAAAACACTTAAACAAAACAACAACAAAAAAATGAAGGTTAGACTAGAGAAGACAGAAACTGGTAAAATTGAGGAAGTGTAAGCTTGAAAATTTGCTAGAATTCAGTCTTGTAGTCATTGCGTTAACGCTATCGTCCAAATATTTTATTGTAATATCTGTCTGTATATAGGCTATACTTTGCTATTAATATATAATATAATGCTACCAATTTTGAAGAACAAGGTCTCCCAACAGTGTAAAAATCGCTACTCACAGTTCCGTAGCTTTCGATGGCGTTCTCGCCATCTTCGTCAGCGCTCTAATGCTGTCTGCGTGAATCTCTACTCAGATCTCGCGAACATGGGATGAACCCAGTTCACGAGATCGAATCAGAGAATGGTACACCGGGGCAGGGTGTAACGGCCCCGGTCCCTGTTGAGCGGGGGTTGGTGGCTGCGATGTAGATGGCCTCCTTGACTCCTCGCTGGAACCACTTATTTTCTCTGTCCAGGATGTTGACATTGTCCGCACTGAATTGATGTTTTTCGGCGTGTAGGTGAGCTCCTACTGGAGAAGAGTCCCTCTTGTGTTCTGTTAGTCTCTTCTGAAGGGGGCGTTCAGTTTCACCGACATAATGTTGGTTACAGTCCTGGCAGTCTATTCTGTATATAATGCCAGCTTTGTCGAGTTTGCTGGTTTTGTCCTTGGGGGTGACCAGCTGGCTGCGTATGATGTTGGAAGGTTTGGAATGTACAGCCACCCCCAGTTTTCTGATCTTTCTGGACAGAGCGTCACTCACACCTCCTACGTATGGGATGGTGATGTGTCCCTTGCGCTGGTGTTGTTTCACTGGCTGTTGGGATGCGGTGTTGGATTTCCTGCCTCCCGGGCTGTTCCAGGCCCACTTTTTGTAGCCCGAGATGGTGAGCACTTTTTCCAGGTGGCTTGTCTCCTTGTCTTTTGCCTCTTGGGTACTGCATATGGTGTTAGCTCTGTGGGTAAGGGTTCGAATCACTCCCAGTTTGTGTTCAAGGGGCTGGTGGCTGTCGAACTGTAAATATTGGTCCGTATGAGTTGGTTTACGGTAGACCGAGAAGGATAGAATGCCATCAGTTCTGGTGATGAGGGTGTCCAGCATGGCTATGGAGTTGTTCTGTTCCACTTCCCTCGTGAATAATAGTTTGTATGCTAAAATGCGTTTTGAGAAATTTCCTTTTCTCACATTTTTCTTCTTTCACCTTATCCATCACCTTCCTGTGAGAAGTGATAAATAGGATGAAAGAATGAAAGGATCAAATATTTAAGAAATTTCTGGATTGCTAGTATTCTTTTACATGACATGTTTTATTATGTATCTCCATGATTACTGCGAGTTGACATGCCTATGTGGTGGTGGTTTTGTTTTTGTTGTTGTTTTTCATCTTTATGTGAGTGTGTATGTTTAGTAATAGGATTTCCTTCACTTCCCTATTTGAAAATATTTTTTGTTATTACAGTTGGATTTTTAGCATGAAATTTTTGGTTGTTTCCCCTAGGGAAAGCATGTATTTGTAGTGTGATGCCACTCAATTTTCCTGCAAGCTTGTATTTTTGTTTTGCTCATGAAAGTTTCTTTTTAGCTTCATGCTCATTTTTCTACATTTCCCCACAGGCATGCTGGGGGCTCTTTCAGTATAAACAGTATCCCCAACTTTTTGAAATTCTGTGCTGGAAATTTCCTCTTTTCTGTCACTCTCTTTGTTTCTGCCTTGTTCCTGCTATCATTTTCTGCCTTGTTCCTGCTATCATTTTCTGCCTTGCTGGTCCATTCACCTGTATGTGTTTGATGAAATCTTACATACTTTCTCTTAGGAGTGATAATTGGGTACATGTATGAAGTGCATTTTGGCTCTAGGGAAGCGAGATATGCGGAAGCAATTTTAGGTAATTTAGGCCTGTTTTTATATATGTTTTTAGTATCTTTATTTATATTTCAATTTGTATTCAGGTATGTTTTTTAAATCCCCTGTGCAATGAATTGGATGGAGTGGTCAACATCAGGAGCATCTCCTTAGATTATGTACGCAAATGCATCGATACATGTACTTGATTTTCTTTTCCTTTTTTTTACCTGCTGAAGTATTGTATACGTTTTGAGATGGTTATAGCCCTCATATGGCTCTACGCAGTCGGCTGGGCTTTAAACAACAATAACACTAACATTTTTCTACATACTTTTGTCAGGGACAGCTCTTTTGTTGCTGCAGGATCTTTAACGTGCGCGAAGTGCATGCTATGTATATAGTACCTAGGTTTATCCTATCATCCAGAAGACTGGCACTGAGACCACCACTGTGGATGTGTGTATTAGAGAGAAGGGGAGGGGGAGAGAGGAGAAAAATCACTTCTAACTGGGAATTGAACCCAAGCTCGCTTTTGACTGTAGGTAATTTTACTCGGACTAACTGCACACTTGAAATGGAGCCTCCTTTATTTCTTTCTTTGAAAGACGAGCAAATCAGCATCCAGACCATCGAGTGGATGGAGGGACAGAGGGGCAATGGGAATCCAGGACTTGACTTGAGATGCGGCATTCCTGCTCCACTTGGTAACTCTTTCATTTATACAAAGTTTTGCTTGTCTGTCATAGAAATGTATCACTTTCATTTATTCAAAGGTTTTTGCTTGTCTTTCGTAGAAATGTATCGCTCTTTCATTCATCCAAAGGTTTTTGCTTGTGTGTCATAGAAATATATAACTTTTCATTTATCCAAAGGTTTTTGCTTGTCTGTCATAGAAATATATAACTTTTCATTTATCCAAAGGTTTTTGCCTGTGTGTCATTGAAATATATAACTTTTCATTTATCCAAAGGTTATTGCCTGTGTGGCATAGAAAATATAACTTTTCATTTGTCCAAAGGTTTTTGCCTGTCATAGAAGGATATAACTTTCATTTATCCAAAGGTTGTTGCCTGTCATAGAAGGATATAACTTTCATTTATTCAAAGGTTGTAGAAATATACAACTCTTTCATTAATCCAGAGGTTGTTGCCTTTGTATCTTTTATTTTCATAATTCAATATACTTGTTATAAGACAATCTGTTGTATTGTTTGTGTCTCTGTCTTTGCTATATAATAATATAATAATGATAATAATAATAATGACGATGATGATGATATAATGATGATGATGATGATGATGATGATGAAAAAGAAGAAGAAGATGAGAAATAATGACAATATAATAATAATAATAAGATGATGATGATGATGATGACGATGATGATAGTGATGATAAATAGAGTACTTAATAATAATTGTCCTCGTATAGTGCTGTTCTTGAAAATATTTGGACTCGTTGCGCATTATGTATTAATTTACAAGACACAGTATGTTATACATACAGAAACACTGCTCTCTTTCTCTCTTTCTCTGTCTTTGTCTCAGTCTCTGTCTCTCTCTGTCTCATACTCACAAACAGAAGACAGACACACTCATACACGTACATAAATGAGTACACACAAACAGAATCTAACCATGTTTATACAGATATTATGATCGTTTTCTAATACATGGTTTACTTTTCATGTCATTTGATGTACTGAAAGAAAACATATTTGTTCTTATTGAATATCAACAAAACTGATGTGTTCACCATGGCAGTGTCATTTTCTTCCTTCTGTCACCATGTATTTTTTGAGTGTCCATTATTCCAGATTTTTGCAATGTTTTTTAAACTGAAAAGTGAAAATGTACCTATGGAATTTTGTGAATAAATTGATTTGCAGTATCTGACAAACATTTTTCTTTTTTCTGGATCTGCTCTGACTTTTTGTGTACATTCGTTTACTTTTGTTTTCATGCTCTCTCTCTCTCTCTCTCTCTCTCTCTCTCTTCTCTCTCTCTCTCTCTCTCTCTTTCTCTCTCTCTCTCTCTATACATGTTAACAAAAACAAACAAACCAAAAAACAAATAAATAAAAGGCATAGTGATGTCCCTTGTTAACAGAGTATTTTGGGGCAGTTATGTGAAGATTATATTATTATCACTAAATGTAAGGTTTGGGTGGTCTAGCCCAGATGTTTCATCATATTACAGTTTTGATGTGTGTGTGTGTGCGCACGAGCGCGCGCCGCGTGTGAGCGTATATGGATGCGTGTGAGTGTGTGTGGGTGTGGGTGTGTGAAAAAGATTTTGGTTTGTCTAAACCTAGACAAATTATTGGCCTGAATGTGGGAACACTGTTCTGATATTTTTTGTTGTTGTTTTCTTTGCATTATGTAGTAGTGGTAAAATGGATGATTGTTCATTATATATGATTTGAATATGTTCGACTGTTCAAGGAATGGATGTTCGATATTTTTTTTGATTATGTGTGAAGAATTTGCGCACATACAAAGAGTGGATTATGTGTCGCACTACTGGAAAATTGTTATCCCCCTTGTCAAAAGACCTTTTCGGGTAATGACAATAAACAGTTTCAGTTTCAGTTTCTCTCTCTCTCTCTGTGTAAAAAGAAATTTTCCATGCAAAAGTTTGGACTGTGCTCAAGAGGGATTCATGGCATATAGACAATTCCTTATGCACTCCACTGAAATATGCCAGCAATTATCTGGCAGACTCTCTCAGCAATGTGCAAAACCCTATGCACTGGCAAGGTCTCGAATGATGAACTGTATGGTGATGGGGGAAGGACCTGTGAAACACTAAGATAACACTGAGATAACACTAAGATAACACTGAGATAACACTAAGATAACACTAAGATAACACTAGATAACACTAGATAACACTAGATAACACTAAGATAACACTAAGATAACACTAGATAACACAGATAACACTGAGATAACACTGAGATAACACTAAGATAACACTGAGATAACACTGAGATAACACTGAGATAACACTGAGATAACACTAAGATAACACTAAGATAACACTGAGATAACACTAAGATAACACTAAGATAACACTGAGATAACACTAAGATAACACTGAGATAACACTAAGATAACGCCACCAGAATGATTGAAGTGTTAACATGGTCGGTGAACAAACAGGCCAGGATTTTTTGCTTTACCCTCGGGGATTAAAATCAAGACATCAGATCCACAGCTGTGTCAGAACCAACCAAGTCTGGTGTTGTAATAATTTGAATCTTTTAGAATTGCTCCTCTCTTTCTGAGATATTAATGCTCAAAAGACATGACATGCATTTCATTAAGGTCTGCTCCCTGATATTTTCAGTCACACACATATTCTCGCTCTCGCACACACACATACACGTAGACTTCCTGTCTTTTTGTGACCCCTCTGCAATCGACAAACGCTTTTCTCACATGCTTGCTGCTGATTCAAAAGTGAACTTTTTTTGTGGCACGCTTTTAAAAAAACAACTTTTTACACAGGCACACGTGCACTTAAACACACACACACACACTTACACACACATACATTTACACACGCACTTACACACACACTCTCTCTCTATCTCCCCCCCCCTCTCTCTCTCTCTCTCTCGAATTGTACCCATTTTAGCATTTAACCTCGGTGCATTCATAGTATTCCTCAACTTCCAGAGCAAGACAGAAATAAAACAACACATGTGGGCTGACGGTCTCCTTGTTAGTGCTGAGACTCAAGATCCCATGTCTTGAGTTCAATTCCAGCCTGCAATATCGAACTGGCGTGTTTGCTGCCCATCTCAATGCTCCAGTCAGTTAGTTAGTTGAGTGAGTTTTAAAGTCCTACCACTCTTAGAGTATACGAGGACTAGCGAAAAAATTTTTTTTGAAGAAGCCTTCAATAATTTTAAAGCATTGTGAGAAACCGATGCTTTATTCGTTCTCTGATCCACCCTGGATGGCAATCGAATGGGTGAATGACGCTCCAGTCATTCTGGTTGCGTCAGTTTTATAGGTTGTGTTCCCCTCCCAATGTCAAGGCCTTGTCAGTGCACAGCGTTTTTCACAGGATTAGAGAGTCAGCCATATGACTGCCGGTAGATTTGAAGGGAGGGCATATGGAATTGTCCGACTGCTGTGAATCATTGTGGAATAAAACTATTTACTCTGTGTTTAAAAACAGTACAACACCTTAGAGGCAGCCGAGATGTGGTTTCTCAGAAGAATGTTGAGAGTTCCACGGACAGCAAAGAAAACAAACGAGACAGTCTTGATGGAGGCAGGCACAAGTAGATCACTCATAAGGAAGATTAGGAAAAGGCAGGCAACATTTATAGGCCATTTTATGAGGAAGGGGAGTTTGGAGCACCTGGTCACAACGGGAAAGCTGGAGGGAAAGAGATCACCAGGTAGACCCAGGGAGAGAATGCTGGACGGACTTGCAGAGTGGCTGGGGATGAGGAGGGTGGGGGAGATGCTGGGGGCAACGAGAGATAGAGATGGTTGGAAGTCCATGGTCGCCAACACCATGCGGCAGGGCACCTGATGATGATGATGATGATGACAACACCTTTCTACGCTCTATGCATGAAGTCAGTGTGGCCATGCTAATAGCCATGAAAAAGAAAAGTTTCTCTAAGTTTTGTTAGACTTGTGAGTGGTGGAACAATGGCCCAGTTTGACAAAATGCAGTCAGTCTTTATCACTGACAAAGAAGCAAGATGGTTCCAGAGGGGAGTAAAGGAGGCAGTTTACATCGCCGCAAGGAACCCCACCCTCAACCGTGACCGGGGCCGACACAACCTGCCATCGGTGTACTCCTCACTTATTCAGTCGCACTGTCGTGAGTTCCTCACGGCTGTGCGCACTGAAGCCAGTTCTCAACCCAGCAGTTGCGCTGAAGAAGTCGGCTGGATCGCGATGAAAGCTACGCAGTAAGTAGCCTTTTTGTCACTGAGAGACAGGTTCATCCAGGTAGATATTTTATCACTGACCACTTGGGTGTATGGGGAAACGTACTCCTGGAGGGTGTTTAAGATTAATGCTGTTTGCTCAAACATATCACTGCTATTCCAAGTTCAGCTACTTTACACACAGTCCACACAAGTGCTGGCCATGTGGGTGTGAATTTTGGAGGGAGCCAGTGGCAGTTACATGCACATGCTAGCGCATGCACCCTTACACACTCACATACAAGCACACATGCATGCACACACACACATGTACATGCATAGAAATACACATGCACTCACACGTGCACATACGCACGTGAACACAAGTACACACACATGCACGCGACACACACACACGCACACACTAACACCACACACAACACCACAACACACACACACACACACAACACACACACAAGACAACACACACTCACACACTCACAGACACAGAGACAGACAGGCAGACAAAGACAGAACAGAACAAAACAACCACACACAAAACCACACACACACCACCACACCACACACACACACCCGCATACCCATATACATAATTACACTGCCTCTCTGACGCTTTCTGTATTAAAACTTTGCCAGTTTCCTCACATGTTGATATTAACTCAAAATTCCCCATTTCTCTGAACGCTTTTAATCAATAGTTTTCTTTTTTAACATCCACCACACACATTCTCTTTCTCACAAAGACACAAATGTACACAGACATACGCACGTGTACAAGCACGCAGACATACAGACACACAAGCACATGCACACATTGTATCCATTTCAGCATGTTACCTCATACATTTATAGTACTCTTCCTCAGAACTGTGGATTAGATCTGATGTCTCGAATTCAATCTCAGCCCACAACATAAAACCTGGTCTGTTTGATGCTGCTTCCAATTGAAGACCTTGCAAGCACTTAACGTGTAACACAGGCTTAACCGAGCAATCTGCCAGATTAACACTGGTAGATATGGGTAGCACGCATATGGAATTTTGCAGATTATGATTTGAGTAGAGAAATTGTTCAAGCGTGATGAATCTCTTGAACAAACTCAAAACATCAATGTTGAGAGAAACACAGGAAGAAAACAAACACTGGTTACCCTGTGTACAAACACTTTACAATACCTTACCACGCTCATTTTACAACTCTTGTCAAGCCAAGCTCCTTCCCAGTCATAAAACTAAAAAGGCTTCACAAACTTTGTTCGCTCTGTTAAGTTTGTCCAACACTTTCCACTTGGCTTACTCAACTGTTGGCCTGGGAATGGTGGAACAATAGCCCTATATGACAAAGTGCAATTAGTCTTTCTCACTGACCAATGCTGGCCCCAGGAATGGTGGAACAATGGCTCTATATGGCAAAGTGCAATAATTTTTTAGTCGTTCTCACTGACCACTTGGCTATATGGGGGAAGATTATGTTCCGTACGCTTGTGGGGGGGGGGGGGGGGGGGTTAGACTAAGGCTGTTTGTTCAAATATATGATGCTATTCCGCGTTCAGCTACTTCATACGCTGTCGTCTGTCCTGATTCATCGAAGTGTGACATAAGAGGGGGTTGCCTTGTGGGAAGGGAGAACAATGGTCCACCAGCGTGACAGAGTGCAAGTAGGGCTTAAATCTTTTTACGATGACCACCTGCAGGCACCTTTCACAGTTACGCCAAACCTGCGAGAAATGAGTTAGCAGTTTCAGTTTCTCAAAATGACGTCTCCGCGCTCGAACGAATTCCGTATGCACTTAACGTCACAGGTGCCATGTGTATGTAATCATGGCACAAGCCTTAAGCCTGCACACAAACTCATGAGATGGCCAGGTCCTGAGGCCCTACCTAGACTGTTTTACCTAGTCTATATTTTATACTGGTATTTTATCAGCCTACCACTGGAATAATCTTGGTTACATGTAAATGACATGTGTATCTTACCTGGAATAATCTTGGTTACATGTAAATGACATGTGTATCTTACCTTCAAGAAAGGAACATACATATATAAAGTAAATAATAAATAATTAAAGATCTGCATTAAATTTCGCCAATGTGGGGCACGAGTGAGTTAGCAGTGAACAAATTACTGTCCTAATACATGTATATAACAGACAACTGCTTTCATTTTCGTGGGAGAGAAGTCCATAACCCTCATCACCTTTTTTTAAATTTCAGTTTTTTTCAAAAATAAAAAGGGAAATTATTTAATTGGGTGTGTGTGCGTGTTGTGTGTGTTAAGGAGGGAGAGAGAGAGAGATGAGAGAGAGTAGAGAGAAGAAGAGAGAGAGACAGAAGAGAGAGAGAGAGAGAGAGAGAGAGTGAAAAAATATGTTAAGGAGGATTTTCTTAGCTGTGGGTGATCTTAACCAAATTTCACGGATGGTGTGGACTGTTAAGGAGTCACAAAGGCATGAATATTTGGAAGGAAAGAGGTCAAGGTCAAGGTTGCAAAGACTAAAAATGAGCCCCAAATCGACACTTTTTGAAGAAGACGTGCGAACAACACTTACTCAGGATTTTCTCAAAATATTTACATTCTGCTTTCACGATTGTGAGAGTTAAATCGTTTTTCTCGTCATCCCCAACGTTTTATTCATTGAAACGTTTTCTGTACTGTTCTTTAATATCAGCCCATGACAGTTTACTCTGTTTATTTCATACTAACACTTGTAACAGTTAATTGGCAAATGATGGTAATACAGATTGTTGAGAGACATTTCGTTTCGATGACACTGGTAGACTCAAAACCGTAATGTTACAGTATTGGACTATTGATAACTTATCAAAGACGAAGGTTGCAGGCTGTCATCATTTCATCATCATCAGGTGCCCTGCCGCGTGGCGTTGGCCACCATGGACTTCCAACCATCTCTTCTCTCGTTGCCCCTAGCATCTCCCCCACCCTCCTCATCCCCAGCCCCCTCTGCAAGTCCGTCCAGCATTCTCTCCTGGTACCGGCTCTCCTTCCCTCCAGCTTTCCCGTTGTGACCAGGTACTCCAAATCCCCCTTCCTCATAAAATGGCCTATAAATGTTGCCTGTCTTTTCCTAATCTTCCTTATGAGTGATCTACTTGTGTCTGCCTCCTCAAGGCTGTCTCGTTTGTTTTCTTTGCTGTCCATGGAACTCTCAACATTCTTCTGAGAAACCACATCTCGGCTGCCTCAATCTTGCTCTGGCTTTGCTTGCTGACTGTCCACGCCTCGCATCCGTACAACAGTATTGGTTCTATATAACATTCAAGGACTCTCTTTCTGATGTTATGTCACTGTATATTCTCTTGATGTTATCATGCCTGCCCCCTTCCATCTCACTTCCCCTAGTCCTAAAATACTGATGTTAAGCCTTTCCATCTCCATTTTGATTTTGCAGGCTATGAAGCAACTTAATACCCGCACAGTGTTTGCTAAACGTTAAGAACAGCGTGTATTCATTATTTCAGACAACGCTAGTTGATGGGGACACTGAAAGACACCGAGAATGGCATAAGCCTTGAATATTTACTTTAATCGTTCTGTCTGCGTGTATTGGGAGGTGTCGTGGGGGAGATATCCTCCTTCTCCTGCTTTGCGTGTGTTTTGTGCCCTTGAGAGTTTGGGTCATTGTCAGTGAATGCTTTGGTGACTGATGAGAGTGCGCGCTTTGATTGGATTTTTTATATCAACATTTTAATGCCTTATCGTTATTATTATGTCCGCGAGCGGACGTCTGTGATTGAATCATTGTTTCATTATTTCTGGATTTATTCAGCATTTGAACCAACCAACCAGCCAGACCAACCAGCCAACCAACACAGCCAACCAACCAGCAACAAAACCAACAACCAACCAACCAACCAACCAACCAACCAACCACAACCAGACCAACCAACCAACCAACAACAACCAACAAACCAACCAACCAACCAACCACGACCGACCAACCAACTACAACCAACCAACCAACAACCAACCAACCAACCAACCAACCGACGACCAACCAACTAACCAACCAACCAACCAACCACCAACCAACCAACCAACAACAACCAACCAACCCCCAAAACAAACAAAACAAAACAAAACAAAACAAAAAAACAAAACCAAAACAAAGCAAAGCAAAACAAAAAATTTCAAAACAACAAAAGCAAGCAAGCAATCAATCACAATCAATCAATCAAAGCAAGCAAGCAAGCAAAAACCAAAACCAAAACCAACCAACCAACCAGCCAGTCAACCAAATGCTGAGTTTTAACAGGCAGAATTGTGTTCCTATTAGACAGATAAAATGATAGGTTTGACGATGTAATAGCTCTGTGGCCTTTGGGGGTTAATTCACACCCACACAAATACCGTAACACAGACCCAGTGCCTGTTATTTATTCTCACACTTGTGCGAGACCCACCATTCTGACAGACAGACAGACAGCAGCAAACAAGTCATGACAGACTGTAAACACATCAGGACAGACAGCAAACAAGTCATGACAGACTGTAAACACTCAGGACAGACAGCAAACAAGTCATGACAGACTGTAAACACATCAGGGACAGACAGCAAACAAGCCACTCGAAGAAAATGGAAAGATCCTGATTATAATCAAAACGAAAGATGAAAACAAGATGTTTGCCAAACACTTAAAAACAAAAAAAACAAAAAACTTGATGTATGCTTTGGGTGGGTTTCGATTTCTGTACAAATTTACTGAAAGCGCCATTTTTAATGGACCGGCAGATCTGATTTATGTTCTAAAGGAGAAGAGAAACGTGATTATCTCAGTCTTGCATACACTGGCATAATGAAGGAAGAACCCCCCCCCCCCCCCCAAAAAAAAAAAAAAAAATCACGAAAAAACCCAAAACAGCAACAAAACAAAAACAAAACAAAACAAATCAGAACGCGTATTTGATACAACCAGACAAGACAGACGCAAATTTTCGGGCCAAGTCAAGCGTAGACGTAAAATCACAAATGAACAAACACCAAATAACAAAAATTAAGAGAAAAAGACTGAAACTTTCATGCTGCTTCGTCCAGTGGGGAAAAGGACTAAAATATGACTGTATATATGGCATAATGAAGGGACGACTATTTGTGTGTACATGTATGTGCATTGAGAAGATATTGCAGGAAACAGAGTAAACTGGTGACGACAACAGACTCACGTTTGAATGGCGCAGAATTGCTGCTGTTCAACACCAAGGCAATGGCGAAAGCAGAACCCAAGGATGCAGGGATTCTTTCCCATGCAGTTGTCAGCGGAAGAACACGTGCCTCTTGTATCCATTGAAAGACTCACACCGGTCGGAGAGGACCACTATGCCTAGCTACTCAGCTTACTCATCAGTTGGATTGACAGTAGAGTTCGTCGTCGTCGTCGTCATCATCATCATCATCATCATCATCATCATCATCATCATCACCACCACCACCACCACCACATCATCATCATACACTACTCCTACCAACACCACCACCATCCACCACCACCACCACCACCACCACCACCACCACCACCACCATCATCATCATCATACTACTATACTACATGCTACTACTACTACTACTCCTATCCACCACCACCACCACCACCCATCACCACATCCACCACACCAATGATAATAATGATAACAACATAACAATAATATAATATCATCATCATCATCATCATCATCGTTTCTATCATCTCATCTCGTTCGTCTCATCATTCATCATCACTCTCCTCTCATCATCATCATCATCATCATCATCATCATATCATCATGATATAATGATGGCTGATGTGTCTCTCTTGTACTTTGTGTACGTGTGTTTGTTGGTCCATGCTTATGTACCAATCAGTCAACTAACGACCAACCGACCAACAACCAGCTAACCAACCGAACGAACACGCAAATGAAGAAACCGACAAATGTAGCGACCATAACCATCACATCATCATCATTCAGGTGCCCTGCCGCTTGGCGTTGGCGACCATGGATTCCAACCATCTCTATCTCTCGCTGCCCCCAGCATCTCCCCCACCCTCTCATCCCCAGCCACTCTGCAAGTCCGTCCAGCATTCTCTCCCTGGGTCTACCGGTGCTCTCTTTCCCTCCAGCTTTCCGTTGTGACCAGGTGCTCCAAATCCCCCTTCCTCATAAAATGGCCTATAAATGTTGCTTGTCTTTTCCTAATCTTCCTTATGAGTGATCTACTGTGTCTGCCTCCATCAAGACTGTCTCGTTTGTTTTCTTTGTTGTCCATGGAACTCTCAACATTCTTCTAGAAACCACATCTCGGCTGCCTCAGTCTTGTTCTGGCTTTGCTTGCTGACTGTCCACACCATAACCAATCGATTAAAAACCAGCCTGCCAACTAACTAACCAACAAATCCAAACCCTTTTACACTTTTTACACGGTGACAGGAAAAGCCATACAAGAAAAGTAATAACGACGATAATTCATCATACAACAATGCCTGTATAGAAGTCCGAAGGAATGCCTGATAAGAAAATACCAAAGAAATAAAAAGACCAAAGAAATAAGAGGGAATCTTGAACATAAGACCAATGTATTGTATGTATTTCTCTCCTCTCACATAGTTGTGTGTAGGGTAGTTGCAGAGTATAAAGGTAGGCTTGGGTGCTCCTTTTTTGAGGACTGTTCTGAGCTTACTGTTTTTGTACTTTGTATCTGCTTCTATGCTAGCTGAATGGGTAGCGCAAACCGTGTTAGATTTGAGAAGTTCTATACAACATGGGAGATAATTCTCAAGAGTTGTGTCCTTTGATTATTTTATAAAAATTCTCCCTGCTTCCCTCTTATTTCTTTGACATTACCTATATGCCTTGGAAGCAACCCTGTATATGTTCTGTCTTGTCTATGTGTGTGTGTTTGGTCAGTTCAAGAATAAAAGACTATGTCAATCTTGAACATAAGACCAATATATTGTATGTATTTCTCTCCTCTCTCATAGTTGTGTGTAGGGTAGTTGCAGAGTATAAAGGTAGGCTTGGGCGCTCGTTTTTTGAGGAGTGTTCTGAGCTTATTGCTTTTGTACTTTGTAGCTGCATCTATGCTAGCTGAATGGGTAGCGCAAACCGTGTTAACTTTGAGCTTTATACAACATGGGAGATAATTCTCAAGAGCTGTGTCCTTTATTTTGATAAGAAAAGTTTAAGAATCTTGTGTGGTACTTATATAATAGAGTGTGAGACCAAGTGAATAACCCTTTTGATTCCTGCACCCTATCCAGCAACAGCAAAAACTTAACCCTTTGATTCACTGCAGGAAGCTTGTGGGTAGGGTAAGGGAATCAAAGGGTTAAGTTTTTGCTTTGCTAGCTGGTTGACAATGCCGGGTGCTGGAGTCAAAGGGTTAAAGACTATCTAAGACGTAAGAAAAATGGGTTTGAATCTCATATCGGACAGGGGTTCTCTCCCCCCAATTCCCCCATTCATGAAACCTTACCTGGTGGTCTGGTCTGGGTGCTAGTCTTTCAGATGAGGTGATAAGCTAAGGTCCCGTATAGAGCAGCAAACACTCAGATCAGCAGTGCCATTTTCCCTTGGTCATTGTGGCCTGGGCTGGGCCTGGTTGGTGTTGGTAGTGTGGTTATGTCCAGGGGTTTGTCATCTGCCCACTGTCACTGATGACTGGGTCCGAATGGGTCAGGCAGCGTAGGGGCAGCCCTCCACCACCTCCCACCCCTTTGCTTGATGAAATGGCTTTCGGTGTGTGTGTGTGTGGTGTGTGTGTGTGTGTGTGTGTGTGTGTGTGTGGTGTGTGTGTGTGTGTGTGTGTGTGTGTGTGTGTGTGTGTGTGTGTGTGTGTGTGTGTGTGTGTGATGTGTGTGTGTGTGTCTGTGGCTGTGTGTGTGTGGCGCGCGCGTGTGTGTGTATGTGTATGTGTGTGTGTGTGTGTGTGTGTGTGTGTGTGTGTGTGTGTTGTATGTGTAGTGTGTGTAGTGTGTATGTGTTGTGTGTGTGTGTGTGTGTGTGTATGTGTGGTGTGTGTGTGGTGTTGTGTGTGTGTGTGTGTGTGTGTGTGTGTTGTGTGTGTGTGTGTTGTGTGTGTGTGTGTGTGTTTTGTGTATGTGTGTGTGTGTGTGTGTTGTGTGTATGTGTGATGTGTGTGTGTGTGTGTGTGTGTGTATGTTGTGTGTGTGTGTGTTGTGTGTGTGTGTGTTTTGTTGTGTGTGTGTGTGTGTGTGTGTGTGTGTGTGTGTGTGTGTGTGTGTGGTGGGGGGTGGAGGAGAGAGGTCTAAGATACAATTTTTCGTGACCGATTGATATGTGAAGTTGACATTTGCTTATAATTATTCTTCACAGTTTTTTCTTTTTAATAATTAATAATAATAATAATAATAATTAATAATAATAATAATAATAATAATAATAATAATAATAATGATAATTACAATATTTATATAGCGCAAAATCTTGATAGAAATCAAATCTAAGCGCTGAACATTATTTTTTTCAGCATGGTGATATGATATTACAGTACATACGTTTTCATCCTAGCTGTAGGGGTTGACATGTATTTGATTTGCGTGTTTCTCCATTTGGCACTCATGCTTTTGTGAAGTGTTTGTGCCCTTGTGAGATGATGCGCTGGACAAATTATTATTATCATTATTAGTAGTAGTAGTAGTCGTAGTAATAGTAGTCGTCGTCGTCGTCGTAGTAGTAGTACATCATTTTTATGATTGTTATTGTTATCATTATCATTTTTGTTATTATTATTATCATTGTTATTATTATCATTAATAACTCTGACTCCTCGAAACAAGTGATTCTGATAGAACTCACTGTGCCATACGAAAGCAGAATGGAAGAAGCACATATCTACAAGACCGAAAAATACGCCGGTCTTGCCAGCACCCTGAAGAAAGCAGGTCTGCGGGTCAAAATCTTCGCCATAGAGGTCGGGGCAAGAGGGTTTGTGGGCACCTCCGCTTATGATCTCATGAAACAACTCGCCATTTCTGGGAAGAAGAGGACTAGAGCCCTTAAAGCGATGGCAGAGGCAGCAGAAAGGAGCTCAAGCTGGATCTGGGCAAGGAGGAACCAAAAGTGAACTTCATAAGGATTAAATCCCCTACAGATGATGTGTGCCCCGTTAGCACATTGGTAAAACCGCGTACCGCAGTTCTGAAGCTCCCCGGCGTGGGAAAAAAAAAAAAGACAACAGCAGAAGGGCATCCAGAGTCATGACCTGGATGTGGCCGGGCCCCCAGAGAGTGTAAGGAGTTCAGGCAGAAACACTTGTCGAAAGGGGATTACTTCTCTGAAGACCTTCTGTTGTCTAGCTCTCCCTAGAGTTTCTTTCTATTATTATCATTATTATTTTATTATTATTATTATATTATTATTTTGTTGTTGTTGTTGTTGGGTCGTCATCGTCATCATCTTTATTATCATATCAATCACGACCATGAAGGAACGACCGAGTCACCTCTTGCAAACACAATAAATGTATTGTACTCTCTGTCTCTCTGTGTCTCTGTCTCTCTGTGTCTCGGTCTTTCACTGTCTCTCTGTGTCTGTCTCTTTCTCTCTGTTTTTTTGTGTGTGTGTGTCTCTCTGTGTCTCCCTCTCTCTGTCTCTATATCTCTTTCTCTCTCTGTCTGTCTCTGTCTCTCTGTCTGTCTGCCTCTCTCTGTCTCCCTCTCTCATTTTTTCTCTCTCTTTCTGTCTCTCACTGTCTTTGTCTCTTCTCTCTCTCTTCTCTTCTGTCTCTCACTGTCTCTGTCTGTCTGTCTCTTTTCTTTTTGTGTGTGCTCTCTGTGTGTGTCTCTCTCTTTCTCTCTCTTTGTCTCTCTTCTCTCTCTCACTGTCTGTCTGTCTCTCTCTCTCTGTGACTGTCTCTGTCTCTCACTCTGTCTCTGTCTCTCCTCTGTCTCATCTCTGTCTCTGTCTCTCTCCCCTCTATGTCTCTCTCACTCTCTGTTTCTGTCTGTCTGTCGTCTGTCTCTCTAATCAACGAATAATAGGGCTCACTGCACAATGGCTGACCCAGCTGATAGAGTCATGAACTCCAGCTTTGATGTCTTGGGTTTAAATCCAGGTCACAATATAAACACTTGATTGTTCGCTGCTCATGTTAATGTGTCTGGCTTCAGTCATTCTGGTGGTGTCAGCTTAGTGTTTTATCGATCTCCTTTCTGTCTGCTTCGCTTAGTTCAAGACCTTGCCACTTACACGGTTTTGTGCGGAGTCAATGGATAAATCTTTTTCTGGTGTGTGTGTGTGTGTGTGTGTGTGTGGGTGTGTGTGTGTGTGTGTGTGTGTGTGTGTGTGTGTGTTGTGTGTGTGTTGTGTGTGTGTTTGTGTGTGTGTTTGTGTGTGGTGTGTGTTTGTGTGTGTGTTTGTGTGTGGTGTGTGTGTTTGTGTGTGTTTTGTGTGTTTGTGTGTGTGTGTGTGTGTTGTTGTGTGTGTATTTGTGTGTGTGTGTGTGTTTGTGTGTGTGTATGTGTGTGGTTGTGTATGTGTTTGTGTGTGTGTATGTGTGTGATGTGTGTTTTGTGTATGTGTGTTTGTGTGTGTGTGTGTTTGTGTGTGTGTGTGTTTGTGTTGTGTGTTTGTGTGTATGTGTGTGTATGTGTGTGTATGTGTGTGTTGTGTATGTGTTTGTGTGTGTGTATGTGTGTGGTGTGTGTTTGTGTATGTGTGTTGTGTTGTGTGTTTGTGTGTGTGTTGTGTGGTGTGTATTGTGTGTGATGTGTGTGTGTAGTGTGTGGTGTGTGTGTGTATGTGTGTGTGTTGTGATGTTTTGTTGTGTGGGTTTTGTGTTGGTGTGTGTGTGGTGTGTGTGTGCACGCGCATGTGTGTATATGTGTGTATGCGTTCGTGCGTGTGTGCGCATTATCATTCTATACATGCAAACCGTTCAAGATGAAAAGTACCACCTCATAACCATACCCTCGGTAATTTTTTTATGGAAAATAGATTCCAAGCATCTCCCCCATTGCTTTACCTTCTCCAACCCTAACACATTTAGATCTTCATTCAAGCTGGGCTCGAACTCGTGCAGCCAAAATGGAAGATAGAAACTATACCCACTAGACCCCAAAGTGTGCGTGAGGGCTGATGACGGTACACTTGGCCTACTACACCAGAACTGATTGAGAATCTGATGTCATCACCAGAAGATCTCGTTGTCCAGAAGAAGAGATCAACAATCCAATCTAACTGCGCGAGTTCGAGTCTGACTTATGGGGGAAAATGTACCACACAACCCTCACTTCATTCAACTGTAAATGGGTACCTGACCCTGTTCATATTTGGGGAACATAAAGCAACCAGAGCGACTGAGCGAGCGAGTGAGAGCGAGAGAGAGAAAGAGAGAAAGACAGAAAAAGACAGAGAAAAGAGAGAGAGAGAGAGAGAGAGAGAGAGACAGACAGACAGAGACACAGATAAACAGAGACAGACAGACAGAGAGAGAGAGAGGGGCAACGCCCTCATAACATTACCCTAAGAAAAAAATGAAGCCTTGACCACCTCACTCCCCAACAACCTCAGGGTTAAGGACCCTCACATGAACTCACGCGCACCTGTGCGCTTTGTAATCGTAAACGAAAAAAAAAAAATGCCCGGGGACAACCCAGGCATGGGACACACTTTATGACGCGTGACATTTCTGCCCATCCCACCTTCTTCCTCAACTCTCACCCCCCCCCCCAACAAACTCTCCTCTCCACCCACTCCACCCCACAATCACAGCCTACTGGCGGCGTGTCGACATTGTCAGTGTTGACTGTGTGTGTCTCAGAATTCAGACTTGCATGCATCGTGCTGCCTTACTCTGTGTGTGAGTGAAGTATGTGCGTGTGCGGGTGCGTGTGTGCACGCGCCTGGGATTTACACCGTTCTGCTTCAGACTGCCAAAGGAACCAAACCCACGTGACACGGTTTCCTACAAACAAACAAACAAACAAACAAACAAACAAACAGACAGACAGACAGACAACCAACAACCAACCAACCAACCAACCAACCAACCAACCAACCAACCAACCAAACAAACAAATCCCCCCCCTCCCCCCAAAACCCACCACCACCAACAATAAAAACCTGAAGGAAAATGTATACGCAGGTTGAAGCGCAATGGAATCTCTGATGCAAGACTTTAACGTTCCCGGATATGGCCTTAAATGTAAATTTCTTGGCCAACTGTTAATCTTATCTTTGTTTTAACCCTTTGACCCCCTGCACCCTATCTACCAACTGCAAAACCTTTTTATTTTTATTTTTATTTTTTAGAATCATCGCACTTAGGGAGTTTACCTTCGTGCTCACCTTTTCTTTTTGTCCCATTTTTTACGCCACCTTAATGGCCACAGAAAGCTGGCACAGATTTTTAAACAATGCAATGATGGTGGTGTCGGTGAGGATGATAATCATGATGCTATGGAGTTCTAACTGCAAAAACTTAGACCTTTGACTGCGTCAGGAAACTGTGGATAGGGTGAGGGAGTCAAAGGGTTAAGTTTTTGCTTTGCTTTGTTAGCATGGTTGACAATGCAGGATGCTAGTGGACAGGGTGCAGGAGTCAAAGGGTTAAGTTTTTGCTTTGCTTTGTTAGCATGGTTGACAATGCAGGATGCTGGTGGACAGGGTGCGGGAGTCAAGGGGTTAAGTTTTTGCTTTGCTTTGTTAGCATGGTTGACAATGCAGGATGCTGGTGGACAGAGTGTGGGGGTCAAAGGGTTAAGTTTTTGCTTTGCTTTGTTAGCATGGTTGACAATGCAGGATGCTGGTGGACAGGGTGTGGGAGTCAAAGGGTTAAAGAAATGAAATTATGGCACGATTTTTTTTTTCCAGGATACATGTGGTGGACTCGTTGATTTCGCCCACACTACTAGTATGTTGCTGTACATGTAAAATCTGCGTGGTCCGTTGTTGGTGGACGTGCATGCTGAGATTCTTCATGTGTCCAGACACTGATATAACTTACAGGATCTTCAACGCGCGTAACTGATCTTCTGTGTTCGTGCGTATACACACGAAGAAGATTTCTGCCCAGGACAACCCAGGCATGGGACACACTTTATGACGCGTGACATTTCTGCCCATCCCACCTTCTTCCTCAACTCTCACCCCCCCCCCCCCAAACAAACTCTCCTCTCCACCCCACAATCACAGCCTACTGGCGGCGTGTCCCAGCACTCCACTGACATTGTCAGTGTTGACTGTGTGTGTCTCAGAGTTCAGACTTGCATGCATCATGCTGCCTTACTCTGTGTGTGAGTGAAGTATGTGCTGCGTGTGCGTACTTGCGCCTGAGATTTACACCGTTCTGCTCCAGACTGCCAAAGGAACCAACCCCACGTGACACGGTTTCCTCATGAAAAACAAACAAATAAACAAACAAACAAACAAACAAAAAAAACCAAAAAACAACCCAAAACAACAACAACAAAACCAAACCAAAACAAAACAAAATAAAACACACACACACACACACACACACACACACACACACACACACACACACACACACACACACACACACACACACACACACACACACACACACACAGAGAAAAAAAAAACTGAAGGAAAATGCACACACCGGTTGAAGTGCAATGGAATCTCTGATGCAAGAACTCAATGTTCCCGGATATGGCCTGAAGTGTAATTTTTTTGGCCAACTTTTTAATCTTATCTTTCATTTAAACAAATAAATTTACGTCATGAATTTTTTTTCCCAGGATGCGTGTGTGTTCGTTGATTTCGCCCACACTACTATGTTGCTGCGCAGTGTGCGTGCTTCGTTGTCGGTGGACGTGCATGCTGGGTGTCTTCATGATTCCGGACACTGATATAGTTCACAGGGTCTTCAACGTGCGTAAGTAATGTTCTGTGTTCGGGCGTATATACACGAAAGAGATTCAGACACTAAACAGATCTGCACACACTTTGGCCTGGGAGGTAACCAGATAGACTGAACCTAGGCCTTCTGATTGAAAGTTAACGTCTCATCCACTTCGCCATCGCGCCTGTCAAAATTTCATCTGTGAAAAATTCACAGGAGACACACGACACACGATTGCAGACGTGGCGTGATTCCGTAGCACAGACGATATTATCAGTGTAGGTATAGGCGGGTGAGAATGTTAAGGCTCATTCATAGCAGATTGCAGTGAACACACCTGTTTGGATCTGAGGTAAAATCTAGTCCGGTATGTTTCAGATGCTATGCAGTGTTTTTTTTTTCTTTTCAAAATTCCTTTTTTTTAAAAAAAGGATGTGTGTGTGTGTGTGTGTGTGTGTGTGTGTGTGTGTGTGTGTGTGTGTGTGTGTGTGTGTGTGTGTGTGTGTGTGTGTGTGTGTGTGTGTGTGTGTGTATGTGTGTGTGTGTGTGTGTGGCAGAAACGTTTTTATTGAGGTTTTCTGTGCTGTGGATTTAGCCGATATTTTCCAATACTGGTAAAAAGATAAGTGTTGAAGAGTCATAATGTATACAGTTTGCACGATCATGGCTCTAATGGACCAAATAATGCCAAAAAAGCAGCATTTTTTTCCCAAGAAGGTATATGATCTGCACTTTCTCAGAAACTTCTGAAAATATTTACATTTTGTTCTCACTGTCGGGACTGTCTGCAATCGTCCTCACTTCAAGTTTTGTTTCATATGACGCTGTTATTGGTCACAGTGACACTGAGTAATAAAATCTGAATTTTCTGTAATAATTTTTTGTACAAAAAGAGATTTGATTAGAATGGTTCGACCATATTTTTTCTGTAATAATTTTTGTCTAGAAAAAGGATATGATTAGAATGGTTCTACCATCTTTTTTTCTGTAGTAATTTTTGCATGAAAATTGATACGATTAGAATGGTTCGATCATCTTTTTTCTGTAGTAATTTTTGTATAAAAAAGGATATAATTAAAATGGCTCGAGCATCTTTTTATTTGTTGAAAAGGAAAATCATTTGAAACATTATAAAAACACTGCTTACGGCAGCTAGAATGGAACACATTTGTTTGGATTTGGGGGAGAATCCAGCTGTCTGTGTTCAGGTGCAATGCATTTTCTTTTCTTTGTACTTCGTAAGAAAGGTCCCTTTGATTCTACTTGTGGGGCTCCAGAATCGGTGGCACGCACAGCAAATCATTTCACGTGGGGTCAGTCCGCAGCGCAGTCTGTAGATGCATGTGAGATCATGTGATATACACCACCGTACACAAGTAGTAACTTTGCTCTCTGTTGCCGGTTTCAACAGTCTGCTACCACGTGAAACCGTCACACTTGTTGTTGTTACATGAAGTCAGCGGCGACTGGAACCCCCGACACCATGCGTGACTGTCTGCACTGTGTGTGCCGTGTGCTTTGTCAGCCAGTGACTGGAACACTTATCACCGTGTTCATCATTCTCCTGGCACCGATCACCAATAAGATAACCAGCAGCACCTGACCTCTCTCACTGTGTGGCCGCCACATAAGCAGAAGGTTCAGATTTAAACACGTAGGATTGTTCGACCTCGTGTTTTGTTTTAACATTCCTGCAACAACCAGAAACGCGCGTTGTGCAAATGATGTGGCGACAGATAAACCAGTACCAACTGTGACAAAAGACCAGAGATGAACCCGTATTACAGATGTAAGTAGTATATCCATGCCTATGTGTCTACCGAATGTACACGGTAGGTTGCACACAAAACACGCCTGGTAAAACTCTATTGTTGTGCTGTATTTTAATTAACTGTTTACCATATGAAAGGAGGAGGGGGTGATGGTTAGTTCCCCCTAATTTATCTAAGGAGGGGATGGTGTATTAGTTTCCCACCCAAATTATCTGCCGACTGTGACTTCAATTAGCGCTGAAGGCAGGCAGGCAAAAAGTGATGACTAACCTCTCGCACTATAGCGTATGTTGTCGTTTCATCTACAGGTGAATTTTGTTTTTCGTCCAGAACCAGTGTACTTGCCACATACAGAATGGTGTCAGAATTATGACCGCTCCATACCTCATGTTGTTAGATGCTTGTTGCCGTCTTGCACGCTTCTCAATTGACACCAGTAACCTCTAGTCATGCTCTTGACGCATGTGACTTGTTCAGTGCTTGTTTGCGAGACAAATGGATTTGTTGCTGCTCTGTTGGCCTCATTGATGGGGTAGGTCACACAATTGGTCTGCTGTGTATGTAGGAAGCCCATCCATTCAGTCAATTCATCACTGCAGCTTATACAGAGAGACAAATCTACATGATCAACGATTAGTTGTCACAAACTGCAGTCGATGTAAGCATGCCCCAAACTCCTTATGTTCACAGGTTGAGACAAAACGAAGGTGAACACCAGAAAGTCATTCTGTGCTTGAACTGTGAAGTATTCATAATGTAAACGATTCCTCATCAGCTTTTGTCGTGATCCAGCTTTATTTTGATCTTATTCCAGAGATGACAAACTGAACTGTTTATAGTGTTTGGAGTGACAACTGTTACAGCTGAAATATGTGCTCAGAATGTTGTAAGTTTACCGAGTGTAATCATTTGCCTGCTATCAGAATTGTGCCACCTAACAAAACTTGGGACTGGTCACTGTGATATTAAAAAGTGTTCAATAGATTTTTGTTTACAAGTATTTACTGTGGGCAGTCATTGTTGAAAGCATCATGTCGATATGGTCAAGAAGCCACAGGGATCTGGCCAAAATGGCCAAGTCTCTGCAGGACAGCAACAGCCGTGCAGAGAACGGCGAACACAACAAGACACCCACACACCACACAAGCTGAGCGGTCTAGGTCTCTGTCTCCAGGAATGATGCCACAATTTGGTGGATGCAACAAAAGCAGAACGACCCAGGTCGGTGTCACCAAGAGCTGTGTCAGTGCTTTCACTGTGGATGAAGAAACATCCTGAAAAGACAAACCTGATTACTGCCAAGCTGCAGAGTTTATCAGGCAACGGTTGGTCTGCAAGTGGCAGTGGTGGTCATGTCAGTGGAACTGTTGAAAGTGAAACTCCAGTGCCCAGGGTTCACAACTCCCAGACTGATGATCACTAACGAAAATGGAAGCAGTTTTGATGTGTTTGAGGACTCAGGGACTTCTTCAGAACACAGTGACATGTCAGTGAACGTGTCAACAGTTAAAGAGATAACATCTATTGCCTGCATTTCTGACTCGGGGAACCAGGAGGAAAAACAAACATTAGGTCCAGATGATTCACAAGGCGAGAAACTTGTGTGTGATAAAAATTATCCTGCAAGGCAGAAAGGTGATAATAAGCTCTTGTCGGATACAACCGATTATAAACTGTCGACAACCACAACAAAGGAATATAAACTCAATGAAGAAGGAAACGTTCCTAAAAGCAAACGCCATCAAATGTTCTGTGTACAGAAAGACGAACAGATATGACAAGAACTGAGAGCCCCGAGATGGTGAAATATCAATGTCCCAGCCCTGCAGTCCATTGTCCATCACCTCGCTTAGCTGCCAGAAGTCCGGAGTTATTAAGAAAACTGATGCAAGTCACATCTACGATCAGTTCTAAGAAAACAATAAACAAGCGTGAGTTACACTCCCCATCACCTGACTATGGGCAAACGTTATTTTCTCCCCCAAACATAAACAAATTACACAGAGCCAGTGAAGACACGAGGCCAGTGTCACCGCAAAAAAGTAGCGTACTTTCACCTGATTTGCCAGAAACAATGAAAACTACGGTTTTGCCTGCAGTGAAGCATGGGCCGCGTTTTCAAAAGGAAAGCTCTGACGTTTCACAATCTTTTGATGGTTCTGTGAATAATGATAGTAATGATAACATTGTAAATACGGAAACAACCTCAGCAAAGCTCGAAGACACTTCGTTTCACAGCAACGGGGAACAAGCATCACCCTCTGCAGAGATGTCTTTGACGAGTTCAACTCGAAAGTTCACGGCAGATGTCTGTAACAACGTGCCATGTAGACCCATTGCCATCAGAATTGACACCACAAGATCTCATCAGGCTTTCCCAGAGCCTGTGTCATCAACCTTGAATTTACACAGAGAGTCTGGAACTTCACACTGGGAAAGAAAATTCTCTGTCACAGGAGAAAACCATCAGGAAAAATGTAAGCTTGCTGCGAGTACTGTGACTCGGATACTTCATCTTCCAGAGAAAACTGCAATCAGATGTATATTACAGAACACCTGCCATAGATGTACATTACAGAGAATACCTGCAATCAGATGTACATTACAGAGAACACCTGCCATCAGATGTACATTACAGAGAACACCTGCCATCAGATGTACATTACAGAGAACACCTGCAATCAGATGTACATTACAGAGAACACCTGCAATCAGATGTACATTACAAAGAGCAAAGGAGCAGTAGGACATCACCAGGAACATATACACATCAGCAACTGGGCGTCAGTGACACACAGAGTGAGGTTCATGACGATGGGTTCATGACAGAAACGCATGCAATTCATACTCACACTGAACGGGATGGAAATCATCGGACCAGTCCTGGTGTAGACAGTAGACAAAATACATCAAGTTCATGTGAAGCTGCTCCAGCAAACTCCGCAGCAGTTCAGACAAAATTTCCATGCCCCGAGGAATTGCACGAAAGACAGAAAATGTCAAGCAGGAGGGGATCTGCCACCTTCAATGGCATGTGGAGACGCCAAGTGACGGAAGGCATCAATCATGATGAACGTAAAACAGGTGATCATTTTGTTGCTGCTACTGCTCTGTGTTCCTGCAATGCACAGTGCAACAAACAAGAGGAAACAACACGGGCCGGACACGTTTTACTACCACATACAGCGAACAGACACAACAATGCACAGACCACTTTGAACACGCCGCCAGAAAGTCAGCAAATGTCTGGAACATCTGACAGGTTTTATGCAGTGTCTCCCTCTATTGCAGGCAGCGACTTTACTTTCCAGTCTGCCACCACAGACAATTCCACCTCCGTACTGGATTTAGCATCAGACACAGAGATGAAGTCTGCATCTGCTCAAGTGTCACTTGATGGGTGCAATGAGAGGAACAAGAAGTCGTCCAGGTCAGACTCAAAACGCGCCACAGATGAGCTGTTCAGTCAGGTGATCAGCGACGTGTGGAGTAAGGATCACCTGTCGCCCTGTAGTTCCTCTCTTGAGTCCTTTCTATCTTGTTCAGAAAGTGGAAGTGAAAGTGACGACAACAACAGCATTATGCTGACCCATCTACTGTCCTTTCTTCACACACAGCGTCATAAACAATCATCTGTCAACAGGAAAAGACTTAGACAACTGCTCCGAGTATTGAGACATTATGATAAATTGCCATCTTTGACGGATTCAGAGTCAAAAGACTTCTCGAAAACAATTTCAGAAATGCAGCACTTATGTGTTCGCCTCTGCACGCAGCTCGAACATAATCAGCATCATCAGCATCATCATTATCAACAGCATCAACAGCAGCAGCAACAACAGCAACAACGGCAACAACATCAAGACCAGCAACACCAACAAAAACGGCAGCAAAAGGAGTCCAGAGATGAATGGCATGAACAAATATCCCATAAGCAACAATTAAAAGTTGAAGCCATGCAAAGCGTCCACACTCAGCAGTCTGACGAAGAACACCCCAGGTTCATGAAGGGCGTGGACAAGAAACTGTGCAGAGAAATGCCCAGTGAACATCAAGCACAAAGTCCCCAACAACTCACTCGACAACAATCACAGCAAGGACAACATCTGCACAAATATCAGCAACTTCAAAGGCAGAAATGCAGAGAATCTCCTCAACAAAAACAGGAACCCATAAACACATGGCAGAAGCAAATGCATTCAGAAACTACATCGAACACAGGTCCTCATTTTGAAACCCAGGAACCACGACACCAACCCACCGGTCTCAGAAAGGCGAATACATCCACAGACCGTACATTGAAAACGGAGAAATATGGAACCAAAAGAGCACAGAAAATGTCTCCTTTCAAGAGATCCGCTGTATCAGTTGCCAAGTTTGATGAAAAACTTCCATATAAAGCAAGTCAAAACACAGATCTGTTAGATTCTCTTGCCGTAGAAGGGGACATACTGGGCGCAGAAAACAATAATGATGCCAGTCGTGTGGCAGACACAGTGCATCTGCATGATGCCACTAAAGATCTATCAGACGTTGGTGCAGACACTATTGCAAAGGAAGAGAAAGAGGAAGAAGAGGAGAAGAAGGAGAGGTGGGAGGAGAAGAGCTACGTAAGAGACAGCAGGGGAGTGAAGCAGGGGACTCTCTGACTCCCGATGAAAAGACAAAGAAGTTGGACGAGGACTTCAACAAGTTGCTGGCAGACCTTAAACTCCATGTGTTGAGACTACCACACAAGTCAGGTGAGGTTCATTTTAACTCTCTGTTTGTCTCTCTTGTCTTTCTGTGTCTCTCTCTGTCTTTCTGTCTCTTTTCTCAGGCTTTAAAGAAAACATGTGCAAAATGATTGTGTGTGAATGTCGCAAATGCGAGTGTACTTCTCTGTCTGTCTGCCTCTTTTCTTAGACTTTTAAAAAGCATGTCCACAATCGTTGTGTGTGTACGTCGTAAATGCGAGTGTACTTACGTCTGGTATACCGTGTGCATGATTTATCCAACCACATATTCATCCTCTCATCAGTCAGTTAATGAATTAATCAAACCACGTAGATATGTATCTAATCATCCATCCATTGCGTGTGCTTACAGAGACTGGACAGTATTATCTGCCTAGGTTTTACTTAGAATATGACGTAAAGAAACAACGAAAGAAAGAAAGAAAGAAAGAAAGAAAGAAATAAATTAGGAAAATCAACATACATAGGTACAAATACACGCTGATGCACAGGCATAGACCGAAGAACAAGACAGACAGACATACAGACAGATAGACAGTCAGCCAGCCAGCCAGCCAGCCAGCCAGACGCATGTAGTAAGTTTATGTTCTTTCCTGTTTTCACTAACATAACAGTTTTTAAGAGGGCATGTAGTTTCTACCCAATAAAGATTCTCATCATAACCATTTGCACCAATACTGTTGACATGCAAAAACAGAAATAGCTTAAAACCCGTCTGCTTCAGACGAAGCCGTTTTCTTATTAACTCATAAACTTAAGTCCTAGTATGTGCCAATGTACGATGTTTTGTTTCATTAATTCAAACATCTCTTTACCAAGATACTGTTTTGACGTAATTGTGGAAGCTGCTGCTTATGTCTGTTCAGCTCTCGTCCAGTCGTCTTTTAACGACCTGGTTATATAGCACATGTATGCTCCCACAAGCTAAGCTGTTCCCTGTACCTCTTTCTCTGTCTGGTTATTTCAATCTTAATCACGGCCACATAAACGCAATGGAAGAATTACGATATGTACGAAATATATTCACCTTTATACAAATATGCACAACGATCCGCACATTAGTCACAGCTTGTGAATTTAGATAAATACAGTCTTTAAATTCTGGTCGCGTCTCTTCTCTTTCCGCCCCCCCCCCCCCCCCGCCAATCTCCCTTCCCGACTCCCTCCCTACCCATCTCTAAATCTCTCTCTTTCTTTCCGTTGTCGTGTTAGTTGTCTGTTCGCTTCTCTTCCAACCCTTCAACCCATTATGTCCTCCAAAAGTGCCCGGATTATTCTCTTCAGCCCTAAGCTTGACATACAAGGTTATTGGTTTACCTTTTCAGTTGAGAGAGAAGCGATAACATGAAGATTGAATCGTTTGAAGTATCGCGAGTCAAAGGTACTGACAGTGTTGGCTTCGTGGCTAATTTTGTCACTGCCAGGGCGAGTGACGTTTAACTTTTCCCAGCAAATTGGATAAATGATTTCTTATCATCCACATTCCTGCAGATTATGTTTCTGACCGAGAAAGCAGTGAATATTAATAATCGATCGCAGTCCCCTGCCCCCTTTCTCCCCCCCCCATCCCCCGCCCAAGTCACCACCACGTAAACACCGCAACGGACATTTCATGTTGTATATGAAACATATAATACATAATTATATGTACACATTAACATTTATCCAAGACATGGTAATATTTCAACATACGAGTGTTATGAGATGAGATGTATATTATACAGGCATGTTCTTTTACTTTGCATTTAATTGTTTTTGTCCTTTTGTACCGGGATGTGTCACAGGGAGATGAAACTTATGGCTACGGTCAGCAATTAGACGTAAAGCCTGGCTTAGAGTCATGTGCTGTGTGTGTGTGTGTGTGTTGTGTGTGTGTGTGTGTGTGTGTGTGTGTAGTGTGTGTGTGTGTGTGTGTGTGTGTGTGTATGTGTGTGTGTGTGTGTGAGTGTGTGTGTGTGTGTGTGTGAGTGTGTGTGTGGTTTATGTGTGTGTGTGTGTGAGTGTGTGTGTGTGTAGTGTGTGTGTGTGTATTTATATGTGTGTGTGTGTGTGTGTTGTGTGTTGTGTGGTGTGTGTGTGTGTGTGTGTGTGGTGTGGTGTGTGTGTGTGTTATGTGTGGTGTGTCATCGTTTATGTCATGGTCTTCCTCTGGCTATGAAACTCGACAATCTGGTGGTGTATGACTAGTTGACTGGCATTCTGATGAGGTGTCAAGCCAGTGGATCCATTGTTGTTTGATGCATTGGTGTAGTGTCAATCATCTTTTCGATCTCTTCACTGCTAATTTTGTCTCTTGTAATCATAGAGGTTGCATTTCATCATCATCATCATCATCATCAGTCCCGTAGTCTGGTTGACTGTTGGGGCACCACTGAAGATTTTGCAACCAACTTCCTCCACTCCTCACGGTCCTCACTTTCCGCAGAATGATTTCCATTCAAGGCCAGTCCACTCTCTGATATTGTCTTCCCATCTTTTTCTCTGTCTGCCTCTTCGTCTCCCTCCCTGAACTGTTTCCCTGCAAGACGGTCTTGGCCAGTCCAGATGATCGTGTGACGTGCCCGTACCACCTCAGTTTACGTCTTTTCACTGAGGTCAGGAGGTCTTCGTACGGCCCGATGGCGTTTTCGATTCGGGTTTTCACTTCCTTATTGGTTATATGATCTTTGTACGAGATACCAAGGAGTTTGCATTATTGCCCATAAAATCATGTAAAAATATTTGTTTAGATTTTGGACACATTTTCCTCTGTGCTTTTGCTCTCTCTCCGCTTCTAAAATTCTCTTTCCACTGTTGTGTGTATTTCTTCAGTTTTCGTCCAAAAATTTAAACCATCATTTCATTGAAAGGTGCCAGATTATTCTCTTTAACCCTCTGTGTGGCAAACACGGTTGTTGGTGTACAACTTCAGCCACACAAGAAGCATAACATGGCCATGGGGACTGAATGGCTTGAAGGATCACGAGCCTGGTACTGAAACTATACTTTTAGCCGCGTTGCTAAATTTGCAATGCCTGTGTGAGTACTGTTTAATTCAAACCAGTAAAATTTTGATACAGTGTCTCTAATCATTGATGTTGTTGATGAGTTCATGGTTCTGACTCAGAGCTTGAATATCTACACATAATCTCAGGTTTCCATATTTAAATTTCAGGTTTGGAGTTAACATACTGAAGTGAAACTTGTGATAATGGGTTGAGTTTGGAGTTTGAGGTTTGTTCAAGAAAAATTGTTCCCGTTCGGACAATTCCATATACACCCCCCCCTTCCTCTACAGATGTACCAGCATTTATCATACGAAAAGATCTCTTCGACAATCATCATATTTTACCTGTACGGTTCCTGCACTAGTGAATATTTATGTAAAATCTATAATAGATTATTTCAGAAAATTGACGTTACATGATAAATGAACCAGGGTAGGCACTGAAGTTGGAGTATGCAGACTGTGCAGAAACAGTATGTGAACAGCATGCGTATACACATTGGAGGTACACATTGGAGGTAATATGAACATACCTCTGAATTATATACTGATCGTTTGAGGCATGGCCAACCTCAAACGTAGAAAATAATATCATCATCATCAGGTGTCCTGCCGCATGGCGTTGGCGACCATGGACTTCCAACCATCTCTATCTCTCATTGCCCCCAGCATCTCCCCCACCCTCCTCATCCCCAGCCACTCTGCAAGTCCGTCCAGCATTCTCTCCATGGGTCTACCTTGTGCTCTCTTTCCCTCCAGCTTTCCTGTCGTGACCAGGTGCTCCAAATCCCCCTTCCTCATAAAATGGCCCACAAATGCTGCCTGTCTTTTCCTAATCTTCCTTATGAGTGATCTACTTGTGTCTGCCTCCATCAAGACTGTCTCGTTTGTTTTCTTTGCCGTCCATGGAACTCTCAACATTCTTCTGAGAAACCACATCTCGGCTGCCTCAATCTTAATAATACCAGTGTTCGTTTAATGAGTCAACTCTATATTCTTGTTAAAATGACACTGACGGTCTTAAGAGTCAAGCAGGTAGATGTCAAACTTTCAATTGGAAGGTCTGAGTTTGCTGCTTGGGTACCTCCCATCTGCTGGGTAAAGGGTGGAGATGTTTTCTTCTTACCTCCCAGGTCAGGGTGTGTGCAGATCCCTTAGTTTCTGAACTCGTTTCGCGTATTACGTATGCAGCACATTAAGTGTGCACGACAAGATCCTGTAAGCCATGTCAGAGTGTCAAGGGCTTGTGGAAACATCCACTCACACGCTTATTGAAGGCGGGGTATGCAAACAATGCAGCAATATCCAACCTGCACAGCGTGGGCGAAACGTGCATCCAAGAAAAGTAGGAATGCAAAAACTAAACAAATAACAAGAAAACCAACAAAAGCAACCAACCAACCAACCAACCAACCAACCAACCAACCAACCAACCAACCAACCACCAGCCAACAACCACCGACCGACCGACCGACCGACCGACCGACCGACCAATCAACCAATCAACAAACAAACAAACGAACGAACAAACAAACAAACAAACAAACAAACAAACAAACAAACAAGCAAACAGCAAACATACAGCGAAGAACGAAAGAACGAAAGAAAGAAAGAAAAAAAGAAAGAAAGAGGAGGAGAGAGAGAGAGAGAGAGAGAGAGAGAGAGAGAGAGAGAGAGAGAGAGAGAGAGAGATTGCACTCTAGCGTGTCTTTCTGTTCGTCTCTTTCCCTTTCTCTCTTTCCTCTTATTGTTCATGTCTGTCCGGTTCTTGCTCTGTCCTTTAACCCATTATGCCCTCACAACGTGCCCGGATTATTCTATTCAGACGTGTGTTTACCATACAAAGTTATCGGTTTATCTTCTTCAGCTTGAGCAAGAAGCGATAACACGAAGATTAACTCCTTTGATGTATGGCAACAACTGGCACTGAAAGTGTAAGCATTGCAGCTAAGTTTGTCACTGCCAGCGTGACTGTTGTTTGATTTAACCCGATAGATTCGATAAAATATTCGCTATCACTCAATCCCCTCTGCAGCCTGTCTCCACTCGGAGGGGAATCACACTGTAATATATAATTGTATATAATATGCTCTCTATAATTTTCCATTGCTTTTATTCTTTCTCCCCATTTATAGCCGTGTGCGTGTGTGTGTGTTGTGTGTGTGTGTGTGTGTGTGTGTGTGTGTGCGTGCGTGCGTGCGTGCGTGTGTGTGCGTGCGTGCGTGTGTGTGTGTCTGTTTCAGCGCTTAGATTTGATTTTATCAAGATTTTGCGCTATATAAATATTGTAATTATTAATTATTATTAATTATTATTATTATTATTATTAATTATTATAATAATTATTATCATCGATATTTGTAACTGAAGAGTTTATGTTTCTGACTGAGAGAGTTGTGAACATTAGCACTAGAAATGTAATTTTGGTTCCCTCACCCCCCTTGGAATAGCGGGGGGCTCTTTCAGTATTCTCTGCTAGAAATTTCCTCATTTCTGTCGCTCTCTTCCATTCTTTCTTCCTCCTTTGCTTTCTTTCATTTCTTCGTATCATTTTCTGCCTTGCTGGTCCATTCACCTGTACATGTATGTGTTAGATAAAGTCTTACGTACTTTTCTTGCAGTGATAACTGGGTTCGCGTATAAAGTGCATTTTTGGCGCTAGGGAAGTGAGACATGCGGAAACAATTTTAGGTAATTTAGACCCGTTTTCATTTTCATATGTTTGAGTGTCCTTAGTTATGTTTAAGTTTGTATTCATGTGTGCTTTTTAAATCCTCTTTGCGATATATTGGACAGAGTGGTCAACGTCAGGGGCATCTCCTTAGATCATATGCGCGAATGCATTGATATGTGTACTTAATGTTCTTTTCCTTTTCTTTTTCCTTTGGAAGTATTGTGTATGTTTTGAAACAGTTATAGCCCTGATATGGCTCTACGCAGTCGGCTGGGCTTTACACAAAAAGTAACAATAACAATGACAATGCAGTTTTAGAGGGTGGGCTGAGCGCGTATTGATGTGTTTTGAGTGCTATGAATCTGTTTTGAGCAAGTTCTAAATTCTTTAATTTCTTTGTATTTTTCCTTTTTCACTAGTGGATACTAAAAAAAAAAAAATTCCTTGACGAACATCTGAATTTAATTAGGCAATGATCGTCATAATGCATGCTTACGTACAATCGTGAATATTTCAACAGAAGACATTACATGATAAATAAAGTAGTGTTTGTTTGCTTTGTCAGTTCTTTATAGTTAACAAAAAAATTATTCTGTCTGTCTCTGTCTGTCTGTCTGTCTATGGTCGCTATGAGAGCCGGACATGAACGACCACAGAATGTGGGACACATTTTAATAATGTGATTAGGATGACAATGGGGATGACAGCATGATGCTATGGAGTTTCATTTCGAATTGATACAGCGTGAAATGGACTGCATTCGTACGCTTAGTTTCATAATTAAGCCTTGGCATCAACCAGGTTCGAGAGATACAGACACCTGCGGCGTTGATCAGGATATTCCAATAAAATCCCTGCTGATGCATTTGTAAAATGAATGAGACTCGACAAGCCCATAGCACGCTGAACTCTGGGTAAGAGCCGGTCATCATCATCATCATCAGGTGCCCTGCCGCATGGCGTTGGCGACCATGGACTTCCAACCATCTCTATTTCTCGTTGCCCCCAGCATCTCCCTCACCCTCCTCATCCCCAGCCACTCTGCAAGTCCGTCCAGCATTCTCTCCCTGGGTCTACCTGGTGATCTCTTTCCCTCCAGCTTTCCCGTTGTGACCAGGTGCTCCAAATCCCCCTTCCTCATAAAATGGCCTATAAATGTTGCCTGTCTTTTCCTAATCTTCGGTATGAGTGATCTACTTGTGTCTGCCTCCATCAAGACTGTCTCGTTTGTTTTCTTTGCTGTCCATGGAACTCTCAACATTCTTCTGAGAAACCACATCTCGGCTGTCTCGTTCCTGCTCTGGCTTTGCTTGCTGACTGTCCATGCCTCGCGTCCGTACAACAGTATTGGTTCTATATAACATATAAGGACTCTCTTTCTGATGTTAATTGATAGGCATTTGTTGGTAAGAATGCTTGTCATCTTCTTGAATGCTGTTTTGGCTTGGCCGATTCAGCCAGCTATTTCCGATGTGCATCTGCCGTCTGATGAAATGACCGTTCCCAGGTATTTTAACTTATTAACCTGTGTCAAGGTTGTGCCATTTGCTGTTATTTTGCATGAGGGGATTTCATGTTTTTTACTGATCACCATGACTTCAGTCTTCCTGCTAAGAGCCGGTCGGGGTAAAAGATCCAACAATTGTTTTGTACTGACTTCTCTGCCACACTAACTGGTATACTTAACATGGCCAGTTCACAGCAAATTGACTTCTCTGCCACACTAACTGGTATACTTAACATGGCCAGTTCACAGCAAATTGACTTCTCTGCCACATTAACTGGTATACTTAACATGGCCAGTTCACAGCAAATTGACTTCTCTGCCACATTAACTGGTATACTTAACATGGCCAGTTCACAGCAAATTGACTTCTCTGCCACATTAACTGGTATACTTAACATGGCCAGTTCACAGCAAATTGACTTCTCTGCCACACTAACTGGTATACTTAACATGGCCAGTTCACAGCAAACTGACTTCTCTGCCACACTAACTGGTATACTTAACATGGCCAGTTCACAGCAAATTGACTTCTCTGCCACACTAACTGGTATACTTAACATGGCCAGTTCACAGCAAATTGACTTCTCTGCCACATTAACTGGTATACTTAACATGGCCAGTTCACAGCAAATTGACTTCTCTGCCACATTAACTGGTATACTTAACATGGCCAGTTCACAGCAAATTGACTTCTCTGCCACATTAACTGGTATACTTAACATGGCCAGTTCACAGCAAATTGACTTCTCTGCCACATTAACTGGTATACTTAACATGGCCAGTTCACAGCAAATTGACTTCTCTGCCACATTAACTGGTATACTTAACATGGCCAGTTCACAGCAAATTGACTTCTCTGCCACATTAACTGGTATACTTAACATGGCCAGTTCACAGCAAATTGACTTCTCTGCCACATTAACTGGTATACTTAACATGGCCAGTTCACAGCAAATTGACTTCTCTGCCACATTAACTGGTATACTTAACATGGCCAGTTCACAGCAAATTGACTTCTCTGCCACACTAACTGGTATACTTAACATGGCCAGTTCACAGCAAATTGACTTCTCTGCCACATTAACTGGTATACTTAACATGGCCAGTTCACAGCAAATTGACTTCTCTGCCACATTAACTGGTATACTTAACATGGCCAGTTCACAGCAAATTGACTTCTCTGCCACATTAACTGGTATACTTAACATGGCCAGTTCACAGCAAATTGACTTCTCTGCCACATTAACTGGTATACTTAACATGGCCAGTTCACAGCAAATTGACTTCTCTGCCACATTAACTGGTATACTTAACATGGCCAGTTCACAGCAAATTGACTTCTCTGCCACACTAACTGGTATACTTAACATGGCCAGTTCACAGCAAATTGACTTCTCTGCCACACTAACTGGTATACTTAACATGGCCAGTTCACAGCAAATTGACTTCTCTGCCACACTAACTGGTATACTTAACATGGCCAGTTCACAGCAAATTGACTTCTCTGCCACACTAACTGGTATACTTAACATGGCCAGTTCACAGCAAATTGACTTCTCTGCCACACTAACTGGTATACTTAACATGGCCAGTTCACAGCAAATTGACTTCTCTGCCACACTAACTGGTATACTTAACATGGCCAGTTCACAGCAAATTGACTTCTCTGCCACACTAACTGGTATACTTAACATGGCCAGTTCACAGCAAATTGACTTCTCTGCCACACTAACTGGTATACTTAACATGGCCAGTTCACAGCAAATTGACTTCTCTGCCACATTAACTGGTATACTTAACATGGCCAGTTCACAGCAAATTGACTTCTCTGCCACACTAACTGGTATACTTAACATGGCCAGTTCACAGCAAATTGACTTCTCTGCCACACTAACTGGTATACTTAACATGGCCAGTTCACAGCAAATTGACTTCTCTGCCACACTAACTGGTATACTTAACATGGCCAGTTCACAGCAAATTGACTTCTCTGCCACACTAACTGGTATACTTAACATGGCCAGTTCACAGCAAATTGACTTCTCTGCCACACTAACTGGTATACTTAACATGGCCAGTTCACAGCAAATTGACTTCTCTGCCACACTAACTGGTATACTTAACATGGCCAGTTCACAGCAAATTGACTTCTCTGCCACACTAACTGGTATACTTAACATGGCCAGTTCACAGCAAATTGACTTCTCTGCCACATTAACTGGTATACTTAACATGGCCAGTTCACAGCAAATTGACTTCTCTGCCACATTAACTGGTATACTTAACATGGCCAGTTCACAGCAAATTGACTTCTCTGCCACATTAACTGGTATACTTAACATGGCCAGTTCACAGCAAATTGACTTCTCTGCCACACTAACTGGTATACTTAACATGGCCAGTTCACAGCAAATTGACTTCTCTGCCACACTAACTGGTATACTTAACATGGCCAGTTCACAGCAAATTGACTTCTCTGCCACACTAACTGGTATACTTAACATGGCCAGTTCACAGCAAATTGACTTCTCTGCCACATTAACTGGTATACTTAACATGGCCAGTTCACAGCAAATTGACTTCTCTGCCACATTAACTGGTATACTTAACATGGTCAGTTCACAGCAAATTGACTTCTCTGCCACATTAACTGGTATACTTAACATGGTCAGTTCACAGCAAATTGACTTCTCTGCCACATTAACTGGTATACTTAACATGGTCAGTTCACAGCAAATTGACTTCTCTGCCACACTAACTGGTATACTTAACATGGCCAGTTCACAGCAAATTGACTTCTCTGCCACATTAACTGGTATACTTAACTTGGCCAGTTCACAGCAAACTGACTTCTCTGCCACATTAACTGGTATACTTAACATGGTCAGTTCACAGCAAATTGACTTCTCTGCCACATTAACTGGTATACTTAACATGGTCAGTTCACAGCAATTTGACTTCTCTGCCACATTAACTGGTATACTTAACATGGTCAGTTCACAGCAATTTGACTTCTCTGCCACATTAACTGGTATACTTAACATGGTCAGTTCACAGCAATTTGACTTCTCTGCCACATTAACTGGTATACTTAACATGGCCAGTTCACAGCAAATTGACTTCTCTGCCACACTAACTGGTATACTTAACATGGCCAGTTCACAGCAAATTGACTTCTCTGCCACATTAACTGGTATACTTAACATGGCCAGTTCACAGCAAATTGACTTCTCTGCCACACTAACTGGTATACTTAACATGGCCAGTTCACAGCAAATTGACTTCTCTGCCACATTAACTGGTATACTTAACATGGCCAGTTCACAGCAAATTGACTTCTCTGCCACACTAACTGGTATACTTAACATGGCCAGTTCACAGCAAATTGACTTCTCTGCCACATAACTGGTATACTTAACATGGCCAGTTCACAGCAAATTGACTTCTCTGCCACATAACTGGTATACTTAACATGGCCAGTTCACAGCAAATTGACTTCTCTGCCACATTAACTGGTATACTTAACATGGCCAGTTCACAGCAAATTGACTTCTCTGCCACATAATGGTATACTTAACATGGCAGTTCACAGCAAATTGACTTCTCTGCCACATAACTGGTATACTTAACATGGCCAGTTCACAGCAAATTGACTTCTCTGCCACATAACTGGTATACTTAACATGGCCAGTTCACAGCAATTGACTTCTCTGCCACACTAACTGGTATACTTAACATGGCCAGTTCACAGCAAATTGACTTCTCTGCCACACTAACTGGTATACTTAACATGGCCAGTTCACAGCAAATTGACTTCTCTGCCACATAACTGGTATACTTAACATGGCCAGTTCACAGCAAATTGACTTCTCTGCCACATTAACTGGTATACTTAACATGGCCAGTTCACAGCAAATTGACTTCTCTGCCACATTAACTGGTATACTTAACATGGCCAGTTCACAGCAAATTGACTTCTCTGCCACATAACTGGTATACTTAACATGGCCAGTTCACAGCAAATTGACTTCTCTGCCACATAACTGGTATACTTAACATGGCCAGTTCACAGCAAATTGACTTCTCTGCCACACTAACTGGTATACTTAACATGGCCAGTTCACAGCAAATTGACTTCTCTGCCACATTAACTGGTATACTTAACATGGCCAGTTCACAGCAAATTGACTTCTCTGCCACACTAACTGGTATACTTAACATGGCCAGTTCACAGCAAATTGACTTCTCTGCCACATAACTGGTATACTTAACATGGCCAGTTCACAGCAAATTGACTTCTCTGCCACATAACTGGTATACTTAACATGGCCAGTTCACAGCAAATTGACTTCTCTGCCACATTAACTGGTATACTTAACATGGCCAGTTCACAGCAAATTGACTTCTCTGCCACACTAACTGGTATACTTAACATGGCCAGTTCACAGCAAATTGACTTCTCTGCCACATTAACTGGTATACTTAACATGGCCAGTTCACAGCAAATTGACTTCTCTGCCACATAACTGGTATACTTAACATGGCCAGTTCACAGCAAATTGACTTCTCTGCCACATAACTGGTATACTTAACATGGCCAGTTCACAGCAAATTGACTTCTCTGCCACATAACTGGTATACTTAACATGGCCAGTTCACAGCAAATTGACTTCTCTGCCACATAACTGGTATACTTAACATGGCCAGTTCACAGCAAATTGACTTCTCTGCCACATAACTGGTATACTTAACATGGCCAGTTCACAGCAAATTGACTTCTCTGCCACATTAACTGGTATACTTAACATGGCCAGTTCACAGCAAATTGACTTCTCTGCCACATTAACTGGTATACTTAACATGGCCAGTTCACAGCAAATTGACTTCTCTGCCACACTAACTGGTATACTTAACATGGCCAGTTCACAGCAAATTGACTTCTCTGCCACATTAACTGGTATACTTAACATGGCCAGTTCACAGCAAATTGACTTCTCTGCCACATTAACTGGTATACTTAACATGGCCAGTTCACAGCAAATTGACTCTCCTTGCCACATTAACTTTATACTTAACATGGCCAGTTCACAGCAAATTGACTTCTCTGCCACACTAACTGGTATACTTAACATGGCCAGTTCACAGCAAATTGACTTCTCTGCCACATTAACTGGTATACTTAACATGGCCAGTTCACAGCAAATTGACTTCTCTGCCACATTAACTGGTATACTTAACATGGCCAGTTCACAGCAAATTGACTTCTCTGCCACATTAACTGGTATACTTAACATGGCCAGTTCACAGCAAATTGACTTCTCTGCCACATAACTGGTATACTTAACATGGCCAGTTCACAGCAAATGACTTCTCTGCCACATTAACTGGTATACTTAACATGGCCAGTTCACAGCAAATTGACTTCTCTGCCACATTAACTGGTATACTTAACATGGCCAGTTCACAGCAATTGACTTCTCTGCCACATAACTGGTATACTTAACATGGCCAGTTCACAGCAAATTGACTTCTCTGCCACATTAACTGGTATACTTAACATGGCCAGTTCACAGCAAATTGACTTCTCTGCCACATTAACTGGTATACTTAACATGGCCAGTTCACAGCAAATTGACTTCTCTGCCACATTAACTGGTATACTTAACATGGCCAGTTCACAGCAAATTGACTTCTCTGCCACATTAACTGGTATACTTAACATGGCCAGTTCACAGCAAATTGACTTCTCTGCCACATTAACTGGTATACTTAACATGGCCAGTTCACAGCAAATTGACTTCTCTGCCACACTAACTGGTATACTTAACATGGCCAGTTCACAGCAAATTGACTTCTCTGCCACATTAACTGGTATACTTAACATGGCCAGTTCACAGCAAATTGACTTCTCTGCCACACTAACTGGTATACTTAACATGGCCAGTTCACAGCAAATTGACTTCTCTGCCACACTAACTGGTATACTTAACATGGCCAGTTCACAGCAAATTGACTTCTCTGCCACACTAACTGGTATACTTAACATGGCCAGTTCACAGCAAATTGACTTCTCTGCCACATTAACTGGTATACTTAACATGGCCAGTTCACAGCAAATTGACTTCTCTGCCACACTAACTGGTATACTTAACATGGCCAGTTCACAGCAAATTGACTTCTCTGCCACACTAACTGGTATACTTAACATGGCCAGTTCACAGCAAATTGACTTCTCTGCCACATTAACTGGTATACTTAACATGGCCAGTTCACAGCAAATTGACTTCTCTGCCACATTAACTGGTATACTTAACATGGCCAGTTCACAGCAAATTGACTTCTCTGCCACATTAACTGGTATACTTAACATGGCCAGTTCACAGCAAATTGACTTCTCTGCCACATTAACTGGTATACTTAACATGGCCAGTTCACAGCAAATTGACTTCTTGATCACGTTGACCGGTATACTTAAAACAACTAATAATATTCACAGCAAATTTGTGACGTTTTTCAGATCGCAGAAAATGTGCCGCATGGATCAAGAAGGTGTGCTCCTCCCAAGTTTCTGAAGCAGTGGACAAGTGAGTAAGATATGTTCCTTTTATGGTCTTTAGAATACACCGAACATTGAAATCCCCAAAAAGTGCGACTACCCCGTAGTTCAAGCAAACAGGAACTAGAAAAAACACGAACATTGGATCAGACTAAAAAGATTTCTCTCTCTCTCTCTCTGTCTTACTGTCTCTGTCTGTCTGTCTGTCTGTCTCTCTCTGTCTATATCTGTGTCTGTCTGTCTGTCTGTCTCTGTCTGTCGTCTGTCTCGCTCTCACTCTCTCTCGCGTTCTCTCTCCATTTTTCTTTCTCTCTGTCTTCGTCTTTCTCTCAATCTATTTCTCCGTCTTTATCTTTTTGTTCGTCTGTTTCTTTCTACCTGCCTGTCTTGACTCATTCTGTCCAGTTTTCTCTGTCTCTTATTTCAAATTATTGTATCGCATTGACACTTTTGTTTATGTGTAGTAAAAGCGGGTACTGGATGTTAAAAATAGGCACAATGTCTGTATCTTCTATTCTCATCCTAAACAAAAATAAAATGTACTCTCTCTCTGTCCCTCTCTCACTCTCTCTCTGTCTGTCTCTCTCACTCTCTCTCTGTCTCTCTTACTCTCAAAACGTCATCATTATAGGTGCAAACATAAACTGTATAGGTAATAAACGTCATCCGTACAGGTGAAAAACGTCAGCTACATAAGTGCAAAACGTCAGCTCCATTTAGGTGTAAAAACAAAACAAAAACACAAACAAACAAACAAAAACCCAGACAAACCAAAAACCGCGTGCATTGTACATGGGCATGAACATTCTCTCTGGCTGGTGCAACACTATCTCTACACGTTACTAACGCTGTACGGCTCGCTCACTGGTAGAAACTATCACCAAACAGAAACTAGAAACTGTTATGGGAGCGGCGGAATGTCATGTATCCATATCTGGAACGTCATGTATCCATATCTGGAACGTCATGTATCCAAATCTGGAACGTCATGTATCCAAATCTGGAACGTCATGTATCCAAATCTGGAACGTCATGTATCCAAATCTGGAACGTCATATATCCAAATCTGGAACTTCATGTATCCAAATCTGGAACTTTATGTGTCCAAATCTGGAACGTCATGTATCCAAATCTGGAACTTCATGTATCCAAATCTAGAACGTCATGTATCCAAATCTGGAACGTCATGTATCCAAATCTAAACGTCATGTATCCAAATCGGGAACGTAATCAAGTAATCCGCACCCTCACCCACCGAGCGAAGACCATCTGCTCTACCGACACCGCTAGGGAAGAAGAGGTATAGCACATCAAGAAAGTACTCAGTGTGTCGGGATACCAGAAGTGGGCCTGGAATATTCCGGGGGGCAAGAAAACCATACCCCACCCCTCCACTGAACGGCAAACCCCTTCGAGAGGGCACGTCTCCATGCCGTACGTCAGCGGCGTCACTGAGGCTCTCAGCAGGAAGATCAGGAAGTTGGGATTCAGTGTCCACGCCAAGCCGACTAACACCATCAGAAGCCAGTTAGTCCACCCCAAAGACAAAACAGACAAACTGGACAAATCAGGGGTGATATACAAGATAGACTGCCAGGACTGTGACCAAAGTCACATTGGCGAAACTGAGCGCAACTTGCACAAAAGACTAAAAGAACACAAACGTGAGTCCTCTCCAGTGGGGGAACATCTGACCCACACCCAACATCACTTTGAAAAGGACAGTGTGCAAGTTCTCGACAAAGAAGCAAGATGGTTCCAGAGGGGAGTAAAGGAGGCAGTCTACATCGCCGCAAGGAACCCCACCCTCAACCGTGACCGGGGCCGACACAACCTGCCATCGGTGTACTCCTCACTCATTCAGTCGCACTGTCGTGAGTTCGCTCACGGTGGTGCGCACTGAAGCCAGTTCTC
>CM060305.1:13406692-13419192 GCA_030674185.1 Monoplex corrugatus
ACAACACAAAAACCAAAACCAATACCCAGTCAACAGCACAGCACAGCACAGCACAGCACAACACAACACAACACAGCACAGCACAGCACAGCACAGATCAGCACACACAACACAACACAACACAACACAACACAGCATCAGCGCAGCACACAAGCAACAAGCAATAACAAGCAACAACCAACAACCAAGCAACAACTTGCAAGCAAGCAACCAACCAAACAACAAACAACGCACCCCTTCGTGAACTAAACCAAGAACAAACAAAAGATTACCATAGAAAGTAAGAATCATTGTTTTGTTCGTTTGTCTGTTTTCTTCTCAAGCATTTTGTATGATAAAATTCACGAAGGGTTAATCCAAAACAATGTGACTGCCCTCGTTCAAGCAAACAGGAACCAGAAAGAAAAACACTCAAAAAAGAATTACAACGCGTCTTTAATACAACCCGACAAGACAGCGCTAATTTTCGGCCTTGTCAAGCGTAAGATCACAAACAAACAAACACAGATACAAAAATTAGGAGAAAAAGACTGAAACTTCCCTACTGCTCCGTCCTGTGTGAGAAAAGAATAAAATGGCTAAAATGACATCATAATGTGGTTTATGATGTCATTTTAGTCAGTTTTTTTTCGTGTTTTTTTTCTTCTTCTGGTTTTACATAGGCTTGATGAAGAAATGCGAAAGAGAGAGACACAGCATACTCACTTGCTTTATTGTACAATTTGTTATTGTCTAGATTTTGGACCAGAAAACAGCGAGGTTGAGCAGTGAAAAATCACCACCTCCGTAGAATTAAAACGATGGAGGAGACCATTAGAAAACTAGAAGATAAAGGTACAGTGTGTGTGTGTGTGTGTGTGTGTGTGTGTGTGTGTGTGTGTGTGTGTGTGTGTGTGTTGTGTGTGTGTGTGTGTGTGTGTGTGTGTGTTGTTGTGTGTGTGTGGTGTGTGGTGTGTGTGTGGTGTGGTGTGGTGTGTGTGTGTGTGTGTGTGTGTGTGTGGGGTGTGTGTGTGTGTGTGTGTGTGTGTGTGTGTGTGGTGGACATGCTTGTCAGCTTGGGTGCATACGTGTACGTGAGTGTATGGGAAATGCGCGTGCGCGAGCAAATGTGTCTATGTATATATATATACATGTATGTATATTATGATTTATAAGGATTTATATCTATGCTTTGTTGATTACACTAAGGCTTTTGATCGGTAAAGACACGAAGAATTGATCAACCAACTAGAAAGACTCAATATTGATGGAAAAGATCTATGAATAATCAGAAATATGTATTGGGAACAAACAGCTGCAATGAGAATAAAAAACGATATAAGCTCTTTCCAAAACATCAAAAGAGGAGTCAGACAGGGTTGTGTTTTGTCACCAGATCTGTTTTCACTTTACAGCGAAAACATCATGAGAAACCTAGAGGAAGACCCTGGATTAAAGGTTGGAGGAAAAATGATAAACAACATTCGATACGCAGATGACACCGTGCTAATTGCAGAAAGTGAAAGGGACCTACAAAACCTTGTGAATATACTAGAAATAGAAAACAAAGGTAAGAGGTTGGAACTAAACAGCAGGAAGACTGAAGTCATGGTGATCAGTAAAACACATGAAATCCCCTCATGCAAAATAACAGCAAACGGCACAACCTTGAGACAGGTTCATAAGTTTAAATGCCTGGGAACGATTATTTCACCAGATGGCAGATGCACATCAGAAATAGCCAGCAGAATCGGCCAAGCCAAAACAGCATTCAAGAAGATGAAAAGCATTCTTACCAACAAATGCCTATCAATTAACATCAGGAAGAGAGTTCTTGAATGTTATATAGAACCAATACTGTTGTACGGATGCGAGGCGTGGACAGTCAACAAACAAAGCCAGAACAAGATTGAGGCAGCCGAGATGTGGTTTCTAAGAAGAATGTTGAGAGTTCCATGGACAGCAAAGAAAACAAACGAGACAGTCTTGATGGAGGCAGACACAAGTAGATCACTCATTAGGAATATTAGGAAAAGACAGGCAACATTTATAGGCCATTTTATGAGGAAAGGGGAATTGGAGCACCTGGTCACAACGGGAAAGCTGGAGGGAAAGAGAGCACCAGGTAGACCAGGGAGAAGATACTAGACGGACTTGCAGAGTGGCTGGGGACAAAGAGGGTGGAGGAGATGCTTGCGGCAACAAGAGATAGAAACAGATGGAAGTCCATGATTGCCAACGCCATGCGGCAAGGCACCTGATGATGATGATGATGTATATGAGTGTACATATTTTTATGTGTTTGTATACACGCAAGCGTGTTTGTGTATATGCACACACACACACACACACACACACACACACACACACACACACACACACACACACACACACACACAACACACACACACACCACACTATTCTCTCTCTCTCTCTTTATATCTGCATGCATACATGTATGTATGTATGTGTGTATATGTATGTATATATGTATGTATGTATGCGTGCATGTATATATGTATGTATATATGAATGTGTGCATGTATGTATGTGTGTATGTGAGATCAATGACTAAGTTTTAGCATGCATAACCTCTTAGCTGGGACATCCCACACGCGGAGATGTAAAATCCTGTATACATGTACTTCTCTATTCCTTCAAGTTTCCCCCAAAGCCACATCGGCTTCGGGATTAAATGAAATAATGAATGGACGACGTGTGTGTGTGTGTGTGTGTGTGTGTGTGTGTGTGTGTGTGTGTGTGTGTGTGTGTGTATGTGTGTGTGTATGTGTGTATGTGTGTGTGTGTGGTGCGTGTGTGTGTGTGAGTATATTTGTGTGTGAGTATGTGTGAGTATGTGTGTGTGTGTGTGTGTGTGTGTGTGTGTGCGTGTGTGTGTGTGTGAGTATGTATGTGTGTGTGTATGTGTGCACGTGTGTGTGTGTGCACGCGTGCGTATGTGTGGATGCCTGAGCCAGTGTGTGTTTACTTACGCACATGTGTATGCTTACATGCATGTGTGCATATATTTACACGCATGTGCATGTGTGTTTGTTATGAGCAAATGCATGGGCGCACGCACGCGTAAGACCGTACGCGAATGCGTCTACATACATGCACAGGCACAAGTTGGGACACATCACCAGCCCAATTATTTTGTTATGGACACATCACCAGCCCAATTATTTTGTTATGGACACATCACCAGCCCAATTATTTTGTTATGGACACATCACCAGCCCAATTATTTTGTTATGGACACATCACCAGCCCAATTATTTTGTTATGGACACATCACCAGCCCAATTATTTTGTTATGGACACATCACCAGCCCAATTATTTTGTTATGGACACATCACCAGCCCAATTATTTTGTTATGGACACGTCACCAGCCCAATTATTTTGTTATGGACACATCACCAGCCCAATTATTTTGTTATGGACACATCACCAGCCCCATCATTTTGTTATGGACACATCACCAGCCCAATTATTTTGTTATGGACACATCACCAGCCCCATTATTTTGTTATGGACACATCACCAGCCCAATTATTTTGTTATGGACACATCACCAGCCCAATTATTTTGTTATGGACACATCACCAGCCCCATTATTTTGTTATGGACACATCACCAGCCCCATTATTTTGTTATGGACACATCACCAGCCCAATTATTTTGTTATGGACACATCACCAGCCCAATTATTTTGTTATGGACACATCACCAGCCCAATTATTTGTTATGGACACATCACCAGCCCAATTATTTTGTTATGGACATATTACCAGCCCAATTATTTTGTTATGGACATATTACCAGCCCAATAATTTTGTTATGGACACATCACCAGCCCAATTATTTTGTTATGGACATATCACCAGCCCCATTCAGCTACTGATAACTGCTTAGTTCTTTCTACCCGTCTAACTTCAGCCCTTCCATCTGACCACTCTGCAATTTTCTGTTCTCTTGACATTCCTCCTCCTTCCCGTACCATGCGCACAGTGACTCGACGCGATCTCAAATCTATCGACCTCTCCACATTTTCATCTGATGCCTTCCGTCTCCTTTCTGAAAAGTCACATAACCTTGCCGATGAATTCTACACTACTCTCCATCATCTTCTGGACACTCATGCTCCAGCCACAACCCGTCTTTTACCTGACGCCCCCCTACCCCCTGGCTCACTCATGAGATTGCCTGTGCAAAACGTGCCCGCCGCAGTGCAGAGCGCCGCTGGCGCAAATCCAAACTCACTGTACATAGGCAACTTTTCCAAGCCTCTAAAACAAAAGTATCCACCCTCATTGCATCTGCAAAAACAAACTCTTTCCAAACCAAAATCCTGAATGCCTCTTCTTCAAAAGAACTCTTTACAACCATGAATCATCTCCTTGGCACACGAAAAGATTTACCTCTCCCAACAAAACACACAAATGAAGAACTCCCATCTGTATTCTCCAAGTATTTCACCACCAAAATACAAACTCTTCGTGACAGGCTTGACAGGACACCCTGTCAACCATGCCCACCTGACCCTTCCTTCTCTGGCACACCTCTTACTACTTTTACCCCAGTCTCACAAGAAGAAATTCTCAACACAATCAGATCCATGTCGTTCAAAACCTGCGAACTGGATCCTCTTCCAGGTTCTCTCTACTCTGATTGTCTCCCTACGCTCCTCCCATTCATCACTGACATCATCAACACTTCTCTCCAAACTGGAACTGTCCCAGATTCTTTCAAATCTGCTATTGTTCACCCTCTCCTCAAGAAATACAATTTAGACCCAAATGAACTGAAAAATTACCGGCCTATCTCTAATCTCTCTTTCTTGTCAAAACTGCTTGAAAAAGTTGTCCTCAACCAACTGAACTCTCACCTATCTGCCAACAATCTCCTCAATCCTTTCCAGTCAGCCTACCGCCAGTGCCATAGCACTGAAACTGCCTTGCTACACATTTTCAACAATCTCCTCCTTGCAACTGATACTGGCAAAGTCTCTCTCCTCACACTCCTTGATCTGTCTGCAGCCTTTGATACCATTGATCATGGTATTCTCCTTTCTAGACTTCATCATACTTTTGGCATCTCTGACATTGCTCTCTCCTGGTTCACTTCTTATCTATCAAACAGAAAACAAACTGTTCTCATCAATGGCACTTACTCTCAACCTGCATACCTGACCTGTGGTGTTCCACAAGGATCTGTCCTTGGCCCTGTTCTTTTCACTCGTTACATCTCCCCCCTGTCCACCATCATCAACTCCCACTCTGTAAAACACCACTTCTATGCTGATGACACCCAACTTCAAGACAGTGACTCACCTGATAATATACAGCGCCTCCTGACTCGCACCACTGAGTGTTACTCGGACATCAAAAATTGGATGACATACAACAAACTTCAGCTAAATGATGACAAGACAGAAGCTATCCTCATTGGCACCCGTCAGAAACTTTCTCAGCTGCCTCCTCTTTCTCTCCGTGTGGCACATCAGTCCCAATTTCTGATTCAGCTAAAAACCTTGGTGTCTCCATTGACTCTACCCTCTCCATGAACAACTTTGTTTCTCAAACTGCCAGATCTTGCTACTATCACCTCCATCGTATAAGCCTGATCAGGAAGTATCTCTCTGTGGAAATAACTGCAAAACTCGTTCTCTCCTTCATAATGTCTCGCATTGACATTGCAATTCACTCCTGTCCGGTCTTCCTGCCTCCACCACTCACATCCTACAGCGCATTCAAAACAATGCTGCACGTCTTATACTCAAAAAGAAAAAAAGCTGACCACATATCTCCTCTCCTGGCACAACTTCGCTGGCTCCCTGTATCAAAGCGCATACAGTACAAACTAGACACCATGTGCTACAAAAGCCTCAATAACGCAGCACCCGATTACCTGTCAAGCCTACTTGAGATCTATGTTCCCTCACGTACCCTCCGCTCTGCCTCCGATCCTCTGACTTTTCGCTTTCCACGCACTAAGCTCAATACCTATGGTCCACGAGCCTTCTCTGTTTCTGGTCCGCTCTCCTGGAACAAACTTCCTCTCTCAGTCCGTCAGCAACCTACTTTTGTCTTCTTCAAGTCCGCTCTCAAAACTCACCTTTTCTCCTCTGCATAAAATCCTGACCTCACTCAATCCCCTCTGCAGCCTGTCTCCACTCGGAGGGGAGTCACATTGCAATATATAATTGTATATAATATGCTCTCTATAATTTTCCATTGTTTTTATTCTTTCTCCCCATTTATAGCCGTGTGTGTGTGTGTGTGTGTGTGTGTGTGTGTGTGTGTGTGCGCGCGCGTGGGTGCGTGTGTGTGCGTGCGTGCGTGCGTGTGTGTGCGTGCGTGCGTGTGTGTGTGTTTCAGCGCTTAGATTTGATTTTTTTCAAGATTTTGCGCTATATAAATATTGTAATTATTATTATTATTAATTATTTTGTTATGGACACATCACCAGCCCAATTATTTTGTTATGGACACATCACCAGCCCAATTATTTTGTTATGGACACATCACCAGCCCAATTATTTTGTTATGGACACATCACCAGCCCAATTATTTTGTTATGGACACATCACCAGCCCAATCATTTTGTTATGGACATATCACCAGCCCCATTATTTTGTTATGGACACATCACCAGCCCAATTATTTGTTATGGACACATCACCAGCCACAATAATTTTGTTATGGACACATCACCAGCCCCATTATTTTGTTATGGACACATCACCAGCCCCATTATTTTGTTATGGACACATCACCAGCCCCATTATTTTGTTATGGACACATCACCAGCCCAATTATTTTATGGACACATCACCAGCCCAATTATTTTGTTATGGACACATCACCAGCCCAATTATTTTGTTATGGACACATCACCAGCCCAATTATTTTGTTATGGACACATCACCAGCCCAATTATATTTTGTTATGGACACATCACCAGCCCAATTATTTTGTTATGGACACATCACCAGCCCAATTATTTTGTTATGGACACATCACCAGCCCCATTATTTTGTTATGGACACATCACCAGCCCAATTATTTTGTTATGGACACATCACCAGCCCAATAATTTTGTTACAGCTGAGACACTGACGAAGCAAAGCAACACAGTGCGTGAGAGCAAAGACAAGGAGATTTTGCAGCTGGCAGAAAACAGCAGCTTAGTGACTCAACGATATGACTACGAGAAAATGGTTGGCTTACACGTTCTGTTTGTTTGTGTATTTTTGAATTTGATTTTTTTTAAAAAACAATTGTACGATGATTTTAAAACTGGTGTAAAAGTATCATGTCAGTGTCGTGGAATGTAATACGTGCATGCAGAGAAGGAAGGGTGGCGCTGCACCATGGCAACGTGCTCTCCCAGGGAAAAATAACCCGAATTTCGTATGGTAAATCCATGTGATAAAAAATAAATAAATGAATATAAATGAAAAAAAAAATATTAGAAAATACAAAATGAGCAAGAATTCACCTGCAAACAGCTATCAATGACTAACTTTTTTTAATATGGCCTTTGATTTATTAACACAAAACGCCCGCGAGCGTGCGCGTACAAACACACAGACACAGACACAGACACAGACACAGACACAGACACAGACACAGACACAGACACAGACACACACACACACACACACACACACACACACACACACACACACACACACACACACACACACATACACTCACATACACACACACACACAATCTATCTATCTGTCTATCTATCTATCTATCTGTCTATCTATCTATCTATCTATCTATCTATCTATCTATCTATCTATCTATCTCTATCCATATCTGTCTGTCTGTCTGTCTGTCTGTCTATCTATCTATATATGAACGAGTGCACATATATACATATATATTTATACAGCACAATAACTAGACCTGCATACCTGACCTGTGGTGTTCCACAAGGATCTGTCCTTGGCCCTGTTCTTTTCACTCTTTACACCTCCCCCCTGTCCACCATCATCAACTCCCACTCTATAAAACACCACTTCTATGCTGATGACACCCAACTTCAAGACAGTGACTCACCTGACAATATACAGCGCCTCCTGACTCGCACCACTGAGTGTTACTCGGACATTAAAAATTGGATGACATACAACAAACTTCAGCTAAATGATGACAAGACAGAAGCTATCCTCATTGGCACCCGTCAGAAACTTTCTCAGCTGCCTTCTCTTTCTCTCCCATTATGTAACACATCAGTCCCAATTTCTGATTCAGTTAAAAACCTTGGTGTCTACATTGACTCTACCCTCTCCATGAACAACTTTGTTTCTCAAACTGCCAGATCTTGCAGCTATCACCTCCATCGTATAAGCCTGATCAGGAAGTATCTCTCTGTGGAAACAACTGCAAAACTCGTTCTCTCCTTCATAATGTCTCGCACTGACTATTGCAATTCACTCCTGTCCAGTCTTCCTGCCTCCACCATTCACATCCTACAGCGCATTCAAAACAATGCTGCACGCCTTGTACTCAAAAAGAAAAAAGCTGACCACATATCTCCTCTCCTGGCACAACTTCACTGGCTCCCTGTATCAAAGCGCATACAGTACAAACTAGACACCATGTGCTACAAAAGCCTCAATAACGCAGCACCCGATTACCTGTCAAGCCTACTTGAGATCTATGTTCCCTCACGTACCCTCCGCTCTGCCTCCGATCCTCTGACTTTTCGCTTTCCACGCACTAAGCTCAATACCTATGGTCCACGAGCCTTCTCTGTTTCTGGTCCGCTCTCCTGGAACAAACTTCCTCTCTCAGTCCGTCAGCAACCTACTTTTGTTTCCTTCAAGTCCGCTCTCAAAACTCACCTTTTCTCACTCAATCCCCTCTGCAGCCTGTCTCCACTCGGAGGGGAATCACATTGTAATATATAATTGTATATAATATGCTCTCTATAATTTTCCATTGCTTTTTTCTTTCTCCCCATTTATAGCCGTGTGCGTGTGTGTGTGTGTGTGTGTGTGTGTGTGTGTGTGTGTGTGTGCGTGCGTGCGTGTGTGTGCGTGCGTGCGTGCGTGTGTGTGCGTGCGTGCGTGTGTGTGTGGTCTGTTTCAGCGCTTAGATTTGATTTTATCAAGATTTTGCGCTATATAAATATTGTAATTATTATTATTATTATTATATATATATATATATACATAATATATATATATATATATACATAATATATATATATATATATATATATATATATATATATGTGTGTGTGTGTGTGTGTGTGTGTGGGTATATATAATATACATACACACTTTTATGGTGGACACAGATAACACATACAACACGATTTACAGATGGCGGATAAGGAGAGTGTCTTCATGGAAGAAAAGTCAGACGTACAAACCCAACATGCCCATGAGCTTCATCAGCTGACGGAGGACACGAATACACGTCTACAGCGTTTAGAGGATGACTACACCCACCGGACCAGCGCCTCGGTTAGAGGCTCACTTTGAATTATGACATTTGTTTCCATTTCTCTGTTGAGTCGTTCGTTCGGATTATCAGTCATATTTTGTAGCGTTTCGATAGTACTATGCAATGCATGTCATCATCATCATCATCAGGTGCCCTGCCGCATGGCGTTGGCGACTGTGGACTTCCAACCATCTCTATCTCTCGTTGCCCTAGCGTCTCCCCCACCCTCCTCATCCCCAGCCACTCTGCAAGTCCGTCCAGCATTCTCTCCCTGGGTCTACCTGGTGCTCTCTTTCCCTCCAGCTTTCCCGTTGTGACCAGGTGCTCCAAATCCCCCTTCCTCATAAAATGGCCTATAAATGTTGCTTGTCTTTTCCTAATCTTCCTTATGAGTGATCTATTTGTGTCTGCTCCATCAAGACTGTCTCGTTTGTTTTCTTTGCTGTCCATGGAACTCTCAACATTCTTCTCAGAAACCAAATCTCGGCTGCCTCAATCTTGTTCTGGCTTTGCTTGCTGACTGTCCATGCCTCGCATTTGTACAACAGTATTGGTTCTATATAACATTGAAGGACTCTCTTTCTGATGTTAATTGATAGGCATTTGTTGGTAAGAATGCTTGTCATCTTCTTGAATGCTGGTTTGGCTTGGCCGATTCTGCCAGCTATTTCCGATATGCATCTGCCGTCTGAAGAAATGACCGTTCCCAGGTATTTGAACTTATTAACCTGTGTCAAGGTTGTGCCATTTGCTGTTATTTTGCATGAGAGAATTTCATGTTTTTTACTGATCACCATGACTTCAGTCTTCCTGCTGTTTGGCTCCAACCCCTTACCTTTGCTTTCTATTTCTAATATATTCACAAGGTTTTGTAGGTCCCTTTCACTTTCTGCAATTAGCACGGTGTCATCTGCGTATCGAATGTACTATGCATGTATGCACGTATATTTTCCCGCACTTTGTGCAGGCGGTATGTTGCTGCACAATCTGCAGTATCCGTCTTTTGTGAGCATGCATCTGGATCCAGAAAAAAACATGAAAAAAGAATAAGAACGCGTATTTAATACAACAACGGCGCCTCGCCTGTCTTGTCTTGTCTTGTCTTGTCTTGTTGTACTAGATGCGCGTTCTTATTCTTTTTTCGTGTTTTTTCTGGTTCCTGTTTGATTGAAAGCGTGCAGTCACACTTGTTTTGGATTATATATCTGGATGTTTGTTTTTCATATTTCCATAAACCACTGAACACTTACACGACTTACAGAATCTTTAACCAGCATTTTTGATATCATTTGTGAGTATACAAACGTGGTTGGTTCAGGCACCGACAAATGTGCACTCATATTGAACTGGGGGATGGGAAACATCTCCGTTATCTACCAGGATGGAGATATTCACACAGGATCGAACCTGACCTTCCGAATGGATGTCTGATGTTAACCACTTGGCGCTGGCAATTATGGCCATCCATACCCGTATATCCGTTGTCGCTGCAAGTACATCTCCCATCCTCTCTGTGTTCATCCACCCAGCAAAAGGTCGTCCAATATTTTCTCGCTGGGTCTACTTGGTGTTCTTTTCCCCCTCGACTCCAGCTTTCCTGTTGTGACTAGGTGCTCTAATTTCTCTTGCCTCATAAAATGTCCTATGAATGTTAACGTAAAACTAAAGCTGGGACTCTTAAAGACATGCAAAATTTAACGTATATGTTCAAACAAATTCAGTGCTCTGAAGGACGTTGGTGACAGTAAGGAACAATGGACAAGACTGAGAAACTCGATAAGTGAAGCTCGCAGCAATCCGAGGGTGAGGTAGGCATAGTGGTCCTTTATCGACTGGTATGGGTCACTATCATGGTAATCAGTAAAAAACAAGAAATCCCCTCATGCAAAATAACAGCAAGTGGCACAACTTCGAGACAGGTTGATAGGTTTAAATATCTGGGAACGATCATCTCACCAGACGGCAGATGCACATCAGAAAAGGCCAGGAGAATCGGCCAAACCAAAGCAGCATTCAAGAAGATGAAAAGCATTCTTACCAACAAATGCCTATGGATTAACATCAGGAAGAGACTTCTTGAATGTTATATAGAACCGGTAACGTTATACGGTCGTGAGACGGGGACAGTCAACACGCAAAGCCAGAAAAAAATTGAGGCAACTGAAATGTGGTTTCAAAGAAGAATGTTGCGAGATCCATGGACAGCAAAGAAAACAAACGAGACAGTCTTGAAGGAGGCAGACACAAGAAGCTCATTAACAAAGAAGATTAGGAAAAGACAAACAACATTTATAGGCCATTTTATGAGGAAAGGGGAATTGGAACATCTGGTCACAACAGGAAAGCTGGAGGGAAAAAGAACACAAGGTAGACCCAGGGAGAAAATATTGGAGGGACTTGCAGGGTGGCAGAGGACAGAGAGGATGGTGCTTGCGGCGACAAGGGATAGAGTCATATGGAAGGCTATGATCGCCAACGCCATGCGGCAGGGCACTTGATGATGATGATGGTGATGTCTGTCAAGGTCATAGTGACACTTAGAAGTAAACTTCTGTACTAATCTTTTGTATAACCAAGGAAAGTGTTCGAACAACTAGACTAACGTGTACGTACGTGCGTGCGTGCGTGCGTGCGTGCGAGTGTGTCTGTTTGAAAGGATACGATTTTCTGTGACTTGGTCTCTGAAGCTCTCACACTCACACACGCATCCCTTAACCTTACCTTGCAGACAGAGACTTTGAAGGACCTGGAGAGTCAGGTGAAGGAGCTAACGTTAAAGCTGGAACACACGATGGCATGCTGCTCCAGACTACAACAGGACAAAGACGATCTGCAAAAACACGTGGAAGCACTGACCACTGAGCTGGACAGGCAGCACCATCGGTCAGTGTTTAAATTAAGGGGAGAGGTACCGATTGATCCTTCCACAACTTTGCCCGTTTACATCGAAATGGAAAAAGTTAACGGATTGTGTGCAGACACAGACACAGACACAGACACAGACACGGACATAGACACGGACACGGACACGGACACGGACACGGACACG
>CM060305.1:13421692-13426692 GCA_030674185.1 Monoplex corrugatus
TGATGATGACGACGACGATATGATGATGATCATGATGACGACGACGATATGATGATGATGATGACGATATGATGATGATGATGATGATATGATGATGATGATATCGTTTACAAGAAACACCACGAGGGTGCGGATAGGACACAGAGCACCAACACCCCTCCACCCTCCGGACAACCATCCCCACCCCCCAGCTCCAGACGCCACTCGACAGCTACTCCATCAAGCAAAGGGGGAAGGGGGGGGGGTGGCGTCCATGTGCCGCACGACCCATTCGGACCCAGTGGCGGCCACCTTGCTTAACAGCTCCACTCAAAAATCTGATTATATACAATGTAGACGAGTTCAAGAAGATAAAAAGCATTCTTACCAACAAAAGCCTATCAATTAACATCAGGAAGAAAGTTCTTGAATGTTTTTTTTTTTTTATAGAACCAATACTGTTATACGGATGCGAGGTGTGGACAGTCAACAAGCAAAGCCAGAACAAGATTGAGGCAGCGGAGATGTGGTTTCTGAGAAGAATGTTGAGAGTTCCATGGACAGCAAAGAAAACAAACGAGACAGTCTTGATGGAGGCAGACACAAGAAGATCATTCATAAGGAAGATTAGGAAAAGACAGGCAACATTTATAGGCCATTTTATGAGGAAAGGGGAATTGGAGCACTTGGTCACAACGGGAAAGCTGGAGGGAAAGAGAGCACCAGGTAGACCCAGGGAGAAGATACTAGACGGACTTGCAGAGTGGCTGAAGACAGAGAGGGTGGAAGAGATGCTTGAGGCAACAAGAGATAGAGACAGATGGAAGTCCATGATCGCCAACGCCATGCGGCAAGGCACCTTGCCATGATGAGACGAGTTCAGCTGCGTTTGGAGAACAGCTCTGTACTAAAGTGAAAAAAAAAAGATTTATACTAACAATGCACGGGATCGCAATACAGGTAAAAATTTGGTTTTGATTGAAGTAAATCTGATCAACTGAACTGAAGTAAATGACACTACTTCGACGCCGAAAACAATACACGAGAAGGACAGAGTGGCGACAGCATTGCAAGTAAGCAGATTGACTAAAAGTTGATTGACTGAGTTAATTCAAAGTAAGATGCCATTACTTCGACGAGGAAAACGATACACGAGGAGGAATGACCGAGTGGCTTCAGCAGTGTTACTAAGCAGTCCAACTGAAACTTAATGTAGTATATCAGACACCATTGTGGAAGTGGCTAACATCTGTACTTATTCTGTTTCAATAAACCCTTAGTTCAGGCTGGGTTGTAAAAGCTGACGGTGTGTCGTATGTTTTGAAGAGAGAGTAACCAGTGATCATGTGGATGTTTCAGGCATCAGGGAGAATATCGGAGCTGGAAGAACAGGTGAAGAGTCTGAAAAAGTCACTCAGTGAAATGGATGAGCACTGGTCAAAAGAGATGAAGGTCAGTGATCAAGGTCAATTGTTTTCTGTCCCCTCCTTGGGGATGCCGGGGGGCTCTTTCAGTATAAATAGTGTCCCCACCTTCTTGAAATTCTGTGCTAGAAGTTTCTTCTTTTCTGTCACTCTCTTTGTTTTCTGTCTTGTTCCTTTGCTTTCTGTAGTATCTTCCTTTCATTTTCTGCCTTGCTGGTCCATTCACCTGTATGTGTTCGATAAAGTCTTACGTACTTTTTCTTAGGATTGATAATTGGGTGCAAGTCTTAAATGCATTTTTGGCTCTAAGAAAACGAGATACATGGCAACAATTTTAGATGATTTACGCCCATTTCATGCATGTTTTTGTTTCCTTAGTTTTTAAAAAAATTTGTATTCAAGTGTGTTTTTAATTCCCTTGTGAGGTAAATTGGACGGAGTGGTCAACTCCAGGGACATTCCCTTAGATTTGATGTACGCGAATGCATTGTATATATGTACTAAATTTTCTTTCCTTTTTTTTTCCTGTTGAAGTTTTGTATTTGCTTTGAAACAGTTATTGCCCTGTTATAGCTCTACGCAGTCGGCTGGGCTTTGAACAATAAAACACAATAAACAACAATACTATTGTTTTCTGACATAACCGAGCAGTTTGAGAGAAAAGAAATTGTCAAGATAGGGAAGGTGATAGTTGTGGTGATGATGATGGTGGTGGTGATGATAATGATGATGACTGGGGAAGGTGATAGTTGTGGTGATGATGATGGTGGTGGTGATGATAATGATGATGACTGGGGAAGGTGATAGTTGTGGTGATGATGATGGTGGTGGTGATGATAATGATGATGACTGGGGAAAGTGATAGTTGTGGTGATGATGATGGTGGTGGTGATGATAATGATGATGACTGGGGAAAGTGATAGTTGTGGTGATGATGATGGTGGTGGTGATGATAATGATGATGACTGGGGAAGGTGATAGTTGTGGTGATGATGATGGTGGTGGTGATGATAATGATGATGACTGGGGAAGGTGATAGTTGTGGTGATGATGATGGTGGTGGTGATGATAATGATGATGACTGGGAAGGTGATAGTTGTGGTGATGATGATGGTGGTGGTGGTGATGATAATGATGATGACTGGGGAAAGTGATAGTTGTGGTGATGATGATGGTGGTGGTGATGATAATGATGATGACTGGGGAAGGTGATAGTTGTGGTGATGATGATGGTGGTGGTGATGATAATGATGATGACTGGGAAGGTGATAGTTGTGGTGATGATGATGGTGGTGGTGATGATAATGATGATGACTGGGGAAGGTGATAGTTGTGGTGATGATGATGGTGGTGGTGATGATAATGATGATGACTGGGGAAGGTGATAGTTGTGGTGATGATGATGGTGGTGGTGGTGATGATAATGATGATGACTGTAGCTGTGATGATAATCAGTTGGTGCACACTTGCTGGCTCTTTTGATACAGCCATGGACTCAAGGCGAAAACATCACGAGAAACCTAGAAGAAGATCCTGGATTAAAGGTTGGAGGGAAAATGATAAACAACATTCGGTACGCAGATGACACCGTGCTAATTGCAGAAAATGAAAGGGACCTACAAAACCTTGTACACATACTAGAAATAGAAAGCAAAGGTAAGGGGCTGGAACTAAACAGCAGGAAGACTGAAGTCATGGTGATCAGTAAAAAACATGAAATCCCCTCAAGCAAAATAACAGCAAATGGCACAACCTTGACACAGGTTGATAAGTTCAAATACCTGGGAACGATCATTTCATCAGACGGCAGATGCACATCTGAAATAGCTGGCAGAATCGGCCAAGCCAAAACAGCATTCAAGAAGATGACAAGCATTCTTGCCAACAAATGCCTATCAATTAACATCAGAAAGAGAGTCCTTCAATGTTATATAGAACCAATACTGTTGTACGGATGCGAGGCGTGTACAGTCAGCAAGCAAAGCCAGAGCAAGATTGAGGCAGCCGAGATGTGGTTTCTCAGAAGAATTTTGAGAGTTCCATGGACAGCAAACGAAAAGAAAACAAACGAGACAGTCTTGATGGAGGCAGACACAAGTAGATCACTCATAAGGAATATTAGGAAAAGACAGGCAACATTTATAGGCCATTTTATGAGGAAGGGGGATTTGGAGCACCTGGTCACAACGGGAAAGCTGGAGGGAAAGAGAGCACCATGTAGACCCAGGGAGAGAATGCTGGACGGACTTGCAGAGTGGCTGGGGATGGGGAGGTTGGGGGAGATGCTGGGGGGAACGAGAGATAGAGATGGTTGGAAGTCGGTGGTCGCCAACGCCAAGCGGCAGGGCACCTGATGATGATGATGATGATGATGTGGACTCAAGATTTGGTGTCTCTAGTTGAATCCCTGCCTGCAACATAACAACTGGCCCTTTTGATATTTATCTTAATGCTCCAATCATTCTGAACAAGTGTCCGCTTAGTGTTTCATAGATTCTCTTCTCTCACATCCCCCCGTTCCTCATTTCAAGACCTTGTCCGTTCCAAGGGTTTTATGTTTTATGTAGACTCAAGGATTCTGCCAAATATATAGCAGACTGGCAGATTTGGATAGATCGCATATGGAATTGTCCGAGCGCTATGAATCCAACATAAACAGTATTGCCTTCATAGCTGCCGACACCCACACCCCTCCACGTGATTTTCCAAAACATTTCAAACTTTATGAAGGTCGTAGACGCCAGACGATGACGATGATGATAGATAGATAGTATGGATGATTATGGTGTGGTTGTGACTGTGACGAAGTCGATGATGACGATGACAGTGACGACGATAATGGTATTGATAATGATGATTAAGAGGGGATAAGCTTGTCGTAGATATTTCAAAGTTACATTTTATTTTAGGACTCGTTTGCCGTGAAGAACGATTAAATTGCGATCGCTTGTTATTTGATGAATTAATTGCTTGCCCGCTTGATTTTATCGTTCATTCAGTCAGTCAGTCAAACAGCCAGCTAGCAAACTGGTCAGTCAGTCAGTCAGCCAGCCAGTCAGTCAGTCAGTCAGTCAGTCAGTCAGTCAGTCAGTCAGTCAGTCAGTCAGTCAGTCAGTCAGTCAGTCAGTCAGTCAGTCAGTCAGCAAGCCAGCTGAATCCAATCACGCTTGTGTCATAACATATCATATAATCTCACTTTATCAGCGAACCAGCCACAATGAAGAGAGGTCGGGTGGCAATCAATGTCCGATAACATCATGAATAGAGTGTACATGTACACACAAACAGTCGCCGTGACAAAGTGGTTACAGCAACTGATTGCGACTAGGGAAACTGTGAGTTCAAATTCCCCATCTGTCCAAATAATTGTGGAATTGTTTCGTCTTCGACTGGTTTCTTTCTACTTCGAGTTCAATGTTTTAAGGATTCCTTGATAAGACAATCTACTTTATTGTCATTCATACGTCCTCGAGGATGTTGTTCGAGTTTCTTGACCAATTCACAAGTGTCTGTATCTCTCGGGTCTGGTTGACGCGGGGATATATTAACATGGGGAGCTCAGAGAGTGGCTTTGATGTTATGCAGCCTCAATCCAGA
>CM060305.1:13431692-13444192 GCA_030674185.1 Monoplex corrugatus
AGGGATGTCATGCCAACGCAGTCATCGATGTATCTTTTGTAAACTTCAGGTTTGGGTTTCTTGTATTGTTGTAGGATTTGTTCTTCTAAATATCCCATGAACAGACAGGCATAGCTGGGGCCCATCTTTGTACCCATTGCGACTCCGCTAACCTGTGAAAACGTCTCATCACCAAATGAGAAAGTATTCATTGAACAGGACCAGCTCCGCAAGTCGGACGAGGGTTGAAGTAGACAATGTTTGATCAGGTCGTTTGTCTAGAAAATGCCGGAGAGCTTTTAACCCGTCAGAGTGGGGTATGCTGGTATACAGAGAGGTCACATCCAAAGTGAACAAGTACATGTATTTGCCAGTCATCGCGCTTCTTCAGGATGTTGAACTTTTCTGAGTTTTTCAGACCATTCTTTCGTGTTTTCCATACAGCTAGCTTTTGGTCTTCTGCACCCTCTATTGCCCTCCTGCTTTCCATGAATGTCATCTTTCATTAAGGACCATCTCATATGTCTAACTGCATGTCCAAGAAAAGTCATTTTCTTCTTCATAATCATACCGAATAGCCATCTTTCTGCTGCTAGTTCTTCTAAGATACTTTTGTTTGTTTTTTTGTCTTTCCGGCTGATCTTCACCTTTCTTCTGTACATCCACATTTCAGCAGCATTGATCTTTTTAGTATCATTTTTTTCTTAGTGTCCATCTCTCTGTCCCGTCAGTACCAGACAACGCATTATTTTCTTCTGGTTCCTGTTTGCTTGGGCGCGGGCAGTGGCACTTGTTTTGGATCTACTGTACTTATTGTTAATTCATAATGCACCATTTTCATGTGTAGGTCCGTAATGCTCATATGGTTTTCATGCTGTAATCTTTTATTGTTGTTCTCATTTGTGCTTGTACAAATAGATGATTGTTTAATTAAAAAACACATGAGCCCTGGTAACGATCACCACTGTTCTTATTTCAGAGAAACGGAAAACATGCTACGGAAGCAGACGCAAACAAACAAAGAACAGGTGACAAACAATTAATATTTCCCGTAACTTTCATCAACTGTCCATTTTAACCCTTTGACTGTGGTACCTTGTCCACCAGCATCCTGCATCGTCAATCATAGTAGCAAAGCAAACACTGAACCCTTTGATTCCCTCACCCTGTCCACCAGCATCCTGTATAGGGTAAGGGAGTCAAAGGGTTCATTTTTTGCTGTTGTTGGATAGGGTACAGGAGTCAAAGGGTTGAATATCATCGTGTGGCCTGGTAGCAGTTTACGCAATGATGGGAAGACGGTGGCCCAATGGTTTAAAAAACTTTCTGAAAAGCGAGAGATCCCGGGTTCGATCCTGGTCAGGTTTTTTGCCCCCCCCCCCCCCCAATTTCTTTATCACCTCTGCCATCCATTAGATGCTGATTTTGGTGCTAGTCTTTTCAGATGAGAGTATAAATCGAAGTCCCATCTGCAGTATATATAGTTATTCGTTTAGCACGCGTAAAATATTCCACGGCAATAAAAGAATTGCACCTACAAAATTTTGTTAAAAAAACAAAACAAAAAAAACAACAACAAAAAACAAAAAGAAAAGAAAAAGGTGCCTTAAAACACCTACAATAGTGACGTGCTCTCTCTGGGAAGGGGAGCACCCCGTATTTGATGCTGAAAGATTCCATTGTGGAAATCAAAACATCCTCCCCTAGTCTAATTCAAGTATAAAGCTTTTGGCCGGCGCACAAGTGTGCTTGTGCATGGGTGATGTCTCCGTGTGTGTGTGTGTGTGTGTGTGTGTGTGTGTGTGTGTGTGTGTGTGTGTGTGTGTGCGCGCGCGCGCGCGCGCGTGTGAGTGTGTATATATATGTGTGTGTTTTGTATGTGTGAGTGTGTATGTGTGTATTTGCTTTTATGTGTGTGTGTGTGTGTGTGTGTGTGTGTGTGGTGTGTGTGTGTGGTGTGTGTGTGTGTGTGTGTGTGTGTATGTGTGTGTGTTTGTCTCTCTGTGTGTATGTGTGTGTGTTGTGTGCGTCTCTCTCTCTCTCTCTCTCTCTCTCTCTCTCTCTCTCTCTCTCTCTCTCTGTATGTGTGAGCGCTTGCGTGACTTTATTGTATAGATCAAATTCTACCGTGTGTTTAATTTCACCGTGGGTATCTGTCTCTATAATCACCGGCGAACTGACACAGGCACTGGCGACTAAAACAGCTCTGAAGGAACTGAAGCAAGAGACTGAAGCAGAACACGTACAGCACGTTGCTAGCCTCAAACATAAGGTAAATCACTGTTAATCTTGTACCTAACGTATCAGAATCATTCATTTCTGGCAAAACTGGGTAGAGCTCTTATGTATATTGTGGTCATTGCTTTCTGCTAGTTTCGAAAAAGAGGCGAAAATGACAAAAACTGAAAAAAGAAAAAAAATCAAACAAACCAAAAAACAAACCAAAACAACAACAATAACAACAACAATCAAAAAAAAAAAAAAAGAGGAAAGAACGGATAGCAGAAAGAAACATTGTTTCTTTCTCACCTTCCTCTCTTTTTAATCTTTTCAGGCTCAAATTGCAATTTTCCCCAAACAAGTGCAATCTTTCACAGAACAATTTTCCATAAAAGAAGTGCAATATTCTGGAGCACAAGCGCAATGTTTAACAGAATAAGTGCAATGTTCCACATAAGTGCAATTTTCCACAGAACAAGTGTAAACGTTCACAGACTAAGTGTAAATTTCCACAAAACTAGTGCAGTTTTCCACGAAGCAAGTACATTGTTTGTACAGAATAAATACATCTTTTCACGTACAATTTTTCCTAGAACTACTGCAATTTCCCACAGAACAAATGCATTTGTAACAGAATAAGTGTAATTTTCCGCAGAATAGGTGCAACGTTTTCCACAGAAAAGGTGAAACGTTTTCCACAGAAAAGGTGAAACGTTTTCCACAGAATAGGTGCAACGTTTTCCACAGAACAAGTGCAATATTGCATTGAACAAGTCTAGTTTTCCTCCACAGAACAATTGCATTTTCCCGCAAAACAAGTGCAGTTTTCCACTGAACAAGTGCAAGTTTGACGGAACAAGTGCAATTTTCTTCAGAAGAAGTATAGTTTTCCCCAGAACAAGTACATTTTTCACAGAATAAGTGCAACTTTCCACACACTGTTTTTCCCAGTGAAAGTGCAATTTCCAACAAAACAAATTAGAACGATTTCACTTTTCTAAAGGGTATGCAATTTTTTTTTTCATAGAACGAGATCAATTTTTCCATGGGACAATTGCAATTTTCCAAAGAACAATTATCAATAGAACAAGAACAGTTTTTTACAGATCAAGTGCAATTTTTCAGAGAGGTAGTGCACTTTTCAACAGAACAGGTAGTTTTCCACAGAATAAGTGCAATTTTTTACAGACCGAATGACTGTTTTCATAGCACTTGTGCCATTTTTGCTTAAGGAACGCTTTTGAGTGCTTTTCGTGAAAAAATGTGAAATAATTGGTCCTTCCGGAAATACAGCAAAATGCATTGTTGGACAGGAAGAGACCATAAGAGCCATTCATATCATCTATGAGTGTAGCTTAAATCATTCACGACTTATTAGCGCATTGAAGATTGTCTGAATTTCACACTGCTTAGTAAAATGAGTAATATATATACATACGCGCGCGCGCAAGGGTGTGTGTGTGTGCTTCATGGAAGACTGAAATTTATTCTGAAAAAAATCTGTCTGTTAAGTTGATGTTTATGTAACTTCTTACATTAATACATAAGGTATATATATATATATATATATATATATATATATATATATATATATATATATATATAAAAATATATATATAATATATAAAATATATATATATATATATATATATATATATATATATATATATATATATATATATATAAAAGCAACTTCTTATATATAGTTTATAACTTCTTGTATGAAGGAAAATAAACATCACTGCAACTGCACTTAAGGATTGGGCAGTTTATGTAATATATTAAGAATTTATGGTTATCAAATCCAAAACAGCCAGTTATACATTTATTTTGTTCAGAATTTATCAGCATGTTTTGACTCTTTTGGGCATTTATATTCAAGTTGTAAATTTTCATGCCCTTATAGAGGGAAGTGGAATTAATAGATCTTACACTTTGCAACTTCTCTGTCCGTCTGTCTGTCTGTCTGTCTGTCTGTCTCTCTTTTTTCTTTTTTCCCCTTATTTCTGTCTTTCTGTTACGTTCTCTCTTCTCTCTCATTCTGATTTGTCTCCCCTCCCTCTCTTTTCTTAATTCGGTTTTTCTGATACGTTCTCTCTCTCATTCTCTCTCGTCCCTCCTTCTCTCTCTGCCTTTCTTTCTTTTTCCCTCCCTCTCTGTCTCTCTCTTTCTCCCTCCCTCCCCTTCTCTCTCTGTCTCTCTCTCTCTCTCCCCCTTTCTCATTTTCATTCTGCGAACGTGCAAATATGCGTGTGAACACTTGGAATATTGTTTGTTTTAATGGTTAAGAATTGGTTAACAACGCTACCTATTGTCTCTATTTAGATGAATCAGCTGGAAGAAGAACTGGCTGAATACAACCAAGCCAGTGACGAAGAAAGAAAAGAGTTTGCCAATCAGCTGGAAGACGAAGAACAGAAATATCAGCATAAGGTGAAAATAAAACTTTATTGATCGCCTATTGTTTTAATAGTTCGTTTTGTTATGTATAGCCAAACAGTATATCACCCGTACGTGTCAACACCATTCTGACATAATAACAAGTAAAATATTGCAGATTTTAATGTTCGTTTTGTTATGTATAGTCAAACAGTATTATCACCCGTACGTGTCAACACCATTCTGACATAATAACACGTAAAATATTGCAGATTTTAATCGTTCGTTTTGTTATGTATAGTCAAACAGTATTATCACCCGTACATGTCTACACCATTGTGACATAATAACAAATAACAGATTGCAGAGAGGTGCGAGCCGGATGATTTAGGACATTCAGACTTAACTGAGCGTCCCAAGTTCAAGACGGAGATACATAAGTTTATTTACAACGCGCACAGAAAGGGAGATTTGGAGCACCTGGTCTCAACGAGAAAGCTGGAGGGAAAGAGAGCACCGGGTAGACCCAGGGAGAAAATGCTGGACGGACTTGCAGAGTGGCTGGGGACGAGGAGGGTGGGGGAGATGCTAGGGGCAACGAGAGATAGAGACAGATGGAAGTCCATGATCGCCAACGCCATGCGGCAGGGCACCTGATGATGATGATGATGATGACAGCATGGTCATTCTAATTACATTGCTTCACATAATCTTTCCAAATATCATAATGTATCATCCATTCAAGGCATTTCCAATGAAAAACAGGGGTTATAGAATGCGAACTCCATTGTACAAACAGCTCGATGATTCTTGTGACAAAGATTCTATTAAGAATAATCACGATGAGAAAGAACAGAATAAAAACAGAAATAGCAGAAGAACAATGCGGACAAACACACACACACCACACACACACACACACACACACACACACACACACACACACACACACACACACACACACACACACAAACACACACACACACACACACACACACACACACACCACACACACACACACACATATATATATATATATATATGCACACACACACACACACACACTCATAAAGTAAACGCTTCCTCATGCACTGCTTCACACACACACACACACACACACACACACACACACATACACACACACACACACACACACACCACCACCACCACCACCCACCACCACCTACCATCCGCTTACACCACCAGCAACATTAACTCCACCCCTAATACGTTTTGTTGCTACTATTACTACTACTACAAGACCACCACCATTACTAACACCACTGCCAGCTCACCAACACCAGCACTACCCCATCACAATTGTCACCATTCCTTATGTTTTCAGAGATCAGAGCTGAAGAGACATATGGACGATGAAAAGGCAGAGTTGTTACAGAAGGCAGAGACGGTGAAAGGCCAATTCGAGACCCAGCGAGAACGGGAGCTGGAGGAATGTCGAGGGAAACATCGGATACAGCTGAAGGCTTTACACTCCCATCTGCAGGAGACACAGGAAGAGATCGTGAAGGTCTGTCTCTGTCTCTGTCTCTCTACCTGTCTGTCTGTCTCTGTCTCTGTCTCTCTCCTCTCTCTCTCTGTCAGTCTGTCTGTCTGTGTCTGTCTGTCTCTGTCTGTTTCTCTCTCCCTCTCTCTCTCTGTGTCAGTCTGTCTGTCTGTCTCTGTCTCTGTCCCTTGTCTTTCTGTCTGTCTGTTTATCTGTCTGTCTGTCTCTCCCCTTTCTATGTTGTGTGTGTGTGTGTGTGTGTGTGTGTGTGTGTGTGTGTGTGTGTGTGTGTGTGTGTGTGTGTGTGTGTGTGTGTGTGTGTGTGTGTGTGTAGTGTGTGTGTGTGTGTGTGTGTGTGTAGTGTGTGTGTGTAGTGTGTGTGTGTGTGTGTGTGTGTGTGTGCGTGTGAAGAAGTGCATGAGGAAGTGTGTATGTTGTTTTGTCTCTGTGTGTATATCCGTATGTAGGAGTGAGCGCACGCACGTGCGTCTGTATCATGTGTCTTTATTTCTCTCGGTGTATGTGCATCTTTGTATGTCTGATCTGTTGTCTGTCTCTTCTGTCTGTCTCTCTCTCTCTTGTCTGTCTGTCTGTCTCTCTCTGTCTGTCTGTCTGCTCTCTGTCTGTCTGTCTCTCTGTTCTGTGTGTCTGTCTGTCTGTCTCTGTCTGTTTGTCTCTGTCTGTCTGTCTGTCTCTGTCTACTCTGTCTGTCTGTCTGTCTGTCTCTCTCTGTCTGTCTGTCTCTCTGTCTGTCTGTCTGTCTGTCTCTGTCTGTGTCTGTCTGTCTGTTCTGTCTGTCTGTCTTGTCTGTCTGTCTCTCTGTTGTCTGTCTTTGTCTGTCTGTCTGTCTCTGTCTGTCTGTCTGTCGTTGTCTCTCTGTGTGTTTTGTTTCTGTGGTTGAAAACATCTGACACGACTGGAAGCCTTACTGTGCATTCTTAAGTGAAAGAGAGACAGAAGAAGATTACATAGGTGTGTATGTTGTGTATATGTTTGTGTACGCGCTCGCGTGTGTGTGTCGTGTGTGTGCTGGTGTTGTGTGTTGGTGGTTGTATGTGTGTGTGTGGTTATGTATGTGTTGAGTATGTGTATATGCATGTGTGTTGGCAAGCCCACCCGCTGACGTGTGTGCATGTGGTTTGTCTGCATGCACGCGCGCGTTTGTGCATACGTGTGTATGTGCATGAAGCCTGTATGTGTGCGAAAGTTTTGCACGTGTGTGCAGGCATGTGTAAATGTAAGTGCACACACGCACATAAATGAGCACAGAGACCTACGTATAATCTTCTGACCGTAACTCTAAACATTGTGAATTGTATCTGTGTTTGCAGAACACTGAAGACCTATGTATATGTTCTAGCAGAACACTGAAGACCTATGTATATGTTCTAGCAGAACACTGAAGACCTATGTATATGTTCTAGCAGAACACTGAAGACCTATGTATATGTTCTAGCAGAACACTGAAGACCTATGTATATGTTCTAGCAGAACACTGAAGACCTATGTATATGTTCTAGCAGAACACTGAAGACCTATGTATATGTTTTACAGAACACTGAAGACCTATGTATATGTTCTAGCAGAACACTGAAGACCTATGTATATGTTCTAGCAGAACACTGAAGACCTATGTATATGTTCTAGCAGAACACTGAAGACTATGTATGTGTTTTGCAGAACACTGAAGACCTATGTATATGTTCTAGCAGAACACTGAAGACCTATGTATATGTTTTACAGAACACTGAAGACCGATGTATATGTTTTACAGAACACTGAAGACCTATGTATATGTTTCAGAACACTGAAGACCTATGTATATGTTTTACAGAACACTGAAGACCTATGTATATGTGTTTCAGAACACTGAAGACCTATGTATATGTTTTACAGAACACTGAAGACTGATGTATATGTTTTACAGAACACTGAAGACCTATGTATGTTTTACAGAACACTGAAGACCTATGTGTGTTTTACAGAACACTGAAGAACTATGTATGTTTTACAGAACACTGAAGACCTATGTGTGTTTTACAGAACACTGAAGACCTATGTATGTTTTACAGAACACCGAAGACCTATGTATGTTTTACAGAACACTGAAGAACTATGCGTGTTTTACAGAACACTGAAGACCGATGTACGTTTCATAGAACACTGAAGACCTATGTATATGTGTTACAGAACACTGAAGAACTATGTGTGTTTTACAGAACACTGAAGACTTATGTATATGTGTTACAGAACACTGAAGACCTATGTATATGTTACAGAACACTGAAGACCTATGTACATGTTCTTGCAGAACACTGAAGACCTATGTATATGTTTTACAGAACACTGAAGACCTATGTATATGTTTTACAGAACACTGAAGACCTATGTATATGTTGTGCAGAACACTGAAGACCTATGTATATGTTGTGCAGAACACTGAAGACCTATGTATATGTTGTGCAGAATACTGAAGACCTATGTACATGTTTTACAGAACACTGAAGACCTATGTATGTGTTTTACAGAACACTGAAGACCTATGTATATGTTGTGCAGAACACTGAAGACCTATGTATATGTTTTGCAGAACACTGAAGACCTATGTATATGTTCTTGCAGAACACTGAAGACCTATGTATGTGTGTTACATAACACTGAAGACCTATGTATATGTTTTGTAGAACACTGAAGACCTATGTATGTGTTTTGTAGAACACTGAAGACCTATGTATATGTTTTGTAGAACACTGAAGACCTATGTATATGTTTTGTAGAACACTGAAGACCTATGTATGTGTGTTACATAACACTGAAGACCTATGTATATGTGTTACATAACACTGAAGACTTATGTATATGTTTTGTAGAACACTGAAGACCTATGTATGTTTTGTAGAACACTGAAGACCTATGTATGTTTTGCAGAACATTGAAGACCTATGTACATGTTCTAGCAGAACACTGAAGACCTATGTATATGTTGTGCAGAACACTGAAGACCTATGTATATGTTTTGCAGAACACTGAAGACCTATGTATATGTTTTGCAGAACACTGAAGACCTATGTATATGTTTTGCAGAACACTGAAGACCTATGTATATGTTTTACAGAACACTGAAGACCTACTGACAGAGCTGACTCAGCTCACAGAGCAAGTGGAGCAGGTGGAGGAGAAACGGCAGGAAGAACTGTTGGAACTCAACACCACTGCAGAAGAGGACAAGCTCAGGATATTACAAGAGCACAAAATTCAAGTAAGCGGAATGAAGACATTGGAAATAAGACAACCGGAGCATGTCACCAGCATCATTTAATCTCAATCCGAGGGTGGGTGGGTGGGTGGGCAGCGACAATTAGACGCATTAACAGACACGATCCTCCATCATAATCTGCAGCAGCATTCGCGTTGGGCACGTTGAGGTTGGTCGATTCTTAAGTATTTGTTACCCATTTTCCTGTGCCAACCTCTGCGACGGTCCTCTCCAGAATAGTGTGAAGATGGTTGACGACAAAGCGTGAGGTGGATGACATGACCAGACAATGCAAACATGAGTCGTTTCATAGTTTCCACAAGTGCTTCTTGTTAGCTTAGTAAGGTGCTGATCCTGTTATGTGGCCTGTGCAGAAGGTGCTGATCTTATTATGTAGGCTATGTAGAAGGTGTTGATCCTGTTATATAGCTTAGATCATGTTATATAGCTTACGTAGAAGGTGCTGATACTGTTATATAACCTACATAGAAGATGCTGATCCTGTTATGTAACCTATATAGAAGGTGCTGATCCTGTTATATAACCTATGTAGAAGGTGCTGATCCTGTTATGTAACCTATATAGAAGGTGCAGATCCTGTAATGTAGCCTATGTAGAAGGTGCTGATCCTGTTATGTAACCTATATAGAAGATGCTGATCCTGTTATGTAACCTATATAGAAGGTGCTGATCCTGTTATGCAGGCTATGTAGAAGGTGCTGATCCTGTTATGTAACCTATATAGAAGGTGCTGATCCTGTTATGTAACCTATATAGAAGGTGCTGATCCTGTTATGTAACCTATATAGAAGGTACTGATCCTGTTATGTAACCTATATAGAAGGTGCTGATCCTGTAATGTAGCCTATGTAGAAGGTGCTGATCCTGTTATGTAACCTATATAGAAGGTGCTGATCCTGTAATGTAGCCTATGTAGAAGGTGCTGATCCTGTAATGTAACCTATATAGAAGGTGCTGACCCAGTTATGTAACTATATAGAAGGTGCTGATCCTGTAATGTAACCTATATAGAAGGTGCTGATCCTGTTATGCAGGCTATGTAGAAGGTGCTGATCCTGTAATGTAGCCTATGTAGAAGGTGCTGATCCGTAATGTAGCCTATGTAGAAGGTGGTGATCCGGTTATGTAGCCTATGTAGAAGGTGATGATCCGGTTATGTAGCCTATGTACCTATATAGAAGGTGCTGATCCTGTTATGTAACCTATATAGAAGGTGCTGATCCTGTTATGTAACCTATATAGAAGGTGCTGATCCTGTTATGTAACCTATATAGAAGGTGCTGATCCTGTTATGTAGCCTATGTAGAAGGTGCTGATCCTGTAATGTAGCCTATGTAGAAGGTGCTGATCCTATTATGTAGCCTATGTAGAAGGTGCTGATCCTGTAATGTAGCCTATGTAGAAGGTGCTGATCCTGTTATGTAGCCTATGTAGAAGGTGCTGATCCTGTTATGTAGCCTATGTAGAAGGTGCTGATCCTGTTATGTAGCCTATATAGAAGGTGCTGATCCTGTTATGTAGCCTATGTAGAAGGTGCTGATCCTGTTATGTAGCCTATATAGAAGGTGCTGATCCTGTTATGTAGCCTATGTAGAAGGTGCTGATCCTGTTATGTAGCCTATGTAGAAGGTGCTGATCCGGTTATGTAGCCTATGTAGAAGGTACTGATCCTGTTATGTAGCCTATGTAGAAGGTGCTGATCCTGTTATGTAGCCTATGTAGAAGGTGCTGATCCTGTTATGTAGCCTATGTAGAAGGTGCTGATCCTGTTATGTAGCCTATGTAGAAGGTGCTGATCCGGTTATGTAGCCTATGTAGAAGGTGCTGATCCGGTTATGTAGCCTATGTAGAAGGTGCTGATCCGGTTATGCAGCGAAAGAAGATGAAGGGGAAAGTGCTGCTTCTCCTGATTCTGGTCAGTCTTGCTTTGGCTGCTATTGATTTAGCCGTCCCGATATGCAGCTACTGTCTCTGGTCAGGATAGCTCCAGGTTCTTTGAAACTAATCGACTTCAACCAGTTTATGATAATCTCAGAGAAACAATAGCTACGACAAAAATAACGATAATGGTGTTGTTTACGATGATGATGCAACAACAACAATTTATCGATAAGCGCCCCTGTCCACTAACCCACAATACAGATTTTGTAGGGCTTTGATTCTCCTGTTTCTTTTCCTTTTTTCTTTCTTTTTGTGTCTTCCGTCTTTCTTTCTGTCTTTAGCTTTCTATTTCTTACAACACTTGGTTTCCATTATCGTTCTTTGCTATTTGTTTTCCATCCTTCTTTCTGTCTTTTAGCTTCCTATTTCTCCTTGGTTTCTATTACCGTTCTTCGCTATTTGTTTTTCAGATAGCTAAATACGGAATGGAAACGGAACTACAGACCCTGGAGATACAGAAGACACACTGGACAAAGATGGGCACTCTGCTAGAGAACGTCCACCTTCTTCTGGTACTTGATACTCCCTGTACTAACAAACTCAAATAAAAGAAAATGATAATGATGACCATTATAAGAATGATGGCACCACTACCATCTCCAGTCATGACCACAAAGCCCTTTGCTGCTTCTGCTGCTACTGCTGCTGTTATTACTGACGAGGACGACGGCGACGATAATGATGATTAAACAACAACTATAACACAAATTTCTTCTTCTGCTGCTGCTAATACTACTTTTACCACTGCTGCTGCTACTACTATTACTACTACTGCTACTACAACCACTACCACCATCACCATCACCACCACCACTACTACTATTACTACTACTACTACTACTACAACCACTACCACCATCACCATCACCACCACCACTACTACTATTACTACTACTACTACTACTACTACAACCACTACCACCATCACCATCACCACCACCACTACTACTATTACTACTACTACTACTACTACAACCACTACCACCATCACCATCACCACCAACACTACTACTATTACTACTACTACTGTTGCTACTACTACTACTACTACTACTACCACCACCACCATCACCACCACCACCACCAGCACTACTACTATTACTACTACTACTACTACCACCACCACCATCACCACCACCAACACTACTACTATTACTACTACTACTACTACTACTACCACCACCACTACCACCACCACCA
>CM060305.1:13449192-13450942 GCA_030674185.1 Monoplex corrugatus
CCATCAGTATATTACATGCGCAGGTACTGTACAGGTTACGGTTCATAATAAGAGACAAAAATAGGTACTTTTGGTAGGAAATTGCGTTCTTTCTGCTGCGATCAGTGCATTAAAATACCATTTTAAACAGATTAATAATATTTTTTCAAGAAAAAAATTCTGTGGGGGATAGATTATAATCTACAGAAATCAATTTTGAGAAAAAAACAAAACACCCCAGATGGACCCTCAGTCACCTTTTCAGCTCCTAGTGCTGTTCGACTGACTGCGAGTTAAGACTGATTTCGTGGTGGGAGGTCACAATTGTTCTATTGAGATAAACGGACTCTATGGTTTAATTATATGGGATTGGATGTATAATTGTGGGGCGTGACACATGCTGTTGTTTGGGAATGATCTGTTATGTTTATTATTAGTTTGTGTTTTTTCTGTGAATTTAAGGTTTATTATTAGTTTGTGTTATTTTCTGTGAATTTAAGGTTTATTATTAGTTTGTGTTATTTTCTGTGAATTTAAGGTTTATTATTAGTTTGTGTTATTTTCTGTGAATTTAAGGTTTATTATTAGTTTGTGTTATTTTCTGTGAAGTTAAGGTTTATTATTAGTTTGTGTTATTTTCTGTGAATTTACTAACTGGGACCATGTTTCTAAATCACGAGTAATACTGTTTTGCCCGCTTTCCGATCTGACTGAGCGAGTTTGAGTCCTGACTTTTAGAAGAAAAATTTTGTGTTCTCCAGTCCACCCAGCTGTGAATGGGAACTCACCCCGTTCAGATTAGTTGTGTATGAAATGCTGATGATTATTATTCATTATGGTTATACATGTACATGTATGTATGTGCATGGGCCTATGTATGTATGTATACATGCACGTGACAATTAGTTGTGTGCATCTATCTATCATTATCATCTATCTATCTATCTATCTATCTATCTATCTATCTATCTATTATCTATCTATCTTCTGTCTGTCTGTCTGGTCTGTCTGTCTGTCTATCTACCTGCCTGCCTACCTACCTACCTACCTATCCTACCTATCTATCTATCTACCTACCTACCTACCTACCTACCTACCTACTCTATCTATCTACCTACCTACCTACCTACCTACCTATCTATCTATCTATCTATCTATCTATCTATCTATCTATCTATCTTACCTACATATCTAGCTATGTTTGTATGTATAAAAGTATATATGTATCTATGTATATATACATGTATGTGTGTATGTACGCAGGTCAGGGATCTAAGGTACGACAGAATATTTTGTTGTTGTTGATAAATCTAAATGGGCACACTGAGTAAGAAGGGAGTGGGGGTATTTCAGATTACAACGAATATGAATTACTGGGAAAGCTAACTTTGTTTTTTTTCTATCGCTTGCTAGCTTTCTATATTTTCTACAATGCATATGATCTTAATGTATATATGCCATAGAGCTTGCTGTGGGATTCTTTAACGAATGTGCATGTGTATATGTGCAATGTGAGTGTGTGCATGTTGTGTTAAGTTTCACCTCAAGTTTTAAATTATGTTTGTAATTTTCACCTCAAGTTTTAAATTGTGTTTGTTAGTTAAAACTTTTTTTCATATTCTTGCAATTTTTTATTCAGTCGTCGCGCCTTAACAGTTTTATACGTGTTTCGAGTTTCATTCATGATGTGTTTGTTTTTTAAACATTTTCACGTTGAATTATACACATTTATGATATGTGAATACAACATTTATGTGAACCTGACAATAAC
>CM060305.1:13451042-13453542 GCA_030674185.1 Monoplex corrugatus
TCTACTTATCTATCTATCTATCTATCTATCTGTCTGTCTCTCTGTCTGTCTGTCTGTCTGTCTACCTACCTACCTATCTGCCTATTTATCTATCTAGCTAGCTAGCTACCTAGTACCTAGCTACCTATCTATCTATCTACATCTACAGCTATCTATATACATATACATATACATATCATCATCATCATCATCATCATCAGGTGCCCTGCCGCATGGCGTTGGCGATCATGGTCTTCTATCTGTCTCTATCTCTCGTTGCCCCTAGCATCTCTCCCACCCCCTCATCCCCAGCCACTCTGCAAGTCCGTCCAGCATTTTCTCCCTGGGTCCACCCAGTGCTCTCTTTCCCTCCAGCTTTCCCGTTGTGACCAAGCGCTCCAAATCCCCCTTCCTCACAAAACGGCCTATAAATGTTGCCTGTCTTTTTCCAATCTTCCTTATGAGTAATCTACTTGTGTCTGCCTCCATCAAGACTGTCTCACTTCTTTTCTTTACTGTCCATGGAACTCCCAACACTTCTCTTAGAAACCACATCTCGGCTGCCTCAATCCCGCTCTGGCCCTGCCCATTGACTGTCCACGCCTCACATCCGTACAACAGTACTGGTTCCATATAACACTCAAGAACTCTTCCCCTGATGTTAATCGATAGGCACCCGTTGGCAAGAATGCCTGTCATCTTCCCGAATGCTGTTCTGGCCTGGCCGACCCTGCCGGCCACCCCCGATGTGCATTTGCCGTCCGACGAAACGACCGTTCCCAGGCATGCGAATTTATCAACCTGTGTCAAAGTTGTGCCATCTGCTGTCACTTTTCATGAGGGGATTCCATGCCTTTTACCGATCACCATAACTTCAGTCCTCCTGCTGTTCAGCCCCAGCCCCTCACCTTTACTTTCCATTTCTAGCACACCCACAAGGCCCTGCAGGTCCCTCCCACTCTCCGCAATCAGCACGGTGCCATCCGCGCATCGAATGTTGTCTACCACTCTCCCTCCAACCCCTTACCTCTTGAGTGCCCCATGACTGACTAGTCAGTCATGCTAAAGTGTACTCTTGAGTGCCCCATGACTGACTAGTCAGTCATCGTCATTTCATGATTTTTCACATCTCCAATTTTAGACAGGGGTTCCCCCATTTGCTCCAATCAGAAAGTTTGGTGTATCAGCTTCAAATATTCATGAGGTTTGAAGTGGTATCTCAATGGGCATTGGTCAAAGAACTCGGTTAAGTGACCCACCCAACTGTCACTTTCACTCGACTTTTCAAGATGGCAGACGACGAATCACAACCAGGCCCAAGCTCGGGAAAAAGAAAGCGTACACCCAAGGATTTTCGGATTTTCACTGGAAAGATCCTAATGTAGTTTTAGAAATGATGGAAGATACAGAATTTCTCAAGATGTATGGCGAAGCATCGTCAGATAATTCTCTGGACGAGGAAGATGAAGGCGATGAAGTGCGGCGTGTCGGTGCCGACGTCAACATCGCTCCGATTGTGCGAGCGAACGCTGACAGAGAAGAAAGAGCAGAACTAGAAACAGAATTTGAGGATATAGATGACCTAGACCACCAGCAAGGTGACGGACAGTCCAGTGAATCAAGTGAAATGAGGGAAAATGAAGAAGAGATACAAGAACCGACGTCGGAGAGCACCGACAATGACAACTCGGCGAGCTACGCCCAACACACGAACACACGCCTTCACGTGGTCAACGATTGTTGATAGCTCAGCAGTCCGAGCGAGAGGACGGGGCAGAGACTGACGTCATAACCTATTGTCTTGTGCTGTGGCCAACTTCGCTGACTGACGGTTAGGTTGTGTGCGCGTGTAATCTGCCCAGTGTGAAGTGGGCGTGGCAGTGTGTGTGTGTGTGTGTGTGTGTGTGTGTGTGTGTGTGTGTGTGTGTGTGTGTGTTTGTGTGTGTGTGTGTGTGTGATACAAATACTAGTAATAGGTACTGATTGTACTTAGGTGTATGTGTGGTGTGTGTGTGTGCATTTCTCTCTCTCTCTCTCTCTCTCTCTCGTGTGTTTTGTGTGTGTGTGTGTGTGTGTGTGTGTGTGAGAGAGAGAGAGAGAGAGAGAGAGAGAGAGAGAGTGTGTGTGTGTGTGTGTGTGTGTGTGTGTGTGTGTGTGTGTTTGTGTGTGTGTGTGTGTGTTTCATGCTTACATCTAGGACTTTTAGGTGTTACAACAGGCATGCTGTGACACAAAATCACAAAATGCAAGGGAAAAAAAATAATTTTCAACTTCATAGGCCATGTGCTATAAAAACATTAGATAAAATAAAGTTACAACTATCATAAATGAAAAGTGTTCAATTCCCTTTCAGAAAACCATAGGTTTTATATACTTTCCTTCAGTAGTTTTTATGCTAGAATTTTTTGTTAATTATTACCCTCCACAGCCAAAAAAACCTTGGCCAATAGTTTCACCAAGCAAAAAATATTCATGGCATTGAAAAGGTTTTAATCCAGGGTCCTCTTCCAGGTTTCCCATG
>CM060305.1:13463542-13478542 GCA_030674185.1 Monoplex corrugatus
AAGGAGGAGTCAGACAGGGCTGTGTTCTGTCACCAGATCTGTTTTCACTTTACAGCGAAAACATCATGAGAAATCTCGAGGAAGACCCTGGATTAAAAGTTGGAGGAAAAATGATAAACAACATTCGATACGCAGATGACATCGTGCTAATTGCAGAAAATGAAAGGGACCCACAAAACCTTGTGAATATACTGGAAATAGAAAGCAAAGGTAAGGGCTTGGAACTAAACAGCAGGAAGACTGAAGTCATGGTGATCAGTAAAACACATGAAATCCCCTCATGTAAAATGTTATATAGAACCAATACTGTTGTACGGTTGTGAGGCGTGAACGATCAACAAGCAAAGCCAGAACAAGATTGAGGCAGCCGAGATTCCGTTTCTAAGAAGAATGTTGAGAGTTCCATGGACAGCAAAGAAAACAAACGAGACAGTCTTGATGGAGGCAGACACAAGTAGATCATTCATAAGGAAGATTAGGAAAAGACAGGCAACATTTACAGGCCATTTTATGAGGAAAGGGGAACTGGAGCACCTGGTCACAACAGGAAAGCTGGAGGGAAAGACAGCACCAGGTAGACCCAGGGAGAAGATACTAGACGGACTTGCAGAGTGGCTGAAGACAAGAAGGGTGGAAGAGATACTTGATGTAACAAGAGATAGAGACAGATGGAAGTCCATGATCGCCAACGCCATGCAGCAAGGCACCTGATGATGATGATGATGATCGACAACATGTCTTGTCCATCAAAGTTGCTTACATGACAGGTAGATCTATACTAAATGCTTTGCAAGCCACCTTCTTTAAGAACTTAAGGATTGGGCACTCCATCAGCCACGTGGTGTTGTAGATCTCTCACAGATATCTTTAGGAGAACTGTTCCAGCTGCTGAATATGTTGTCGCTATGTAGCTTAGGTCTTGCAACAGTACAGCAACACGCTGGGGATTACTGCTCTGCGAGCCCTGATACCATAGTCTTGGTCACTCTGACAAAGACAGAGCTTGCCTTGGAAATGTGCAGCGTCATCCTGCATCAAGAAATCAGCTGCCTCTCACTGTACTGACCAAGTAGCAACATTTGTATATAGTTTCAAAGTCCTAGTTATCATCATCATCGTCGTCGTCATCGTCACCGTCACCGTCACCGTCACCGTCATCGTCGTCGTCGTCGTCGTCGTCATCATCATCACCATCATCATCATCATCATCAAAATAAGAACAATGTTTAAGTAGCACGCCCTATAATTCATTGACCACCATACGCTTCAAAGATCAACAAAGGGACACACTGCGATGTAAACTGTGTACTACGGTTGTGTTCGCTACACTTAACTGTTCTTTATTTCACTGTTGTAAACACATGTTAGATAAGACTGCAACTGTTTACAATCAAATGTCTAAACAGAAACTATGAAAATGGTTTACACCCGTCTATGGAACCAAACTTCAACAACCAAACTTACAGACAACGACACCTCCCCGACCATGGCTTGGATCCACGCTAGCGCAGCGGGTGAATTGGCTCGGAGGTTTTCTTCTCGGCCCTTCCTGAACCGGCGTAAGGTTGCACTCTCATACGACATCACCATTCTGCCGTACAGTCTGAATAAACAGATAATAAGATAACAGAATAAACAAGTAAAGTTAATGTTGTCCCATATCCTTGAGTTCGCTGGAGAGTCAGGTGATACAGACCTCACCTTTTCTTAGGGTCAGGTTTGTGAGCGCAGTGCCAGACACACGTCCCTCACTGTTTTATCTTTCCCAATCCTGATTCATCATCTCTTATCTTTCTCCCTCGCCGGGATCGGCGGTAGGAGCTATGCTCGACGTCACAAGTTTTCTCCAGCTAACACGATTAAGACATCTGTGGACGACCTCTTGGATCTCCAGACCACAGACTTCAGCGATTGTTCTTGAAATAGGTGTGCGGTCGTCCCTTTCTTCTCCTTGTCTCAACTTTCCCCTGCAGTAGCGTTGGCATCAGATCCGTTTTGGAGTTTCTGATCGCATGGCCTACGTATTTCAGCTTTCTTTTGTTAATCTCTGTCAGCAGTTGGCGCCTGACATTCAGTTCCGTTAACACGCTATTGTTTGTTCCTCTGTCTGTCCGTTTGACCCTGAGAAGTCGTATATAGAGCCACATTTCTGCAGCATTGATTTTATTTTCTTCATCTTTTCTTAGTGTCCAGGTTTCGCGACCATACATTGAAACAGGCCAAATCAAAATGTTCAGGATTGTTTGTTTTAAATATTTGGAAGCCCTGTGTCTTTCCATACGTTATTTAACACGACCTGTTTGTTTCGCCGTGCCAGTTCTTGTTTTCACATCTTTGGTGCAGGAGCCATAAATTGATTTTACAAATCCTAGATACTTGAAATATTGGACTTTTTCTATTTATTTGAATATTTAAATATTCCTGGCCTTCTTTTCTCGCTATGTGCATGACTTTATTGTTTTTTTAGCATTCAGTTTCAATCCTGCCCTGCAACTTGCTGCATCCACTCGGTAGAGAATTCTCTTCATGCTTGTGACGTTATCTGCCATTAATGCGGTGTTGTCCGCATATCTCAGGTTGTTGATTTTCTTCCTCCAATCTTTATTCCATCTCTTCTAAATCTGCCTCTCTAATGACCTGCTATGTATATATGTTAAAAAGATGAGGTGAAAGGATGCCAATCCTAAATAGGGGAGGATATTTACTCACAGTTGGGTGGACTGACAGAAACGCGCACGAGGTTTTCTGTTTAGGCAGATTGACAGGCGGAAACTCTATCTTTACATCAACCATAATAATGTCAAACGAACGCTCGTGTTTGTACAATCTGAACAGCAGGAGAAAATCACGAATGTAATGCAGAGAATGAAAACTACTTTGGTATTCGCCATACTGAACATACAGAGCGAAACTGTGACTGGCTTGCAGCATAAGAAACAGTAAACTCGCTGTCTCACACACATTTATAACGTTCATATTCACCTTCCTGCATAGTTGATAAAGACTTGCACACAGCGCTAGTGTTGGTACAACACACTGAAAATGATGACATATTACCCACAGACCACTATTAGGCCAGTTGTGTGACCTTGACTATGGTGCCAATACTTCCAAATTAAAACAATCGCGATTCCTCAATAGTTTGCTCCCTTAACCTAAATTTGGTACAGATCCATTCACTCCATGAATAGCTATGGTCCACGAGCCTTCTCTGTTTCTGGTCCACTCTCCTGGAACAAACTTCCTCTCTCAGTCCGTCAGCAACCTACTTTTGTCTCCTTCAAGTCCGCTCTCAAAACTCACCTTTTCTCCTCTGCATGAAATCCTGACCTCACGCAACCCCCTCTGCAGCCTGTCTCCACTCGGAGGGGAATCACATTGTAATATATAATTGTATCTAATATGCTCTCTATAATTTTCCATTGCTTTTATTCTTTCTCCCCATTTATAGCCATGCGTGTGTGTGTGTGTGTGTGTGTGTGTGTGTGTGTTGTGTGTGCGTGCATGTGTGTGCGTGCGTGCATGTGTGTCTGTTCAGCGCTTAGATTTGATTTTATCAAGATTTTGCGCTATATAAATATTGTAATTATCAATTATTATTATTATGGAGGGTGCTGTTAGTGCTCAGACACGTAGAGAAATCAAATGTGTTACGTAATAGCCACCTATGTATTTAGATGCCAGGGGTTTGATTCTGCATTTCAGATACCCCTCCCTTACTGTTGCGTTACATCAACCGAGCCTTGCTGTCCACGTCTGCTCTCCCCCTTCCCGTATCCCTCTTCCTTCCCTTTCTCTCTCACAGTGCATTCCCCACCCCACCTCTATTTATTCTCATAGTGTGTAGGTCCACATACACAACAATACAAGCGATTAACTATGCATATAACCCTACACGGTCGTTGAATTTAAACCGTTGCTTCTTTCTACATATATGTACGTGCCGTACCGAGAGGAAAATCTTTTAGAAACCTGTAGGTGCTGAGTTCTTTGTTGAAGGAAGCATATAGTCAAGAAAGGTAAAACAAAATATGACTGCTGGATCTTGAGGGTAAAAACAAAATATTAAAAAAAAAACCTTTTTGTAAAAGATCCTGTGGAGTATAAAACACAACGTTTCGAGCCCAGGCCCTTTGTCAAGTGAAAAGGGCCTTGACAAAGGACCTGGGCTCGAAACGTTGTGTTTTATACTCCAAAGGATCTTTTACAAACAAGCTATTTTTTATAGTCAAGAAACATTCTGTCATTCATAGTGGTAGACAGTTTGATGTGAGTTTCGTGTGGGAGCTCGCCTCAAAGCAGGGATCTCTGCTCCCCCAAATGTCAGTGTGGATTTAGATTTCTTTTTGTATTCTTAGTTAATACAGCAGTTAGAAAATGATGCATGTGGGTATGGATTTCCTCAGTATGTGTCTGTAGTATGTGAACATGTGCTTACATATGACATGTTATGTCTTTTTAAAAGAAAAAGCAGAACTGTGACTGTGTTCTGTTAGATTGGGTAGTGGAGAGAGTGCAATGCATTGTTTAAGTAATTATCTCTATCCCTATTTTTACGGTCATAGCATAATAAAAAAAATTGTCCCAGATTTTGTTGCCCTTCAAGCCCCACTCTGAAGGTTACCTCAGTTTTGGTGGTTGTGGAACCAAACGAGCGGCGAGAGGGTAGTGTCATACATGTATATATATATATATATATATATATATATATATATATATATATATATATATTATATATATATGTGTGTGTGTGTGTGTGTGTGTGAGAGAGAGAGAGAGAGAGAGAGAGAGAGGTGAGAGAGAGAGTTTACACTACACCTGTAGTAGGCCATATGGATGGCCAGCTGCACAAAAGCATCAGGACTGACACCGTGACTTTTCAGAAAATCACTTCCAAATTCTTTGAACTCCAACAGGCAGCAGTCAGGCCTCTGAACACTCCTGAAAACGTAAGTATACATAAGTAAAGAAAAGTTATTGTCCTGTCCTTAGTATGTTTAGTAACTAACCCCCCCCCCCCCCAAATCCCTTGCTAATCAACTAACTGATCAACTTGTGAGCTATTCAGCTAGCTTAGTAACTTACCAACCAACTAGTCATTTTCACAACCAACTAGTCATTTTCAGTTTCAGTTTTTCAGGATCGTGTCTTCCATATGCACTGACGCAAAAGAGGTCATAGGATGGATAAGATCCAAAATGACCATGGTATAAGCCCTGGACATACACATAACGCCAATGTGCTGACAAGGTCATGGGTGGAAACTTATCAACCAACCTGGAAACGTAATAATCCGCAGGCAAAGAGAAGTTACCATCCAGTCTTCAGTTAGGATAACCAACTAACTTGCCAACTTGAAAACTGATTGACTTATGAGTATAGAAAAGTTACTGTCCTGTCCTCAGTAAAATTAATCAACCAACCAACTTTCTAACAGACTAACTGACTGACTGATCGACTGACTGTCTGACGAACTGACGGACTGACTGACCGACTAACGAACGAACGGAAGCACACACAAAAAAAGTTCTGGGGTGAGCTGAACGGTAAAAGGTCCTCAGAGGAGAAGCCCCACGTCAGGCAAGTTTTTCAGCTCTTAACTCTTTAAACTCTGAGAGGAGGACAGGGCCTCGTCCAGGTCATGATCCTGCATGCCCCTCTGCTGTGGCCATTCTTTTAATAGACGTTTGTCCTCTACCTGGGTTCGAACCTCCGTATCCAAGGTGGTCATGAGTCTCAAGGTCAAGTCCTTCATGTGAGGGATGTTCTAACCACGTAGCTCTCGGACGCTGGCAACATGTAGGGGAATTTTAAGCCTTATGACGTTAAGTTTTGTTCCTGCTCCACTAGATCCAGTTAGAACTCTTTTCAGCTGTTTGATGTAGCAAAAAACAAAACAAAACAAACAAAACAAAACAACAAACAAACAAACAAAAACAAAAAGCAAACAACAACAGCTACAACAAAAAACAACTAAAAAAACAACAAAAAAACAAACAAACAAACAACCCCCCGAAAAAAAACCAAACCCCAAAAAGAAAGAAAGAAACAAACAAAAAACAAAACAAAACAAAACAAAACAAAAACAAACAAACAAACAAACAAACAAACAAATAAACAAACAAACAAACAAACAAACAAACAAACAAACAAACAAAAACCGTGTCACTAAATTGTAAAATAATTGCGGATTAATCTCACATCAGATTTGTGCAGCTAAACGTATGGTTTCCTTTAGCAACGGTGGTTCCCCCTTAACGACACAACAGACGTAGAAGTTCACTGTAGTAATCAAGGACCTGTACTCTCTGTTACTTACTTGTTGAGGTCCTGTTTAGCACGTGCAATGTCAGATTCCAGTTCAGGTGTTGTTGTCCATGTCAACCACAATGGATCTGGTAACTGGCGTATCTCTGGCTGATTGTGGGTGTCCAAGGTCTCACGGGAACTGTCGCTTTTTGGGGGGGAAGTAAAACAGGAAGAGTTAGTAGACAACAAGGAAATGATTAACTATTTCATCAACTTAGGTGTTACAGTTACGATGTATTCCTTGGACTCCCGCAACCTGTCCACCGGATTCCTGCATTGTCAACCATGCTAGCAAAGCAAAATCTGAACCCTCTGCTCCCTCACCCTATCCACCAGCTTCCTTCACCTTATCCACCAGATTCCTGCAGGAAGCTGGTGAATAGAGTGAGGCTGCCAAGCGTGAGAGAAGACGTGCTGAGAGACGGATGATCAAACACAAATCAACTGTGCATAAACAATCCTTCCAGTCTGCAAAGAAAGCATTTGATAAACTTGTCCATAGTGCAAAGGTTTCATTCTATAATGCTAAAATTACGTCTGCCACAACTTTTAAACAGCTCTTCAACATTACTAACACTCTTCTCTGTAAAACTAAAAACAGCCCTATACCTTCTCATGTTCCACCTGCTGACCTTCCTCTAGCATTCTCTAACTTCTTTAATGGGAAACTTTTTGACATTCGTGATAGTCTCGATTCGCAAAATACCCCTCCTCTTTCAATGCCTGAACCAACCTTCTCTGGCTGTCCACTGACATCCTTTCAGCCTGTCTCTGAGTCTTTTGTGAAGAAAACTATCAAGGATTCTGCTATCAAAACCAGTGAATTAGACCCCCTCCCGGCTTCTGTTTTGACACAATGTTTGGATACTCTACTCCCATTCTTTACATCTGTCATCAATCATTCACTGGTGTCAGGCATCTTCCCAAGCTCATTCAAATCAGCTATTGTCAAACCTCTCCTAAAGAAACCTTCTCTTGATCCAGATATTCTCAAAAACTACCGGCCTGTCTCTAATCTCCCCTTTCTTTCCAAGGTAACTGAAAAAATTATTTTACACCAACTTCTAGAACATCTTGAATCAAACCATTTATTATATCCCAATCAGTCAGCATATAGATCAGGACATAGCACTGAAACTGCTTTATTGAAAATTGTGAACGATCTTCTGACATCCCTTGATGATGGTGACATTTCTCTTCTCTCTCTCTTAGATTTGTCTGCTGCCTTCGACACTATAGACCATGAGATACTGCTTTGGCGCCTCCACAACTGCTACGGAATTTCTGGCTCCGCTCTCTCCTGGTTTCAGTCATATCTCTCTGACCGCACACAGACTGTATCTGTAAATGGCTTGCCCTCACCTCCCTCAGCCCTCAGATATGGCGTTCCTCAAGGATCCGTCCTGGGTCCAGTTCTCTTTGTTTTGTACACGCAGCCTCTCGCAAATATTATTCTCCGCCATTCTGTATCACATCATAGCTTCTCAGATGACAATCAAATTTACAATTCTGGTCCCATCTCTAATGTAAACAACATCGTACAAACCACTAAAGCCTGCATTTCCGACGTGAAAGACTGGATGACTTGTAACAAATTACAACTAAACCAAGACAAAACTGAAATGATTTTCATTACTCCTAAAAAACTTCTCAACTGTGACTTAATTCCATCTTCCATATCACTGAATGGGACAGACATCACCCTCTCCCAAAAAGTTAAGAATCTAGGTGTCACCATCGACAACACTCTTAACTTTCAGCAGCATGTCTCAAACATCTGTCGTGTCTGTTACCTTGAACTTCGTAGAATAGGTTCCATCCGTCATCTCCTTACTCTCGAAGCTACTAGAATATTAGTTTGTGCTTTCGTTCTTTCTCGTCTTGACTATTGTAATTCCCTTCTGTCTGGTTCCCCAAAACAGCTCCTTGACAAACTTCAGAAAGTACAGAACCATGCCGCTCGGCTAGTATTTCGGTCTTCCAAATTTCAGCATGTCTCTCCTCTTCTCCAAGACTTGCATTGGTTACCTGTGTTGAAAAGGATCCAACATAAAATTGCTGTTCAGTGCTTCAGATACTTCGACAATTCTATTCCCTCTTACCTGTCTGAATATCTTCAACTATACGTTCCATCTCGTCATCTTCGTACCTCAGCCGATACCCGCTTATTTCGAATCCCAACTTTTCGAACAAAATCATATGGTGAGCGATCCTTTTCTTTTCAAGCCCCTTCCTCATGGAATTCACTTCCCTACCCGCTGAGGCACAAAACAAGTCTTCAGTCATTTAAATCTGGCTTGAAAACGCATCTCTTTCCTCTCTGAAATTTATTAACCTAAAAGAGCTATGCTGTCTGCGCGCTAGCGTGCTTCTGTGTATGTTATTGCTGTGCGCCTATAGATATGTCTCGGGGTGGGAGGAGGATATGTGTGTGTGTGCCAGAGAGTAGGTACTAATATTTGATATTATTAACGGTGTGTATGTGCTTGTGGGATGGAGTGACAGAGGTCCGCCATGTATGATGAAAATTATATTAGGCCTATGTTTCTATGTTCGATGTAATGTGTATTGTACAGTTGTAAGCGCTTAGGGCTTTCCAGAAAGATTAGGCGCTCTAAATGCCCTTAATAATAATAATAATAATAGTCAAAGGGTTAAATTTTTGCAGTCGGTGGATAAAGTGTGGGAGTCAAAGGGTTAAGGAACTGGCAACTCGCCAGACTCGTAGATTATAGCTGTCCATGTCCCTCCACTTCTTATGGTTAGGGTGAGTGCCTGACTTGCAGCAAAGTGAGTGCTTGAGTTGCGGCAGTGTTAAAATCCATTCATCAATTACCCACGATAGAAACTGTGGTTATATCCACCACAAAAAGTGTGGTTAAGTCACAGATCACGGGCAAAATCTCTCTGGCAACAAATAGAAAGCCATGATTTAGTCTGCCCCTTTGAAACATAAACACAAAACAAAAGGGTCTTCTCATCCTAATTTAACACCTTGCCTTTGCTTCGGGATTTTTCATGGCTTCAGCCAGGTAATGGTTGCTGATACAGGTGGAAGGCATTGTGACTTGTTTGAGGGCAGTGAATCCTTCTTGAACAAATTCCAAAATCCAGCTTCACTCGCTTCAACTCTGAGTAGAAACACTGCAGTAAGCAAACCCTGTCAAGTAGGCCTACAGACTGGTTGCATTGGTTCCAGTCTGTACTGTGTCCCGTTTCTAGACTGTCCTTTCCGTTTTTCAACCTCTTCCTGTTTTTCTTGAAAAAAAAAATGGGGGTAGAGGAGTTGGAGAGAGACTATTTCATAACACCCAGAGGGATTTGTCTGCATGACCGGAATGTAACAAAATAAAACAACAACAACAATACTATTACTACTACTACTGCTACTACTACTACTACTGCTGCTGCTGCTCCTGCTGCTGCTACTACTACTACTACTAACTACTACTACTACTACGACTACTACTACTTATGATGATGATGATGATGATAATAGTGATGTTTTGAATAAATATGGTCTGATCAGAAAGAGGGTCCTTGAATGTTATATAGAACCAATACTGTTGTACGGATGCGAGGCGTGGACAGTTAGCAAGCAAAGCCAGAACAAGATTGAGGCAGCCGAGATGTGGTTTCTCAGAAGAATGTTGAGAGTTCCATGGACAGCAAAGAAAACAAACGAGACAGTCTTGATGGAGGCAGACACAAGTAGATCACTTATAAGGAAGATTAGGAAAAGACAGGCAACATTTATAGGCCATTTTATGAGGAATGGGGATTTGGAGCACCTGGTCACAACAGGAAAGCTGGAGGGAAAGAGAGCACCAGGTAGACCCAGGGAGAGAATGCTGGACGGACTTGCAGAGTGGCTGGGGATGAGGAGGGTGAGGGAGATGCTAGGGGCAACGAGAGATAGAGATGGTTGGAAGTCCATGATCGCCAACGCCATGCAGCAGGGCACCTGATGATGATGATGGTCTGATGGAAGTGATCTTTCTGAGCACTAGATAAAAATCATGGCATATGTTGCTGACATGTTTCTGCATTGACACATTTCAGTCAGTCTTGATCCCAAAGTTTTCCTTAGACGTTTGGAACAAGATATCAATACCACCAATATTTGCTAACTCACTGCGACCTCCCCAAGTTGAGAAGTGGTGCCAACAGAAATTGCTTTTGTTTTGCCTGTGATCATATTTCGTTTGTTGCCGTTTATCCAGGACAACGTTTCTGAACGCCACTCGTGAGGAGAAATTAGTTGATGAGGGATTTTGTGATAGTTCTGTGACAATGGCATGTTCGTGAAAATCACAATAATGTAGAGCAATTAATCAGACATACGCCTGAATATATTGTAAATAAAACAGGCTCTAGAACAGAACCGTGTGGTACAGCACACACGAGAGAGCAAGAAATTTAACAAACCACCATGTACAATGACATACCGATGGAGTTTACTAACATAAGAGACAACCCACTTAAGGAAAGAGTCCTTAATCCAAATATAACTTCTAATGGTTTTAACAAAATGGACTGACCAAACATGTCAAAATGCTGCATCGAGATCAAGCGGCGCAAAAAGAGACTTGTTTTTTTCTATCTACTTTTGTAAGCACACCATAGTATTTAAGGCACTCAAAGGAAGTTTCTGTGCTGTGATTATTCCTGTATGATGACTGGTAGATCTCAAGTAAACTATTGTCAGAGAGATGCTTTAAACTGCATTTTGAGAAGAATGGTAGATTAGAAGAAGATCTAAATTTTTTTCAGATAATTTAGGTAAATCCATGATTTTTTTCAAGAGTAGACTAACAACTACTTCCTTAAATCACCTAGGAACTGTGCTAGTAGAAAGTGAATTAATTATGGCAGTATTCAGTGGAACTACTACAATAAGACAGTGTCGGGATCAAGTCATAACTTTCCATAGGTGACAACAATATTTCACGCAGAAGCACTTTTATTCACTGACTTAAACACAGAGAAAGCTCAGAGGATCACATTTACATGAACCTAAATAAGTTTTTAGTGCTTGATCTTTTGGTGAAAAAGTCATTGAAACATTGGAGTAACTGAGAGGAATGAGATATGATTGGTAAAGGTGTTGTTTTAAATTTGCCTAGAAACTCACGACTCGCAGAGAAAAGTTGTTTGCACGAGTGGCTGGAATCTATCTTTTATTACAGTATTTCACGTTCTCTGACAGTTCAAATGGCATCAGTAACCATTTTCTTTGGCATAAACTTGTCAGTGCACTATCAAACCCGACTTCCTCCACTGTCTCTCGGCTATCACCTTTTTATTTCGGGATGCTCTAGTGTCATCATTCAGTCATCGGCAGACGGACGGTCTCTGAGCCTTCTGGTAATAGATAGGGCATGCTGATCACGAATCCCACAAAGACCACTATTGTAGGTGTCAACAAGTTCCTGAAACTGGAAGTCGGAATAATGATGAGAGCGGATGCGTAAGGCATTTCAGTCTGATTCAACTTCAGGGAGTTGAATAGATATGATATTTCCTGATGTCACTGGACATCTTGTAGGTGGGGCCATTTGATATCTGGTGTACACATGAAAGAACTGTAAGTCCGAAATGACCAGGTATTCATGAGTTCCATTGAAAGACAAGGCACTACGTTCATTGTAAACAACCACCCCCAGCCAAATGTAGGGACAAGTGTGTGAACATTACCAGCTGAGTAACATTTTTCAACACTGAGAATTGTTTTAACTTTGATGACTCGCCTATCAGTGCTATATTCAAAATGAAATTTAAGTTGACCCAAGAAAGACACATGGCCACATGGTCAGGCGGGTTGGCACTGCCAGATGGCATGTCTGGCAATTCCTGACAATGTTTTGAAGCTTACAATTTGTTAGATGAGCTTGGATGCAGTCGGTTCAGGCACACAAGAGAAGAAGAAAGTTGATTCTTGGCAATCGTACTTCAGTTCCTTCAAAACGAGTGTAGTGGATTTGTGTAAGAGAGACATGAGATGAAGTTGAACAAATCTCTCCCTATAATAAAACCTGAGCCATCTACCCCAGATCTAATAATGGAATACGAATGACAAACGTAACCATCAGCTGTTATGCAGGATTCTGTCATCTGTGCAGTAGATCCATGTTTTTTTCAAGATCAATACATCTGCATTGTTATCAATGACAAGATCATGAATATCACTTGCTACTTTACAACAGGGCTGACACTTGTAACAGACCAGTTCAAATATTGTTTTTTAAATTATCTCGTTTCCGTCTTTTTTCGCTTTCCGTTTTGCCTTATTTTTTTGTTGTTGTAATCCGACACCAATTTCACGACAACGAAGCCACGCTATATGTTGTGAAGTTAATGGTACTGCGACTGTTCTTGCAGCAAGCAGTTCAGTGCGGTTGTCTTGCAGTAGCGCATCTTATCGTGTGTTTGAATGGGTTCGTGGTAGCATACCATTTTGTTTTGACGTACGTCCGACGTAATTGCAAGATTTATACAGCTGTTTTTGGATGGATCTCTACAAAATTTGTAGACCATTGAGGACTTGTGAACGCGTAAGTTTGAAAACCGTGGCGGAGAGGTTAAGGTCTCACGGACACACCACACACACACACACACACACACACACACACACACACACACACACACACACACACACACACACACACACACACACACACACACACACACACACACACACACACACACAAACACACACAACGCACACACACACACACAGAGCCAGAAATCATTTCTTTTTGAGGAAGGTTGTGAATGTCACTTTCTCATAAACTTCTGAAAATAATTTAAGTCTGTTTCAACTGTTGTGACAGTCTATATTTAGCTCATTGCGTGTCAAGTTTTATTTCAATTGAAGCATCTTCGAAGTCACAGTGACCTTGAGAACTTTAAAATCTAGATTTTCTGTGGAATTTTTTTTCATTGAAGCGAAGATTGTCAGAATGGCTCGAACATCCTATTTTTTTTCTAACTTCAAAGACATCATAATCACCACCATAGCTTATAGGGTACACCTTGGGACGAGTTCAGCAATGACACTTTTCCCAAATTCAATATCTAACAAGAAAACTGTACACTGTTACACATATTGTAGACTTACAGATATAGTAGCAGTATTTTTGTGTTCTGTTTCTTTTTCTGTTTTTGCTGCCCCATCTTTTGCACAGCTCCTGTATTATTAGCCCATCCCGCTCATTTTGGCTCATCAATACGCCTCTAAACTCACCAATACACCTCTAAACTCACCACTACACCTCTAAACTCACCACTACACCTCTAAACTCACCAATACACCTGTAAACTCATCAATACACCTCTAAACTCACCAATACACCTCTAAACTCACCAATACACCTCTAAACTCACCAAGAGTGAGGTCACCAAGTAAGCAGGGCATAAACGGCCACAGAATCTGAGTAAATTTTTCACAATGAGATGATGATCAAAAAGAGAGGGCTGAAGCTAAATAGCAAGAAGACTGAAGTCATGGAAATCAGTAAAAACAACAAATCCCCTCAAGCAAAATAACAGCAAATGGCACAATTTTGAGACAGGTTGATAAGTTTAAACATCCGGGAACGCGTTAACGATCATCTCACCAGACGGCAGATGCACATCAGAAGTAGCCAGCAGAATCGGCCAAGCCAAAACAGCATTCAAGAAGATGAAAAGCATTCTTACCAACAAATGCCTGTCAATTAATATCAGGAAGAGAATTCTTAAATGTTATATAGAACCAATACTGTTATACGGTTGTGAGACGTAGACAGTTAGCACGAAAGTCAGAACAAAATTGAGGTAACTGAAATGTGGTGTCTAAGAAAAATGTTGAGATTTCCATGGACAGCAAAGAAAACAAATGAGACAGTCTTGAAAGAGACAGACACAAGAAGATCATCAATAAAGAAGATGAGGAAAAAAGAGAAGCAACGTTTAAAGGGACATTTTATGAAGAAAGAGACATTAGAGCACCTGGTCACAACAGGAAAGCTGGAAGGAAAGAGAACACCAGGTAGACCCAGGGAGAAAATATTGGACGGACTTGCAGGATGGCTGAGAACACAGAGGGTACGAGATGTACTTACAGCGATAAGGATAGATTCGTATGGAGGGCCATGATGGCCAACGCCATACGGCAGGGCTCACGATAATGATGATGTTATGATGATGAGAAAGGAGATGATAGTCTTAATACTATGAAGTTCCATTAGAAAGGAGATGATAGTCTTAATACTATGAAGTTCCATTAGAAAGGAGATGATAGTCTTAATACTATGAAGTTCCATTAGAAAGGGATGACAGTCTTAATACTATGAAGTTCCATTAGAAAGGAGATGATAGTCTTAATACTATGAAGTTCCATTAGAAAGGGGATGACAGTCTTAATACTATGAAGTTCCATTAGAAAGGAGATGATAGTCTTAATACTATGAAGTTCCATTAGAATGGGGATGATAGTCTTAATACTATGAAGTTCCATTAGAAAGGAGATGATAGTCTTAATACTATGAAGTTCCATTAGAAAGGAGATGATAGTCTTAATACTATGAAGTTCCATTAGAAAGGAGATGATAGTCTTAATACTATGAAGTTCCATTAGAAAGGAGATGATAGTCTTAATACTATGAAGTTCCATTAGAAAGGGGATGACAGTCTTAATACTATGAAGTT
>CM060305.1:13481042-13486042 GCA_030674185.1 Monoplex corrugatus
ATACACATACACATACATACAACAATACATACACATACATACACATACATACACATACACATACACACTACATATACATACACATACACATACATACACATACACATACGCATACACATACACATACGCATACGCATACACATACACATACGCATACCATACACATACGCATACACGCATACACATACACATACACATACACATACACATACATACACATACACCTACACATAACATACATACACATACACCTACACATACACATACACATACACCTACACATACGCATACACATACCATACCATACACATCATACACATACACATACACATATACATACACACACATACACATACACATACACATACACATACACATACACATACATACACATATCACTCAGAGGTACGCTTGACATTGTTGTACTTCTAAACGTCAAAGACAATGTTTGCTGGGGGAAGAATAACACCGTGGTCAGCCACTCTCAATACGGAAAAGATTGCGTTTATATCTGCGTGTAAAGAATATTGCTAAAATTATATCAGACCTGGAACGAATACTAGTGTCAGCAACACACTGAAATACAAAATTTACTTCATCATCCATGCCATCTTTATGCGAGGACTGGATACTTTTTCAGTATCTTTTCTCAATATTTTCTGTTGAAAAATACCATTTAGTTTTACTTTTAAATTTCACAAACCCTAGACCTAAAGTTTTCATGAGAATCTTCCAAATGTTTATACGTAACACTTACACGGTATTTTTGGTCTGAAAGAGTATTTTGTACGGCTTTTCATGTTTAAATGTGTATTTTGTTTAAGGTTAACAATGAGATGGTCTTTAATCGCAAGAATACAACGAGTTTTTAAAACCAACGCCTTGGTTGAAACAGACAATACCAAAACCAATTTCTGCTAGTTTACTTGTGACAACAAGTTATATATTCCAGAACAATCTTGTACTAATCTAAAACAAGTGCGACTGGCCATGTCGAAGCAAATAAGAATCGGAAAACACACACACACAGACACAGACACACATACAGACACACACACACATACACAACACACACACACACACACACACACACACACACACACACACACACACACACACACAAACACAGACACACACACCGACATATACACACAGACACAGACACAGACATACAGACACACAGACTCCACACACACACAGACACACAGACACAGACACACACACAGACACAGATACACAAAGACACAGATACACACAGACATAGACACATACAGACACACACACACACACACAGACACAGACACACGCAGACACAGACAGAGACACACACAGACACAGACACACACACAGACACAGACACACGCAGACACAGACAGAGACACACACTCACAAACACACACACAGAGACAGACACACGCACACACACATACACACAGACACACAAACACAACCAAAACACACACAACACACACACATACACACACACACAAACCACAACACACCACACACAAACAACACAGACACACACCACAACACACTACACAGACACAACACACAGACACACAGACACACAAACACAACACACATACACACACACATACACACACACAGACACACACACACACACACACACACACATACACACACACATACACACACACAGACATAACACCACACAACACACACACACATACACACACACATACACACACACACACACACACACAGACACACACACACAAACACACACACAGACACACACACACATACACACACACAACACACACACACAGACACACACACACACAACAACACACACACACAACACACACACACACACACACACACACACACACACACACACACACACACACACACACACACACACACACACACACACACACACACACACACAACAACATAACACAACACACCACATACACGACACACAACGGACAGAACAAGTCGTGCTGCCTGCAAAGCATAAATCTGCCAGTAAGTTACGTCACACCACGTGATTGCACCGGAAACAGTCTTGTTGCCAAAGCCAAAGCATGAATGGGTTTTCGATACTCACTCGTTGTTGCAGGAATTTCTTTATTTGTCAAACACAATCTTAACAGTGAAAATTTCAGAGATCCATTCCAAAGTTTATTGTCAACGCCAAGGTTCTGATTAAAATGAAAACAAAACAGCCAATCCATTCCAACAAGTGAAAACAAAACAGCCAATACATTCAAAGAGTGAAAACAAACAGCCAATCCATTCCAACAAATGAAAACAAAACAGCCAATCCATTCCAACAAGTGAAAACAAAACAGCCAATCCATTCCAAAGAGTGAAAACAAAACAGCCAATCCATTCCAACAATGAAAACAAAACAGCCAATCATTCCAACAAGTGAAAACAAAACAGCCAATACATTCCAAAGAGTGAAAACAAAACAGCCAATCCATTCCAACAAATGAAAACAAAACAGCCAATCCATTCCAACAAGTGAAAACAAAACAGCCAATACATTCCAAAGAAGTGAAAACAAAACAGCCAATCCATTCCAACAAATGAAAACAAAACAGCCAATCCATTCCAACAAGTGAAAACAAAACAGCCAATACATTCCAACAGAGTGAAAACAAAACAGCCAATCCATTCCAACAATGAAAACAAAACAGCCAATCCATTCCAACAGTGAAAACAAAACAGCCAATACATTCCAACAAGTGAAAACAAAACAGCCAATCCATTCCAACAAGTGAAAACAAAACAGCCAATCCATTCCAACAGTGAAAACAAAACAGCCAATCCATTCCAACAAATGAAAACAAAACAGCCAATCCATTCCAACAGTGAAAACAAAACAGCCAATCCATTCCAACGAGTGAAAACAAAACAGCCAATCCATTCCAACAAATGAAAACAAAACAGCCAATCCATTCCAACGAGTGAAAACAAAACAGCCAATCCATTCCAACAAATGAAAACAAAACAGCCAATCCATTCCAACGAGTGAAAACAAAACAGCCAATCCATTCCAACAAATGAAAACAAAACAGCCAATCCATTCCATCAAATGAAAACAAAACAGCCAATCCATTCCAAAGAGTGAAAACAAAGCATCCAATCCATTCCAACAAGTGAAAACAAAGCATCCAATCCATTCCAACAAATGAAAACAAAACAGCCAATCCATTCCAACAAGTGAAAACAAAACAGCCAATCCATTCCGACAAATGAAAACAAAACAGCCAATCCATTCCAACAAGTGAAAACAAAACAGCCAATCCATTCCAACGAGTGAAAACAAAACAGCCAATCCATTCCGACAAATGAAAACAAAACAGCCAATCCATTCCAATAAATGAAAACAAAATAGCCAATCCATTCCAACGAGTGAAAACAAAACAGCCAATCCATTCCAACAATTGAAAACAAAACAGCCAATCCATTCCAACAATTCAAAACAAAACAGCCAATCCATTCCAACAATTCAAAATAAAACAGCCAATCCATTCCAACGAGTGAAAACAAAACAGTCAACAGAGCACCTGGTTTCTCCTATTTCACCAGATTGAATTTCGTAAGCAGAAGGTCATATGAAGAGGGGCTATGTGCCGTGCGCCATTCCAGTCTAGACTTCCTTTGAGTGCATTTTTCCACATTGTCCCGTGATCCTGTTGGCCTGCTGGATTGTCTTCTGGATTCTTTCGATGTCGTCTTCTTTCTTCATCTCCTGTATTATCATATTCCTTTTTGCCTTACCGTTGGACCTTGACCACCATTCCATTTTTGTTGATTCCTGTCCCTGCCTTCTGGTCTGTGTCCTATTATTTCTCTGACCAAGAGGCATTCCTTCGCTGCATCCACTGCCTCCCATACTTTCTATATTCTGCCATTTGTCAGCTTGGGCTGGGCTGATATCACGATCTTATCTCTCGAGCCCACAAGCATGTTTAGAATCCGACCTTTCCTGCCTTGTACTCCTCGACAGCTTATTTTATGGGTAGCTTCAGCTTTGCTTGACCACAGCGGAGCACAACGTCAATGAAACCCAGTGGGACACCTATCCATTTCTTCTTGCATTTGTTTTATTTTGGCCTCCTTTGATTCAACTGTGCTGGTACTGATATCGTATGTCAGAACAGGTCAAAGAAGCTTTGGGATCAGCATAAACTGCAGGCACCCGACTTTGTATTTGCCAAGAAGGTCACACTGGTTTCTTACTTACTCCTTTTTTTGTATCTTTCAGGGAGTGATCATGCCATCTTCCGAAGCTTTTCACTTTTTTGCCACCGTTGGAATGGCTTGGTTGGCGACCGTAAACGTTAATGTTTTGGCTATGTTACCTTTCCTTAGTGAGAGGTAGTTTTTCGGTTTGAAACTCATCCTGGATGAGAAGACTAGTCTAACTGCTTCAAGATCTTGTGCGTTTCCTCTTCTTTTGTGGAAAACACTGTTGTGTTCGTCTATGAAGGCTTTCAGAAGATGCATTTGGTATCCATTTCCGAGTTTTACTGGACATGAACTCCATAGTGCTGCTGTCAATATGACCTCTTTTGCCGATATGAACAGCGTTGGAGAAATAGCACCACCAATAGCTCTGCCTGCTTCAAAATTGGTCCAGTCAGTTGTGTATTCTTTTGTGAAGAGCCGCTATAAATAGCCACGAAGGTACTTCTTCAGTATTTCTCAGATGTACTTTGGGACATGATACATGTAGAGAACCAGTTGAATTATTTTGTGGGAGACTCGTCTATATGCATTTGCCAGATTAAACCAGACTACATCGAGGTCCCTGTTCTCTGCCTTAGCTTTTTAGATTGCTTCCCAAATCGTCGCGGTATTCCCTATACAGCCAGACACTCCTAGGATGCTTCCTTTCTGGACTGGCCAGGTGCTCATTTTTCCACCAGGTATTTAGTCATCATTGCTGCCATGACCGAGATTACCCCTTTGATATTACGAAGTGATATTGGTCTGAGCTGGTAGATACCACTCGAGTG
>CM060305.1:13496042-13524899 GCA_030674185.1 Monoplex corrugatus
GCCTGTCTTTTCCTAATCTTCCTTATGAGTGATCTTCTTGTGTCTGCCTCCATCAAGACTGTCTCGTTTGTTTTCTTTGCTGTCCATGGAACCCTCAACATTCTTCTGAGAAACCACATCTCGGCTGCCTCAATCTTGCTCTGGCTTTGCTTGCTGACTGTCCACGCCTCGCATCCGTACAACAGTATTGGTTCTATATAACATTCAAGGACTCTCTTCCTGATGTTAATTGATAGGCGTTTGTTGGTAAGAATGCTTGTCATCTTCTTGAATGCTGTTTTGGCTTGGCCAATTCTGCCAGCTATTTCCGATGTGCATCTGCCGTCAGGTATTTGAATTTATTAACCTGTGTCAAGGTTGTGCCATTTGCTGTTATTTTGCATGAGGGGATTTCATGTTTTTTACTGATCACCATGACTTCAGTCTTCCTGCTGTTTAGTTCCAGCCCCTTACCTTTGCTTTCTATTTCTAGTATATTCACAAGGTATGGGGGATACAGCCAAGACAAATTAGCCAGGCACAGTTTCTTTTTCCTACCCTCTCCTTTACCCCTCCCCCCAACACACACCACACTTCAACCTGCTGTTTTGTTGCATTCCTGCACCTTTGAATGCTTAAAAAAGCTCAATGCATTCAAATTTAAGCACTGTCAAATTGTTCTGGGCGCTTAGTATGTTTCTCAGACTTGATACAGATTCCGGGACACATGTACCCACCCAAAAACACAATATTGATGTCTTCGTCCAGCAATATGGTAGTTTGGACCATTGCTTGAACACAGATGCTCCCGCGTCGTGCAACGCATGTGAAAGCAAGAGTGCTCCAACGGTCATCCGTCTGGTACCTGTTCTTTTTTGGTTTTCTCCTCTTTCACTGTCTTCCTCGGTTCCAAGTGAAGACTTGGTTGCCAGGTGTGGAAGACGGCAGTCTGGCAGCATGGCACAGTCAACTTGATCAAGGCTTGTAGATGACACTGGTAACTAGGATCTCAAATCTCTCTTTCTTGTCAAAACTCATCGAAAAAGTTGTCCTCAACCAGCTGAACTCTCACCTGTCTGCCAACAATCTCCTCAATCCTTTCCAGTCAACCTACCGCCAGTGCCATAGCACTGAAACTACCCTGCTACACATTCTCAACAATCTCCTCCTTGCAACTGATGCTGGCAAAGTCTCTCTCCTCACACTCCTTGATCTGTCTGCAGCCTTTGATACCATTGATCATGGTATTCTCCTTTCTAGACTTCATCATACTTTTGGCATCTCTGACATTGCTCTCTCCTGGTTCACTTCATATCTATCAAACAGAAAACAAACTGTTCTCATTAATTGCACTTACTCTCAACCTGCATACCTGACCTGTGGTGTTCCACAAGGATCTGTCCTTGGCCCTGTTCTTTTCACTCTTTACACCTCCCCCCTGTCTACCATCATCAACTCCCACTCTATAAAACACTACTTCTATGCTGATGACACCCAACTTCTAGACAGTGACACACCAGACAATATACAGCGCCTCTTGACTCGCACCACTGAGTGTTACTCGGACATTAAGAACTGGATGACGTTCAACAAACTTCAGCTTAATGACGACAAGACAGAAGCTATCCTCATTGGCACCCGTCAAAAACTTTCTCAGCTGCCTCCTCTTTCTCTCCCATTATGTAACACATCAGTCCCAATTTCTGATTCAGCTAAAAACCTTGGTGTCTGCATTGACTCTACCCTCTCCATGAACAACTTTGTTTCTCAAACTGCCAGATCTTGCTACTATCACCTCCATCGTATAAGCCTGATCAGGAAGTATCTCTATGTGGAAACAACTGCAAAACTCGTTCTCTCCTTCATAATGTCTCGCATTGACTATTGCAATTCACTCCTGTCTGGTCTTCCTGCCTCCACCATTCACATCCTGCAGCGCATTCAAAACAATGCTGCACGCCTTGTACTCAAAAAGAAAAAAGCTGACCACATATCTCCTCTCCTGGCACAACTTCACTGGCTCCCTGTATCAAAGCGCATACAGTACAAACTAGACACCATGTGCTACAAAAGCCTCAATAACGCAGCACCCGATTACCTGTCAAGCCTACTTGAGATCTATGTTCCCTCACGTACCCTCCGCTCTACCTCCGATCCTCTGACTTTTTGCTTTCCACGCACTAAGCTCAATACCTATGGTCCACGAGCCTTATCTGTTTCTGGTCCACTTTCCTGGAACAAACTTCCTCTCTCTGTCCGTCAGCAGCCTACTTTTGTCTCCTTCAAGTCCGCTCTCAAAACTCACCTTTTCTCCTCTGCATAAAATCCTGTCCTCACTCAATCCCCTCTGCAGCCTGTCTCCACTCGGAGGGGAATCACATTGTAATATATAATTGTATATAATATGCTCTCTATAATTTTCCATTGCTTTTATTCTTTCTCCCCATTTTAGCCGTGTGTGTGTGTGTTGTGTGTGTGTGTGTGGTGTGTGTGTGTGTGTGTGTGTGTGTGTGTGTGTGTGTGTGTGTATGTGTGTGTGTGTGTGTGTGTGTGTGTGTGTGCGTGCGTGCGTGCGTGTGTGTCTGTTTTAGCGCTTAGATTTGATTTTATCAAGATTTTACGCTATACAAATAAAGTATTGTATTGTATTGTATTGTTTGTTTCCTGAGCTTACTTCCTCGTTTGTCACGACAGAAGTTTCCTTTTAATGCCCAATGTCTTGCATAGGTACTTTTGATCACAGGAGTCAAGCTTCTTCTCCTGGCTTGTTCTTAGGTGTTACTTTTCAAGCCACACAGTAAAGTTGATAGAATGTTGGAGTTGTAGCACCACAATTTTTGGTTGAGCAGATTTTCTGGGTGTTCCATATTTTGACAGATTGCTGAATGCTTCCATTGCTTGCCTTTGCAACAGCTCAGTTCTTTAGTCATGTTGCTCGAATGTTTGATTGAACTACCCGGGTTGGTGAAGTCTTCCACGATCTCTTTCTCGTTCTATCCAGTGAATACTCTTAGTGTGGTCCAACAAGCATGTTTATTTTGTGTTCTTGGCACTGATGAAAAGTTCAGTGCTGTTAACATCTTTACTGATGTCATTGACGAATGACTTGGAGGTCTTGAGTGTCACTAGCTAGTGCAGCCATGTTGTCTGCGAAGTCGAAATCAGACAGCCTCTACTCGTCATGCCACTAGATGCCTTTCCCTCCCGCAGCCTTCTTCAACATTCAATATAGGCCCAGCGTTAAGACGTATAAACAAAAACAAAAACAAACACCACCACCACCACCATAAATGCATAAGTAAATAAATTGGCCATGCCATTTGAGTTTCATGAAGTCACGACTATCTGCTGGAATGGGCATACAGATATTGGCGTATTTGTTCAGAGATTCTTTGCACTCATGTTGTTCCATATGCTCTTCATCGAGATTCTTTAAAAGTAAGTAGTTGTCCTCTTCATATCCCCGATGGAATGCTATGCACTAACAAGTCTTGAAATGGGAAGGGAGAAATGAGATGTACGTTCTGTATAAAACACTAAATAAGCTGACTCCATTTGAATTATTGTTATCATAACATAGAGGGAGAACGGAAGAGTGCTTATATTTCGGGCTGGGACCGAACTTGAGATATTTGGTCTGAGTCCAGGGCTCAGTACATGATCCAGACTAAATTGCTGTCATTTTTTGTCCTTGTACTCACCTCAAATACTGCTCTCTATTGGCGAAGTGTTGTTTCTGTGTCTGTGTGTCTGTGTTGCGTGTGTTTGTGTTCGTGTGTTTGTATGTCTGATTTTCTTTGTATGTGTGTCCGAGTGTATGTGTAGGTATGCGTGTGTGCATGTGTGTGTGTGTGCGTGTGTGTGTGCGCGTGTGTGTGTGTGTGTGTGTGTGTGTTTGTATGTTTGTTTATGTTTTTTGTTTTTTGTCATGTGTTTTGTTTCTTTGTATGTGTGTGTCTGTGTGTGGTGTGTGCCTAGTGTGTGTGTGTGTGTTGTGCGTGTGTGTGTGTGTTGCGTGTGTGTGTGTGTGTAGGTGTGTGTTCGCGCGCGAGTGTGTGTGTGTATGTTGTTGTTGTTGTTATAGTTCTTATGGACAGTAAGTAGTAAGGAAGGGCAAGTGGATTACAATGACAACCAAAGTCAGTTCCCTGAAAATTGTGAAACTTTTTTGTTTTGTGTGTGTGTGTTGTGTGTGTGTGTGTGTGTGTGTGTGTGTGTGTGTGTGTGTGTGTGTGGTGCGTGTGTGTGTGTGTGCGGGGGTGCGTGTATGTGTGTGTGTGTGTGTGTGTGTGTGTTAGTGTGTATGCGTGTGTGTGTTTTTTTGTTTGCTTGTTTGTTTTTGTTTGGTCTGAGTCCAGGGCTCAGTAAATGATCCAGACTAAATTGCTGTCATTGTTTTAGTCCATGTACTCACCTCAAGTACTGCTCTCTATTGGCGAAGTGTTGTTTCGGAAACGTACCTGCAGGGTTACATGTCACCGGAAGGGGAAGTCGTACCGACAGATACGTTTTATTTAACCAGGGTTCGTAGGCCTTCAGTTCAGACAGACACATGGTAATCGTTAAAGATATTCGATGGAAGGAATAAATCTGCTCATACCCAACTCAACTCAGCCCCCAACAAACACGAGACCATGAGTAATCGTCTGATAACTATTTCTTTGGATCGAGATCTATAACTGTGTGGAATAGCTCACATGAAATAATCTGTGGCGCGGCATCTATGTTTTTTTTGTTTTGCAGATTGAGTCCTGAACAAAACGCTGTGCTTGTTTCAGACTATTTTTTTAGTGAAGCCGTAACAGATGACACGAAGTACATGTCATTTCTGATCACATCGTGTTGCGTTTTGTCACAGAAAACATGGCCACATGATACAGAGTCTGCCTTCAACAGGTAGGCTCTTCCAGTCTCAATCTATTCATCGATGATAATAAATATTACTGTATCACGCTTTGAAGGTAATATATTATAGACTGATATGAATCTATCAGATACTGAATATATTATAGACTGTTATGAATCTATCAGATACTAAATATATTATAGACTGGTATGAATCTATCAGATACTAAATATATTATAGACTGGTATGAATCTATCAGATACTAAATATATTATAGACTGTTATGAATCTATCAGATACTGAATATATTATATGATATGAATCTATCAGATACTAAATATATTATAGACTGATATGAATCTATCAGATACTAAATATATTATAGACTGTTATGAATCTATCAGATACTGAATATATTATAGACTGATATGAATCTATCAGATACTAAATATATTAATAGACTGATATGAATCTATCAGATACTAAATATATTATAGACTGTTATGAATCTATCAGATACTGAATATATTATATGATATGAATCTATCAGATACTAAATATATTATATGATATGAATCTATCAGATACTAAATATATTATAGACTGATATGAATCTATCACATACTGAATATATTATAGACTGATATGAATCTATCAGATACTAAATATATTATAGACTGATATGAATCTATCAGATACTAAATATATTATAGACTGATATGAATCTATCAGATACTGAATATATTATAGACTGATATGAATCTATCAGATACTGAGTTTGATTAAAAGCAACATCAATCATGTTATGTGTCATTTTCCTCTTCTTTTTGTCCTCTTAAAACTTCATTTATTTTCTTTCTTTCTTACCATGCTCAGTGCTGTTTGCCATACACCACCGAGCAGTTTGTTATAAGGGAAGACTCAAAATCTACAAAAAGACGACAGAAAAACAAAAATAAGCAGATGAAAGGACAAAACAAACATAGAACAACTGGTTAGATATGACATTATCAAAGTTGACAACGTAATGTGTATAGATTTTTACGAAATCCAAAACAAGTGTGACTGCCCACGTTCAAGCAAACAGAAACCAGGAAAAAACAAAAACAAAACAAAAAGAAAAACGAAAAAAGAATAAGAACGCGTATTTAATACAACAAGAGAAGACAGGCGCACATTTTCGGCCAACTGGCCTTTGTCAAGCGTAAGATCACAAACAAACAAACAAACACCAGACACAAAAATTAGGAGAAAAAGACTGAAATTTCCCCGCTGCTCCGTTCGGTGTGAGAAAAGGAATAGACTGACAGTTTTTGTTCCTTTTCTCACACCGGACGGAGCAGCAGGGAAGTTTCAGTCTTTTTCTCCAGTAAGTTTATTCCTGTTTTTTTTTAAAATTCCTTTTTATTATGTCAGGGTGGGGCATAGAATAGAAAGAGAAAGCGTAGCCTACATCACCATTGCTACTGACAAATTCTACTACATATCATGCAAAGGAAAGTCAAAATTGATTAATTTGAATATGGTTATTTTGCTTTTATTTACAACATCGATCATTGAATAGATCTGCACGATATTCATATTTAAAAACACAGACGGCAGAAACTTATTTTTCTATCATCTTGGCATTGGCGTTCGGTTTCTTCATACTAATGTCTTTGGGGAAAAAGAAAATGAAAAATGAAAAGAAACACGCTGTGCTGTTGAAAATTCTTTCTCCATCAATAAACCCCTGCAAGCACATTAAACCCGTCACGAATGCTCTCAACTAGATCATAAACTACTTCAACTAGTAAAGTTTCTTCTCCCCCCCCCCCCCCCTTTCTAATTTGTGCACCGCCTCTGCAGCTGTGTGACCGCGCTCATGCCGCTCATTTCTCCAGTACACCTCCAAATCCACCGAAACTGAGGTCACCATGAGAGCAAGGCATCATCATCATCGTCGTCATCATCGTCGTCGTCGTCGTCGTCGTCATCATCATCATCATCATCATCACCATCATCATCATCTACCCTGCCGCATGGCGTTGGCGATTATGGCCGTCCACAGGAATCCATCCCATGTCGCTACATGTACATCTCCCACCCTCTCTGTGTCCTTAGCCATCCTACAAGTCTGTGGCATGATGGACCACAGAATATGGGACAGGTTATCACAATGCCAAGATGATAGATCAGAATGGGGATGACAGCTATGGTGCTGATGCAAAGGACAACCATTTACAAATTGAGGATGTGTGACAGGGCTGTACTCTACGCTTCTCTTCTTCGTAATTATCACAGCATGGTATCAAGCAGGCCCCCAGGTTACAGACGCCTGTGATACTGTTCAGCAACATGGAACAAGACACCACTCTTAATGACACATCCGTCAAGTGGATAAGACTCAAATGCATGATCCCAGTCTTCCCAATGAGCCAGTAGCATGCACACATCTGGGTAGGAGACAGTCAGGACCGCAAACAAACAAACAAACAAACAAACAACAAACAAACAAACAAGCAAACAAACAAACAAACAAACAAACAAACAAACAAACAAACAAACAAACAAACAAAAACAAACAAAAACAACAAACAAACAAACAAACAAACATACAAAAAACAAACAACAAAAAACAAAAAAACAACAACAAATAAACAAACAAATAAACAAACAAACAAACAAACAACAAACAAACAAACAAACAAACAACAAACAAACAAACAAACAAACAACAAACAAACAAACAACAAACAAACAAACAAACAAACAAACAAACAAACAAACAAAGCAAACAAACAAATAAACAAACAAACAAAAACCCACTCAGCGTTTGGACTGAACAGGATTCGAACTCATATCTTCCTGTCATTAGTTTGTAGATGTGGGTAGGAGATGGTCAGGACTGAAACACACACACACACACACACACACACACACACACACACACACACACACACACACACACACACACACACACCCCAAACACTCACCACACACACACACACACACACACACACACACACACACACACACACACACACACACACACACACACACACACACAACAGAGTGTTGGGAGTGAATGGGATTTGAATTCCAATCTTCTGGTCATTAGTCTGTTGCTCTAACAACTTCACCACCGTGACTGGTACTGCAAAGAGTGTTGGTTCACATAAAAATAACATTACTCGTATTTGTGGGGGCCTTGATGTTCATCATAACATGTAACAGCATCATGATAAACCATACCTACCCAGTTATCAGTTTCCATCTGTCGTTTGATCAAATACTGCTGCAGCTTGTGTCCCCATCCTCCTGGCTTGATGAACTGTTGTACGTGTTGTGTGGTCGTGTCCAGCTCCTGTTGGCTGACCACTGTGCTCAGTATAGACAGGTACTTGTCCATTGTCTGCTTCAGGTCCGGCACAGGCAGCTTGGGCAGTGGGCTCTGTGACAAATAGACAATGAATGAATCAATCACAAATTTTCATGTCACTATCTGTGTCATACACATTGATATATATATATATATATGTATTCACATGGCGCATTTTGTGTTTATCCCTTTCACAGGTTTTTCTCAAATTATACACTTATGACTGCTTACTCGAAAAAAACAAACAAAAAACAAACAAAAAAACAACCCTCAAAACATATCTCCTTCAAAAACATCTCCAAAGGCTGATCGCGGTGGTGCAATGGTTTGCGCAACGGTCGACAGACTTGAAGGTTATGAGTTCGAATCCCATCAATTTAGTCAAAGTTATTGTGGGATTTTTGACCCCAGCCGGCTCCAACTGAGAGCTGAGTACTGTATGGCCTCATTGGAAAGACTTTTGGGACCATACAGTCGAGTCTCATCTACTTCACTGATGCCACATTGAGGAGGATGTTGCTCAAATCTCTTAACCATCACAGCATGTGTCTGTATCTTTCGAGCGTAGTTGAGGCCAGGATATATTATAAAAGTCAGCGTAGAGCATAAGTCTTGTTACTCAGTCTCAGTCATGATGATCGTTCCCACTGTCATCATCATCATAGAACTGTGAAAAAATTGTCTCAGATTCCGTGGCCATTAATAGTAGTAGGCCTCCCTCGGGTCATGGCTGACCATGGACAAAGTACATCCGTTCTAATGTCTAGATGGGCTGTCTGCTTGGTCCAAGCAGCGTCGCCTGTGACTGTAGAGACCAATGCGAGAGAGGCAGTCTCTGTCGCAGCGGTTGCATGTGTATGCCGATGCTGACCTGTTGGCTGTCATGCCTTTTGTGCCATTGACACAGCGTCGGAAATGGAAGAACAGAAAAAAAAAAAACAAGAAAAAAACAAACAAACAAACAAACAAACAACAACAAAACAAACAAACAAACAAACAAACAAACAACTACAAAACAGCAGAGATTTATGTTTATGAGTCTTCCAAGTCAGGTCACGATGCAACTGATCTCTGTCTGTCTGCCTGTCTCTGTCTGTCTGCCTGTCTCTGTCTGTCTGCCTCTGTATGTGTGTGTGTGTGTGTGTGTGTGTGTGTGTGTGTGTGTGAGTGTGCGCGAGCGCTCATGTGTATGTGTGTGTGCGCGTGCGTGTGCGTTCCAGCTTTATTATGTGTGCCCCCCCCCCTCCCATCCCATGACAAAACCTTGCTAGCGTATAACGTAAAGATAGAAATGGAACGACTAAACATCACTAGTGTAGGACCAGGGGATGTGAGATGGAAGGGAGCAGGCATGGCAACATGGGATAAGCATAAAATGATAATTCTGGTGTGGGTACACACATGACAGACGGGTAGGCATCATAATGGACAGTGACAGCCGTCATTGTTCTCGTTGTTCCTGGCTGTCGTCACTTGGAAGAAGGCGTGGGTGGCATGCCAGAGTGTCTGTCGTTTTGAAGTTCTAGAGTCCCATGTCGTCGTTGTTGTCTTCGTTCCTGGCTGTCGTCATTTGGAAGAAGGTGTGAGTGGCAAGCCAGTCTGTCTGTCGTTTTGAAGTTCTAGAGTCCCAAGCAAAGGTAATGGGTTGGAACTAAACAGCAGGAAGACTGAAGTCATGGTAATCAGTAAAAAACATGAAATCCCCTCATGCAAAGTAACAGCAAACGGCACAACCTTGAGACAGGTTGATAAGTTTAAATATCTGGGGAACGATCATTTCACCAGGCGCCAGATACACATAAGAAATAGCCAGCAGAATCGGCCAAGCCAAAACAATACTCAAGAAGATGAAAAGCAGTTTACGAACAAACGCCTATCAATTAACATCAGAAAGACAGTTCTTGAATGTTATATACAACCAACAATAATACTGTTATACGGTTGTGAGGCGTGGACAGTCAAGAAGCAAAGCCAGAACAAGATTGAGGCAGCCGAGATGTGGTTTCTCAGAAGAATGTTGAGAGTTCCACGGACAGCAAAGAAAACAAACGAGACAGTCTTGATGGAGGCAGACACAAGAAGATCATTCATAAGGAAGATTAGGAAAAGACAGGCAACATTTATAGGCTATTTTATGAAGAAAGGGGAATTGGAGCACCTGGTCACAATGGGAAAGCTGGAGGGAAAGAGAGCACCAGGTAGACCCAGGGAGAAGATATTGGCCAGACCTGCAGAGTGGCTGAAGACAAAGAGGGTGGAAGATGTGCTTGGGGCAAGAGATAGAAACAGATGGAAGTCCATGATCGCCAACGCCATGTGGCAGGGCACCTGATGATGATGAGAGTCCCATGTCATCTTTGTTGTCTTCGTCCCTGGCCGTCGTCGTAATAATAATAATTACAATATTTATATAGCGCAAAATCTTGATAAAATCAAATCTAAGCGCTGAAAACAAAGCGTGAGTGGCTTGTCTTATAGAAAGCGTGAGTGGCTTGTCTGTCTGTGTCGTCGAAAAAAAGCGTGAGTGGCTTGTCTGTCTGTGTCGTCTATAGAATGCGTGAGTGGCTTGTCTGTCTGTGTCGTCTGTAGAAAGCGTGAGTGGCTTGTCAGTCTGTGTCGTCTATAAAAAGCGTGAGTGGCTTGTCAGTCTGTGTCGTCTATAAAAAGCGTGAGTGGCTTGTCTGTCTGTTTCGTCTGTAGAAAGCATGTGTGGCTTGTCAGTCTGTTTTCGTCTGTAGAAAGCGTGAGTGGTTTGTCTGTCTGTTTTCGTCTGTAGAAAGCGTGAGTGGCTTGTCTGTCTGTTTCGTCTATAGAAAGCGTGAGTGGCTTGTCTGTCTGTGTCGTCTATAGAAAGCGTGAGTGGCTTGTCTGTCTGTGTCGTCTATAAAAAGCGTGAGTGGCTTGTCAGTCTGTGTCGTCTATAGAAAGCGTGAGTGGCTTGTCAGTCTGTCTGTTTTCGTCTATAGAAAGCGTGAGTGGCTTGTCTGTCTGTGTCGTCTATAGAAAGCGTGAGTGGCTTGTCTGTCTGTGTCGTCTATAGAAAGCGTGAGTGGCTTGTCTGTCTGTGTCGTCTATAGAAAGCGTGAGTGGCTTGTCTGTCTGTCTGTGGGTCTGAAGTTCCAGTCCCACGTCTGCTGGTTTGTCATTTGAGGTACCCAGTTATTTTTAGGTGTTATTATCGGCGGTTGAGGTGTGCAATGTGTTGGAAAGCATTATATGTACTTTTTTTTTCGATTGTCAGATCGTTTAATGGTCCGCTGTGTTGTTTTGGAATATAAATACCACACAATGTTGTCATTGGATGTGTGAAATCATGTCATATCTATCGTCATTTTAAATATTTTTTTTGTTCAGTTCGTGTTTTATTTGGTGTATTTTCTTCATTTTCATATACATTCTTTTTTTCTTATTCTTTTTCTTCCTTCCTGTTTTCTTTCTATCTTCTTTTTCTTTTTCTTCTTCTTTTTCTTCTTCTTCTTCTTCTTCTTCTTCTTCTTCTTCTTCTTCTTCTTCTTCTTCTTCTTCTTCTTCTTCTTCTTCTTCTTCTTCTTCTTCTTCTTCTTCTTCTTCTTCTTTCTTCTTCTTCTTCTTCTTCTTCTTCTTCTTCTTCTTCTTCTTCTTCTTCTTCTTCTTCTTCTTCTTCTTCTTCTTCTCGTCTTCATCTGCTTATTCTCGTTCTCGTTCTTGTTCTTGTTGTTCTTGTTCTTGTTGTTCTTGTTCTTGTTGTTCTTGTTCTTGTTGTTCTTGTTCTTCTTGTTCTTGTTCTTGTTGTTCTTGTTGTTCTTGTTATTCTTGTTCTTCTTGTTCTTGTTCTTCTTGTTCTTGTTGTTGTTGTTGTTGTTCTTGTTCTTGTTGTTCTTGTTCTTGTTGTTCTTGTTCTTGTTTTTGTTGTTCTCGTTCTCGTTCTTGTTCTTGTTGTTCTTGTTCTTGTTGTTGTTCTTGTTTTTGTTCTTGTTGTTGTTGTTGTTGTTGTTGTTCTTGTTGTTCTTGTTCTTGTTGTTCTTGTTGTTCTTGTTGTTCTTGTTCTTGTTCTTCTTGTTCTTGTTTTTGTTGTTCTCGTTCTCGTTCTTGTTCTTGTTGTTCTTGTTCTTGTTGTTGTTCTTGTTGTTCTTGTTCTTGTTGTTGTTCTTGTTCTTGTTGTTCTTGTTCTCGTTCTTGTTCTTGTTGTTCTTGTTCTTGTTGTTGTTCTTGTTCTTGTTGTTCTTGTTCTTGTTGTTCTTGTTCTTGTTGTTCTTGTTCTTGTTGTTCATAATTACAATATTTATATAGCGCAAAATCTTGATAAAATCAAATCTAAGCGCTGAAGCAGACACACACGCAAGCACGCACGCACGCACGCACGCACACACACGCACGCACACACACACACACACACACACACACACACACACACACACACACACACACACACGCATGGCTATAAATGGGGAGAAAGAATAAAAGCAATAAAAGCAAGAATAAAAGCAATGGAAAATTATAGAGAGCATAGCATATACAATTATATATTATAACCATGTGATTCCCTCCGAGCGGAGACAGGCTGCAGAGGGGGGGGGGGGGGGGGGGTTGAGTGAGGTTAGGATTTTATGCGGAGGAGAAAAGGTGAGTTTTGAGAGCGGACTTGAAGGAGACAAAAGTAGGTTGCTGACGGACTGAGAGAGGAAGTTTGTTCCAGGAGAGTGGACCAGAAACAGAGAAGGCTCGTGGACCATAGGTATTGAGCTTAGTGCGTGGAAAGCGAAAAGTCAGAGGATCGGAGGCAGAGCGGAGGGTACGTGAGGGAAGATAGATCTCAAGTAGGCTTGACAGGTAATCGGGGGCTGCGTTATTGAGGCTTTTGTAGCACATGGTGTCTAGTTTGTACTGTATGCGCTTTGATACAGGGAGCCAGTGAAGTTGTGCCAGGAGAGGAGATATGTGGTCAGCTTTTTTCTTTTTGAGTACAAGGCGTACAGCATTGTTTTGAATGCGCTGTAGGATGTGAATGGTGGAGGCAGGAAGACCAGACAGGAGTGAATTGCAATAGTCAATGCGAGACATTATGAAGGAGAGAACGAGTTTTGCAGTTGTTTCGACAGAGAGATACTTCCTGATCAGCCTTATACGATGGAGATGATAGTAGCAGGATCTGGCAGTTTGAGTAACAAAGTTGTTCATGGAGAGGGTAGAGTCAATGCAGACACCAAGGTTTTTAGCTGAATCAGAAATTGGGACTGATGTGTTACATAATGGGAGAGAAAGAGGAGGCAGCTGAGAAAGTTTCTGACGGGTGCCAATGAGGATAGCTTCTGTTTTGTCGTCATTAAGCTGAAGTCTATTGTGTGTCATCCAGTTCTTAATGTCCGAGTAACACTCAGTGGTGCGAGTCAACAGGCGCTGTATATTATCAGGTGAGTCACTGTCTTGAAGTTGGGTGTCATCAGCATAGAAGTGGTGTTTTATAGAATGGGAGTTGATGATGGTGGACAGGGGGGAGGTGTAAAGAGTGAAAAGAACAGGGCCAAGGACAGATCCTTGTGGAACACCACAGGTCAGGTATGCGGGTTGAGAGTAAGTGCTATTGATGAGAACGGTTTGTTCTCGTTCTCGTTCTTGTTCTTGTTGTTCTTGTTCTTGTTGTTCTTCTTCTTAAGCATTACATGTATTGTGTATCGTGACACAAAAAGAACATTAATGAGGAAGATAAGAAAAAAACAAGCAACATTTACAGGACATTTCATGAGGCGAGAAAAATTAGAGCACTTATTCACAACAGGAAAACTGGAGGAAAATAGAGCACCAGTAGACCCAGGGAGAAAATATTGGACGGATTTGCAGAGTGGTAGAAGACAGAGAGGGTGGGAGATGTACTTTCAGGGACCAGGGATAGATTTGTATGGAGGGCCATGATCGCCAACGCCACGCGGCAGGGCACACGATGATGATGTCGTGCGTTATGTGGAGCGTACATTTTTCGGGTTGTTGTGTCTGTGCGGTAGCAGGTAAGGTTAGATCTTGAAAAGAGGTTTCCTTTTCCCCCCCCACCCCCCCTTTATTTTTGTTCAGGTTTTAGCATGGTTCTGACACACTCCGGGCAGAGCACACCACCTCAATTTAATTTTTTTTTATTTATTGTATTCATGCATTTGTGTTTACCCAATCGAAATGGAAGTTGTTACATAATTTAACCAGGGACAAGTCTGTTATTCCTGTGGGCGCTGAGTGCGTGAGGCACAGTAGACCTCAGTTTATCATCTCACTCTACACCCTAGCATCTAGACCACCACTTAAGATCTAGCGGAAGGTTGGTGGGGAAGGAACGGAGAAAAATCCCGGTCCAATCGACACAACACAGCACAACACAACACACAACACAACACAACACAACACAACACAACACAACACAACACAACACAACACAACACAACACAACACAACACAACACAAAGCACAGCACAGCACAGCACAGCACAGCACAGCACAGCACAGCACAACACAGCACAACACAGCACAACACAGCACAACACAACACAAACACAACACAACACAACACAACACAACACAGCACAGCACAGCACAGCACACACACACACAGCACACACAGCACAACACAGCACAACACAGCACAACACAGCACAAACACACACAACACACACACAACACACAGCAACACACAACACACAGCACACACACACAGCACAAACACAGCACAGCACAGCACAGCACAGCACAGCACAGCACAAGCACAACACACAACACAGCACACAACACAACACACAGCACAGCACAGCACAGCACACAGCAAGCACAGCACACACACACAACACACACACACACACAACACAACACAACACAACACAACACAACAACACAACACAACACAACACAACACACAACACACACACACAGCACACCAGCACGAGCAGTACAGACACACTCTTTACAGCGTCCTTCATCGTCTGCACAGCAGAACCAGCAGTCGCTTCTTCCGCAAGTCTGGTCCCAGAAATAATGTGACGATAGCTGCTGATGCTCCAGACTCTTGGCACCAACAAACCACCACAAGACGTGGACACGGAGCAGGATTGTTGTCGCAGAAGTCGTGATGCGCAAGGACCAGTCTGCTGCAGTGGTATCGTGGTGGTGGTCGAGTGGAATGACATCCATGTTGTTGTGTCGGAGAAACGAGCTGGTTTTTGAAGAGGATGTGAAGGTGCTATGGCTTTGTTTTCCGTTGTTCTTAAGGCTAGATGAAGTTTGTGCCAGGTCTGTTGAATCCCCCGACTTCTCATCATTGTTTCGTTCGCGTAAGACCCCTAAGCTTCCACGATTCTTGACAACAGTCGCCTGAAAAAGATTTAATAAACAAACATCAGCAATAAAGCTGTCTGTCTCTCTATCTGTCTGTCTGTCTCTCTATCTGTCTGTCTGTCTCTATCTGTCTGTCTGTCTCCTCTCTCTCTGTCTGTCTGTCTCTCTATCTGTCTGTCTGTCTCTCTATTTGTCTGTCTGTCTCTTTATCTGTCTGTCTGTCTCTCTAACACACACACACACACTGCACACACACACACAAACAAACAACAACGACAAACAACAACAAACAACGAACGAAACAAACAACAAACAAAACAACAAACGAACAAACAAACAAACAAAAACAAACAAACAAACGAACGAACAAACAAACAAACAAACAAACAAACAAACAACGAACAAACAAACAAACAACAACAACAAACAAACAAACAAACAAACAAACAACAAACAAACAAACAACAAACAAACAAACAACAAACAAACAAGCAAAACAAACAAACGAACAAACAAACAAACAACAAACAAACAAACAAACAAACGAAACAACAAACAAACAACAAACAAACAAACAAACAAACAAACAAACAAACAAACAAACAAACAAACAAACAACAGGGACACATTGTTTGTAACCTACTATTACAAAAGTGCTCTAGGTGATAGGCTACACATCTTTGGAAACGCCAACTATACAGGATATGATAATAAGAAGATTCCCTTTTCTACAGAGTTTCAGATGACAGGTGAAACAAGCTTAAAAATTCCTTTACTTCAAACTGAGCTCTGTTGCTGTTGTTGTTGTTGCAGGTGGTGTTGTTTTCATCCAACAGCCCTATCTTTTGAACGCTTCTGAGTCTCTATCACCATGCCCCTCATTTCAGCTCCTCAACACAGCCAGCAGAATCAACCAAGCTAAAACAGCCTTCAAGAAGGCAAAAAGCGTTCTTACCAAAATGCCTATCAATTAACATCAGGAAGAATGTTATATATAACCGATACTGTTGTACGGGTGTGAGGCGTGGACAGTCAACAAGCAAAGTCAGAACAAAATTGAGGCAACTGAAAAGTGGTTTCTAAGAAGAACGTTGAGAGTTCCATGCACAGCAAATAAAAAACAAACAAGACAGTCTTGAAGGAAGGCAAACACAAGAAGGTCATTAATAAAGATTAGGAAAAGACAAGCAACATTTATAGGCCATTTTATGAGGAAAAGGGAATTAGAGCACCTGGTCATAACAGGAAAGCTGGAGGGAAAGAGAATACAAGGGAGAAAATATTGGACGGACTTGCAAGGTGGCTGAAGAAGAGAGAGTGAGAGATGTACTTGCAGCGACAGGGGATACGTTCGTGTGGAGGGCCATGATCGCCAACGCCATGCGGCAGGGCACTTGATGATGATGATGATGATGATGATGATGACCATACCTTCAAACACACCGAAACAGAAGCCACCATGAGAGCAGGGCGGCACGAAAGGGCAGAGAACCTAGGACAACGTTTCAGAAAGCAGTGATGATGAGACTAGAACTGACAGTGATGATTCTACAAAAGTTCATTTCTGATTCATCTGCGTGACAGGCCAGTGCTCTATGCCATCTTTCAGTAGTAAGAAACTCTGGGGACAGCCGGACAGCAGAAGATCCTCAGAGGAGAAACCTCGGTCAAGCAACTGTTTCGGCCCTTAACTCCTGACACTCTAAGGGGCCGGGCCGCATCCAGGTCATGATTCAGAGATGTAGACAGACACAAGCAGATCACTCATAAGGAAGATCAGGAAAAGACAAGCAACATTTGTAGGCCATTTTATGAGGAAGGGGGATTTGGAGCATCTGGTCACAACGGGAAAGCTGGAGGGAAAGAGAGCACCAGGTAGACCCAGGGAGAGAATGCTGGACGGACTTGCAGAGTGGCTGGGGATGAGGAGGGTGGGGGAGATGCTGGGGGCAACGAGAGATAGAGATGGTTGGAAGTCCATGGTCCCAACGCCATGCGCAGGGCACCCGATGATGATGATGAGACAGTTGCGATGATGATCAGGATTTTTTCCCGTCCTATTTTCTACGCTACCTTAATGGCCGCAGAAGCTGGCACAGTTGTTACAATGCGATGATGATGATGTCAATGAGGGTTATAATCACGATGCTATGGAGTTCCATCTAGGATTGAGACTGCGTGACAGGGTTGTGCTCTACGCTTACTATCATAATATATCTTGGGGTCAACCAGGCCTGAGAGATACAGGCACCTGCGGTGCTGGTCAGAAAGATTCAAGCAAACACTCTCAATGACGCATCCGTGAAGTGGATGAGACTGGACTGTGTAGTCCCAAGTCTTCCCAATGAGCCCACATCACATCCGACTCTGGGTATGAGCCGGTTAGAGTCGAAAGATCCCACAATGATTTTTGAAGGGACTGATAGGGATTCGAACCCACAACCTTCCAGTCGGTAGTCCGTTGCGCTAACCACAAACACCACGGCGACTGGTTATGGTCAGGAAATTTGACCACACCCTCAATGACGCATCCTCAAAGTGATTGATTGAGACTCCACTGTGTGGCCCTAGTCTTCCGAACGATCCCGCAGCATGCTAAAAGCTGAGTAGGAGACGGGCAGACAAATCCCATAAAGTGTTTTGGGACTCGTGAGAGTTCGGACAAATGCCTATCAATTAACATCAGAAAGAGAGTCCTTGAATGTTATATAGAACCAATACTGTTGTACGGATGCGAGGCGTGGACAGTCAACAAACAAAGCCAGAGCAGGATCGAGGCAGCCGAGATGTGGTTTCTAAGAAGAATGTTGAGAGTTCCACGGACAGCAAAGAAAACAAACGAGACAGTCTTGATGGAGGTAGACACAAATAGATCACTCATAAGGAAGATTAGGAAAAGACAAGCAACATTTACAGGCCATTTTATGAGGAAGGGGGATTTGGAGCACCTGGTCACAACGGGAAAGCTGGAGGGAAAGAGAGCACCAGGTAGACCCAGGGAGAGAATGCTGGACGGACTTGCAGAGTGGCTGGGGATGAAGAGGGTGGGGGAGATGCTGGAGGCAACAGAGATAGAAATGGTTGGAAGTCCATGGTCGCCAACGCCATGCGGCAGGGCACCTGATGAGGATGAGAGTTCGAATTATAGACCCACCCCTCAGTCAGTAGTCCGTTACAACAGAGTTCTACATGTACCTAACAGGTGATAGGCTTGCACATCTCACCTGCAGAATTGGGAGATGACACAGACTGATCGATACGTGTTCACACAACGCTCTTGCACGCACAAGAGTTCCAAGTCATGGGTGATGCCTCCTCAGAAAACGGGATAGCAATGTGCTCAAAGATTGGAGGAGACTGGTTTTTAGCAGTTGTATTCAAATCACCCGGCGCCTATGACTCAAACACACCTTTCACTGCCAAATACAGACACAGAAATCGGCACAGTCACAGTCACGAAAATCATACGTGTAAACACTCACACACACACAACACACACACACACACACACACACACACACACACACACACACACACACACACACACACACACACACACACAACACACATAAACACAAACACTCACTCACAACACCACCACACATCACACACACACACACACACACAACACACACACAACACAACACACACACACACACACACAACACACACAACACACACACACACACACACACACACACACACACACACACACCACACACACACACACACACACACACACACACAAACTCACACACACACACAAACACACGCACATGCGCAACCCCCCCCCCGCCCAACGCAAATAAACAAAAATGTAATTGAGTCGTAATCCAGATAATATAACAGCTGCTTTTAAATGGTTTCAAGCAATGTCGATAACATTCTAGACGCAACATCGCTGTCTCCCGGGTTAAGCACATGTCATATGCAGCTGTCAAATGAAGGAGAAAAAATGTTTTGCATTCGGGCATGAGTGTGTAAAACGATGCGGATTGTGCATCATATTGTCAAGGCGCTGGGTTTCTACAGTATGGTTCAAGATCATATTGCTTATGGCCCAGCCGACTACTAGAGCCATATCAGGGCTAACACCACGTAAAAAACGACAGCCCGGTTAAGATGAAGTCATCATCATCATCATCATTGGTGCCCTGCCGCATGGCGTTGGCGACCATGGACCTCCAACCATCTCTATCTCTCGTTGCCCCTAGCATCTCCCCCACCCTCCTCATCCCCAGCCACTCTGCAAGTCCGTCCAGCATTCTCTCCCTGGGTCTACCTGGTGCTCTCTTTCCCTCCAACAGTTAAAAAACATGCTCACCGTTTATACAGTGTGTTGCCTAGGGTGTGAGTGCATTCAGTTTACACTGTACAGCTGGATGTGGTTTTCTCCTTTTTTGCTTTTCTTCGCGCAGTATTACAGATTGAGAGATGGAGATACACATTTCACAAACATATAGCCTAAAATGTCGTAACGACAGATGAAACAAGGAGGATAGACATAAAACCCATATTTTCAATTTCAGTTTCAGTTTGTCAAGATGACGTCTCCGCGCTCGGAACGAATTCCGTATGCACTAACGTCCCAGGTGTCATGTGATGAGGAAGAACCAGAATGATCACGACACAAGCCTTTAAAGCCTGCACATAAACCCGTGAGCTGGCCAGGTCCTGAGGTCCTACCTATCATCATCATCAAGTGCCCTGCCACATGGCGTTGAGATTCATTGCCCAACATATGCGTCTATCCCTTGTTGCCGCAAGCACATCTTCCACACCCTCTCTGTCCTCAGCCACCCTGCAAGTCCGTCCCATGTTTTTTCTCTGGGTCTTCCTGGTGCTCTCTTTCCCTCCAGCTTTCCTTCTCTATCTGTTTTGGCAAACCTGGCCACCACAACAGCTCCTGGCTAATGCTGTGCACCTCACTAATCTCTGGTGCCCTTCGTGGAGACGCTGCAGAATCTCTTCCTGAAGTTCGGAAGGAATGACCATGCCTGTCTCAAACAGCAACAATTCATTTTCAACAGTCAAGTCATCACGTACTGTCCAGTATGGTTTTAAAATTGCATTTCTCTTGGCTCTTTTCGGTCAGTGTGACTTGCCGTAGTGTTTGACTTGACTGCAGAAAAAATCCTTGTCTTGCAGAGACAAAATCCTTGTCTTGCAGAGACAAAATCCTTGTCTTGACGTGGTGTTTGACTTGACTGCAGATAAAATCCTTGACTTGACGTAGTGTTTGACTTGACTGCAGATAAAATCCTTGTCATGACGTAATGTTTGACTTGACTGCAGATAAAATCCTTGTCTTGACGTAATGTTTGACTTGACTGCAGATAAAATTCTTGTCTTGACGTAATGTTTGACTTGACTGCAGATAAAATCCTTGTCTTGACGTAATGTTTGACTTGACTGCAGATAAAATCCTTGTCATGACGTAGTGTTAGACTTGACTGCAGAGAAAATCCTTGTCTTGACGTAATGTTTGACTTGACTGCAGAGAAAATCCTTGTCTTGATGTAGTGTGTGACTTGACTGCAGAGAAAATCCTTGTCTTGACGTAGTGTATGACTTGACTGCAGAGAAAATCCTTGTCTTGCAGTAGTGTATGACTTGAATGCAGAGAAAATCCTTGTCTTGACGTCGTGTATGACTTGACTGCAGAGAAAATCCTTGTCTTGCAGAGACAAAATCCTTGTCTTGCAGAGACAAAATCCTTGTCTTGGTGTGGTGTTTGACTTGACTGCAGATAAAATCCTTGACTTGACGTAGTGTTTGACTTGACTGCAGAGAAAATCCTTGTCATGACGTAATGTTTGACTTGACTGCAGATAAAATCCTTGTCTTGACGTAGTGTTTGACTTGACTGCAGATAAAATCCTTGTCATGACGTAGTGTTTGACTTGACTGCAGATAAAATCCTTGTCTTGACGTAATGTTTGACTTGACTGCAGATAAAATCCTTGTCATGACGTAGTGTTTGACTTGACTGCAGAGAAAATCCTTGTCTTGACGTAATGTTTGACTTGACTGCAGACAAAATCCTTGTCTTGACGTAGTGTGTGACTTGACTGCAGAGAAAATCCTTGTCTTGACGTAGTGTATGACTTGACTGCAGAAAAAATCCTTGACTTGACGTAGTGTATGACTTGACTGTAGATACAAAATCCTTGTCTTGACGTAGTGTATGACCTGACTGCAGACAAAATCCTTGTCTTGACGTAGTGTATGACTTGACTGCAGAGAAAATCCTTGTCTTGATGTAATGTTTGACTTGACTGCAGACAAAATCCTTGACTTGCCGTAGTGTATGACTTGACTGCAGACAAAATCCTTGACTTGCCGTAGTGTATGACTTGACTGCAGATAAAATCCTTGTCTTGACGTAGTGTATGACCTGACTGCAGAGAAAATCCTTGTCTTGCAGGAGTGTTTGACTTGACTGCAGACAAAATCCTTGACTTGACGTAGTGTATGACTTGACTGCAGACAAAAAACCTTGTCTTGCAGAGACAAAATCCTTGTCTTTCAGTATTGATGACTTCACTTTCAGACTAAATCCTTGTCTTGTTTTTTTTCTATGAGTTCCTATAGTCTTTCTTCACTTGCAGGACGTGTCTCGTCTCCACCGACACGTCACTGGCACACAGTTGAATCTGGAATTCCATATGGCGATCTTGTTTGGCGAGGACACCGACAGGAGTTTGCCACAGTGTGTCAGCAGTTGCTAAGTTGTTTTTCCAGCGACATGGACAATACTATAGAGAAAACGCATCAGTCTTATGCAGAAACACTGAATGCATACATTCAGCTCATCCAAGTGTTTGGGAGAGAGAGGGTGAGAGAGAGAAGAGAGAGAGAGAGAGAGAGAGAAGAGAGAGAGAGAGAGAGAAGAGAGAGAGAGAGAGAGAGAGAGAGAGAGAGAGAGAGAGAGAAGAGAGAGAGAGAGAGAGAGAGAGAGAGAGAGAGAGAGAGAGGAGAGAGAGAGAGAGAGAGAGAGAGAGAGAGAGAGGGAAACAATGATTTCAACTGTACACAAGTTTGAAATCACGAATCATATTTTTTTAACGTAATCAAAATCAGGTAAGCAATCTCATTTTCACGCTAGTATTAATAACACATTTTCTACATGTTTATGGAAAAAGAGGCGGGCGTATAATATACTGATATTCTCTTTCTGTTTATTATAGAGTTTAATTTATTGATAATTTGCACGTTGTTATAAATTGCCAGCTGGCTGTATTTTTGAAAATTCAGATCAGTTACAGATATTATAACTTCTCTTGAAAGTATGAGGGGGAAGATTTATTCTCATTCTTCTATATAAAGCCCAGCCAACTGCACAGAGCTATATCAGGGCTATAACCATTTCAAAAATACACAACAGCTCGCTGAAAAATAAAACTGGAAAATGAAATTAAGTATACATGTTGAAAAAAAAAACAAGAAAAGAAAATTAAATATTACATATCAATGCATTCACGCACATAATCTAAAGGTATGTCCCTGGCGTCGACCATTCCGCCCAGTTTATCACTGGAGGGTTTAAAAAAAAACTGAATACACATGTAAACATAACTAAAGGCAGGGAAATATTATAAAAACTACCTAGATTCCTTGAGGCAAAAAATGCAGTCATTACATGTACCCGCTTATCAATCCAAACAAAAAGTATATAAGGCTTTATAGAACATGTACAGATGGATGGGCCATCGTCATCATCATCAGGTGCCCTGACGCATGGCGTTGGCGACCATGGACTTCCATCCATCTCTATCTCTCGTTGCCCCAGCATCTCCCCCACTCTCCTCATCCCCAGCCACTCTGCAAGTCCGTCCAGCATTCTCTCCCTGGGTCTTCCTGGTGCTCTCTTTCCCTCCAGCTTTCCCGTTGTGACCAGGTGCTCCAAATCCCCCTTCCTCATAAAATGGCCTATAAATGTTGCTTGTCTTTTCCTAATCTTCCTTAGTGAGTGATCTACTTGTGTCTGCCTCCATCAAGACTGTCTCGTTTGTTTTCTTTGCTGTCCATGGAACTCTCAACATTCTTCTGAGAAACCACATCTCGGCTGCCTCAATCTTGCTCTGGCTTTGCTTGCTGACTGTTCACGCCTCGAATCCGTACAACAGTATTGGTTCTATATAGCATTCAAGGACTCTCTTTCTGATGTTAATTGATAGGCATTTGTTGGTAAGAATGCTTGTCATCTTCTTGAATGCTGTTTTGGACCAGCAGGGCAGAAAGTGATAGGAAGAGAAGACAGAAAACAAAAGAACAAGGCAGAAACAAAGAGAGTGACAGAAAAGAGGAAATTTCAGGCATAGAACTTCCAGAAGGTGGGCACTGAAAGAGCCCCTACGGAAGGTGGAAGGGTGGGCTGGGCAATTGGTTTTGAGCAGCTCAGAATGAGAGATCATGATCTGATAAAAGAAAATGACTGATGTGACAAAAATACTTTTTTTTAGAATCATCGCACCCACGGAGCTTACCTTTGTGCTCACCTATTTTTTTCTCTTACTTTTCCCGTCTCATTTTCTACGCCACCCTAATGCCCGCAGAAACTGGCACATTTGTTACAATGCGATGATGATGATGTCGATGTAGGATGATAATCATGATGCCATGGAATTCCATCTAGGAGTCAGACTGCGTAACAGGGCTGTACTGTACACTAACTATCATAATATATCCTGGCGTCAACCAGGCCTGAGAGATACAGACACCTGCGGTGTTGGTCAGAAGATTCGAGCAACACCCTCAATGACGCATCCGTGAAGTGGATGAGACTCGACTGTGTGGTCCCAGTCTTTTCCAACGAGCCCACAGCACGCCCAACTCTGGGTAGGCGCCAGTTAGAGCCGAAAAATCCCACAATGATTTTTGAAGGGACTGATGTGGATTCGAACCCACAACCTTTCAGTCCGTTGCCCTAACCACTACACCATGGCGACTGATTGATGTGACAAAAATAATTGTTATGATCTAGGCAGTGCCTACGACTTGGTATCTGAGACATTGAAAATACACTGTGCCATTCAAAAATAGCTAAACTATACCCTTTGTGGTGCTGGAAGTGTACCGTAATTACGGAGAGAGCTAGAAGAAAAGAAATGAGGTTAGGTGGTAGTCGTGGCGAGGAGTTTGGAGATTGTTCAAGAGGGATTCATAGCACTCGGACAATTCCATATGTGCTTCACCAAAGTCCGCCAAGAATTCGCCCTAAACCCGCACAAAACTATATGCACTGGCAAGGTCTTGAAACTGGAAAGAAGGCGGGAAGGGACTTTAAGAAACACTAAGCTGACGCTACTAGAATGATGGAAACATTCTGATGGGCACGAACAGGTCAGTTTTTAATGTTGCAGGCTGGGGTTGAACTCCAGATATCAGATCTTGAGTCCACTGCTCTAATGTTAAGAGCCAACCAGCCGCTGAAACGAAAATCAAGGAAGTGAATTTTGATACAGATGGAAAAACTAAAGGTTGTTTATGAGCATCCTGGCTTACTTGTCATTTCTGTACATCCAGGAGTCATGATCTGGACGCGGTCCTAACCGCTCTGGAGTGTAAGGAGTTTACGTTGAGGAGTTAGGTACCTTTTGCTGTCCAGTTCTTCCTCTAGGTACCTTTTGATGTCCAGTTCTTCCTCTGGGTACCTCTTGCTGTCCAGCTCTTCCTCTGGGTACCTCTTGTTGTCCAGCTCTTCCTCTTGGGATCTCTTGTTGTCCAGCTCTTCCTCTGGGTACCTCTTGCTGTCCAGCTCTTACTCTGGGTACTCTTGCTGTCCAGTTCTTCCTCTGGGTACCTCTTGCTGTCCAGCTCTTCCTCTGGGTACCTCTTTCTGTCCAGCTCTTCCTCTGGGGATCTCTTGTTATCCAGCTCTTCCTCTGGGACTCTTGCTGTCCAGCTCTTCCTCTGGGTACCTCTTGCTGTCCAGCTCTTCCTCTGGGTATCTCTTGCTGTCCAGCTCTTCCTCTGGGTACCTCTTGTGTCCAGCTCTTCCTCTGGGTATCTCTTGCTGTCCAGTCTTCCTCTGGGTACCTCTTGTTGTCCAGCTCTTCCTCTGGGTATCTTTGCTGTCCAGTTCTTCCTCTGGGTACCTCTTGCTGTCCAGCTCTTCCTCTGGGTACCTCTTTTGTCCAGCTCTTCCTCTGGGTACCTCTTTTGTCCAGCTCTTCCTCTGGGACCTCTTGTTGTCCAGCTCTTCCTCTGGGGACCTCTTGTTGTCCAGCTCTTCCTCTGGGTACTCTCTTGTTGTCCAGCTCTTCCTCTGGGACCTCTTGTTGTCCAGCTCTTCCTCTGGGGATCTCTTGTTGTCCAGCTCTTCCTCTGGGACCTCTTGTTGTCCAGCTCTTCCTCTGGGTATCTCTTGTTGTCCAGCTCTTCCTCTGGGTACCTCTTGTTGTCCAGCTCTTCCTCTGGGGATCTCTTGTTGTCCAGCTCTTCCTCTGGGATCTCTTGTTGTCCAGCTCTTCCTCTGGGGATCTTCTTGTTGTCCAGCTCTCGTCTGGGTACTCTTGTCTGTCCAGCTCTTCCTCTGGGTATCTCTTGTTGTCCAGCTCTTCCTCTGGGATCTCTTGCTGTCCAGCTCTTCCTCTGGGTACCTCTTGTTGTCCAGCTCTTCCTCTGGGTACTTCTTGTTGTCCAGCTCTTCCTCTGGGGATCTCTTGCTGTCCAGCTCTTCCTCTGGGTACCTCTTGTTGTCCAGCTCTTCCTCTGGGGATCTCTTGCTGTCCAGTTCTTCTCAGTGTCTTGTTACTGATCATCCTATCTTGCTTTTCAGCCAGTTCATATTGCTTATAGCCCAGCCGACTGCTAGAGCCATATCAGGACTAACACCACATATAAACGACAACCTGGTTAAGATAAAAGACTACAGTTACAAACCATGCTCACCGTTAACCTTGCAAGTCTAAAATGCAATTAAAGGAAAACAGTCGTAAAATCATATCAGGTGAAATCCTATCTTGCTTGTCACTTTGGAGTCTGTATGGAGTTTGTTAATAAGCGTGGAGTCTGTATGGAGTTTGTTAATAAGCGTGGAGTCTGTATGGAGTTTGTTAATAAGCGTGGAGTCTGTATGGAGTTTGCTAATAAGTGTGGAGTCTGTATGGAGTTTGTTAATAAGCGTGGAGTCTGTATGGAGTTTGTTAATAAGCGTGGAGTCTGTATGGAGTTTGTTGATAAGCGGCTCACTGCACCTCGACAGTTCCATTTGTACTTCATCCAAATCTGCTGGCAGTCATCTCGCAGAATCTCTGCGCCTGCGCAAAATCATAGGTGCTGGCAAAGTCAGATGTGAGTAGATGTCGCGCCAGCAGGCAGCAAAAGTGTGTGCGGTGTTTTACAGTGATTTTATCGTGGTTCTATTTGATTTTATGCATTGAATTTTGTATCAGTTTGTTTCTTTTAAATCCCGACATATGGTGATGTATATATTTTTTAAAAATTTTGAATATTTTACCAGATGATCTGATTTGAAAGTTTTTATACCTACTTTTCATCATTTTAATTCAGCCGCTCAAGTCGGACATTCAATCTGTGAACTGTGTTTACATTTTAGCCTACTGTGTTCGCCCAACGCTACAGCTCCCAAACCTTTGCTGTTCTCTTGTTTCAACTGTTGTGAACTGACAACCCTCACACCAACCTGCAAACATCATCCTCTCCCGACTGGCTCGCAATTATGGACCCGTCCTTTATAAAACAAATTGGACTGACACTTTTTAAACACAGCAAGTGCTACCTCGGTGGAGACGTCTACCAGCGCATACGTACACTTGGGCTGTGTCGTAAGCCCTGCACTGCGTGATCCTGTCGTGCTGGACGTCTCCACCGTCTTTGGCACAACCTGCCTCCTGCTGTACCAGTCCGACACCACACTTCGTCTTCTGCTTCATCGTCTCCTCCACTGCCCCTGCCTTCGACCTTGCTGCTGCAGACTTCGTCTCCTCCTCTGCTATCTTCGCCTTTGCCTTCTGTCCCGCCAGTGCCGCCTACACCTTCTGTCCTGATGGTGCCGCCTACACCTTCTGTCCTGATGGTGACGCCTTCATCTTCTGTCCCGCCGGCGCTGCCCTCATCTTCTGTCCCGCTGGTGCCGCCTTTGTCTTCTGTCCCGCTGGTGCCGCCTTCAACTTCTGTCCTGCGGGTGCCGCCTTCGTCTTCTGTCCCGTCGTTGCTGCCTTCATCTTCTGCCCCGCTGGTGTCGCCTTCATCTTCTGTCCCGTCGGTGCTGCCTGCATCTCCACCTCGGCCACCGCCATGTGACTCTGATAAACTAAAAATATGCCTTTTTAACGCTCAGTCAACATGCAAAGATGGCAAGGCGGATGTCATTGCTGACTTCATCGCAGATGAGCATGTTGACATTGCTTTTATCACGGAAACATGGCTTAACCCCCTTGGTCATGAACCTATACATGCGAGTCTCACTCCGAGTGGTTACAGGCTTGCTTCTTTCCATCGCTCATCTCGAGGTGGTGGTATCGCCATCCTCTACAACGACTCACTCCATTCCCGCCTATCTTTCTCGCAGTCTCTGCCTTTCTCCCATCCTTCTTTCGAGCACGTTGAAGTATCCTTCCAATCCACCCCTCACCCCATCACCTTCTCCTGTGTCTATCGACCTCCACCTAGCTCTGCCAACAAGCTCACCACATCAACGTTTCTCTCTGACTTTGACCAACTACTTGACTACTACTGCCTTTTACGTGGAAATCTCATCATTCTAGGTGACATCAATGTCCACTATGACAACACTCACCGTTATGACACAAGACATATCATCAACTCGCTGTCCAATCACAATATGATTCAACACATTTCTGAACCAACCCATCAAAAAGTTCACTCTTGACTGGATCATTTCTCGTGATCACCACAATTCAGCTACTGACAACTGCTTAGTTCTTTCTACCCGTCTAACTTCAGCCCTTCCATCTGACCACACTGCAATTCTCTGTTCTCTTGACATTTCTCCTCCTTCCCGTGTCACGTGCACAGTGCTCGACGCAATCTCAAATCTATTGACCTCTCCACATTTTCATCTGATGCCTCCCGTCTCCTTTCTGAAAAGTCACATAACCTTGCCGATGAATTCTATACTACTCTCCACCATCTTCTGGACACTCATGCTCCAGCCACAACCCGTCTTTTACCTGACCACCCCCTACCCTCTGGCTCACTCATGAGATTGCCTGTGCAAAACGTGCCCGCTGCAGAGCAGAGCGCCGCTGGCGCAAATCCAAACTCACTGTACATAGGCAACTTTTCCAAGCCTCTAAAACAAAAGTATCCACCCTCATTGCATCTGCAAAAACAAGCTATTTCCAAACCAAAATCCTGAATGCCTCTTCTTCAAAAGCTCTTTACAACCATG
>CM060305.1:13524999-13527499 GCA_030674185.1 Monoplex corrugatus
TGCCTTCTGTCCCGCCAGTGCCGCCTACACTTTCTGTCCTGATGGTGCCGCCTACACCTTCTGTCCTGATGGTGACGCCTTCATCTTCTGTCCCGCCGGCGCTGCCCTCATCTTCTGTCCCGCTGGTGCCGCCTTTGTCTTCTGTCCCGCTGGTGCCGCCTTCAACTTCTGTCCTGCGGGTGCCGCCTTCGTCTTCTGTCCCGTCGTTGCTGCCTTCATCTTCTGCCCCGCTGGTGTCGCCTTCATCTTCTGTCCCGTCGGTGCTGCCTGCATCTCCACCTCGGCCACCGCCATGTGACTCTGATAAACTAAAAATATGCCTTTTTAACGCTCAGTCAACATGCAAAGATGGCAAGGCGGATGTCATTGCTGACTTCATCGCAGATGAGCATGTTGACATTGCTTTTATCACGGAAACATGGCTTAACCCCCTTGGTCATGAACCTATACATGCGAGTCTCACTCCGAGTGGTTACAGGCTTGCTTCTTTCCATCGCTCATCTCGAGGTGGTGGTATCGCCATCCTCTACAACGACTCACTCCATTCCCGCCTATCTTTCTCGCAGTCTCTGCCTTTCTCCCATCCTTCTTTCGAGCACGTTGAAGTATCCTTCCAATCCACCCCTCACCCCATCACCTTCTCCTGTGTCTATCGACCTCCACCTAGCTCTGCCAACAAGCTCACCACATCAACGTTTCTCTCTGACTTTGACCAACTACTTGACTACTACTACCTTTTACGTGGAAATCTCATCATTCTAGGTGACATCAATGTCCACTATGACAACACTCACCGTTATGACACAAGACATATCATCAACTCGCTGTCCAATCACAATATGATTCAACACATTTCTGAACCAACCCATCAAAAAGTTCACTCTTGACTGGATCATTTCTCGTGATCACCACAATTCAGCTACTGACAACTGCTTAGTTCTTTCTACCCGTCTAACTTCAGCCCTTCCATCTGACCACACTGCAATTCTCTGTTCTCTTGACATTTCTCCTCCTTCCCGTGTCACGTGCACAGTGCTCGACGCAATCTCAAATCTATTGACCTCTCCACATTTTCATCTGATGCCTCCCGTCTCCTTTCTGAAAAGTCACATAACCTTGCCGATGAATTCTATACTACTCTCCACCATCTTCTGGACACTCATGCTCCAGCCACAACCCGTCTTTTGCCTGACCACCCCCCTACCCTCTGGCTCACTCATGAGATTGCCTGTGCAAAACGTGCCCGCTGCAGAGCAGAGCGCCGCTGGCGCAAATCCAAACTCACTGTACATAGGCAACTTTTCCAAGCCTCTAAAACAAAAGTATCCACCCTCATTGCATCTGCAAAAACAAGCTATTTCCAAACCAAAATCCTGAATGCCTCTTCTTCAAAAGCTCTTTACAACCATGAATCATCTCCTTGGCACACGAAAAGATTTACCTCTCCCAACAAAACACACAAATGAAGAACTCCCATCTGTATTCTTCAAGTATTTCACCACCAAAATACAAACTCTTCGTGACAGGCTTGACAGGACACCCTGTCAACCATGCCCACCTGACCCTTCCTTCTCTGGCACACCTCTTACTACTTTTACCCCAGTCTCACAAGAAGAAATTCTCAACACAATCAGATCCATGTCGTTCAAAACCTGCGAACTGGATCCTCTTCCAGGTTCTCTCTACTCTGACTGTCTCCCTACTCTCCTCCCATTCATCACTGACATCATCAACACTTCTCTTCAAACTGGAACTGTCCCAGATTCTTTCAAGTCTGCTATTGTTCACCCTCTCTTCAAGAAATACAATTTAGACCCAAATGAACTGAAAAATTACCGGCCTATCTCTAATCTCTCTTTCTTGTCAAAACTCCTTGAAAAAGTTGTCTTCAACCAGCTGAACTCTCACCTGTCTGCCAACCATCTCCTCAATCCTTTCCAGTCAGCCTACCACCACTGCCATAGCACTGAAACTGCCCTACTACACATTCTCAACAATCTCCTCCTTGCAACTGATACTGGCAAAGTCTCTCTCCTCACACTCCTTGATCTGTCTGCAGCCTTTGATACCATTGATCATGGTATTCTCCTTTCTATACTCCATCATACTTTTGGCATCTCTGACACTGCTCTCTCCTGGTTCACTTCATATCTATTAAATAGAAAACAAACTGTTCTCATCAATGGCACTTACTCTCAACCTGCATACCTGACCTGTGGTGTTCCACAAGGATCTGTCCTTGGCCCTGTTCTTTTCACTTTTTACACCTCCCCCATGTCCACCATCATCAACTCCCACTCTATAAAACACCACTTCTATGCTGATGACACCCAACTTCAAGACAGTGACTCACCTGACAATATACAGCGCCTCTTGACTGGCACCACAAGAGTGTTATTCGGACATTAAGAACTGGATGACATACAATAAACTTCAGCTTAACGACGACAAGACAGAAACTATCCTCATTGGTACCCGTCAGAAACTTTCTCAGCTGCCT
>CM060305.1:13534999-13542499 GCA_030674185.1 Monoplex corrugatus
TGTGTGTGTGTGTGTGTGTGTGTGTGTGTGTGTGTGTGTGATACAAATACTAGTAATAGATACTGATTGTACTTAGGTGTATGTGTGGTGTGTGTGTGCATTTCTGTCTCTCTCTCTCTCGTGTGTGTGTGTGTGTGTGTGTGTGTGTGTGTGTGTGAGAGAGAGAGAGAGAGAGAGAGAGTGAGTGTGTGTGTGTGTGTGTGTGTGTGTGTGTGTGTGTTTCATGCTTACATCTAGGACTTTTAGGTGTTACTACAGGCATGCTGTGACACAAAATCACAAAATGCAAGGGAAAATAAATCATTTTCAACTTCAAAGGCCATGTGCTATAAAAACATTAGATAAAATAAAGTTACAACTATCATAAATGAAAAGTGTTCAATTCCCTTTCAGAAAAACATAGGTTTTTTATACTTTCCTTCAGTAGTTTTTATGCTAGATTTTTTGGTTAATTATTACCCTCCGCAGCCAAAAAAACCTTGGCAAATAGTTTTTACCGAGCAAAAAATGTTCATGGCATTGAAAAGGTACACCTTTTGTGTTGTCAGCGAATGCGACCTTATTTCCCTGCATCATTTATAAATCTAAAACAGAAACATACTGATTTCACTCTGTATTTACACATTGCGAGGCACTTACTGCACAGTCCTGTAGGTCGTTTTCTTTGATTAAGCCTGCTGTGATATGTGAATAGACGTTAAAAGAAATAACGAACGAACACATATATACACATACACACGCACACATATACACACACATACACACACAAACACAAACACACGCATATATACACACACACAAACACACACACATACACACACAAACTCACGCACACACATACACACACACACACACACACACACACACACACGCACACACACACACCCACGCACGCACGCACGAACGCCCTACATACATTCACGCACAAACATACAAACATCATAGAACCTGTCGCTGCCATTAAAAGATCACTGTAGGTGTGAAGCACATCAAAGTGACAGATATTTATCAACCGTTGATGTGATCGCGCTGAGCACTGATCAAAAAAAAGACTAATGGAATTTTAGTTTGGTTTGATGTTGAGGATATCTGCATGTCACATGGTTTACCCGTCTGTCGTCTAATGCTCTGCTACAATGGCTCACAAATCGCAGACAATTACAGTGGGTTCCAGACCATTAATTAACTTCAACCCTCTGCCCTTATTGAATCAATGTGACAGAAAGCGCTTAAATGCACAGTAGCCCTGCTGATTGGGCCATTTACCTGATAGAAATTACTATGTCCTGGGTGTTTGTGTGTGTGCATGTGTGTGTGTGTGTGTGTGTGTTTGTTGTGTGTGTGTGTGTGTGTGTGTGTGTGTGTGTGTGTGATTGTGTGTGTGATTGTACGTGTGTGCGCTTGTGTGCGTGCGTGCGTGCGTGTGAGAGTGTGCGTGCATGTGTGTGTGTGTGAGTGCGTATGTGTGTGTGTGTGTGTGTGTGTGTGTGTATGTGTGTGTGCGTGCGTATGTATGTGTGTGTGTGTGTGTGTGTGTGCGTGTGTGTGTGTGTGTGTGTGTGTGTATGTGTGTGTGCGTGCGTATGTATGTGTGTGTGTGTGTGTGTGTGTGTGTATGTGTGTGTATGTGTGTGTGCGTGCGTATGTATGTGTGTGTGTGTGTGTGTGTGTGTATGTGTGTGTGTGTGTGTGTGGTGTGTATGTATGTGTGTGTGTGTGTGTGTGTATGTATGTGTGTGTGTGTGTGTATGTATGTGTGTGTGTATGCATGTATGTATGTGTGTGTGTGTGTGTATGTGTGTGTGTGTGTGTGTGTGTGTGTGTGTGTGTGTGTGTGTGTGTGTATGTGTGTGTGTGTGTGTGTGTGTGTGTGTGTTATCGAACAAGAAAAATTGTAAATTTTCAGACAGTTTCAGTGCGGAAGCTGACGTCCCGCAGGGATAGTGATTCTTTCCGCCCGCATTTGTTTTTGTGGTTTGTTTTCAGGTTAGAGGGTGTAACAATATTATAGACACTAAGCTGCAGCCTACTCTCATCTTTTATGTACAAAACAAATATGTTCATTTCAATAGTCTGAACAGTTGCCAGAATTCCATCGTTTATGTATTTTTGTGTATTTTTTTAAATGAGGAAAGGGGAATTAGAGCACCTGGTCACAACAGGAAAGCTGAAGGGAAAGAGAACACCAGGTAGACCCAGGGAGAAAAACTAATATTGGACGGACTTGCGTGGTGGCTGAGGACAGAGAGGGTGGAAGATGTACTTGCAGCGACAAGAGATAGATGCCTATGGAAGGCCATGATCGCCAACGCCGTGCGGCAGGGCTCATGATGATGATGATAATGATGATGATGATGATGATGATACTTGAGAGGCAATGATCAATATATGAATAAATTATCCAAACCTATGTTTCTCTCTGTCTGTCTGTCTGTCTCTCTCTCTCTTTGTCTTTCTATCTGTCTGTTTGTCTGTCTTCCTTCAGTCTCTCCGTCTCTTTATCTCTCGCAGTCTTTTCTTCCCTCTGTCTTTTGTGTCACGTCGAGTCACAAAATTTTGTACGTACTGATATACAGTTTTTAGTGGCTTTATACTGTCACTAACTAAAGTCCTCGAGAGAAAACTGGTCACCTGTGAAATGAAATGCCTGATGAAAGCAGTAAACAAGACAAGGCGGGACAAGATCAGAAATGAGGTGATACGAGACATGGTAGGAGCAACACCAATCCTACAACACATCGAACATATGAGGATCAAGTGGTTCGGACACCTCACACGTATGCCCCTAAACCAACCAGCTCTTCGGGCATACAACACCAGATATTCTGGCTGGAGAGCCAGAGGAAGACCAAGACGACGATGGAGCGACTCCGTGGCAGACACCCTCAGAGCTCACGAGATGTCCCTTCTCCAGGCCACCCGCCTTGCTGCTGACAGACGACTGTATCTCCCCGCGACGCCCACCGGTACAAGCGGAAGGAAAAAGTAAAAAAACAACAACTGTACTTGAATCAATGATGACCCTCTACGGGAAAGGACTGGATGTAAGAAAGCAAGAGGTGTGGGTTTGTTCCTGTTTAGGTCCGGCCTAGTCAGTGAGAGTAGAGACTTTTTTCCCATTTCCCAGTTCAGTGCGTGTGGTGGTGGCCACCGGTTTAATGTCTATTAAGTGATTTCAGACCAAAAATGTATTAAGATAATATACAAAAAAAGAAAAAACAAGCCGATGTGAGGAAGAAAACGTAGATGCAGGAGGGGCAGAGGAAGACAGGACGGAAAAGATACCAGATGAAACAGCGTATTACAACTATTTAAACAATAACCTAGTACCTTTTTATTATGAACAGAGAGTGTAACGAATTGTAAACACTGAGCGAAAAGATAACAAATGAAGCAGCGTTCTACAAAACAACAACAACAACAACAACAACAAAACCAAACAAAAACTATTTAAACAATAAACTAGCGAACAGTAACTATGAACTATGTAACGAATTACAAATATTTAGCTATTGAACTTTTTAACAGGCTGACAACAAATTCGATTGTTAAAAACATTGATCCAAATATGCTGGAAACTATGTTCTTACAATGTTACTTAATGTGTCGTTTTATCTTTATGCAAGGAAATAAATGGCTAGTTGTTATTTTCTGTCCACAAAGACAGACATTATGTCTGGCGTACTTTGTTTTGAATGCATCGAGTTTCCACCCATCAGCGCGTGCGTAGGTCTGTTAGTATCTCATCATCATCATCAAGTGCCTTGCCACATAGCGTTGGCGATCATGGCCCTCCATATGCATCTGTCCCTTGTGGCCGCAAGCACATCTTCCACTCTCTGTCCTCAGCCACCTGCAAGTCCGTCCCATATTTTTTCTCTGGGTCTACCTGGTGCTCGCTTTCCCTCCAGCTTTCCTGTTGTGATCAGGTGCTCCAATTCCCCTTTCCTCATAAAATGTCCTATAAAATGTTGCCTGTCTTTTCCTAATTTTCCTTATGAATGATCTTCTTGTGTCTGTCTCCATCAAGACTGTCTCGTTTGTTTTCTTTGCTGTCCAAGGAACTCTTAACATTCTTCTACACATCTTGGCTGCCTCAATCTTGTTCTCGCTTTGCTTGTTGACTGTCCACGCCTCACAACCGTATAACAGTATCGGTTCTATGTAACATTCAAGAACTCTCTTCCTGATGTTAATTGATAGGCATTTGCTGGTAAGAATGCTTTTCGTCTTCTTGAATGCTGTTTTGGCTTGGCCGATTGTGCTGGCTATTTCTGATGTGCATCTGCCGTCTGGTGAAATAATCGTTCCCAGATATTTAAACATATCAACCTGTCTCAAGGTTGTGCCGTTTACTGTTACTTTGCATGAGGGGATATCACGTTTTTAAAAATTTTTTTTTTACTGATTACCATGACTTCAGTTAGTATCTAAAGCTATTTTTTGTGTCTATTCACGCAGAACATGGAATATGAATGTTACAGATCCTACAAGTCATATCGATGTCCTGTTGTTTATGGAAGCACAAAAACGTCCTGCAAGGCACACCCACCGAAGACGGATTACGCAGACTGTGCAGCAACATACTTTCTGCATAGTGTGGGCAAAACAACTTGCACACACGCAACATCCAACAAAAATTGTTAAGCGCAGCACCAACACCAACACCAACAACAACACCAACACGAACACCAACAACAACACCAACACCAACACCAACAACAACACCAACACCAACAACAACACCAACACCAACACCAACACCAACACCAACACCAAAAACCACCAACACCAACACCAACCCACCCAACACCAACAACACCAACACCAATACCAACACTAACACCAACAACAACACCAACAACAACACCAACACCAACACACCACACCACACAACAACAACACCAACAACACCAACACCACACCACCAACAACCAACACCAACACCAACACCAACACCACCAACAACACCAACACCAACACCACCAACAACACCAACACCAACAACACCACCACCCACCACCAACAACACCAAACACCAACACCAACAACAACATCAACACCAACACCAACACCAACACCAACACCAACACCAACACCAACACCACCAACAACACCAACAACAACACCAACACCAACACCACCAACAACACCAACACCAACACCAACAACACCAACACCAACACCAACACCACCAACAATACCAACACCAACAACACCAACAACACCAACACCAACACCAACAACACCAACAACACCAACACCAACACCACCAACAACACCAACACAACAACACCAACAACACCAACACCAACAACACCAACAACACCAACACCAACAACACCAACAACACCACAACACCAACACCAACACCACCAACAAACAACAACACCAAACACCAACAAACACCAACAACACCAACACCAACACCAACACCAACAACACCAACACCAACACCAACACCACCAACAACACCAACACCAACAACACCAACAACACCAACACCAACACCAACAACACCAACAACACCAAACACCAACACCAACACCACCAACAACACCAACACCAACACCAACAACACCAACAACACCAACACCAACAACACCAACACGTACACCAACAACAACACCAACACCAACACCAACACCAACAGCAACACCAACACCAGCACCAACACGAACACCAACACCAACACCAACACCAACAACACCAACACCAACACCAACACCAACAACACCAACACCAACACCAACACCAACAACAACACCAACAACAACACCAACACCAACACCAACAACAACACCAACAACACCAACACCAACACCAACACCAACACCAACACCAACACCAACACAACAACACCAACACCAACACAACAACACCAACAACAATAACAACACCAACACCAACACCAACAACAACACCAACAACACCAACACCAACACCAACAACAACACCAACACCAACAGCAACACCACCAACAACACCAACACCAACACCACCAACAACACCAACACCAACAACACCAACAACACCACCAACAACACCAACACCAACAACAACATCAACACCAACACCAAAACCACCAATAACACCAACACCAACACCAACACCAACACCAAAACCAAAACCACCAATAACACCAACAACAACAACACCAACACCAACAACAACACCACCAACAACACCAACACCAACACCAACACCAAAACCAAAACCAACCAATAACACCAACAACAACACCAACACCAACACCAACACCAAAACCACCAATAACACCAACACCAACACCAACACCAACCACCAAAACCACCAATAACACCAACAACAACACCAACACCAAAACCAAAACCACCAATAACACCAACAACAACAACACCAACACCAACAACAACACCACCAACAACAAAAATCTGCTTCAATCTTTACCGTAGAAAATAAAAAAATGTGTTCGTTTGTTTTTCTGGTGTGTGCGTGCATACATGTGTCCGTTCGTGCGTCTCTCTGTCTGTCTGTCTGTCTCTCTGTCTGTCAGTCTGGGAAAAAGAAAAAAATCAACATCAATAAAGAAAATAGAAGAGTAAAAAAAAAAAAGAAAAAAAGAAAAGAAAAGAAAAAGAAAAAAAAAATCTGCTTAAATCTTTACTGTCGAAAAAAAAAAGTGTTCTTCTTTTTGTTTTTCCGTTGTGTGCGTGCATGCATGCGTGCGTGCGTCTTTCTCTCTGTCTGTCTGTCTCTCTGTCTCTGTCTGTCTGTCTGTCTGTCTTTGTCTGTCTCTCTCTCTGTCTGTCTCTCTCTTTGTCTCTGTCTGTCTGTCTGTCTGTCTTTGTCTGTCTGCCTGTCTCTCTGTCTGTCTGTCTGTCTTTGTCTGTCTGTATCTCTCTGTCTGTCTGTCTCTTTGTCTGTCTGTCTGTCTGTCTTTGTCTGTCTGTCTCTCTCTGTCTGTCTGTCTCTTTGTCTCTATCTGTCTGTCTGTCTGTCTCTCTACATCACCACCATAACCACCCTTCAGCGTCCTCCTTTCATTTCTGTCAAGCAGGCCCAATGACATAGCATAATAATAAACCTTACCATCAAATGGCTTTTTATTGTCGTTACCACAGGCTGTCATTACGCTTAATGCAATACACAAAGTCCAGTAACTATAAACATCAGACTCCACTATTCAAACACTCACTCAGTGCATCAAGTGCCGTACGACTAACGAAGTAGACATTCAGTTTTTGGGTATTGGAAATAGAAAGGCCCCTCCCTAAAGATATATTTACCGACCTCTCGAAAGGTAAGCTTTATTTGAATAGATTACTTTTTTGTTTTGAGGCGGAGTTGTGTAGATGAAAAAGAAATAAATACAGAAAGAAAGACAGAAAGAAAGAAAAAGAAAGTAAGAAAAAAGAGAGAAAGAATAGATCACAGAAGATATTAATGTGAACCAACAAAAACAACAATATGGAATAGATTTTTGGTGATCCCCTACCCCCCCCCCCTCCCACCACCACT
>CM060305.1:13547499-13592499 GCA_030674185.1 Monoplex corrugatus
GTTGTTCTGAATCTTTTGAAGTCTGTCTAAAAGGTTTTTGGGGATGCCAGCTAAGAGAGAGTTGCAGTAATCAATCCTTGAAAGAACAAATGCACAAATTAGCGTTTTGGTTGCATCAACAGACAGGTAATGACGGACAGAGCTGATTCTACGTAACTCTAGATACGCTACCCTACAGATGTTTGAGATGTGTTGCTGGAAGGTCAGACTCTGATCAAGCGTAACACCGAGACTGCGAACAGTGGGAGAGAAAGGAATGTCAACGTCATTTATCAGAAGAGACTTCGGAAGAGAAGGATCATGGAGAAATTTAGTGGGACAGGCGAGTAGAAGTTCAGTCTTGTCGTCATTCAGTTGTAGTTTGTTGTGCGTCATCCAGGACTTCAGATCCGAGATACAGTCCTGCGTGCGTGTCACCAAGCCATCGAGTTCCGCCAGTGAGGCCGACTGATGAAGCTGTGTATCATCAGCGAAGCTCTCATGTGACAAGGCATGACGACTGATGACATCAGATACAGGACTGGCGTACAGCACAAACAGGATCGGTCCTAGGACCGAACCCTGTGGGACACCATACGCCAAGACAGACTCTTCCGAATACCTGGAGTTGACACACACAGTCTGAGTCCGATCAGTCAAATAAGAGTGGATCCAGGAGAGAGCAAGGTCACGTATGCCAAAAGAGTGCTGAAGCCTGTTCAGGAGAAGTGTGTGGTCTATAGTGTCAAATGCTGCGGACAGATCTAATAACGCCAGTACTGACACTCTATCATCGTCCAAGCCAAGGAGAATATCATTAACTATCTTCAAGAGTGCTGTTTCTGTGGAGTGTGCCTGCCTGTATGCTGACTGGTGCGGATTGAACAAATGATTCTGATGAAGATGCTCAAGCAGTTGTGACAAGACAATCCTTTCTACTAATTTAGACAAAAATGACAAATTTGAAACAGGCCTATAGCTCTTCAAACAATTTCTATCCAATGAGGGTTTTTTGATCAGTGGTCGAACAATGGCATGCTTGAACACAGACGAAAAAGAACCAGACGACAAAGAATCATTGACCACATGAGTAATATATGGCAAGAGCACATCAAGACATTTGCGAAGCATGGATGATGAGATAGGGTCCAGTTCACACGACTTTGGGCTCATACTCAAACATACTTTCTTCACAACCTCATCACTGACAGACTGAAAGCAGCTCAATAACGGCCCAGCATTCAAACGATCCGATACAGGCGGTGGCTGAGTATCTACAGAGTCCAGCTTCTGACGAATCAAAGCTATTTTATTGTTAAAAAAGTCCGCAAATTTCTGGGGAAGTTCATGAGCCGAGAACAAGGTTGGAACAGGCGAGGCATTCTTCTTACACAACAGTCTATTTGTTACACTGAACAACTGTTTGGCAGTTGTGCATGCAACGATTTTGGATGAGAAGAACACAGATTTGGCGCAATCAACAATGGCAGTAACACGATTACGGGCAGCCTGGAAAATCTGCCAGTGCACAGTAAGTCTGGTAGCGCGCCACTGTCTCTCCGCTCTCCTCCGCTCACGCTTGGCCACAAGCAGTTCAGGTCCCACAGCAGTGTACCATGGCGATGAGGGACGTGTAGAAACCAAACGACGGGTTGGAGGAGCGTGTCGATCTAGTGTAGCACGCAAACAACCAAAGAGTTGATCAACAGTGGGCTTGACAGGCATGTCCTTCACCACGTCGGCCTTGAAGGCCTCCATGTCGATGTCGGCGAGTCGGCGCACCTCCCTGTAGGTTTTAGGCACAGGAGGTTTGGCGAGGTTCAGATCACAGGTCACACAGAAGTGGTCTGACGCCAGGGTGTGGTCAACGACTGTAGACCTCACGAGACCGTCTTCCTCCCTGTACACCACCCAGTCCACAGTATTACCAAGTTTATGAGTTGACTCAGTCACTGACTGGCTGAGACCAAAAAGACTGAGGATATCAAGGACTTTGGACGTATAAAACTGCGAGGGGTTGTTGAAATGGTAATTGAAATCGCCCACTATGAGAAGAGAGCCAGACAGACTGTTGGCATACTCCAGGAAGTCGGGCAACTGTTCCACAAACATAGACTCAGTCAGATTGTACTTTTTCTTGGTTGGACGGCGATAGAGGCAGAAAACGTTGAGATGAGTTTGCTGGAAAGACAGAGTCAACTGAGACAGTTCAAAGGCCGTGTGAGTGAATGGAAAGTCAGAAGTGAAGGTGATGTGGGGTTGCAGTCTATCAGACACGACGAAGGCTATACCGCCGCCACACGTTGCAGTAACACGAGGGAATGAGGTGGGGGTGTAACCAGGGGGTGCTAAATCTCGGCATTTCGGCTCATCTCCAGCCCCGCGAAGCCAAGTCTCAGTAACACAGAAGATATCAACACCGTGTTCTAGAATGTAGTCATTGATGGCAGAACGTTTTTGCTTGCATGTATGTCCGACAGATTGAGCGTTGAATAACGATTGGCATACATCATCTGACCGATCAGCCTCATAGCAACCAAGAGGCACACGAACAAGATTTTGGTAGTTAATGTATGCAGTACTAGCCTGTTTCGAAGCGTCAGAGCCAGACCCAACAACAACATTTATCTTCCTCCGCTTGCGACGTCCTCCACGGTGAGAGCGGACACGGGGGAGACGGCATCCAATACCAGCATCTCTGATCGCTCCAACAACACACGGATCAAGCACAGCAGGGGACACAGACAACAGTTCGTTGCGTGTATAAGACACGCGAGTACAGCACGGCAAAGTTAAGTCAGGCGGGCGCCTGTTGAAGGCGAAGCCACCGCAGGGAGGGGTGAGCAAGGCAAGTTGCACATGAGGCGGCAGACAATGCCGCTCTGTTTGCCGCTCAAGCAAGCATGGCTGACTCTGACACACAACAAGACTTACAAAGTTTGACAGGAAAACCAGCCACACAGCACGAAGTTCCAAGGGCACCATGGCACAAAACGTACACCAGAACAAAGTCCAATCCATGACAGTTCACTCCGCACAATATCACACACGGTTCCACCACCATTCCCTCACAAATACACTTTCTTTCCAGAGCTCGTGGCTATGCTGCCTGCTAGGCGTAGCGCTTTGTCCCCATGTTCAATTCATGAGGATACAATTCTAACATCATCCAAACCTGCTAAATGATAATATAGCATCATTATCATATGTTCAATTCATGAGGATACAATTCTAGCAACATTCAAACGGCTAAATGATAATCTAGCATCATCACCATATGTTCAATTCATGAGGATACAATTCTAGCAACATTCAAACGGCTAAATGATAATCTAGCATCATCACCATAATATTATGTTCAATTCATGAGGATACATATCCATGACAGTACAATGACATTCTAAAAGCATCCCTGATTTTTCTTCTACGAGAGATGATCATTCAGTTCGTTTCTTTACGTGACATAAAGAAAGAGAGAGAGAGAGTGAGAGAGAGAGAGAGAGAGAGAGAGTGAGAGAGAGTGAGAGAGAGAGTGAGAGAGAGAGTGAGAGAGAGAGTGAGAGAGAGAGTGAGAGGTGAGAGGAGAGAGAGTGAGAGAGAGATGAGAGAGAAGTGAGAGAGAGGAGGAGAGTGAGAGAGAGAGTGAGAGAGAGAGTGAGAGAGAGAGTGAGATGAGAAGAGAGAGTGAGAGAGAGAGTGAGAGTGAGAGAGTGAGAGAGTGAGAGAGAGTGAGGAGTGAGAGGAGAGAGTAGAGAGTGAGAGAGAGTGAGAGAGTGAGAGAGAGTGAGAGAGAGAGAGAGAGTGGAGAGGAGAGTGATGAGAGAGAGAGAGAGAGTGTGAGAGAGAGGTGAGAGAGAGAGAGCGAATGAGAGAGAGTAAAGAGAAAAAGTAAAAAACGGTGGTCAACACTGATGTGATGATTTTTTAGATATCAACCCGGTGGATTTCACAGAAGCAGCCATTTTCTTCCTTCTGTCATCTTGGACATAATTGTCTCCCTTCAGAAAACCTTACAAATCATTTTCTCACACAAACTTATGTCACAACAGAACCTATGTAGACTTTTCTGCAAATGGTCGTGTGTCTGCTTCAAAGGCTTCCCTAATTTTACATTTTATTCTGTCACTGCGTTTTTCCGCAGTAATTCTAAGAAGAAGAAGAGGAAGAAGAAGAATCACGATGATTACGATGATAATAATGATAATAATAATAATAACAACAATAATGACAATAATAATACATAAAACAGCAATAATAACAAAAACAACAACAACGATAAGGATGATAATGTACTTTATTTTCTATGATACTGTAACATCTTGGAAAAGTCACAGCCACCTTAATCTGTGTTAAACATTTCAGCTTAACAACAACAACAACAATAACAACAATAACAACAACAACAAAATCAATCACACGAATAACGACTGCAATAATAAAACAACTATATGAACATAAACAAAACAGCAGCAATAACAACGATAACAACAACAATAATAACAACAGCAATAATACCGCCATTAACAACAACAACAGCAACAACAAAAACAACAACAACAGCGTTAACAATAATAACATTATGTATTGTGTGTGTGTATGTGGGTGCATGTCATAATACTTGTATATATATGTATGTATGTATGCATGTATGTATGCATGTATGTATGTATGTATACATGTATGTATAAATGTATAAATGTATGTATGTATACATATATGTAAAAATGTATGTATGCATGTATGTATATATGCATACATATATGTATAAATGTATGTAAGTATGCATGCATGCATGATGTATGCATGTATGTATGCATGTATGTATGTATGTATGTATGTATGTATGTATGTATGTATGTATGTATGTATGTATGTATGTATGTATGTATGTATACGATATGTACGTACATTTGTTGTTCGTCCGTCGTGATCGACGATGACCAAGGAGCATCACGATTCATGTGTCCGGCTGTGACTGATGAGGCCGATTCGTGCGCGGAAGGCTCGGCCGCAGATGAGACACGTGTTCTGCTGGATTGTGGACTTCGGAGTTGGCTCGGGATTTACGCAGCTCTCGTTTCTTTTGTGCGCCACTGATCCTGCTTTGTTCGTAGGAGGCGGCACCTTCGCCAACGCAGCTTCTCCATGATGAGCGGTCTTGTGTAAGGGCCTCCCATGTCTTGGTGTCGATACCGAAATTTTTCAGGGACGCTTTAAGTGTGTCCTCGAAGCGCAGCTTTGGCCTTCCTCGCGAGCGTATGCCGTGTGCTAGCTCACCATAGAGCAGTCTCTTCGGGAGACGCGTGTCTTGCATACGCACGATGTGTCCGGCCCATCTGAGCAGGGTGTGAATGCTAGTCATTCCGGCCTGATCGAGGACATCTGTGTCAGGTATTCTATCCTTCCATGTGATCTTCAGGAGCTGTCTGAAGCAGTTGATGTGGAATCGGTTGAGTTTCTTGGCATGGCGCTCGTATACGGTCCATGTCTCACAGGCATACAGAAGGGTTGGCAGAACCACTGCCTTGTATACCTTCAGCTTGGTGGACAGTTTGATACCTCTCCTGTCCCATACCGATACCCTGAGGCGTCCGAAAGCTGAACTTGCTTTGGCAATGCGTGTATGTATGTATACATGTATGTATAAATGTACAAATGTATTATGTATGTATGTATGTATGTGCACGTACATATCGTATACATATATACATATACGCACACAGTAGGCGAGGGAGAGGTCGAAAAATTACTGTACATATATTATGATCTTTTGGTATATTTTAAATTGAACATTTTGAGAAAATTAATCGTGTTGGTCATCCAAAACTGACCCTATATTTTCTACACATTAGTTTCCTCCACAGAACTCACTGCCCAAGCTGCCAGTGCCGGACCTGAAGCAGACAATGGACAAGTACCTGACTATACTGAGCACAGTGGTCAGCCAGAAGGAGCTGGACACGACCACACAACACGTACAACAGTTCATCAAGCCAGGAGGATGGGGACACAAGCTGCAGCAGTATTTGATCAAACGACAGATGGAAACTGATAACTGGGTGAGGTCACTTTGTAGCGTGAGACGGTCGTTTCTTGTGTTACTGTGCATTTTCATAATTATTGTATTATTTCATACAAGAGTCATTTTCATACAATGAAATCATAAGTACATGAGGATGTGAGTTACGTTGTATTGTTTCATACTAGAGTCATTTTGACGTCATTTTCATACAGTGAAATCATAAGTACATGAGGATGTGAGTTACGTTGTATTGTTTCACACTAGAGTCATTTTGACGTCATTTTCATACAGTGATATCATAAGTACATGAGGATGTGAGTTACGTTGTATTGTTTCATACTAGAGTCATTTTGACGTCATTTTCATACAGTGATATCATAAGTACATGAGGATGTGAGTTACGTTGTATTGTTTCACACTAGAGTCATTTTGACGTCATTTTCATACAGTGAAATCATAAGTACATGAGGATGTGAGTTACGTTGTATTGTTTCATACTAGAGTCATTTTGACGTCATTTTCATACAGTGATATCATAAGTACATGAGGATGTGAGTTACGTTGTATTTTTCATACTAGAGTCATTTTGACGTCATTTTCATACAGTGAAATCATAAGTACATGAGGATGTGAGTTACGTTGTATTGTTTCACACTAGAGTCATTTTGACGTCATTTTCATACAGTGATATCATAAGTACATGAGGATGTGAGTTACGTTGTATTGTTTCATACTAGAGTCATTTTGACGTCATTTTCATACAGTGATATCATAAGTACATGAGGATGTGAGTTACGTTGTATTGTTTCATACTAGAGTCATTTTGACGTCATTTTCATACAATGAAATCATAAGTACATGAGGATGTGAGTTACGTTGTATTGTTTCATACTAGAGTCATTTTGACGTCATTTTCATACAGTGATATCATAAGTACATGAGGATGTGAGTTACGTTGTATTGTTTCATACTAGAGTCATTTTGACGTCATTTTCATACAATGATATCATAAGTACATGAGGATGTGAGTTACGTTGTATTGTTTCACACTAGAGTCATTTGACGTCATTTTCATACAGTGATATCATAAGTACATGAGGATGTGAGTTACGTTGTATTGTTTCATACTAGAGTCATTTTGACGTCATTTTCATACAGTGAAATCATAAGTATGTTATTGTGTGATTTCACATTGTACCATTTTTTGGCATCGATGTTAAGTCCAACGCTGTTCACATCTTTGCTCATATCACTGACTGGAGTCCTGAACGTGAAAAGCTAGTGCAGCATTGTTGTCTACGAAGTCCAAATCGGAAAGGCGTTACACCTCATACCGCCGGATGCCTTTCCCTTCGAAGGCTTTCTTCATAACCCAGTCTGTGGCCAGCGCAAAGAGGACCGGTGACAAGATGCGGCCTTGATGAACCCCTGCCAGCACATTAAACCAGGCAACATTTATAGGCCATTTTATGAGGAAAGGGGAATTGGAGCACCTGGTCACAACAGGAAAGCTGGAGGGAAAGAGAGCACCAGGTAGACCTAGGGAGAAGATAATTGACGGACTTGCAGAATGGCTGAAGACAGAGAGGGTAGAAGAGGTGCTTGAGGCAACAAGGGATAAAAACAGATGGAAGGCCATGATCGCCAACGCCATGTGGCAAGGCACTTGATGAGTAGTAGTAGTAGTAGTAGTAGTAGTAGTAGTAGTAGTAGTAGTAGTGGTAGTTGTAGTAGTAAAACTAAGAAGAAGAAGAAGAAGAAGAACAACAACAACAACAAGAATCACGATGACGATGATTACGATGATAATTATAATAACAATAATAATGACAATAATAATACATAAACCAGCAATAATAACAAAAACAACAATAACGACAAGGATAATAATAATACTTTACTTTCTATAATATTATAACATCTTTGAAACGTCACAGCCGCTTTAAATCTGTGTTAAACTTTCAGCTTAACAACAACAACAACAACAACTCAATCAATAACGCTAATAACAACTGCAACAATAAAACAAACTATAAGAACAACAACAAAACAGCAGCAGCAGCAGTTGTAACCAGAGTAGCAACAAGAACAAGAACAACAACTACAACAACAGCAATAACAACGATAACAACAACAATAAAAACAACAGCAATAACACCGCCATCAACAACAGCAACAGCAACAATAAAAACAACAACAACAACAACAACAAAAACAGCAGCAGCATTAACAATAACATTATCTATGTATGTGGGTTGCGGGTGATTTTTTTGTAATATATGTATATGAATGTGTATGTATTATGTATGTATGTATGTATGTATGTATGTATGTATGTATGTATGTTGCTGGACCATCTTCCGTCCTAACACAGCATCTTGCGCGGCTATAAATGTTTTTGGCCCTTAATTACTTTAAGTGGAATGTCATAGATTCGCACTATCTTCCAAAGTGATGGTCTGTGATGCTGTCAAAGCCTTGGTGAAGTCAATGAAGGTGATAGCCAGGAGGACTTGGAACTCTGTGCAGCTTTCAACAATACGGCGTCGCTTATCGATCTGTTCTGAGCATGAGCGTGTGGGGCGGAATCCTGCTTGCTGTTCTATGAGCTCTAAGTCTACAACGTCTCGCATTCTATTTAAGGTACGCTGACAAGACAGTGACCTCTTTTCAATGTATCATATTTGATTGGGTTGCCTCTTTCGGGGAATGCAAATTATAACTGTTTTTCCAGTCATCAAGCACTTCGCCAGAGATCCACGCCTGGTTGCAAAGAGTGCACATCCACTTGGCAACACAATCTCCACCTGCCTTCAGCGCCTCCGATGTGATGTCATTGATACTAGGGGAGTTGTTGTTTTTAGGGATTTTGATGGCGTTTCTCACTTCCTCTTCGGTGAAGTTCTCCGTGTTGATGGGTGGTAACTCTGGAGGATCTTCAAAGTCTGCTGGTGAAGCTGTTTTAGGGTGATCAGTACCTCTATGAAGTGCTCTTCCCACCATGCACGTTTTCCCTCCCTTTTGGACAAGAGTGTGCCATCTTTCGCCCTTACTTGTCTGGAACTATCTTTGGTGCTGCCAGTGATCTTTGTGATCAGGAGAACGGCTCTCATGTCGTTACTGGGTGCTGAATTTTGGGCCTCACTTGCCTGGTTTCGAGCCACATGAGCCCTTTCTGTGCACTGCGCTTCACCCTCTGATCTTTCTCAGAATTATATATATATTCCTTTTCCAAGATCAGAGAGGATTTTTTGTATTAGGCACAACCTATTTAAATTGGCCATACCTCTCACATTCATATTTTTCAATTCATTTAATAATTTGCGTTTATCTATCTATCTATCTATCTATCTATCTATCTATCTATCTATCTATCTATCTATCTATCTATCTATCTATCTATCTGTCTGTCTATCTGTCTATCTATCTATCTATCTATCTATCTTCTCATAATATCTGTCTTCTGCATGTATCTTCTATATATCTATATTATATATTATCTTCTATCTGCATGTATCTGTCTATCTATCTACCTATCTAGTATATCTATATATTATTATTATTATCTATTATATATATATATACTACATGTGAAAAAACAAGCCGACGTAAAATATCCAATTTCGGGGTACACCCTTCCTAGGCACTTTGGCACATACAAGAGAATATCTCGTAAGCTAGTTTCTCATATACATATATTGTATTTTGTATATAATGTATATGTGTATATAAAAATAAAAATATGTATACATATGTGTGGTATGGTAGTAAGCATATGTTATTATATATATTTATAATATATATATATATATATGCGTGTGTATATGCTTTCATTCATACGCTCTACAAGTGTATCAGTCTGCTAATTTGCTACATTTAGTCTGTGGACTGTCCTCAGGATAAAACAACAACAATATGGCAGGCCTCTTTTATATTGTAGAATTCATCTTACTTCCTCCACAACATTGCATTTGTCTCCAGAGTATGCGTATGTCCAAATCAACGCGTAAATCCTACGCGCTCACAAGAAGAGAAGATGGAAGAAGAAGAAGAAGAAAAGAAACACGAAGTTAAGTGCCTCTTTAATTTTTCCTGAAGAATATCTCACGATTAGTAATCAGTTTCAAAGACAAATCCATTGTTCCAGGCTTATGATTGGTGGATACGTGCCATGTATCTTGATGGTAGATATCCTCTTCCATATGATGTCAGCCCTGGTGTTACATATGATAAAAGACACTTCGCCAACAACGAAGAATATCTGCGGTAAGCTGTTTCTCAGTTTTTCATCTATGGATGTGTGCGCTTATGCTTTGTTCCTTTTCTTTTTAAAATAGGATTAACAATATAAGTTTATAAGAATTTACACAAGTCTACGCCGTTTTCCAATTGATCAAATCTGTGTGTGCGAGTGTACATGTTGAGTGTGTGTGTGTGTATATTTGTAGGCGAGCGTGTGTGTGGTGTGTATGTGTGTGTGTGTGTGTGTGTGGTGTGTGTGTGTGTGAGTGTGTGTGTATGTGTGCACTTGTGTGTGCGTGTATGTGTGTGTGTGTGTATGTGTGTGTGTGTGTATGTGTGTATGTGTGCGTGTGTGCGTGTGTGCGTGCGAACGTGCGTGCGTGTTCGTGTTAATCAACAAAAGAATTATTGTTCAAAGTCATCATTTTATCCCGGAATCTATTATGTAAATTTTATTGTGCATTTTTGATTTACTGTTTGAATACTTGGCAGATTGTGTACAATTACAATACAACTCGTCTAGAGTGAGTAATACACTTCAATTCTTTTTATTTTATTTGTGTGTGTGTGTGTACGTGTGTGTGTGTGTGTGTGTGTGTGTGTGTGTGTGTGTGTGTGTGTGTGTGTGTGTGTGTTGTGTGTGTGTGTGTTTGTGTGTGTGTGTGTTGTTTGTTTGTTATTGGTCATACCCTGACTTCTATTGCAGGAGGGGCCTAGCTGGCATAGAGAAGGGTACCAGCCTTTTAATCTGTCTGCACAAGTTCGAGCCTAAATTTTTAAAAAAGCTTTCTGCTTCCTGTCCACCAGCTGTGAAAGGGTACCTGACCCTGCTCAGGATTGAGAAAGAAAAAACAAGATACAAGATACAAGAGGAGTTCACCACTGCCCTCATAATGCTGACCCCATAGAAAAAGTCGAGGTGTCAGTCACCTCACTCCTCAACGACATCCACCAGGACTGTTAGAGGACTTTTACTGGTCTGTCACCTTGTCAAAGGCTTTAATGGCCTCAGTTTCAGTTTCAATTTCTCAAGATGACGTCTCCGCGCTCGGAATGAATTTCATACGCACTAACGCCATAGGTATTATGTGATGGAGAAGATCCAGAATGATCACGGCACAAGCCTTAAGCCTGCATCTAAACCCACAGGCTGGCCAGGTCCTGAGGTCCTACCTGGATAGTTCCACAACCCCGGGTCGCAGGGGAGTGAGGTGGCAAAGACCTCAGCTTTTCCCGGGGCCAGCACCACGAGGGCGGCGCCCACCCCCTCTCCCTCGCTTCAAATTCATGTCTTATTCACATTTTTTACCAAGACTTCTGCAAGACAAGAAGGCTAATTAGTCTCCAAGACGTGGGACTTGGGAAATCAACCTATCTCTCCAATGTTTTATACCAAGGCAGCCAGGCAATGCCATGCTCTTCGCGATTTTCAACTGCCATGGGATCTTTAGCGTACACAGCCAGAGGGAACACGGGTCCGACCGGTTTTTTGTCCTCTTCCGAAGGACTGGAAGTTCAGTTCGATTTTCCTGTCAAACTGAGCGGAAATGTCGAAGCCCATACAGAGAGTGAACCCTGAAACTTCGTGTTTAGTTATTGACATGCGAACGTCTGAACCATTCTGCCACTCTTCTCCCTATGGCTTAACAAGACAGCTTGTTGCGTTTCTGTATGACAGTTTCTATATTACACGTTTGCATTTCAGTCACGCATCAAGGATTACACTGGGGATCTTTGATCTGAAGAAGATCACTGACAGGTGAGTGAGTGGGTGCTGACTGTGTGGTGTGTTCCAATACAGAACCCAGTGCCATGTTTATAAAGCTCCTCTTATGCAGTTAAACTCGTGCTGTATTCGTTTTAAAAATATTATGTTGTTTTGCAAATACTGAACTCCTTGTACAATGAAGAGTCCAGTTACTTGATTGCCCAGTTTTCTGTGGCATGTTCTTAGATATACACTCCCTTCAAAAGCTCCCAGCTGTATGTCTCTTTCCTCTCGATTGCTTCACAAATGTTTATGCTCATTGATATTTTAGTGTATGTGTCTGACTGTTGTACCGCATTACTGTATTAAAATCACAACGTTTATGCTGTTTGTAAAGTGCAATGAACATTTTCTGACATAAATGTTTGTGGTCTATAAATGGAATTATTATCATCATTATTACAACGGCATCACAGAAAGGGGAAGCCTGCTGCACGGGCAACAGCAACTTCTCTTTATACCGATCTCGTCCAGGTCGTATTTGTGACCCCCCCCCCCCCCCCCCATGAAATCAGTCAACTAGCATTTTGGGCATTTTGAGATATACATATCACTGGAAAGTGTACATTCTGCTGATTATTTTGGTACTTGAATAAAGCTTGTACCAAAAACAAAACAAAATGTAGAAGTTATGTATGTTTAAAGTCATTTAGTTGTATGACGGCCATTTTGAGAAAACGGCCTCTAAAGTTTTTGTGTGCTCTCCTACACATTTTCCTTAAATTTCTTTATTTGGTGGCTTTGACCCAGTTTGTTTCTAATTTTCGCTGTCATTATCTGAAAGGTGCACCAAAGAGCTTTCCATCAGTATATTACATGTGAGGGCACTGTACAGGTTACCATTCATAATAAGAGACAAAAATAGGTACTTTTGGTCGGAAATTGCGTTCTTTCTGCTGCGATCTGTGTATTAAAATACCGATTTAAATTGAGTAATAATATTTTTTCAAGAAAAAAATTTCTGTGGGAGATAGATTATAGTCTACAGAAATCAATTTTGAGAAAAAGTCAAAAACATCCCAGATAGACCTCAGTCACCTTTTCAGCTCATAGTGCTGTTCGACTGACTACGAGTTAAGACTGATTTCGTGGTGGGAGGTCACATTTGTCCTCAGTAGTATGTATTGTGGTCATTATCTCCGCCTGTCACGCAGGATCCGACTTTACTTCCAGGCCGGGGATATTTAATTTTTGTCTATTAGCTCAGTAATCAGAGTGCCATGCTCACAACACAGAAGCTGTGGGTTCAACCCTCAGTCGGGCCACGGGTTTTACATGGACTGGCTATTTTGGCTGTCGTGGACTGAAGATCTGATATCTCGAGTTCAATCCCCGCCCGCAACATTAAAAATCGGCCAGTTCGCCCGCCCTTGTCATCTTTCTTTCATTCTGGTGGTGTCAGCTTAATCTTTCCCTCGACTTCCCACTCCCCATGTCCACACCCACCTCCCCATGCCCCCACACCACCTCCCCATGTCCACCACCACCTCCCCATGTCCACACCACCCCCCATGTCCACACCACCTCCCTCCAACTGCTGTCCACACCACCTCCCATGTCATGTCACACCACTCCATGTCCACACCACCTCCCCATGTCCACACCACCTGCCATGTCCACACCACCTCCCATGTCCACACCACTCCCATGTCCACACCACCTCCCCATGTCCACACCACCTCCCCATGTTCCACACCACCTCCCCACTTGTCCACACAGCCACCTCCCCAGTCGTCCACACACCACCTCCCCATGTCCACACACTCCCATGTCCACACCTTACCATGATGGTGTAGATCTGTGCACAGGGTCAGGCAGTCTGCTGTGTAATTGCTGACAGACTTAGATGGAGCGCCTATGGGACTGACCATGTGGGATGAGTCCTTTTGGAACAAACTCCAAACCCCAAACTATGTCCAGGCTTTTATGCTGGAAACATCTATCCAGCGGTAAAACTTCAGAAAGGGTGGAAGATGTGCTTGCGGCAACAAGGGACAGATGCATATGGAGGGCCATGATCGCGGCAGGGCACACGATGATGATGATGTCTAGTCCTGGTGATATTCCAATTTTCAATTGACTGACAGCTGCTGTCACTTCGCTTATTAAGACAGGTTCTGGTTCGGGATACTGAAAATCAAGACAGGGAGTACATCGTGGATTTGTTGCTGTGGTGTCATGGAATAAATTTTGACATATTCATGTCATCTTGCATGAATGTCTTCTGTCTCGGTTAAAGTGGCATCGTCTCAACTGTTGATACGCAGAGTTCGTGGTTGAAATTTGGTTGTTTTCACTTTCTTGATTTGATTTTCTTTCTGTACTGTAGTCAGATATTTTGGTACGTTCTTACTTAAGCCACACTTTCTTTTGTTGTCTTACTTTAGTTTGTATTTCTGTTTTCAGTTGTTGTTTTTTATCTCCTTTTTGGTTCTTTTGCGTCAGTCTTGGAACTTTTCTTGTTTTTCTGCTCATTTTTAAAAAAATTATCTTTTCGTTTTTAATCCTTTTTTATGCATGGTGGCACCGTCTTTTACAGACAGACAGACAGACAGAAACAGACAGACAGACAGACAGACATACAGACAGACAGAAAGACAGACAGCCAGTACATACATACAGACAGACAGACAGACAGAAACAGACAGACAGACAGACAGACAGACACAGATGAGACACGACCGCAGTGGCACTGTCTTTTACAGACAGACAGACAGACAGACAGAAACAGACAGAAACAGGCAGACAGACAGACAGACAGACATACAACAGACAGACAGAAATAGACAGAAACAGACATACATACATACATACATACATACAGACAGACAAACAGAAACAGACAGACAGACAAACAGAAACAGACAGACAGACAGACAAAAATACAGACAGACAGACACAGATGAGACACGACCGCAGTGTTAAATGTGAAGTAGTAGCGTGGTTTAGCAATGAGTTAGAGATCACTCATTTCTATCTAATTGCACAAGTTCGAATCTGACTCGGGGAGAAAGGGGAGGGGAGAACTTTGTGTGTGCAGCCTGTCGTATACCCAGCTGTGAATTGGTACTTGACCCTGTACAAAGTTGTGAAAGTCGAAGCAGCGAGGGAGAGGAGATTGGCATCACCTGTATAATGGAAGCTCCGAAAAAAAAACTGACCCAAGTGAGTGATGAGGTCTATGTCACCTCATTCCCAAAGACCTCAGCTTTATATGACAATGGGTGGCACAATAGTGTGGCGACTTGCTTTCATCGGAGAAAATAAAACCGTTGATTTTGAAGCAGAATAAATTCCGTTGTGACAACAGAAAACAAACGAAATCAAACAAAAGAATTGCATGGTATATCCAATCGAATCCAAATCTTGACCTGTATTTTACTATGTGGACAGTGGCAGACTACCAGTGATAATGGTGGGCAAGGAGAAACGTCCTATATGCATGGAGCAACACTATACCATGTGGACCACTAGTAGAAGGCCGGGCATTCCCAGCGATGTTCACGTCAACAACCCGACAATACCTCACCAACCCCGCTACGTGGTTGTGGCCTGTAGAAACCAGGTACTGCTTGTCTCAATTTGAAAGCTTTGGTTTTTTCCCCTTTCTTCTTCTTCTTTTTTTTTTAAGCATTTTGATCTTATCTTTCTTGGGTACATGCATGCACACTGTTTTTGCCCACGTTGTGCAGGCAGTAGGCCGTTGCACAGTCTTCATTCACCGTCTTCGATGGGCGTGTATTCTGGATATTGTCATGTTTTCATAAGCCATCAGATATTGACATGACCTAACCAGTCGCCATGGTGTAGTGGTTAGCGCAACGGGCTACCGACTGGAAGGTTGTGGGTTCGAATCCCCATCAGTCCCTTCAAAAATCGTTGTGGGATTTTTTGGTTCTAACTGGCTCCTACCCAGAGCTGGGCGTGCTATGGGCTCATTGGGAAGACTGGGACCACACAGTTGAGTCTCATCCCCTTCACAGATGCGTCATTAAGGATGTTGCTCAAATCTTCTGACCAGCAACGCAGGTGTCTGTATCTCTCGGGACTGGTTGACGCCAGGATATATTATGATGGTAAGCGTAGAGTACAGCCCTGTCACGTAGTTTCAATCCTAGATGGAACTCCATAGCATCATGCTAATCGTCCTCATCGACATCATCATCATAGCATTGTAAAAAATTGTTCCAGCTTCCGTGGCCAGTAAGGCGGGGTAGAAAATGGTACTAAAACAAACAACACTGACACGACCTGATGATGATGGACTCTCCTATCGACCCCACAAATAACTGGGCATACTGGTCGTTTATCACCTGAGATAGATCTTCATCTGGAAAACAAGGCTGATCCTGGAGGCACATGTTCTTCCTTACGATCTGCGAGGGCAGGAGTCCTGTGACCCTGGGTTCTGCCTCTGCTGGTCCTGCCTGTTGAATAGCAGCTGTTCCGCGCTGTTCAAGTATGAATACACCCTGCATGCTCTGCGGTGGCCAGCTTACTCTTTTATGGGCAAAGTCTTTTTATTACTGGTGTTAATGCTACAGTTCATGAAGTTGGTGACGGTATCCTTGCTTCATTTTTCACTCAGGATGGGATTGGCGTGTTGTGTCCAACGATGCTGGCATTCCATAAGTAAAAAACCTCCGCTCTGCCTCCGATCCTCTGACTTTTCGCTTTCCACGCACCAAGCTCAATACCTATGGTCCACGAGCCTTCTCTGTTTCTGGTCCACTTTCCTGGAACAAACTTCCTCTCTCTGTCCGTCAGCAACCTACTTTTGTCTCCTTCAAGTCCGCTCTCAAAACTCACCTTTTCTCCTCTGCATAAAATCCTGACCTCACTCATCCCCCCTCTGTAGCCTGTCTCCACTCGGAGGGGAATCACATTGTAATTTATATTTGTATATAATATGCTCTCTATAATTTTCCATTGCTTTTATTCTTTTTCCCCATTTATAGCCATGTGTGCGTGTGTGTGTGCGTGTGTGTGCGCGCGTGCGTAAGTGTATGTTCAGCGCTTAGATTTGATTTTTATCGAGATTTTGCGCTATATAAATATTGTAATTATTTATTATATTATTAAAAAACTCAAACTTGGCAAACAACCCTTCTTTAGAACCTGAAGCCTAGACCCACGATCTTTCCACGTGGTGTTGTAAATCATGCACAGACATTTTCGGTGGAACTGTTCCAACGATTGGATGTGCCGTAGATACGTAACCCAGGGGTCGTAGTTGCATTCTTTATAGCCAGCCTGATGCTGATTTATCACAACTTCTCTGTCATCCTTCCAAAGGCAGACTGGAAGTCCAACATCTTACTCACTTGGCTACCGCACCTGCCAAGTTTAATCTGGCCAAAGGAGATTCCTTGTGCTTGGACTGTTCCATACACCAACAAAAAGAATAAAAGTAGGCAGGTGGGGATACACAGAGTCTCATAGCATTAAAATGGGTTTTAGAGGAAGATTAGTCCGCGGGCGACCCGCGTCAGCGAGATGGCCGTAGTGGGGTGCCGCGGTACCAGGGAGAACTGTCGAGGAGCTTCCCCTCCGGACCGCAGAGTGGTCGGTGGTCGGAAGAGACGCGAACGTCGTGCCCCTCAATCACGTCCTAGGGGTGGGGTGGGGTTGGGGCGGTTTTTGTGGGCGACAGGATTTCCCCGCTGCCGACAAGATCTCTTCGTCCCGCCCGAAACTTAGAGGAAGGAGGTGGTAGAAACCTCATCAAGTTCGGGTCTGTTGTTTGATGATGGGTCCCACTCTGGTTTTCAGAAAACTACAGTATAACTTATCAAGTGATTTTATATAGAAAAAAGGTTGATTTTCATGATCACTTATGCTAAGCGAATGTATGGTTGATTTCAATGATCACATGTGTTAAATGTGTTTTTATTTGTGTATGTGTTTATTCATTTATCTATTCATTTATGTATATATTTATCGCTGTCATGTGCAGTTTTACAAAGTGGATGTGGAGCAGGATGGCGTGACGCTCAGTGAGAGTGAGATGTACTCACAACTAAAAAAAGTGCAAACAGCAGCAGAATCAAACAGTGCAGGGTCTCCTCCAGTGGGTGTCCTCACCACATCGAACCGGTCCACTTGGGCTGAAGCCAGGGACAGGCTGGTCACAGGTTTGCCTTTCTTTTGATTTGTCTGTGGTTTGGCATAGGATTTCTTGAGACTTCGAGTAAGAGAACAATTGTGCATATTGATACTGTTGCAGGACTGACCTGATCGGAACTATGAATGATAAAAATAAAAAAGGTACTGTGATTGTTATTTTTGTTTAGAGCCCAGCCGACTGCGTAGAGCCATATGAGGACTATAAACTGTTTCAAAACATACTACTTCAACAAAGAAAAAAAAGAAAAGAAACTGAAGTACATATATTATTGCATTTGCACACATAATCTAAGGAAATGACTTTGGCGTTGACGACTTTGTCCAATGTCTTACACATGGGATTTAAAAAATATACCTGAATACAAACTTAAACACAACTAAGGACACTGAAACACATGTAAAATCGGGCTGAATCACCTAGAATTGCTTCTGCATATTCATTTCCCTAGAGCCTAAAATGCACTCAAATACACGTACCCAATTATCAATCGTAAGAAAAAGTACGTAAGACTTTATCGAACGCATACAGGTGAATGGACCAAGCAAGGCAGGAAATGACAGGAAGAAATGACAGTAAGCAAAGGAATAAGGCAGAAACAAACAGAGTAACAGAAAAGAGGAAATTTCTAGCACAGAATTTCCAGAAGGTGGGTATATTATTTATACTGAAAGAACCCCCGGCATCCCCACGGGGGGTAATAAAAAGTAAAGAAGTCACCATTACATCTCTTCGTAGAACATAGATATACTCCTCTTGGATTACGTGGAGTACACATGTCATGCATTATTAATAATACTAGTCCTCATTTTCATTAGCGTTGTTGTCTTGTTCTCATCTCAGAGAGAGGGTTAATCTTGAATACGACGTAAGGGTGCGTTCACACCACACCCAGGCAGTTGTTGTCAGCATTGTTGTCAGGCAGTTGTTGTCAGGCAGTTGTTGTCAGGCAGTTGTTGTCAGGCAGTTGTTGTCAGGCAGTTGTTGTCAGGCAGTTGTTGTCAGGCAGTTGTTGTCAGGCAGTTGTTGTGTCAGGCAGTTGTTGTCAGGCAGTTGCTGTCAGGCAGTTGTCAGGCAGTTGTTGTCAGGCAGTTGTTGTGGCGTTGTCAGGCAGTTGTTGTCAGGCAGTTGTTGTCAGGCAGTTGTGTCAGGCAGTTGTTGTCAGCAGTTGTTGTCACGGCAGTTGTTGTCACGCAGTTGTTGTCAGGCAGTTGTTGTCAGGCAGTTGTTGTCAGGCAGTTGTTGTCAGGCAGTTGTTGTCAGGCAGTTGTTGTCAGGCAGTTGTTGTCAGGCAGTTGTTGGCAGGCAGTTGTTGTCAGGCAGTTGTTGTCACGCAGTTGTTGTCAGGCAGTTGTTGTCAGGCAGTTGCTTTCAGCCAGTTGCCGTCAAGAAGTTGCTCTCAGGCAGTTGCTGTTTGCCAGTTGCTCTCAGGCAGTTGCTGTTTGCCAGTTGCTGTCAGGCAGTTGCTGTTTGCCAGTTGCTTTCAGACAGTTGCTGTTTGCCAGTTGCTGTCAGCCAGACCCACTAACACTGTTCATACAGAACTCGGCTAATTCCCATCAGCTAGGCAGGGAAACATTGCACACGCCAAGCTGAAAAAAATTTCCTTTCGTGACTGAGGAAAAGAAAACTAGAATGGAACCATGATCACAAAATAAGTGTACATCTCATTCACATTTGCAGCAAACGTAAATGATACTGGCGTATCAGAGTGCCCAACTCCCTATCGAACTCTCACCCATTGATTAACAATGGCGTAAACAGACGATACAACTTGTGTGTCTTTAGTCAGTATGCTTTGCTATTTGTCTTGGACAAGTTTAATTTGATTTTAAAGCCTCTGCATCCACAACTATGCATGGCTCATATACAAATGTATTCAATATTGTATTGTATTTAGGACTTGTTCTGTCATATCTGTTTAACTCAACAGATCTACAACGACTTGTTCCACAGCTGAATAAAAAAATTTGACATCAAAAGTTTCAACATTTTAATTTGTTTTATAGTAACAATGTTTGTATTTATGTAAATCATGTCACGTTGTAACTGTGTAACACTTATTCAGAAAATCCGGTTTCAATCCATGAAATTGGGAACATGTGTCCTAGGCCACTGGCATGTGGATGAATGAATGTTTGATAACACCACGTACAGTTTTAGCAGGTACGTGGGGAGATGAATACATATAGTCCCAGTCACAGCTGTCCTGCTTTCGACGATGTTAGACTATTCAGTTTGCTAATAGCATGTTGTATATGAGCACTCTGATGCACGGCTACAACTAAAAATAACGTTAACTCTATTATCGCCTGGAATGTTCCAGCTGAAATCTTCCATCGACGAAAGTTAATCTGTTATAATTCCTGGCAGGTTTAAACGCCTGATAATGTAATATCATATAGGCTAATGTACATGGAGGTTGTAGCTATTCGGTCCCTGTTTTGTCAAATTTAATCTTCAAATGAAATCAAGTATTGATTGGGAAATCATTTACAGCCAATGGGATCCATTTATTTGAAAATTACTCCATTCAATTAGGGATAATCGGGTTCAGTTATTTGGCAGTTTCTTAATAATAAGTCCATTTACTACGGCCAAACAGATTCAATTATTTAGTACCATTACGTGAAAGTAATGCCATTCAATTTGGGCCAATCATGTTCAGGTACAATCATGTTCAAGTACCTGAAAACATTTCCAACACGCTTGTTTCCCAACTGAGTACACATTGACAAGGCATAGTATTGCACACCTGTTGTCCCTGCTGGGGATTCAAATCGCAGAATCTCGGGAAAGGAGCAGCCTAGAGCAGGGAAGAACCTTTTTCATTGAGAATGACGAGAGCTATTCATTGTAGTATACACACAGACTGAACAATTACGACCGCTACCCACGGTAGCAAATAAACAGAGATTGATGATTCCCTGTTGACGACCGCTATCCAGAGTAACGAACAGAGATTGAAATTGCCTGTTAACGACTACTGCCCAAAGTAAGGAATGAACAGAGATTGAACTGTGCTGTTGACGACCGCTATCAAATGAAGGAAACGAATATAACAGTTAAGAATGTGTGAGCCCTCTCCATAAACATGTTGACCTTACATGTTTAAGGTGAAAGGTGTCTAAACTGTCATCGTAACATGTACAACGTCATCTCTTTCACTTCACTCTGAGCAGAAACAGCCAGTCTCACGTGCAGTACCATCATCTTTTGTTGCTGTCACTGCAGCACTGTCTTCTTCTATGGAAGATGTTCATGTCTTCCGGAGATGAACATGCAAATAAAATGTAGGAACCAGCGGCCTGGCTTTATGTGTGCTCTGACCTAATCTGACCTTACTGCTTTTCGTACTTGGCGCTGCACGCAGGATCAGGGGCTGAAAGACCAACATCAGAAAAGACAAAAAAGAAAAAGGCCACAGACAGGTTGACCAAGTTGCCAAAAATGACGTCTATATCACAGCTGTTTGTAAGCTGTCAGCTGATGAAAGTGCAGCAGCCATTGATGACTTTATTCGGGAGGCCCGTCTAATTTTATAACTAGAGCCCTGGTAATGCTGTGGTAGCCTCGGCTATAATTATCATTGGACGGCCTGTCTCGTCACGAGATTATCTGGCTGTCAGCAACACTGGCAGACACTCCTTGCAAGATCCTGACCATTATCCAGGACATATAATTATCATTGGACGGCCTGTCTCGTCACGAGATTATCTGGCTGTCAGCAACACTGGCAACACTCCTTGCAAGATCCTGACCATTATCCAGGACAACTAGGATGACCAGCAGGATTCCACAATTCTTTCTGCCACTTTCCACGGGAAGCAGCAGGGAATGGGAGAGATTGTCACCGAGTATGCAACCCATCTACGCTTACTCTGAACGAAGGCCAACAGAACAACAGAGGTGAAACTGTCACTGATGCAGCTTTCTGACTTTCAAGAAGGATGTCCAGCGTTACATGTAAGCCCATCCAGGCACCACTTTCAGGGGCGCCAAAAAGGAGGCCCAGTGACAGATTCATGAAGACAACATTGCTGACAACAACATGGTACAGCCGATGGCAGCCGACGAGAGCTTTGTCTCTTCTGTTTGCCATCAGAGTTTTGTCTGTGTATTGTGTTCGTCATCACACAATAAAAATATTCCACTGAAATTCTGTTTTTCAATGGAATATTGTCAGTGTATGCTGTTTTTTTATTATTAGAATATTGTAAGTGTTGCATTTGTCATTAGAACGTTGTCAGTGTTTGTCATCAAAATCTTGTCAGTGTTGTGTTTGTCATAACAGTCATGTCGGTGTGCATCATTCGGGTATCGTCAGTGTATATCAATAACGTATTGTTAGTGTTTGTCATTAGAATTCTGTCAGTGTTTGTCATCAGAATCTTCTCTGCGTTTGTTATCAGAATGCTATCAGAATTTATCAGAATATTCTCAGTTTATCGTCAGAATGCTCTCAATCTTTATCATTAGAATGGTCTCAGTGTTTGTCATCAGAATATTGTCAGTTTGTCATCATTATATTGTCACTATTGTGTTTGTTGTCGGAATGTCCTTGGTGTTCTACAGGTCATCCTAATATTGTGTGCTTTCTTTTTGCCACCAGAAGCTAGTTAGTATTATGTCTGACAACAAATGTTGTTAGTGTTTTGTTTGTAACTGGAATGTTTTCATCATTGCCTTTGTCATTACAATGCTGTCGGTGTTCTCTGTCACCATTATGTCGTCAGTATTCCCTTTGTTATCAGAATGTCGTCAGTGTTGTCTTTGTTGTCATAATTATATCAAAGTTTTTGTTATCAATATTCAGAAAAGATGCTGTGAGTGTTGTATTCATAAATAATATGTTTTCATTATTCCCTTTGTCATTACGATGTTGTCGGCGTTCTCTTTGTTATCAGAATATCGCCAGTGTTGTCTTTTTTGTCATACTTTTGTCAACATTTTTGCTATCAATATTCAGAAAGGATTCACTGCACACAGACAGTTCCGTAATCTTCTACCAAAAGTGCCAGTGGTGATCTGGCAGGCAGCTTGAGCCTGCTCAAACCCGTATGTGGTTGATACAAAAATGGCAAGATGGGATAGGTCTGTGAAACACCATGCTGACACCAGCATTAAGATGAGCAGTAAACACCAGTCGCCGTGGTGTAGTGGTTAGTGCAAGAACAGCCGACTAGAAGGTTGTGGGTTCGAACCCCCCATCAGTACCTTCAAAAATCATCGGGGGATTTTTCGGCGTCCTACACAGAGTTGGGTGTGCTATGGGCTCATTGGGAAGACTGGGACCACACAGTCGAGTCTCATCCACTTCATGGATGCGTCGTTGAGGGTGTTGCTCAAATCTTCTGACCAGCAACGCAGGTGTCTGTATCTCTCGAGCCTGGTTGACGCCAGGATATATTATGATAGTAAGCGTAGAGTACAGCGCTGTCACACAGTCTCAATCCTGAGTGGAGCTCCATAGCATCATGATTATCACTCTCATCGTCATCATCATTATCGCTTTGTAAAAACTGTTCCAGCTTCTTTGGCATCAAGAAGGTACAGAAAAGGGGACTAAAAAAAAGGTAAGCACAAAGGTAATCCCCCCTGAGAGCAATGATCCTAAAAATATTTTTTTAAAAAAGATGAGCAGTAAACAGGTCAATTTTTATGTTTAGAGCTAGGTAGAACTCGAGATTCAGATCATGGCTCTATCAGACTGAGTTAGCCAACCTACTTTCTCTTTGTTAATGCTGTGTGTGTGTGTGTGTGTGTGTGTGGTGTGTGTGTGTGTGTGTGGTGTGTGTGTGTGTGGTGCGTGGTGTGTGTGTGTGTGTGTGTGTGTGTGTGTGTGTGTGTGTGTGTGTGTGTGTTGATCAATAGACCCAAGTAAGCTCACCTGAGTATGAAAACGCATTGTGTGTGTCTGGATAACAGGAAACTTTAGCGCCAGAGAAGATGACGTCATCAACATGCCACTACGTTTCCCATGGCAAGGCGCAGACTTCAACTCCTGAAACCCGCTGGTTTGAAAACCTCTTCAAGTGAGGAGAGAGGAGGAGAGGGAGAGAGAGAGAGATGAGGAGAGATAAGGAGAGAGAGAGAGAGAGAGAGAGAGAGGAGAGAGAGAGAGGAAGAGAAGAGAGAGAAGAGGAAGAGAGAGAAGAGAGAGAGAGAGACAGAGAGAGAGAGGATACAGAGAGAGAGAGAGAAGAGAGAAGAGAGAGAGAGAGAGAGGAGAGAGAGAGAGAGAAGAGAAGAGAGAAGAGAAGACAGAGAGAGAGAGGAGAGAAGAGAGAGAGAGAGAGAGAGAGAGAGAGAGAGAAGAGAGAGAGAGAGAGAGAGAGAGAGAGAGAGAGAGAGAAGAGAGGAAGTGCATATATTTTCACAAATGATATGGAGTACTCAGGCAACATAATAGAAAATTTATTTTATCTTCTTTTAATTTTTTTCTCAGTGGACATACTAGATCACCACCACTGTGTGCCCTACATCTGAAACGATGAACAGATTCTGATATACTTAAACTAAATCGTGTCGTTATATATTTCAAGTGTCGGTCCATATCCATGTCTTAATGTGCTTTACATCATGGACATCAGAAAGAGTTATGTGTATTTCAACTCTTTTGCTATTTTGGATATATGTTTCTTCCATTTCTGCCACCTACAATCAGTCAAACGTTGAAGAAAAACATGTATGAATTGATTCAGTCTGCCAACACCTTGATTGCCATACAACACCAACATCATAAATGTGATTTAACCCAGCAAATACGTACATTAGATACCTTGCGTTGCTTACCTTTAACATCCAAATCATATAACATATCAGATCCTTTTCATAGAATTCTATGTTTCCCCCAAAAATGTCTCGAACTGCATGATGAACTTGTGTTATTTAACGAGGATATTTTAATTGGTGACGAAATTATAACACATGCAAAGTAGATGAAACATGGTATAAATGCGTTGCACACTTCATGAAAGACAGATTTTGACGAAACAAACTTTAACGCAAAATAATGTGTAAGTGCAGATTTCATTACTGTTGCTAGATGTGTATCATGTATTAAAAACTATACACAAAATTTAACAGAGAGATTAAAGATAGCACGTCATTGCAGGCAATCCTCGCACTGAAAACGCTGTTCTCGATGCAAAAAAGCACTTGACTCTAGTACAATTTTTGATATAAAAACAGTGACTTGAAATGTTGTTCAAAATGGACTGAAAACTTACTTGTACAATTAAATGGAACAACATGTTTTGCAAAACGGACAAAATCAAGGATACAAAACTTAAATGCCTTCAAATTCGGAATGTACATAGGATACTTGTGATAAATGTTTTTCGAAAGAAGTGAAAATTGCCTACAATAATCTCCAAATTTTCTGTTTGAGAACATAAAGACAATATTGACCATTTTATGGAGGTGTCAAATCACGAACATATTTCCAAGATAAAGAAAATGTATGTGTAGGTAACAAAATACATCTGAAAGACCATCATAGGTGAGTTTACATGTATATCCATATCTGTCTTTATGTATTTTGGGGCTTCTTCAGCTTTGAGGAATGTCTCTCGTGTTATAGCGCCATTGGTTTCAGACAAACCATATAATTATAATAATAATAATAATTAATTAATAATTACAATATTTATATAGCGCAAAATCTTGATAAAATCAAATCTAAGCGCTGAAACAGACACACACACAGGCACGCACGCCACACACCACCTCCACGACACACACACACACACACACACACACACACGCGCGCGCGCGCGCGCCACACACACACACGCACACGCACACGGCTATAAATGGGGAGAAAGAATAAAAGCAATGGAAAATTATAGAGAGCATATTATATACAATTATATATTCCCCTCCGAGTGGAGACAGGTTGCAGAGGGGATTGAGTGAGGTCAGGATTTTATGCAGAGTTTTGAGAGCGGACTTGAAGGAGACAAAAGTAGGTTGCTGACGGACTGAGAGAGGAAGTTTGTTCCAGGAGAGCGGACCAGAAACAGAGAAGGCTCGTGGACCATAGGTATTGAGCTTAATGCGTGGAAAGAGAAAAGTCAGAGGATCGGAGGCAGAGCGGAGGGTACATGAGGGAACATAGATCTCAAGTAGGCTTGACAGGTAATCGGGGGCTGCGTTATTGAGGCTTTTGTAGCACATGGCTGTCTAGTTTGTACTGTATGCGCTTTGATACAGGGAGCCAGTGAAGTTGTGCCAGGAGAGGAGATATGTGGTCAGCTTTTTTCTTTTTGAGTACAAGGCGTGCAGCATTGTTTTGAATGCGCTGTAGGATGTGAATGGTGGAGGCAGGAAGACCGGACAGGAGTGAATTGCAATAGTCAATGCGAGACATTATGAAGGAGAGAACGAGTTTTGCAGTTGTTTCGACAGAGAGATACTTCCTGATCAGGCTTATACGATGGAGGTGATAGTAGCAAGATCTGGCAGTTTGAGAAACAAAGTTGTTCATGGAGAGGGTAGAGTCAATGCAGACACCAAGGTTTTTAGCTGAATCAGAAATTGGGACTGATGTGTTACATAATGGGAGAGAAAGAGGAGGCAGCTGAGAAAGTTTCTGACGGGTGCCAATGAGGATAGCTTCTGTCTTGTCATCATTTAGCTGAAGTTTGTTGTATGTCATCCAGTTTTTTTAATGTCCGAGTAACACTCAGTGGTGCGAGTCAGGAGGCGCTGTATATTGTCAGGTGAGTCACTGTCTTGAAGTTGGGTGTCATCAGCATAGAAGTGGTGTTTTATAGAGTGGGAGTTGATGATGGTGGACAGGGGGGAGGTGTAAAGAGTGAAAAGAACAGGGCCAAGGACAGATCCTTGTGGAACACCACAGGTCAGGTATGCAGGTTGAGAGTAAGTGCCATTGATGAGAACAGTTTGTTTTCTGTTTGATAGATATGAAGTGAACCAGGAGAGAGCAATGTCAAGATGTCATCGTCTAATAATTTAAACAAAGTATTTGACTGTTTTTAAGTTATAATTTAAGGTTGTTTGTACAACAACAGCACTAAGAACAACAAGAAGAACAACAGCAACGACAAATGTTTGAATAGTTGAGTTGCAGTTCATTGATAATGATATTTTGAAGAAAAATACATGTATTCAACGATTGTAAACAATTGCTTTACATGCACTGCACTTACAAATCATAAACCACGACTTGCGAGTCAAATTCCTGACAATCACGGTTTTTACATTGTGGGGGAGGGAGGGAGCTTTACAATTACTCCTCTTTGTGTGCAGTGCCTGTTTTCAGGAGGATGGTGTTGTCGGAGGTATCCTTGAGCACTCCATTGCAGAGGGTGGTCCTGCGCACGCACCAATAATGCACGCATCAAACTATAAGTAAGTTTCTCTTGACTTTGATGTTTTGAGTTTATTCAAGAGGGAATTGGCAATTCCATATCCGCTCCATGTGATCTATCATCTGGCTGACTCTTTCAATGTGGGCAAAACCTTAGGCGCAGATAAGGTCTTATAATGAAGGGGACGGGGGCATAAGCTACGAAGTACTAAATTAACACCATCAAAATGACTGGAGTATTAAGACAGGCAGCGGAGTCCTTGAATGTTATATAGAACCAATACTGTTGTATGGATGCGAGGCGTGGACAGTCAGCAAGCAAAGCCAGAGCAAGATTGAGGCAGCCGAGATGTGGTTTCTCAGAAGAATGTTGAGAGTTCCATAGACAGCAAAGAAAACAAACGAGATAGTCTTGATGGAGGCAGACACAAATAGATCACTCATAAGGAAGATTAGGAAAAGACAACAACATTTATAGGCCATTTTATGAGGAAGGGAGATTTGGAGCACCTGGTCACAAGGGGAAAGCTGGAGGGAAAGAGAGCACCAGGTAGACCCAGGGAGAGAATGCTGGACGGACTTGCAGAGTGGCTGGGGATGAGAAGGTGAGGGAGATGCTGGGGGCAACGAGAGATAGAGATGGCTGGAAGTCCATGATCGCCAGCGCCATGCGGCAGGGCACCTGATGATGATGATGATGAGCGGATAGCCCAGATTTTATGTTGTGGGGCTGGGACTGGATTTGAGACATCTTTTTTTTCTCCAAACTTATCACCACATAGATACTGAAAGCATGGCATCCAACAATACCAGTATCAGTTTCAAGTAATTCTATATGTACTACACCACAGATGCTGTGTGACAGGCGGAATTCAAACAATCACAGGAAATATTATCACAAGCCTAACTAGTGTGATGGACAAGAGGATAAGACGGCGGATTCTCACTCATAAGATTTCGGTTATATTCTGCCCGGATATCTCCCGCCTGGGGCGTAAAGGATGGAGATGTTTTCGATATCCGAAGTCAACGTGTATGCAGACCTGTTAGTGCATAAGCCCTCTTCCTATGTATATCGTTGCAGAACATGGAATATGTAAGTAAATGAATATGTAAGTAAATGAATATGTAAGTAAATGAATATGTAAGTAAATGAATATGTAAGCAAATGAATATGTAAGCAAATGAATATGTAAGTAAATGAATATGTAAGTAAATGAATATGTAAGTAAATGAATATGTAAGTAAATGAATATGTAAGTAAATGAATATGTAAGTAAATGAATATTAAACCATGTCAGTTCTGATGGCCTCTGGACACATGACAACACGAAGCATGTACATCTTTCCAAGACAGAGTACGTACACTGTGCAGCAACAGACCGCCTGCACAGTATACATGTATGCCAGAAAAATGAGAACATTAAAGGGTGAAGCAAGAAAAACCAAACACAAATAATCAAAAGAACAAACAAGTAAACAAACAAACAAACAAACAAACAAATAAAACATAATACTGATTAAAAAAAATCACAATCCTGCGCAAATGCCGTATGTGAGGAAACAGTCTTGAAGTTCTGACATACCTAACGCACACACTTACACACACACACACAACATACGCGCGCGCGCACGCACGCACGCACGCACGCACGCACGCAAGAACACACGTTCACACACACATATATGTATGTATATACACACACACACACATATATATATATACATATATACATGTGTGTTATATATATATATATTATTATATATATATAGAGAGAGAGAGAGAGAGAGAGAGAGTTAGATAGATAAATAGATAGATAGATAGATCGATAGATAGATAGATAGAAAGAAAGAAAGATAGATAGATAGATAGATAGGTAGATAGATAGATATATAGATTAGATAGATAGATAGATAGATAGATAAGATAGATAGATAGATAGATAGATAGATAGATAGATAGATAGATAGATAGATATAGACAGGTGTAGATATAGTTATATAGCTACAGATAAAAGTATAGCTATAGATGTAAATTTCTATATTGTTTTATTTCATTTAACGTTGCATCAACCTGTCACAGCTACAGTAACGTCATATTGAAATGCATTTTCCATCTCAGTAGTTGTATCAAATACGAACCTCAGCCAATCTCTTTGACTCTATTGTGAGGGCCATCAACTTGGATGAACATCATTGTCACTGGTGTTAGTCTGCTAGATACCAGTATAATACCCTACTAATGAATAGAAATCATCCCACAACTTAACTCCTTAAACCTACTGAAAAGGATGAGATCCATACACTTGCAAAAGTGGATGAAAAATGTGTATCATACAAACACTCACATATCTAACTGGTGTGGCAAAAGTCACAGAACTCCCAGGGATAACTATTACTTTGACTGCAGTCACCTTTCTTGAATTCATGTCTGCTCATTGTTTCTCACTTCTACGCCGTTACAGGGCTTCCCACCAGGGATCCAAGTCTACCAAAGAGCAGGAGACACGTCATTTAACGGACCCAGTGTGGCTGAAATGGACAGAGACGCCTGGACTACGGTCTGATATTGCACGTGCTGAACAGGAAATTAACAAGTAAGCCCGAAAATCCCAGAATACACAGTTTCAAGTGCCTGAACTGGGGTGACAAACAGGTCTTGTTGTTTGTGCACATAGTAAGATTGAGAGACCAAGTCGAAAAAAACAAACAAAAACAAACAAACAAACAACAAACAAACAAACAAACAAACAAACAAACAACAAACAAACAACAAACAAACAACAAACAACAACAACAAGCAAACAAAAAACCCAACTGAATTTCCTTGACTGGATTAATAAAGAAGTCTTGTAGCTTGTAGTTTGTTATATATAGTAAGAGGGATTACCATGGGCAAGATTATGCTTTCGCCTATGAGCAAAGTTTTGCTTCTTTGTTTTGTCTTCTTTCTGCAGTAACATTCAAGTTTTGGGATGATAACATTGCTGAAGAGACCAGCAAACCTTTAGCATAAGCAGGCACTTGCCCACAACCAATACAGATAGAATCAGTTGTTCAGTGCTCATTATTGCAAAGTCCCCACGAGCCTAGGACCAGTCTGCAAGCTGAAAATACTTTTTTTTTTCCCCGCTAATAATTCGCCAATTTGTTTGGTTTTGCTGCCACGCTGCTCCCTCTTCTACACCACATGTGTCATTGCTCCCACTCCGTAATTGTTTATCTACAAATGTGTGCGTGTGTGTTGTGTGTGTGTGTGTGTGTTGTGTGTGTGGGGTTGTGTGTGGTGTTGTTAGTGTTTGTGTGTTGTTGTGTGTGTGTGTGTGTGTGTGTGTGTGTGTGTGGTGTGTGTGTGTGTGTGTGTGTGTGTGTGTGTGTGTGGTGTGTGGATGTGTGTGTGGTGTGTGTTGTTATGTGTTGTATGTATGTGTTATGATGTATTATGATTTGTTGTGCGTGTAGTGTGTAGTATGTGTGTGTATAGTATGTGTGTGTGTGTGTGTTTGCGCTTGATGTGATGTTTTGTGTGATGTGGTGGTGTGCCATAGACTGCCCAGTGAACATGGCAAAGAGATGGTAACCCAAGAGAAGACAGATTTATATCATTATTATACATGTAATATGAATATTCTTAGTGTTCAAGCAGCAACGCATTAGGATGTAAGCTTCTCCATTGTGTTTCATTTGCTTGAATCATTAGCCTCACAGAAATTCTTTACACTGTTGAACCTGGCAACATTTACAGAATTAGGAAGAAATATGCCAAGATTTTGCTTACAAATCAGTAAAGTGTTCCTTCATGAACGGATTGTATATTAATGAATTTACTCTTATTTGACTTTTTGTTTCGTGTTTGTTTGATGATATATATTTTGTTTCGTTTTCAAAACAAAACAAAAGAAAAGGTTATTCCTTTGTATCTTCCACGGCCAAAAGGGGTTAGAGCTGAATCAAATCATAAATCGCGAATAATGTGGCAGAAAGATGGAGGGGGGGGGGGGGGGTTGAGGGCGAGAGAAAAGAGGAGGCAGTAGGCTGAAGACATGTTCTTTGAATTGAAAACCATCATGACCATCATCAACATCATCATCGTCGTCGTCGCGATGATGATAATGATGATGATGATGATGACGACGACAGCGATGAAAATGACGACCATGATGATGAAAATGACAATGACAATAATGACATTATGATGACTATGATGATGGTGGTGGTGATGGTGATAATGACAGCAATGGTGATGCTGCTGTTGATGATGATGATCGTGACAGCGACGACAAAGATAACAACGATAATGAAAATGATGACAATGATGACGACGACAGCGACGATGATGACGACGACAGTGATGATAGTGATACAGATGGTAATGCTACTGATGATTACCGTGACAATGATGATGATAATTAATGATGACAATAACGACAGTGAAGACAACAAAGATTGTGGTGGTGATGCTGTTGCTACTGCTGCTGCTGATGATGATGAAAACGACGATGACAACGATGACGATGATGATGATGATGAACGATGCTGTCATTACTGTGTGTGTCTTCAGAAATATTTGGTGATAACAGATAGTGATGATGATGACTCTCACCACAGTACGGATGATGACGATGATGACGACAACGACGACAATGATAATGATAATAAAAGAACACTATCATGTCTGTCCTCAGGAACATTGAAAGGAATGGTATAACCATAGCACAGTGCGAAGAGTTTGGTACTGATCTGATCAAAAGTCAAGGCATCAGTCCTGATACTTTCTTGCAGCTGACCATCCAGCTGGCTTACTACAGGTATTGTGATGTAATGTTTCCTACTGACTTGTGTGATGTGGTGCTGTATAGCATATTGCTGTGTTGTGTTGTATGTCTTAAACTGATGTTGTGTGAGAGAACTACAACCAAAACAAAAAAAAAATCTTTTGCTAATGTTGTGTTGTATTTGTAAAATTTTATTCTAGTTTGTTCGTTAGACAGTGGTGTGGAGTTAGCCAGCGTATTGGTGCACATGTACTGAGCTTGTGTGTTGTATGATGCACACATGTTAGCTTGTGGTGTTATGTTGTGCACATGTACTGAGCTTGTGGTGCATGGGACTTTTCTACTCAGCATTTACTGTTTCTGTGTCACATGACCAGTGTTTCATCTAATGTCAACTCAGCCTTTATGTTAATCCTTTCACTCCCGCACTCCGGTCACCAGCATCCTGCATTGCCAACTATGTTAGCAAAGCAAAAACTTAACCCTTTGATTCCTTCACCCTATCCACCAGCTTCCTGCAGGAAGCTGGTGGATAGGGTGAGGGAATCAAAGGGTTAAGTTTTTGTAGTTGGTAGATAGGGTGCGGGAGTCAAAGGGTTAAGTCACGTGCTGACATCACGTCATTACACGTGTTTTCTTTATGGTCCATTTTCCTTTGTTCTGACACAGTCAAGAAGAGAATGTGTCTTGTTGGCTTTTCTCACCTGTTGTACGAACGGGATTTGGGAGGGGAGACAGTTAGCTGAATGAGACAACGTGTACTTCAGGATGCGACTGCCTTTGTTCTCAAAGTTTGAAGACAGACAAACAGATCAGATATAAAAATGTGACCAGCATATATTTTGAAGTCAGCTGTTTTGATGTAAAAACATGGTCAATATTGTTGGAAGAACCCTTACATTTTCTGTTTAGTTATGTTCTAGGAAGCTGGTAGTAGCTTTACCATTACTATAACATCATCATGAAGATACCTAAACGAACTATATCAGGAAAGATCAATGAACCTTCAACAGACCTATGAGGGAAGCATGAGAAATCAACCCCTTCGTTGCCTATTAAGCTTTCATTACCACCTGACTGCAGTGGTACTGTGTTGTGTGGTGCTGAATTGTATTGTATTGCACTGTATTTCATTGCATTGTATTGTGTCATACTGTAATAAGTTGTGTGGTATTGTGTTATATTGCGTTCTTTTGCACTGTACTACATTGCATCAACTTGAGTTGTATTGTGTTACGTTGTATGTATGCTATTTTATACTACAATATCCGTGATGGTACAGAACACAGATAAAACAAAGTAGAAAAGAAGCGTGTTAAATCCATTTTGACTATTGGTGGTTTCTCTGGTTCCTGTCTGCATCAGAATGTACGGCAAAATGGCGATGTCGTACGAAAGCGGCACTTTGCGTCGGTTCAGAAAGGGGCGGGAAGACAACATCCGGGTAAATTCACCCGCTGTGCTAGCGTGGATCCAAGCCATGATCGGGGAGACGACAGTGTCCGTGAGTTAGGAAAATTCGTTGTGATGAGTTTCTGTGTTTTATTATTTGCCTATTTGTCCTCTAATGCAAATCACATGCAGAAAACACACACACACACACACACACACACACACACACACACACACACACACACACACACACACACACACACACACACCACACGCACATGCACACTAATAATCTCTCTCAAACAGACAGACAGACACAGAGGCAGAGAGAGAGAGAGAGAGAGAGAGAGAGAGAGAGGGGGGGGAGGGAGAGAGGAGAGAATTAGAGAGATAGATAGATAGAGAGACGGACAGAGAGAGAGAGAGAGAGAGGGACAGAGAGAGGGACAGAGAGAGATAGAGATAGATAGATAGAGAGAGAGGGACAGAGAGAGATAGAGATAGATAGATAGATAGATAGAGAGAGACAGAGAGACAGACAGAGAAGAGAGAGAGAGAGAGAGAGAGAGAGAGAGAGAGAGAGAGAGAGAGCAATAAACTGACATATACTTACTGCACGTAAGATACCAAGACAACAAAGGAACTGAGTCTGGCAGAAATCTTAGAAAGAACTATACAAACAGGATTAACTACAAACAGTACAACATGGGTGGCATCGCAGTGTGGCAGCACACTTTCACTGGAGAAAATAAATTCACGCAAAAAGAAAACTGTTGTGACAGTAGTGTTTGATACATTACCTGAAGTCATGATGTCTATCTGGTTGCACTTATTTTTGTCGATTCATGAAGATGTTTTCAATTTCTGAGAAAATCAATTGTTTATGTGGAATCATAGTATGATGTTTAGTGAACACCTGTGATGATATCAAGACAGCTTCAATACTCTAAAAACGATGTTACAGCGCTCAAATGATTCCATATGCGTCAACACCACAAATACATTATATAAAAAAAGAAAAAAAGAAAAATGTCATCAACCTGCACATAATCCTAGGTGCCGGCAGTTTCTTAAAAACAGGATATTCAAGCCATTCTAACAAAATTTCCTTTTGAAAATGATACAAATGCTCTAGATCTTTTCTTCTTCAACTTCTTTTTCATTGTTTCTTCCCCCTAATTACAGCACAATGCCATTTGGAACATAACACATTTCAGTCCAATTTGTTTTCGTCAACTTCTGTTTCATGGTTTCCCTTTTAGTTACAATGCATTGGCATAACATAGACACATTTCAGTCCAATTGTTTCGTCAACTTTGTTCATGTTTCCCCTTTTTTAGTGTACAATGTCATTGGCAATATAACATCAGACACATTTCAGTCCAATTGTTTTTTCGTCAACTTCTGTTTCATGGTTTTTTCCCCTTTTTTAGTGTACAATGTCATTGGCAATATAACATCAGACACATTTCAGTCCAATTGTTTTTTTCGTCAACTTCTGTTTCATGGTTTTTTCCCCTTTTTTAGTGTACGATGTCATTGGCAATATAACATCAGACATATTTCAGCCCAAAGGAAGAATCAAAATTTGCAAAACAAGGAACAAAAGAAATACGAAACGAAACATACGAAGGGTCCAACCATAAAGTAACCGGTGTGCTGCTACATTCCCAATGTCAGTAGCAAGATTCTATAACGTTATACTTCAACCGGCTGACATGTTCATTGTTCATTCGTCGTTTTCTGTTGGCCTTTGTCTCAGTGTGTCTTCTGTGTGTGTTTATGTGTGTCTCTGTCTGCCTGTCTGTCTGTCTGTCTCTTTGTGTGTGTGTGTGTGTGTGTGTGTGTGTGTGTGTTGTGTGTGTGTGTGTGTGTATGTGTTGTGTGTATGTGTGTGATGTGTGATGTGTGTATGTGTGTGTGTGTGGATATGTGTGTGTGTATGTGTGTGTGTGTGTGTGTGTGTGTGTGTGTGGTGTGTGTGTGTGTGTGTGTATGTGTATGTGTGTGTGTGTGTGTGTGTGTATGTGTGTGTGTCTGTGTCTGTGTCTGTGTGTGTGATCTGTCGGTCACAAAAATATCATCATCATCATCAGGTGCCTTGCCGCATGGCGTTGGCGACCATGGACTTCCATCTGTCTCTATCTCTTGTTGCCTCAAGCATCTCTTCCACCCTCACGAGCAGCCACAAGTGACGTCCCCGATATTCTGATTTCTCAGTTTTCTATGGATGGATCTTTACCAAATTCAGGTCAAAACTGCAGACCACCGAGGAGTTGTAAAAAGTACGTCTGGAAGATAAAGTTCTAAGGTCAAGGTCATATGGAGCCAAAACGTGTCTAGAATCAGAACTCTTGGAAGGAGGTGTGTGAACAGCACTTTTATAGGAACTTCTGGCAACATTTAGAATTTTATTCACCTTTGTGACAGTCTGACAATGTTTTTGATACACGTCAAGTTTTATTTCCACCGAAATTCCTTTATGGTCACAGTGACCATGAGAAGTTCAGATTCTGACTTTTCTGTGCATCATTTTTGTGTGTGAAAGTAAATATTGTAAGAAAAGTTTGAGCATGTTGGGATTTTGTTTCAAAATCTAATCTTTAGATATTTGTTTTAAATAGACTAGCCTATGTGAGTAATAAAGGATAAATAATTACGGATGACTAGAATGATTTAACTGCTGTTTTTCAGGACACAGAGAAGCGTGATCTGTTTCGAGCAGCCATTGAATGGAAAGAAAACTACCAACGAGAGGTACATATGATGTGCACAGAAGCTATGAAAAGATAACAGATAAAAATCTTAGACACTGGGCAATGACTTTTACATACACATGTAAGAAAGAAAGCAAAGGTAAGGGGCTGGAACTAAACAGTAGGAAGACTGAAGTCATGGTGATCAGTAAAAAACATGAAATCCCCTCTTGCAAAATAACAGCAAATGGCACAACCTTGACGCAGGTTGATAAATTCAAATACCTGGGAACGATCATTTCATCAGACGGCAGATGCACATCAGAAATTGCCGGCAGAATCGGCCAAGCCAAAACAGCATTCAAGAAGATGACAAGCATTCTTACCAAGAAATGCCTGTCAATTAACATCAGGAAGAGAGTTCTTGAATGTTATATAGAACCAGTACTGTTGCGAGGCGTGGACAGTCAACAAACAAAGCCAGAACAAGATTGAGGCAGCCGAGATGTGTTTTCTAAGAAGAATGTTGAGAGTTCCATGGACAGCAAAGAAAACAAACGAGACAGTCTTGATGGAGGCAGACACAAGTAGATCACTCATAAGGAAGATTAGGAAAAGACAGGCAACATTTATATAGGCCATTTTGTGAGGAAGGGGGATTTGGAGCACCTGGTCACAAGGGGAAAGCTGGAGGGTAAGAGAGCACCGGGTAGACCCAGGGAGAAAATGCTGGACGGACTTGCAGAGTGGCTGGGGACGAGGAGGGTGGGGGAGATACTAGGGGCAACGAGAGATAGAGATGGATGGAAGTCCATGATCGCCAACGCCATGCGGCATGGCACCTGATGATGATGATGACACGTAAGAAGACACTGCGCTTAGGATGGACGGTGCTCGTATGTATACACGTGGGTGTGCACAGGCGCGTCAGTTCTCTCTCTCTCTTCTCTCTCTCTCTCTCTCTGTATGTGTGTGTATGGGTGCTCTTGCGCACGCGTGCGTGTGTGTGTATGTGTAAAATCAGATCTGAAAAAATGTTCCCCTTTCCCGCTGCCATCTTTGGATAAATAAAAAAAAAAAACAGACATGAAAACACGGGCCTAAGCTGGAAACATCTCAAATATGAATTTAGAATTTGAGATCCTCGAAGGTGTTTCATGGCGTTTCGAGAGTCACTTTCTTATTCGTACTATCTTTAGTCTTTTTAGAAGTTGTAATGGCACAATGTTGATGAGACATGCAGTTGTTTGTTAGTACATTAACTTGAAAAGACATAACTTATGTTTTAGTTTCAGTGGCTCTCTGCTGATAGTAACTGTCAGTACACATTTCTCAGACGATTACTACTATTTTTCATATCATTTAATGACAAGTTACCGACCAGGCAAAGAACCGTTCTTGTGAAAAGTTGAGTTTCGTGCTTGACCTGCTTTTGTACAAGACCAACATGAGTGCTGAATACGTTGGTGCTGTTTGACTTCATCAGAATATAAAAAGAACCGTATTTTTCAGTCGTTTGTTGGAATCATGTTCTTTCCAATTGCACAGAAAGAAGACGAAATGGTTTAAGAGAGTAGGAGAGAAGAGAGAGGGGCAGGGGAAAAGAATGAATGAAAGATGAACGAATAACGAACGAACGAATGAATTAGTTATATGACACGTCAGGCTTTAATCCCCCTTTCAGTTTGTCAAACAATGTACGGTTGAACAAACAAAACAAACAAACAAACAAACCAAACAAACAACAACAAAAATCCAAACGAGCAACACACACACAAAATCCCAACTCCGAGTCTTCCCATCCACCCACCACAACGCACCAAATCTATCTACTCACCCCACCTACCTACCTACCTACCTATCTATATACCTGTCTGTCTGTCTATCTATACTCTCTATCTAATCTATCTATCTATCTATCTATCTATCTATCTATCCTATCTATCTATCTATCTATCTTCTATCTATCTTCTATCTATCTATCCTATCTATCTCTCTATCTATCTCTATCTATCTATCTAATCTATCTATCTATCTGTCTATCTATCTGTCTGTCTGTCTGTCTACCTATCTATCTCTCTATCTATCTCTATCTCTCTATCTAATCTATCTTCTATATCTATCTATCTGTCTGTCGTCTGTCTGTCTCACTATCTATCTATCTATCTATCTAATCTATCTATCTATCTATCTATCTATCTATGAAACGAAATTAAACACTTCGTTATTCAAATCGTTGGATTTCAAAGCAAGCACCAAGTGGTGTACCTGATATTATCTCTTTTACATTAAATGTTTTGGAGTTGACAATATGTCCTGATGTTCCAAAATATTTAAACAAATAAATAAACGAACAATTGAATAAATATCAAAGAAACCCACAACTGGTGTTCCAGGTGTCCTCTTTTCCATATAACCTTTAAGCGGAGAACAGGTGCACACACCCCGAAAATATTTGAATAAATAAATGAATAAATAAACAAACTGACTTATCACACATTGGAGCAGCCACAAGTGACGTCCTCGATATTCTGAACACACAAATGCTACGCCCAATACGCAATACTTTCTCTGTACTTCATCATCATCATCAGGTGCCTGCCGCATGGCGTTGGAGATCATGGACTTCCATCTGTCTCTATCTCTCCTTGCCCCCAGCATCTCCCCCACATCCTCGTCCCCAGCCACTCTGCAAGTCCGTCCAGCAATTTCTCCCTGGGTCTACCCGGTGCTCTCTTTCCCTCCAGCTTTCCCGTTGTGACCAGGTGCTCCAATCCCCCTTCCTCATAAAATGGCCAATTAATGTTGCCTGTCTTTTCCTAATCTTCCTTATGAGTGATCTACTTGTGTCTGCTTCCATCAAGACTCTCGTTTGTTTTCTTTGCTGTCCATGGAACTCTCAACATTCTTCTTAGAAACCACATCTCGGCTGCCTCAATCTTGCTCTGGCTTTGCTTGCTGACTGTCCACGCCTCACATCCGTACAACAGTATTTGTGCTATATAACATTCAAGGACTGTCTTCCTGATGTTAATTGATAGGCATTTGTACTTATCCCAAATATTTTAAAAGGTTTTGCAGGATCCTTCACACGATAGTTAGTTCATTCATTTTTTTTATACCTTCTGATCAGTCTATGAACTTTAGTCTTAATGTTTTTTCATCGTCTTGTAGATGATTTCCTCAAAGTTTAGATCTTTTCAGCGCACGATATATTTGTAGCTTACAGTTTATGTTTATATTCATATTTTCTATAGTGTCGGATTTTATTATTCGTTCATTTACAAATGTCACAGACGCACATGGAGCTGGGCTCAATCGGAATCTTGTCCCCATTTTTTGTAACTTAGTTTAAACCCCCGTGGGGATGCCGGGGGCTCTTTCAGTATAGATAGTATCCCCACCTTGTGGGAATTCTGTGCTAGAAATTTTCTCTTTTCTGTAACTCTCTTTGTTTCTGCCATAATTCTTTGCTTTCTGTCATTTCTTCGTATTATTTGCTGCCTTGCTGGTCCATTCTCCTGTATGTGTTCGATAAAGTTTTTCGTACTTTTTCTTAGGATTGATAGTAGGTGTTAAGTGCATTTGTTTTGCTCTATGGAGGTGAGATATGAGAAAGCAATTTCAGGTAACATAGGCCCGTTTTTTTTATATATGTTTTAGTGTCCTTATTAATGTTATATTTTGTATTCAACTTTGTTTCTTAAATCCCTATGTGCGATAAACTGGACGGAGTGATCAACGCCACAGGCATCTCCTTAGATTATGTGCTTGAATGCATTGATATGTGTACTTAATTTTCTTTTCCTTTTTTTGCTGTTGAAGTATTGTGTTTGTTTTGAAACAGTTATTGTCCTGGTATGGCTCTAAGCAGTCGGCTGGGCTTTAAACACAATAACAACAGCTTAGTTTTAACTGTTGATCCGCAGTTGCTTGTTGTAATTGCACACATCTGGTCGGCACGATTCAGTTGACTTTGTTGCATCCAAAATCCACGTAGCCTTTGCTCTGCATAAACTCTGTGGTGTGTGTATTGTGTGTGTGTGTGTGTGTGTGTGTGTGTTGTGTGTGTGCGTGCGTACGTGCGTGTGTGTGGGTGTGTGCGTGTGTTGTGCGTGTGTGTGTGTATTTGTGTGTGTGTGTTGTTTTGTGTGTGTGTGTTGTGTGTGTGTGTGTGTGTGTGTGTGTGTGTGTGCATGTGTGTTGTGTATGTGTGTGTTGTGTTGTGTGTGTGTGTGTGTTGTGTGTGTGTGTGTGTTTGTAAGTTTGTATGCATTTGTCTTTGCGTGTGCACGTGTGTGAGACTGACTTGCAGTTTTATCTCGTGTTTCATGTGATTCCTTTGTACCATGTGAATCTTTGAATTAACAGTCAAAATCTATTATGAACTTGAGTTCAATTCTGGGGCCTTATATCTTCAAAGGTGTACCTGGTCCGGTCAGAGTGGAGGAGTTGACCATGTTGGCGCAGTAAAGAGACAAGCGTGTCGAGTATTGTCACTTACTCTGATAAACGTCCAGTGCTGTAGTTGGACCTAGTGTCCCAAAGCAAGTATGGATGAACTCTTTGAAACTAACATAAAAATGGAGGACCAGAATCTTACCGAGCCAGCTCCATATGCGTTTGGAAAACAGCTGGTTAGAATACCATTCTTATAACACAGGAGCTTGTGGATACCATCCTCAGACCATGCATATTCTAGTGGCTGACTGTCTCTGTTTATAGAGTCATGGTCCCAAAAATTGACATATCGAGATAAGTTCCAAACTCGCAATGTAAAATCTGGCCCGTTTGTTGCCCATCTAAATGCTTCAGTATTCTAGTGATGTCAGGTTAGTGCTTCATAGATTCTGTTGTCCTCATGCCCTCCCCATTTTGAGAACTGCCAGTGGTCAACGACTCTACAGGACAGTTACTGGCAGATGTAGGTGGAGCGCATAAGGTATTGTATTTGTGCGATGAATCCCTCTTGAACAACTCCGAACACTTTGTGCCCCTTCACAAGGGATACAGAGAACAGGGACGTCAAACAAAAGAAAAACTTTAATACGTAAAAGCAGGCATGAAGTTGCTACACGACAGTCTGATAGACAGTACAGACAGAGGAAAAAAAAAAGTTTAAATACGTGAGCACAGGCATGTAGGAGCTACACAAAAGACTAACAGATAGACAATCAAAATTTCAGGCCATAGAACACTGATCAGACAGAAATACCTAATTCTTAGTTTCCGGTTTCAATTTATGTTACGAAATACCTAATTCTTTGTTTCCGGTTTTCAATTTATGTTTCAGGTGTTATCTGGCCATGGTAGAGACTGTCACCTGATTGGTCTACAAAGGGCGGCCATTGAACTGAACGTGTTGGATTCTATCCCACTGTTGTCTGACCCATCTTTCAACAAAATGTTCTCGTTCGTTCTCTCCACAAGTCAGGTAAGTGAAGGAAAATAGTTTATTGTCGCCGGGTTTTGTTTTCTTGGCACACAAATCACTTTGTGCTCATTGTGGGTCGCAGTAATCAGGTGAGTAAACGTCGTACTTCCTTCCGGGAGTATCGGTTCGGTCTGCTGGGATACCTCCTCTACGTGGTAATAATAATAATTACAATATTTATATAGCGCAAAATCTTGATAAAATCAAATCTATGACTGACGATTTTTCCCGCCTCCTAAATTAAAAGAAAGAAAGAAAGAAAGAAAGAGACAAACAAACAAACAAACAAACAAACAACAAACAAACAAACAAACAAACAAACAAACAAACCCACCCAACCCAACCAAGTCATTCCAACCCAACCCCAACCCCCAACCCAACCCCAACTCCACAACCCAACCTCAACCCCCCCCCCCCCCCCCAAACAGCCCTTCAAACAACTCTGACCCTTCCAAACAACCCCACCCCTTCAAACACCCAACCCCCCAATCCCCCCCAATACCCCCCAACCACAACCCAAACACCCAAACACCCAAACATCCCACCCAACCAACCCAATCCCCACCCAACCCCACCAAGCCCACATCCAACCCCCACCTAACTCACACTCACACACACACACACACACACACACACACACACACACACACACACACACACACAGCACACTCAGCACACCACCAAAACACACACAGACATTCACACACACGCGCGCACAAACGCACACACATTCACACACACGCGCACACAAACCACACACATTCACACACACACATTCACACACACACACACACACACACACCACGCACGCACGCACACATATACACACACACACGCACACACACACACCATCACACACACATCACACACACACACACAACACACACCCCTTAAAAATACACCACACAACACATCCACACATCCATACACACACACAACCACACCCTAAAAATACACACACACCTTAAAACACACACCCCCTTAAAAAATACACACACACACCTTAAAAATAAAATCTGCAACAAATGCTACACATGGAAATTCAAAGAAAATGGTTGCCATATATATGTGTGTATTGATGTGTAGTATTGTATGTATGTATGTATGTATGTATATGTATGTTATGTATGTAGTAGTATGTATGTATGTATGTATGTATGTGTATGTTATGTATGTATGTATGTATGTATGTAGTATGTGTATGTATGTATGTATGTAGTGTATGTGTAGTGTATGTAGTTGTATGTGTATGTATGTATGTATGTTGTATGTATGTATGCATGTAGTATGTATGTATGTAGTATGTATATGTATGTATGTATGTGTATGTGTATGTAATGCATGTATTGTGTGTATGTATGTATGATTATGATGTATGTTATAGTATGTATGTGTATGTATTATGTATGTATGTATGTATGTGTATGTATGTATGTATGATGTATCATGTTGTATGATGTATGTATATGTATGTATGTATGTATGTTGTATGTATGCATGTATCATGTATTATGTATGTATGTATATGTATTATGTATGTATGTATGATGATGTATGTATGTATGTTATGCATGTATGTATGTATTAGTATGTATGTATGTATGTGTGTATGTATGCATGACATGTATATGTATGTATGTATGATGTATAGTATGTATGTAGTATGTATGTATGTATGTATTATGTATGTTGTGTATGTATGTATGTATGTATATATATGTATGTGTGTGTATGTATTGTATGTATATATGTATGTATGTGTATGTATGTATGCATGTATTATGTATTATGCATGTATGTATATATGTATGTGTGTATGTATGATGCATGATGTATGTATGTATAGTATATATGTATGTGTGTGTATGTATGTATGTATGTATCATGTATTGTATGTATGTATGATGTGTGTATGTATATGTTGTGATGTATGTATGAGTATGTATGATGTATTCATGTATTATGTATGTATGTGTGTGTATGTATGTATGTGTGTGTATGTATGTATGTATTATGTATGTATGTGTGTGTATGTATGTATATATTATGTCTGTATGTGTGTGTATGTATGTATGTATTATGTATGTATGTGTGTGTATGTATGTATGTATTATGTATGTATGTGTGTGTATGTATGTATATAGTTATGTATGTGTGTGTATGATGTATGTATTATGTATATAGTGTGTGTATGTATGTATTATGCATGTATCATGTATTATGTATGTATGTATGTATTATGTATGTGTGTATATATGTATTATGTATGTATGTATGTGTGTGTGTATACTTTTCCAAGCCTCTAAAACAAAAGTATCCACCCTCATTGCATCAGCAAAAACAAGCTATTTCCAAACCAAAATCCTGAATGCCTCTTCTTCAAAAGAACTCTTTACAACCATGAATCATCTCCTTGGCACACGAAAACATTTACCTCTCCCAACAAAACATACAAATGAAGAACTCCCATCTGTATTCTCCAAGTATTTCACCACCAAAATACAAACTCTTCGTGACAGGCTTGACAGGACACCCTGTCAACCATGCCCACCTGACCCTTCCTTCTCTGGCACACCTCTTACTACTTTTACCCCAGTCTCACAAGAAGAAATTTTCAACACAATCAGATCCATGTCGTTCAAAACCTGCGAACTGGATCCTCTTCCAGGTTCTCTCTACTCCGACTGTCTCCCTACTCTCCTCCCATTCATCACTGACATCATCAACACTTCTCTTCAAACTGGAACTGTCCCAGATTCTTTTAAGTCTGCTATTGTTCACCCTCTCCTCAAGAAACACAATTTAGACCCAAATGAACTGAAAAATTACCGGCCTATCTCTAATCTCTCTTTCTTGTCAAAACTCCTTGAAAAAGTCGTCCTCAACCAGCTGAACTCTCACCTGTCTGCCAACAATCTCCTCAATCCTTTCCAGTCAGCCTACCGCCAGTGCCATAGCACTGAAACTGCCCTACTACACATTCTCAACAATCTCCTCCTTGCAACTGATACTGACAAAGTCTCTCTCTCAGTCTCCTTGATCTGTCTGCAGCCTTCGATACCATTGACCATGGTATTCTCCTTTCTAGACTTCATCATACTTTTGGCATCTCTGACATTGCTCTCTCCTTTTTCACTTCGTTACTTTATCATCATATACACGATCCAAACTATACAACTGTTCTCATCAATGGCACTTACTCTCAACCTGCATACCTGACCTGTGGTGTTC
>CM060305.1:13597499-13602564 GCA_030674185.1 Monoplex corrugatus
TCAAGTATCGTTCTATGTAAATCATAAATCAAGTATCGTTCTATGTAAATCATAAATCAAGTATCGTTCTATGTAAATCATAAATCAAGTATCGTTCATAACCCTTGCATCAAGTTGGTAACACACGTGCAAATATGGCACAGTATCCAACAAAGATCATAACTTTTATTGTTATTGTTGTTTAAAGCCCAGCCGACTGCGTAGAGCCACATCAGAGCTAAAACCAGTTCAAAACATACACAGTAGTTCAACAGGAGAAAAGGAAAAGAAAATTAAGCACACACATAAATGCATTCGTGCACTTAATCTAAGGAGACGCCCCTGGCGTTGACCACTACGTCCAATTTATCGCACGGGGGATTTAAAAAACCATATCTGAATACAAATTTTAATATAACTCAGGACATTAAAGCATATATAAAAACATGTCTAAGTTACCTGAAACTGCTTCCGCATATCTCATATCCCTAGAGCCAAAAACGCACTTAACACATATACCCAATTATCACTCCTAAGAGAAAGTATGTAAGACTTTATCACACACATACAGGTCAATGGACCAGTAAGGCAGAAAATGATAAGAAGAAATGACAAAAATTAATGGAAAAAGAAAGAAACAAAGCGAGTGACAGAAAGTAGGAAATTTCTAGCACAGAATTTCCAGAAGGTAGGGATGCTATTTATACCGAAAGATCCCCCGGCATCCCCACGTGGGGAAGATCATTATTATCCAGGAAAGTAAAAGGTGGGATGAGGTGAGGAGTCGACAGAGGGAAAGGGCGGGGGGAGGGTGGGTTCACCACATGTCATGCATCCTCATCAAGTATACTTCGTACATTAATTCCCACAACTTCCGCCACTCCTCACGGTCCTCAGCTTTCCGCAGAATGATGTTCCATTCAAGGCCAGTCCACTCTCTGATATTGTCTTCCCATCTTTTTCTCTGTCTGCCTCTTCGTCTCCCTCCCTGAACTGTTCCCTGCAAGACGGTGTTGGCCAGTCCAGATGATCGTGTGACGTGCCCGTACCACCTCAGTTTGCGTATTTTCACTGAAGTCAGGAGGTCTTCATACGGTCCGATGGCGTTTTCGATTCGGATTTTCACTTCCTTATTGGTTATATGATCTTTGTACGAGATACCAAGGAGTTTGCGGAAGCATCTCATCTCCATTGCCTGTATCCTTCTTTCAATGTCTGCTGTTATGGTCCATGTTTCGCATGCATACAAAAATATTGACATGACCAGGGAACGCATCAGCCTGATCTTGGAGCCAATAGCGATATTCTTGTCGTTCCAGATGACTTTTAGCCACAGAACAGACTGCAAAACCGAAACTAGGAGATGCGATGCTGATGCTCCGTTACATTAAAAAAGACATCAGGGACATCTGAAATAGGTCTGCTGCTCCCGAAGAAGAGGTGAAGTCCTTGAAGGAGGAAGTGGTAGATCTACTGAGGACTTGCCAAAGGGCAATGACAAACTGAAGAGGAAGATAGAAAATATAGGAAGAAAAACTGACGACCTTGAGTGTGTACGTGTGTGTGTGTGTGTGTTCGCGCGCGCGCGTGTGTGTATGTATGTGTGTGTGTTTGTGTATGTGTGTGTGTGTATGTGTGTGTGTGTGTGTGTGTGTGTGTGTGTGTGTGTGTGTGTGTGTGTGTGTGTGTGTGTGTTCTGTGTGTGTATGTGTGTGTGTCTGAGTGGTGTGTGTGTTTGTGTGTTTATGTGAGAGAGAGAGAGAGAGAGGGGGGGAGGAGAGAGAGAGCGAGCGAGAAAGAGAAGCAGAGAGAGAGAGAGAAAGAGAGGGAAAGAGAGAGAAAGAAAGAGAGAGAAAGAAAGAAGAGAGAGAGAGAGAGAGAGAGAGAGAGAGAGAGAGAGAGAGAGAGAGAGAGAGCTTGTGTGAGTACGTGTGTGTGTATGTGTGTACATGTATACATGTTTAGCTCTTATCATTATATACACAACTTTTTTTTCAGGCAACTAGGAATCCACATCACCCTCACTCTCTCCTCACCAGCCCAATGGGTAGAACAGTCCTATCGATGACCAGTAAACTCTGGCATAGGTGTGGAAACAAAATCCCACTGGCCACGATTTCGACACCAAGGAACCACTCTCAGACTTTGACACCTGTCATTCCAGCGCTAAAACCAGCATCTGGCATTTCTAGCACTGCCTCCATAGCACCTTTCTTTATCATTCTGCAGCAGCAGCAGCAGCGGACAAGACAGTTTGTTTCTCGAAGGCTGTCGCATCTCTTTAAGTCTCAGGGGTGTTTGGCACTGCAGCAGTAATTATGGAGCACAAGGTTTTGCGGGGCTCTCTTACTTGTGCGCAGCATCAGAATGAAGCTGTGAATATTGTTTTTGAGAATGACGACAATGAAAATGATGATGATTATAATGATAATGGTGACGATGATATGTGATAATGATAATGATGACGATGATGATGGTATAACATAATGATGATATCATAATAATAGTAATGATAATATGCTACTACTACATACTACTAACTACTACTACTAATGATGATATAATAATAATAATAAATATAGATATAATAATAGTAATACAACTCCTCATAAGAAAAAACAACAACAACAAAAGCAATACTAATAATTATTATAATGATTCTACATATTCTATAATGCTGTAACGTTTTTGGAAAACCTCACAGCTGTAAATTCATGTAAAAAATTCAGCATAAGAACAGTTATAAAGCAGCAACAACAACAGCAATAACAAAATAGCATCAACAACACCAACACCTGTAATAACAATAACAGCAGCAGTAACAACAATAACAATAACGTCAACAGCAGCAGCAATAACAGCAACAACAATAACAACAGCAGGAGCAACAACAATAACAACAGCAAGAGCAACAACAATAACTATGTGTGTGTGCTTGTGTGCATGTGTATATTCCATATATACAAAAACACGTTATTGTAAAAATATTATGACAATCAAATTTTGTATAGTTTGATTGGAAAATTTGACCCCCTCAAAAAAACAAAGCTCATATTAATGAAGCTTAATTAAGCTGACCCCCACATTGTCTACACATCACTGCCAGTGCCGGACCTGAAGCAGACAATGGACAAGTACCTGATTATACTGAGCACAGTGGTCAGCCAGCAGGAGCTGGACACGACCACACAACACGTACAACAGTTCATCAAGCCAGGAGGATGGGGACACAAGCTGCAGCAGTATTTGATCAAACGACAGACGGAAACTGATAACTGGGTGAGGTCACTATAGTCTGAAACGGTTGTTGTGATAAAGTCATTTCTTCTGCTAATGTTTGATTTACTATTGTAATATTACTTATCACAGCCATTTTCTTGCCATGAAATCTGAAGTATTTGTATATGTATTTGCATTTCTTTCTTTTTTTTCTTTTGTCATGGTAGATTTACTGGCAGGCATGGTAGTGAAGTGGGTAAATGTTAGACTGTCAGCCGAGGGTCCTGAGTTCAATCGGCCCAGAGACCTCTGCCTGGCGGGTAAAGGGTGGAGATATCTTCTGACTCTAATGTCATCATGTGCCCAGACCTGCCAGTACTTAAATCCCCTTGGTTTGTATACACATCCAGAGTATCAAACTTGCACGCTACGTTTGAAGTTTTAGAGTTTTTTCAAGAGGGACTCTATACACTCGGATGATTTCATGTGTTCCACCCTGATCTACCAACACTGATTATCTGGCAGACTCCTGAGTCTGAAGAAAACCCTGTGCGCTGGCAAGGTCTTCAAATGAGGGGCAGAGAGAGAAGGAACCTATGAAATGGTAAGCTGACACCACCAGAATGATGGAAACATTAAGATGGGCAGCAAACTGCCCAGTTTCAATGTTGCCGGCCGGGATTGACCTCAAAATATTAGGTCTTGGGTCTAAGGTTCTATTAAAAGAGCCAAAGGCCCGCTAAAGCTTTTGTAAGTCATGTTATTGTCCTGTAGCATGCTGAAGCTCCTGTAAGTCATGTTATTACCCTGTAGCATGCTAAAGCTCCTGTAAGTCATGGTAATTGCCCTGTAGCATGCTAAAGCTCCTGTAAGTCATGTTATTGTCCTGTAGCACGCTAAAGCTCTGTAAGTCATGTTATTGTCCTGTAGCACACTAAAGCTTCTGTAAGTCATGTTATTGTCCTGTAGCACACTAAAGCTTCTGTTAGTCATGTTATTGTCCTGTAGCACACTAAAGCTTCTGTTAGTCATGTTATTGTCCTGTAGCACACTAAAGCTTCTGTAAGTTTATGTTATTGTCCTGTAGCACACTAAAGCTTCTGTAAGTCATGTTATTGTCCTGTAGCACACTAAAGCTTCTGTAAGTCATGTTATTGTCCTGTAGCACACTAAAGCTTCTGTAAGTCATGTTATTGTCCTGTAGCACACTAAAGCTTCTGTTAGTCATGTTATTGTCCTGTAGCACACTAAAGCTTCTGTAAGTCATGTTATTGTCCTGTAGCACACTAAAGCTTCTGTAAGTCATGTTATTGTCCTGTAGCACACTAAAGCCTCTGTAAGTCATGTTATTGTCCTGTAGCATGCTAAAGCTTCTGTAAGCATGTTATTACCTTGTAGCATGTTAAGGCTTCTGTAAGTCATGTTATTGTCCTGTAGCATGCTAAGGCTTCTGTAAGTCATGTTATTGTCCGCCCTGTAGCATGCTAAGGCTTCTGTAAGTCATATTATTGCCCTGCAGCACCTAAGCTTCTGTAAGTCATGTTATTGTCCTGTAGCATGCTAAAGGTCCTGTAAGCCATGTTATTGTCCTGTAGCACACTAAAGCTCCTGTAAGTCATGTTATTGCCCTGTAGCATCTAAAGCTCTGTATGTCATGTTATTTCCTGTAGCACACTAAAGCTTCTGTAAGTCATGTTATTGTCCTGTAGCACACTAAAGCTCCTGTAAGTCATGTTATTGTCCTGTAGCACACTAAAGCTCCTGTAAGTCATGTTATTGTCCTGTAGCACACTAAAGCTTCCTGTAAGTCATGTTATTGTCCTGTAGCACACTAAAGCTCCTGTAAGTCATGTTTATTGTCTGTAGC
>CM060305.1:13602664-13612692 GCA_030674185.1 Monoplex corrugatus
GAATGTTGAGAGTTCCATGGACAGTAAAGAAAACAAACGAGACAGTCTTGATGGAGGCAGACACAAGGAGATCACTCATAAGGAAGAGTGGCTGGGGATGAGGAGGGTGGGGGAGATGCTAGGGGCAGCGAGGGATAGAGATGCTTGGAAGTCCATGGTCGCCAACGCCTTGCGGCAGGGCACCTGATGATGATGAGTACCCTCTGTCCTCTTTTCATGGCTTCACTTTTGTTCTTACTTTTCTCACTTCTGCCCCGTTACATTACTTCCTACCAGGGATCCCAGCCAACCAATGAGCAGGAGACACGTCATTTAACGGACCCAGTGTCGTTGAAATGGACAGAGACGCCTGGGCTACAGTCAGTCTGATATTGCACGTGCTGAACAGGAAATCAACAAGTAAGCCAAAAATCCCAGAATACACAGTTTCAGTTGCCTGAAATGAATTGATAAAGATATCTTGTTGCGTGTGCAGATGGTAAGCTCGAGAAGCCAAGTGGATAGATGGCAATCGTAATTTCCTTAACTGGATTAAGGAAGAAGTCTTGTAGCGAGTGTCATGTTATGAACAGTATGGGGGATAAGCATCTGCAAAATTACACTTTCGTCCTGTGAACAAGTTTTGTTTTTAATTTTTGTTTTCTTCACACAGTTGTATGTGATTTTCACAAGGCTCAGAAAGAAGCTGTGCAGTTTTTTTTCTTTTCTTTCTTTCTTTTCTTTCTGTTTTTCTTTCTTTCTTTATTTCTTTCTTTCTTTCTTTCTTTTCTTTCTTTCTTTCTTTCTTTCTTTCTTTCTTTCTTTCTTTCAATCTCTTATTTTTGGAGAAAAGAGATCATCATCATCATCATCATCAGTCCCGTAGTCTGGTTGACCGTTGGGGCACCATTGAAGATTTTGCAACCAACTTCCTCCACTCCTCACGGTCCTCAGCTTTCCGCAGAATGATATTCCATTCAAGGCCAGTCCACTCTCTGATATTGTCTTCCCATCTTTTTCTCTGTCTGCCTCTTCGTCTCCCTCCCTGAACTGTTCCCTGCAAGACGGTGTTGGCCAGTCCAGATGATCGTGTGACGTGCCCGTACCACCTCAGTTTGCGTCTTTTCACTGAGGTCAGGAGGTCTTCATACGGCCCGATGGCGTTTTCGATTCGGGTTTTCACTTCTTTATTGGTTATATGATCTATGTACGAGATACCAAGGAGTTTGCGGAAGCATCTCATCTCCATTGCCTGTATCCTTCTTTCAATGTCTGCTGTTATGGTCCATGTTTCGCATGCATACAAAAATATTGACATGACCAGGGAACGCATCAGTCTGATCTTGGAGCCGATTGCGATATTCTTGTCGTTCCAGATGACTTTTAGCTTGGTCATTGCAGCTGTGGTCTGTGCAATCCTGGAAAGTACCTCGGGCTTTGATCCTTCATCTGATACTATAGCTCCCAGATATTTAAATCTATGGACGGTCTCAAGTTTCTTGTTGTCTATGGTAATGTCAGTGCTGATGCCATTGGTATTATTTGTCATCAACTGGGTTTTCTCTGCACTGATCTGCATGCCATATGATGTGGAGGCCTCATCAAGATGTTTTATCAAGCTGACTAGCTCTTGCTCTTGCCCAGCTAGTCCGTCAATGTCGTCGGCAAAACGCAAGTTTGTGATTGTTCTACCTCCGATGCTGACTGTTCCCTCGTGGTCTTCAAGTGCGTCAGCCATTATTCTCTCTAAGAAGATGTTGAAGAGAGTGGGGGAGAGCAGGCATCCTTGGCGTACTCCAACTGTGGTTCGGAACCATTCGCCTATGTTGTTGTCATGGTAGACTGCACTGGTCGCCTTTTCGTAGAGGCATTCTATGGTTCTGATCAGGTTGGCATTGATGTTGTACAGCCTCATGGTTGCCCACAAGGCTGCGTGCCAAACTCTGTCGAATGCCTTCTTGAAGTCCACGAAGACGTGGTAAAGGCCTTGCTGGTGTTGCAGGTATTTCTCACAGAGCAATCTGAGGTTGAAAATTTGCTCTGTGGTACTTCTTCCTGGTCTGAAACCTGCTGAAAATTTGCTCTGTGGTATTTCTTCCTGGTCTGAAACCTGCCTGCTCTTCTTTTATTATCTCCTCAGCTTGTGGCTTCAGTCTACTCAGAAGGATTTTTAGCATGACCTTACTTGGATGGCTGATCAGGCTGATGGTACGGTAGTTTTGGCATAGTTGTAGGTTGCCTTTCTTCGGGAGAGTGATGATCAGGGACTGGGTCCAAGGTGTTGGCCACTCACCTGTCCGCCAGATCTTATTGCAGATGATGAGTAACATATCTATCATGGCCTCTCCTCCTGCCTGGACCAGTTCTGAGGGAATGTTGTCCATTCCTGCCGACTTGCCTTTCTTCAATGATTTTACTGCAGCTTCAACTTCTTCTCGCACGATGGGGTAGCTGTCGTTGTTGGTTGGTGGAGGAACGTCTAGCACCTTGGGATCTCCTGTTGTTGTGTGTGTGTATAATTCGGAGCAGTACTCTGTCCACCTCTGCAGAATCTCTTGATCTTCTGTGAGACATTTCCCTGCTTTGTTCTGTATGGTAGTGGTTCTGCCTTGTTTTGAGCTTGCTAGTTCTTTCACAAGCTGGTAGGCTTTTTTGCTGTTATTTTTCTGCAGGTTTGCTTCGATATCTTGGCATTGTTCTTCAATCCATGTTTCCTTTGCTTTCCTCATGCCTTCTTTAACTTGTTGGTTGGCTTTTCTGTATAGTTTAGCACCTTCATCCGTACTCTTCTTTTGCTTTAGTTCTCTGCGTTTGTCGCTCAGCTTTAGTACTTCTTCCGTGACCCAGGGCATCTTTGTTGGTCGGTGTTTTCCAAGGATGTCGTTGGCTGCTTCGGTCACGGCAGTGTTGAAGTTGTTGATCAGAGTGTCTACTTCGGTGTCCACATTGTCAAGGACGAGGAGAGGAGCAAACTTCCCTCCTATCGTTGCTTGGAAGTTTTCAACTATGTTGGGGTCTTTGAGCTTCTCAAGATTGAACTTAATTCTTATGTTGCCCTGTTTCTTCATCCTCTGGAGGCGGAGTTTGAAGGTCATCATTACAAGCTCATGATCGCTTCCAATGTCGGCTCCTGGAAAGCTCCTGGTCTTTGCGATGTTAACACTTGACTGGAAGCGTCTTTGAACCATGATGTAGTCGATCTGACTGTGGTATTTTTCTCCTGGGCTGTGCCATGTCCAGCGTCTAGATGGTTTGTGTGGACCGAACGTGTTCACCACCCTCAGGTCGTTGTAACTGGCGAATTCTAGGAGCCTCAAACCTCTTTCGTTGGTCTCAGGGTTGCAGTATTGGCCACATATCCCTTTCCAGTTATTGTGTTCATCCTCTCCAATCTTCGCATTCCAGTCGCCCTGCACTATAATGATGTCTTTCTTTGGCGTCTGATCTACGATTTCCTGCAGTTGATCATAGAAATCTTCGACAGCCTCGTCATCATAGTCAGTTGTTGGGGCATAAGCTTGGATGACGGTGATGTTAAAAGGTGAAGCCTTAAGCCGAATAGTAATGAGTCTGCTAGAGACTGGTCGGCATCCCATGATGGCATTCACAGTGTCTTTGTGAATGAGGAATCCAACTCCATGTTCATGTTTGTCTTCACTGCCACTGAAGTAGAGTTTGTGGCCTTCTGGGGTAGACGTTTCTCCGAGGTTTTTCCATCGTACCTCACAGAGCCCAAGGACGTTCCATCGGTATCTCTTCATTTCATACGTTAGTTCTGCAACTTTTCCTGCTGCTCTCAGCGATCTCACATTCCAGGTGCCGATAGTAACATTTTTTCTTGTACGTAGGGATTTTGGTCCATCAGTCACATACTTTTCACCTCCGCCCTGATGGCCAGCGACGGAAGGCGCGGTCCTTGTTCCGGGCGACGACCGGGCCGGTATGGATTGAGTTGCGGTTGTAATCTTCATTTAGTGTGTCTTGGGCAATGTCGCATGGCGGAGCCCATCTCTCTCCATGCCAGACCACAGCCGACGTCCTCCATCTAGGTGGTTCGCCTTGGTCTTGAACACATAGCCGTTGAGTTCCTTGCGGAACTTCGTCCGCCTTGGCCGGTAACCTGCATCGTGGAGGTTATTCGCCCAGTGATGCAGTGTTAACATCACCCCCTCACATGGTTTGGCACGCCTGCTGAGGCGAGGTCCCGGGGTGTGGCGCTTGGAGCCAGCACGTGAGAGATTTAGAGGATGGACGAGGACCAGTGATGCCCGTCCACCCTACCAGGTAGAGTGCAGCAGCCAGACATCAAAGGTACTACCTCTATCCAGAGCCCCCTACACCCCAGAAAAGAGATACATACCGACAAAATGGGTCTCTTTCTCTATCTCTGTCTTTTTCCTTTTGCCTGCCAGTTCGTTCTTTCGTTTAACGTCTTTTTATTCTGAGTGGTACTAGGTGATTGTCTGCCCATTTGTCTGTCTGTATCTGTGTCAGTGTGCGTCTCCGTATGTTGGCCTGTATGTAAACAAAACAGGTTGGAAAAGATCTTTTCAGGTACATATGGATGAATCGTTACCAAATCATAACCAAACCTGGACATCCGTCATGAAAGATAAAGTTCTAAGTCAAGGTCACATGGACCCAAAAAGTGCAAAGTACGTGAGGGAGATAAAGTTCTACGTCAAGTGGTCATGGACCCAAAATTGCATAGAACAGCACTTTCTCAGGAACTTCTGACAATATTTAGAAATCTTTTCATTTATTATTTTTTTCACTTTTGTGACAATCTACTGTGGTACTTGATGCACGTCAAGTGTTCTTACAACAGAAGCGTCTTTATGGCACAGTGATCTTGAAAAGTACAAATTGTGTCTTTGCTGTAACTCATTTTGTGATCATTTCCTGTGGTCTATTGGTCTCTCTCTCTCAGTCTGTATTTCTTTATGTGTGTCTCTATGCCTGCATATTCTCTCTCTCCCCTCCCTCTTCTCTGTCTGTCTGTCTATCTCTCTCAACACACACACACACACACACACACACACACACACACCACACCAACACCACCACACACACTCATACACACGCACACACACACACACACACACACACACTCATACACACGCACACACACATACATATACACGCACACACACAAGCTCACACATACACACACATACACACGCGCACACACAGACACACACACATATATATATAAACAATATATATATAAGTATACATATATATATATATATATATATATATATATATATATATATATATATATATATATGTATGTAGATAGATACGTGTAAAGTTCCTTTTTATGCAAAAATTATTTGGTTAATTTTGGGAGTTTGTTTCAAAATCTCATTTCTATTATTTGTTTCTAATCGGTTAGCTGATGTAAATGATACAGGATACATAATTACAGTTGACTAGAATGGTTTACCTGCTATCTCTCAGGACACACAGAAGCATGATCTGTTTCGAGGAGCCATTGAATGGAAAAAGAACTACCAAAGAGAGGTACGAATAAAAAAAGTTCACAGAAGCCATGGAAGGACCACAGACAAATCCTAACCACCGGACATTGACTTTTGTTTATACATGCACGAATAAGAAGACAATGCGCTTAAGAGTGGCAGTTTCTGTGTATTTTACACGTCCGTGCGCGAGCTCCCGAATGTGTGTGCGTGGGCGTGCGTGTGTGTTTGTGTATGTGTGTGTGAGTGTGTGTGTTAACGCATGCGTGCATGCGTGCATGCGTGCATGCGTGCATGCGTGCATGCGTGTGTGTGCGTGTGTGCGCGCGCGTGTGTGTATGTGTGTGTTTGTGTGTGCGTACGCGGGCATGTGTGTGCGTGTTTGTTTAGTATAGAAAATTTCCACCTTTTCTGCTGCCATTGTTGGATACATTTCCCCCTTTCTGCTGCCATTTTTGTATACATTTCCCCCTTTCTGCTGCCATATTTGGATACTTTTCCCCTTTTCTGCTGCCATTTCTGGATACATTTCCCCCTTTCTGCTGCCATGTTTGGATACTTTTCCCTCTTTCTGCTGCCATTTTTAGATACATTTCCCCCTTTATGCTGCCATTTTTGGATACTTTTCCCTCTTTCTGCTGTCATTTTTGGATACATTTCCCCCTTTCTGTTGCCATTTTTGGATACTTTTCCCCGTTTCTGCTGCCATTTTTGGATAAAGAGGAGCGAAAACTTAATATATCTAAATATTATTTTGAATTTGAGACCTTGGGAGTCTTTCATGATATTCAAAAAAAATAGTTTCAAATTGATACAAACTTAAGTCATTTTAGAAATTGTAACTGCACATTGTTGGTAGGATATCAATTGTTTGTAGAGTAATTTGAAAAGACACAACTCGTGTCATAGATAGATAGACAGACAGATAGATAGATAGACATATAGGTAGATAGATGGGTAGATAGAGAGATAGATAGATAATACATAGATAGATAGATAGACAGACAGATAGATAGATAGACATATAGGTAGATAGAGAGATAGATAGATAATACATAGATAATAGATAGATAGATAGATAGACATATAGATAGATAAGTGGATAGATAGATAGATAGATAGATCGATAGATACATAGATAGACATATAGGTAGATAGATAGATAGGTAGATAGATCATAGATAGATAATAGATAGATACATACATAGATTGATAGATAGACAGATAGACAGATAGATGGACAGAGAGGTAGACAGATAGGTAGATAGAGAGATAGATAATAGATAGAAAGACAGACAGATTAAATACATAGATAGACAGATAGGTAGATAGATAGGTAGATATGTGTGTATACAGATTACGAAATTGAATCATCGCATTTTAGATCGTTGGGTATCAAAGCGACAATCAAGCGGTGTCCTTGACATTCGCTGTTTCACATTAATTTCTGGAATGGACGATACATCTGGATGCTCCAAATACATTTGACTAAATAAATAAACGAACAATTAAACAAATATGTAAGAAACCCACGAGCGGTGTCCGCCTTGTCATCTCTTTCACACTATATGTTCAGATACCTGAAATATTGGAATAAATAAATGAACAAATGAATACAAAAACAATTGGAGGGAAGGAACCGCAAGTGGTGTCGCCGATATCCTGAACGCCCAACACACAGTAATTTCCCTTTAGTTACTCCACACATTCACGTGGTTTTGCGTGATTCTTCATACTGTGTGTTATTTCATTCATTTCTTTATAACATCTGGTCGTGCATAAGTCTACGAGTTTCAGTCTTAATTTTTTTTTTATTGTATTGTAGGTAATTTCCTCAAAGTTTAGATGTTTTCAACGCACGATATATTTGTAGTTCACAGTTTATTTTCATGTTCGTATCTTCCCTTTTGTCAGGTTTTATTATGGTTTCCTTTAGGAGTGTCATAGACGCACATGGGGCTGGGCTTAGTCCGAATTTTGTCCCCATTTATAAGAATTAGTTTAAACAGTTGATCCAGAGTTGCTTGTTGTAACTGCACTCGTGCAACCCACACGACTCAATTGTCCCAGATCATTGAGGAAAGGAAGACGTCGGTGTTTCCATGTATGCAGACCTGGAAGTTGTCCAAGCCTGGTACAGGGTGAAGGTCCTGCTGTGCCGTGTGTTGACGTTGCAGACCTAAGGAAAATGTCCACACCTGATAAAGGGTGAAGGTCCTGCTGTGCCGTCCTGTCTGTCCGTGTTGCCCCGTGTGTTAGACGTTGAAGACCTAAGGAAAATGTCCACTCCTGGTAGAAAGTAAACATCCCCCTGCTGCTGCCCATTCTGTCTGTTCTGTCCTGTTTGTCATCGTTGAAATCCCGTGATTGTCCACACCTGATTTTAAAGGTGGGAAGCCGATCCATTCGTGGTTTTTGTTTCTTGGTGTTCCAGTCCAGTTGTCGCTTGTCATCATCGTCTTTGTGAGGTCTCACCTGTCGGCGTCCCGGGGTTCGATGTTGGCCGCTGTACATTTTGACACCACCATCGATCTCCCTCCAGGCCTGTCTTGACTTTTGTGGACAATTTCTTGAATATTTAAGGCACTGATGTTGGTTATGTACTCGATGTATGGGATTGGAGGTCTGCCTTTCTTACTTTTTGCCACTGTTTTTCTTTGAAAGATGGTTGCCATGAGGTGCCCAAGATATTGTTTGGCAGTTGTTATTCTAACGTCGGGTGTGTGTAATATGTTCGTCGTTGTGCGTAAAGCGTCATGTTCCGTAAACGGTTGCGACTATGTAACAGTTGTTTGTTTGTATCGTATTATAACATAATATGTTGATGTTCATCAGTTGTAGTTCTGGGTATTCATAACCTCAGGATGAGTGAACTGGTTCGAAGATAGGTATTGACAGAGGATATTCATATATGTGGAAATGTTTGTGCTTATGGATGTTGAAATGCTAACTGTGTTGTTGTGTAGGCACCTATTGTGCTCTTTATAAGTGTGTATTTGTTAAGATTTACGTGCAGAAGTACAAACAAGATCCCGGAGTGCAGAAACTATGAATTACGATACCGTTCATAATGAAGTAACTGCTCAGTTTGTTAAATGAGATCTGCACAGGCTATACATTTTGTTGTCTACGGAACCTTGTTTATGATTATTACGATCAGAGAATTCTGTATAATGGAATAGTGGTTATATACGTGTACAGAGTCGTATACATGTGTGGAAAAAGAGTACTGCTTGCGCATGATTATTACAGACAAGACAAGAATCAGGCGGAACCCAGCCCCATGTGCATCAAAAACATAGTTCTGATAATACAGGCGGGGCAATATCTAAGTGTCTGGCTGAATCTTTTCATTGCACCAGGGGCTCAAAATTTGATCTCTCGAGATCAATCCCACCTGGCAACATAAACACTGGCCTGTTTGCAGCCCATCTGAATGCTTAAATCATTCTGGTGATGTCAGATTAGAGTTTCGTAGATCCTGTTCTCCTCATTTCCTCCCCAGTTTGAGGCCTTGCCGTACAAAACATTTTGCAGGGCTCAAAGACTCATTGGGACAGTTACAAGTAGATCTGGGTAGAGCACAATGGAATTATTTTGAGTGCAATGAATTCCTCTTGAAGAAATTCTGAACTCTTTAAGTCCTTTTATTAGGAGGAGAAAAATGGAATAGGGGCATCAAACAAAAGGAAAAAGTTGCAAGCAGATAGGTGCTACGTGAAAGACTGACAGGTAGAGAGACAGTACGGACAGACGGACAATCAAAATTTAGGTCCACATTACACTGATCAGATGAAACATGTAATTCAGTGATTCCAGTTTCAGTTTATGTTTCAGGTCATGTCTGGCCGTGGTATAGACTGTCATCTGATTGGTCTATATTAAAATTTGTATTCAGATATGGTTTTTTAAATCTCCCGTGCGATAAATTGGACGGAGTGGTCAACGCCAGGGGCGTCTCCTTAGATTAAGTGCACGAATGCATTTATGTGTGTGCTTAATTTTCTTTTCCTTTTCTCCTGTTGAACTACTGTGTATGTTTTGAACTGGTTTTAGCTCTGATGTGGCTCTACGCAGTCGGCTGGGCTTTAAACAACAATAACAATAAAAGTTATGATCTTTGTTGGATACTGTGCCATATTTGCACGTGTGTTACCAACTTGATGCAAGGGTTATGAACGATACTTGATTTATGATTTACATAGAACGATACTTGATTTATGATTTACATCGTATTTACTTGATTTATGATTTACATAGAACGATACTTGATTTATGATTTACATAGTATGTATTTACTGACATGTGAATGTAGTGTCTTCCACTTGCACGGAATCTTTTTCTTAATTAGAAATCCACACAACCGAAGACCGACATATGCACGCCTGCACGCACAAACACACACGCACATGCACATATGTGCTAACACACACTCACACAAATGCACGCAAGCTCACATGCACACAGAGAAATCCACACAAACACACACCGCGTGTGGGTTCAAGTGGACACATTCGCCCAACATTTTTATGGAGGTTTCATTACATAATGCTATTAGGCCAATAT
>CM060305.1:13612792-13627792 GCA_030674185.1 Monoplex corrugatus
TGTGTGTGTGCGGGCGCACATACATGCGCGTGTGTGTGTGTTGTGTGTGTGTGTGTGGTGTGTGTGTGTGGATATGTGTGTGTGTGGTGTATGGTGTGTGTGTGTGTGTGTGTGTGTGTGTGTGTGTGTGTGTGTGTGTGTGTGTGTGTGTGTGTGTGTGTGTGTGTGTGTGTGAACCTGTTCTCCAAACACAGATGGGACTCCATGCGCACTACACATAATTCGACTTTCTAGTGAAGCACAGAGAACTCAAGCTGTTAGGTGAGCAAACCACATTCCACTGTTGTTGTACAGCCTGCCTCTTTTGTAGGCATGCATGTTGGTGTTTTTGTGTTTCTATAAGCCAACCACTGACGTGGCTTAGGGGGTATTTAGTATGCACAACTGACATTCTGCATGCGTATGAATACAAAAGGGACTCAGACACTGGCAGATCTGCACACATGCTGACCCCGTAGACTGGAAAAATCTCTACCCTCTAATGGCTCTATCCACCAGGTGAAGCAATCCACACCCAGGACCTTCCAACTGGAATCCAACATTTACCCACTTGAATACCAGCCCATCAGTACTTACAAGAACTACTGATCCAAAGATAAAGAAATGAGTTGGACAGGTAATAGCAGTAATGACAAAAGTATTACTACAAGTAGTATCAGCAGCTAGTATTACGTCTAGCAAACATTTATAAAAATGGGCCTAAGCTACCTTAAATTGCTTCTGCATATCTCACTCCCTACAGCCAAAAATGCATTAATACATGTACCTAATTATCAATCCTAAGAAAAAGTACGGAAGACTTTATCGAACACATACAAGTGAATGGACCAGCGAGGCAGAAGATGATAGGAAGAAATGATAGAAAGCAAAGGAACAAGGTAGAAACAAAGAGAGTGACAGAAAAGAAGAAATTTCTAGGAAAGAGTTTCCACAAGGTGGGGATACTACTTATACCGAAAAGCCCACGACAGAAAACTGTAACTGAGAAAGACAGATTACTAGACAGTGAAAAGAGAGAGACTGCAGTGCAGCACCACCCTAGGTTATGAGTTTTATGGTTCCACATCATGGACCAGGCAGGGATTTTTCTACCCATTCTACCAAATCTTACAGTGGTGGTCTAGGTCTTATCTTTCAGGTAAGATACCGATAAACAAAGATCCAGTGTGCAACATGTACTCTGTCCTTGTTTACAATCCCATGCGACAAAGGAAGACAGGAGGGAAGTACAGCGTGTGACCCCTGACCCAAGCCGTCACCCCCTCTGTCACACACACACACACACACACACACACACACACACACACACACACACACCACACACAACACAACACACAACACACAACACACACACACACACACACAACACACACACACACACACAAAGGATGCTGAGCCATGGTACACTCAAGCCTGTTTGATGCATGATCTTTGACCCAAGTTGTCATCTTCTGACACACACATATATTCTCTCTTTTTCTTTCTTTCTTTTTTCTTCAGAAAGGCAAGAAGACTAACCGAGCCTCAAGGGGAGGGACCCGGGAAATGAACCTCCCTCAAATTTTCTTCTTTTTTTTTTTTTTTTTTTTGTCAAGGCAGCTGAGCGAATGCCCTGCTCTTCACTATTTTCAAGTGCTGTGGGATCTTCAGAGTGCACAGGCCAGAAAGCACACAGCACTCATTTTTCATCCCCTTCTGAAGGACTAGACTTCAGTTTGATTATAGGGTCAAACTGGGGAGAAAAGTCAAGGCCTCTATGGGAAACAAACCCTGGAACATCGAGTTTAGTTATTGGCAGGCGAAGGTCTTAACCATTCTGCCACTCTTCTCCCAAACACTAGATCACACAAACCCTGCATATGGTCAAACTGTGCCAGTGCTGTTTCTGTTTCAAGAGCAACAGTTTGCATTGTGTGTGGAACCCCATGCTATTACTCTTCCCACCACCTTTTATTCCACTAACCCCAAAAAACTTATATGTCCCTCTCCTGGCTTCCTTCCCCACCACTGTACCCCCCAACTTCATTGAGAAAAAGTGCTGAGCAGTTCTAGGTGCCCAGTGTATGTTTGCCAGGTGCTTGTGTGTAGACACTACAACAATGCTTCAGTCCAGCTGCATGCAATACATGTCATTAATAGTGGGGTGGAGTTACAACTTGCTAATGCACCTACAATGTTTTGCCTAGAAATCTGTTAGCAATACTCCACCGCAAATGCTTGGTTGCTATTAATAGTATTGTACGACATTTGTTTCATTTCTTTTGGTTTCCATCCTATCTGCAAATTCTGTTCTCATGTGCATGCCCATTTTTTTCTTATACATGTTTGTTTGATGATGAAACAAGAAAGGCCAGGAAAGTGTAACCATAAATGACCAGTGGCCAGTGTTATGAGATGTTGCCCATCTCGTCTGACTACCTGCTTTTCCTTCCCCAACTCTTAGGAAGGAAAGATACTCGTTTACACCTGGTTGGGCTGAAGTAGTGAAGTTCAAACCATGGCATGAACCTGGTCACCCATCCACTTATCCACTGTGTCTGATTGTGATAAAACACTATTCTGTTTCCTGCAAGGTAATGGTTTTTTTTTAAACTTATTCACACCAAAGGGCTTGATTCATAACATAACACTTTTTAACAGCAAAATTCATGAACGGTTTTAAAAGAAAAAAAAAACTCTAACCTTTAAAACGAAGCTTCTCCATGAAAGATCCAATCTTGTCACTAATGTTTTGTTTCGAAGTAAAAGTCTTTTGGGAGCCGGGCAAATGATGGAATAGAGCGCTGGCTACTGCTTGCAAGTGCAGTGTGCTGGGTGAGGTGAAGTTCAGTTCATAGTTTGGAAGATCTGTTTCATGAATCAGTTCTTTCCCATTGTACCAGTAGTAGCTATAATCAGGGACATTCCGCTTTCCAAAGCGATCAGTGATGTTGACATGAAAGTATATGGGGCGGTCAACAGCAAAAGTGGTGTTGATTCGCTGGTACTCCAGGTGCTGCGTCACTTTCAGTTTACCATTCAGGTATTCTGAAATAAATAGTCAAAGATAAGGTAAGATCAGCTAAAGTTAGGTAAGGTAAACATTGTCCAATCACAATAAGGTCACAGGGGAGTGAAATATAAGAAGGTCACAGGGGAGTGAAATATAAGATATTTGTCCACGGTCAACATTATAAATGCAGTGCCTATTTTCTGTCCCTCATTTCTCTGCCTTCCCCAATCTCATACAGGATCAGGCCTCCATTCACAGTTTGGTGGACTATAGCGTAGACATGAAGACAGGTAATCAACCAGCTTTGTCACAGTGAGATATGATCACCTCAGCATGCCACAAATTCATGCACACACAACTGTGAAATAAGTATAAAGCTGGTGTCATTAAATCCATTCAATTCAAATCTGTGGAAAAGTTCCATTTTTTAGAAACGCATTCATACATATATAAGATCATAGGCAATCAATTCAAAAATCATATTAAATGATGAAGTTGATGAATAAAAAAAATACACAATGATGCAGAAAACAGAAGCAATAAGAGAATGTTAAAAAAAATCAAAGCAACAACTTACCTGTTAGGTTGAAGAATGTGCTGCTGAAGCCTATAATTTGATATGGTTGCTCTGCCGGAGACACTACAACAGTCAGAAGAAAATGTCCTGCTTTTACAAATTCTGCCTTAAATGATCTCTGGAATCTAGTGATGTGTTGTCCCTCAGAGGTATGGCTGCTATTGTCAGCAGAATTGAGCCATATAAAGTGGAATTTTCCCTCCGGAATTGTACGGTTGGGGCCATCAACAAATAAGCGTGCGGTGAAGACTATGACAGAATCCAGGACTGCCGGCCCATTTGTTGACACTTCCACTGTGTAGTTCACTGTCAAAACAGATAACCATAAAATTATAAAAATTCAAATTCAAATTGTGATCCTGAAAACCCTGTTCTGTTATTATATTAATATTGCACGTCACTGACATAGCCATAACATTATAACTTATATAAGAATAAAATTTACATTGTAATACAAAGAAAACCTACAAATATCAGTAATATTGCATGTTAACTGCTACCTTAATATTACATGCTACTTGCCATTTCACAGAGCTATTTGTTGAATTTCCAAATGTTACATCATCATCATCATCCTTAACATCATCACACTGTCATTAATATCATCATCATCATCATGAATGTAGATTACATAGCTAGGCACTCAGGCAACATGGAAGATCAAGGCCAAGGTTTCAATAACTGTTCCAATAAAATATCAATATTTATGCTCATCTACATCAAACCAGAATGGCGCTGATCTACTGAGGTTCTTCTGGGGTGACACAACACCAGATCTTGTGCCTCTACATGGCAGCTGGCAGGAACGGAAAAAACGGCCTAATTTATCGCCAGATGTGCCCTGACCATGCAGGTGGCAAATTAAAGAGAGTTCTGACACAACAAAACAATGTTGTGAACCGATTTATTTGACAGTATCTGCTTAAACATGCCCTCCATTGGCTCTCAACTGTACTACCTCACCCCATTTATTATAATTAATGTACATCAAAGAGAAAGAGAGGAGGGGAAGAAGGGGAAATGAACAAAAGAGAGAGGAACAACAGACAGAGAAGAGACAGAAAGTAGATAAAGAATGTGACTGAGTGAGGAAGGGGTAGGGGCAATAAGAGAAGCAGAAAATGGTAGACAAAATCATAACATGTAAACATTTAAATTAAACAAACACAGTACATCAGAGCAGCTTGCATAGATCTATATGTCCGTAAGAAAAAAGAAACAGACAATTTGAACCACACAGCTGAAGCCTTTTTAATTTCATTAGTCTCTAATCTATTCCTACTTAGTACTCTAGGTGGTAACACCATGAAGATACAGCACAGAAGAGGGAGATTGGGCTCTTTCAATGAAATATTATTTATACTATTTCCACCTTCTGGAAATTCTGTGCTTGAAATTTAATCACTAACAACTGTATGTAGATAAGCAGGATGTAAATTATACTGTATCTCGCTCTTGAGAAACTACAGCTCAATTACCTATGTAGTGAAACCACAACCAAGGGAATGGGATTGGCTGAAACAGCAAAGAAAGAAGACCCGTTATGCTTTCAAGACTCTAATCCAGCTTTGTGAAAAAGACATGAGAGGTATAGCGTACGCGTAAGTGGGAGGGGGCAGTAATGGCAACTTTGAAATAACAATTGTTTTTGTCATTTCTTTTCACTGCAGTGGTGACTGCAGCTCTTGACGGGTGTTCCATACCACTGGGGGCCCATCCACAGGGCCAAGAGCGACTTTGTTAGTACTGTGCAACAGCAATCACACTATTATATATATGTGCATGCAAATCTCTTTCATGCATTGCATTGGGGTCCTACAGCTGCTCCACATTCTGGACAGCTGTCAAAGGTCTTCCTCATTACTGAGTGTCACCTGCCACAGCTTGTTCACACACTTCACTAAAATGAAAAGAGTTTATTTTTCCAGCTTTAACCCTTTCACTCCCGCACACTGCCCATCAGCATCCTGCACTCTCAGCCATGCTAGCTAAGCAAAAACTTAACCCTTTGAATCCCTCACCCTATCCACCAGCTTCCCGCAGGAAGCTGGGGATAGGGTGAGGGATTCAAAGGGTTAAGTTTTGCAGTTGGTGGATAGGGTGCGGGAGTCAAAGGTTAAGCACATTTTGGCCCACAGGGCATTCACTTTTGATGGTCATTTCCAAATTCATACGAACATTTTGGGTAAGTCAGGACAGCACTCATGCAGTCAAGACTAGAAGGCAGATGCTCTACCTCTGTCAACTTTTGTTCTCCAGATGGAAGACAGATGGACTTCTTTTTCAGGGGATATGTAAAGGAAAGGGTTTTCGCATGCAAGCCGCGCACTGTTAATGACATGATTCAGTTAATCTTGCAGGCTTGTCAAGAAATTGATGCTGATAAAGATCTTTGTGCCAGAGTGTGCATGAGTGTCCGCTCTCAATTAGAGGAGTGTGTGAATACTGACGGCAAGCAGTTTGAGTATTTGAGGGATTAAGGCTGTGCTTGTTATTACATGTATATGCAATATTCATTTCTATGTATAATAAATTCAGTGAGTATTGCACATGTTTTCTTTTTTCATAACTGTATACCTACTTTTGCACCCCCCTGTATATATGCAAACACTTCCAGAAAGGCTTTTACAAGATGACCAGCATCATACGCACACTACCAATTTTACAGGTCAATGAACCAGCTTAATTATCTATTGCTCCTGATACAGACTCATTCGAAAGGATGAGGGTGGTGGTGGGATGATCTTCCCACTACTGCCACTGCAGTGGTCAGTAGGGTCCATAACACTTTGGGCCACTGTACCTATTGTTACTGGCCGCTAATCTAATTTTAATACCCATCTGCTCTTGTGGCTTGCTGATTTGCTTGACTGCCACATTCAACTTGAGCGCTGAATGTCAAACCATTAGGTGCTCCTATCAGACATCTGATAGGAGTGTCTAGATGATAGGCCTACGTTTCATCCATGAATGTTATCAATTTTACAATGACACATTGGCTTGGGCTTTAACAAGTGTCCTCCATTTCTGTTTGTCTGGACCAGCCTCTGTACAGTTACAGTACATCAGCTTTAGTTTTAAGTTTTTTAAAAGAGGCCAGCCCCAGAGCAGTTGCCCTTGGTCCTATGTTTGGTTTACCCATTTGGTGGTGGTGCTGTCTTCTGGAGATGGCCCGTTGAACACCCTCCTTTTTTCTCCCCCCAATGGCTAAACATACCACTGCAACACATTCTTCACAATGCACACGTCTGCTCTCCCTTGGTCTTACTTCCGTTCTGATGATAGTCTCCTCTGCAAAGCGAGACTGAGCCACCCCCACCCAATTGTTCTTAAAATGTTTACCTCCCCACGCATAATGTGTTCTCCTTCCTTCAACACCACCACATACTTTAGTATCCCTGATGTCTGCAATACACAGACAGCACACACTACTACATCAATGCTGACATCATTTCTTTGTTCACGTTCTAGTTTGTTCTTCTTTTTTTTTTTAAAGTCATCACCCTCTGAGTTGTCATACTTTCATCCCAATGTTATCATTTCCAGCCGCCATCTTGGATTTGTGACATAAGTAACAACTAACATCATAATACCCTGAGATTCAGTGATAATGGTGACTCACTCCTTATTCAATATTTGTCAAGTGTTAGCACCACCAAACTATGCTTAAGATGTTCCATGCTGTTATATTTTCTTTCCCATGGTGCCATCCTCCAGTGATGACTTGATTGATGACCACTTTTTTGTCTTATACATAGTGCGTGTGCATTTCTTTTATTAAAAATAACACTTCACCTTCCCCTTTTCCCCTCCACATGCTAGCCCTACCACCACCACTGCACTATCTTGATTATGGGAGTGCTCATCCTTAACTGCCTTCTTTTGTTAAAAACAGCAACTTGCCCTCCCATTTATCTTCCAAACGCCCACCATGCTACCACCACCATACTATTTGTGCCATTCTCCAGCATGGGTCTGATTAACAGCACCCCACCCCACCCTCCCATCTCCCTGTCCTCGGGTTTGTTTGTTTGTTTTTTCTTCCCAGTGCAAGTGTTAACCCTGTCAAAAAATGCCTGAGATGTCCCTGCCTATAGACATACTGTACTTTCAATTCATACCAGGAGTGCATCCTCTGGTGACAGCCTCATCAAAAATCCCTTTTTCTGCCTCGAAGCACACACATATATATATTTTTATGTGCATTTTCATCATTACAAACATCATCTCACTCTTCCCTTTTTGTTGCTGGGTCACAGTGACCTGACAAAATGAAATCAAGTTTCACTGGCCTGTGCAAAAACATGATAATGTCAGTACAATGAAATAAAAATATGCACCAAATAACTGTATTATATATATATATATACATGCATCTGACAAAAATATTATCTGGGACGAAAACATGCAAATAAGGTATGAACTTTGAAAAAACAAAAGTGTAATTTATGGATTTCAGATGCTAATACAAGCACTCCAAGGTCCATCTTTGAATCAGAATCTGGACACAAACTAGTCATACTATTACACCATAGAATTAGCAAAATATTTCTCTTCCATAACCCCCCCCCCCCCCAAAAAAAAAAAAAAATAAAAAGATACAAGGCATTGACAAAGATCTCATGAGGAGATCAAAAGATTGTGGAAGCTGAACATTTCTCTCTGCAGTTCAGGCTGATTTTAGTATACCATTTGTTAACATTACAGTAATAATGACATTGATAATAATATAATAAGACTGATCACGCTGATATGTGAACAACAATAACGATATTAACATTGAATGATTGATGATATTATTGTTACTATTGTTAATAATAAAAAACTGATCATATATCATGACAATTAACAACAATATGTGCATATTGTTGTTAACTTGTCATGATATATGATCAGTGGTTGCAGTGGTATGTTTTTATAGCTCTATAGTATGCTCAGAGTCAAATTAAAAAAACAACTCCAAACAGCCTAATTTCTATAAAAACTGAGCACTTTACAAACAATAATATCATTATCATCATAGCTCATAATCTGAAATAGTATCAGTAACAATTTAATGCGGCTAAACACACAGACTGACAGAAATTAATGCAGACATGTACAAATACAGTGACACACACAGAGTAGTTGCACAATACACAGAACTGATACTAGCGATAGTGATCTGCATAATCTGAGCTCTCTCTGTCAAACACTGATACAGTACACACACATACACACACACACACACACACACACACACACACACACACACACACACACACACACACACACACACACACACACACACAGCTAGCTCTCTCTTTAATCTTTAATCTATTTGTCTTATCCCCTCCTCCCCTCATCTCATGAGCACTGGTTTATATCATCAATAAGACTCTCATAAATCTTTCTTGTACAGTGATATTCTCGATAATTTGGACTTGTATATTACATTCAATTAATTATTCTATTGAATGGAACAGTGAGAACTCAAGATCTAGTGTTAGGCGAGCTGATCAAATCCTTTATATGTTTCCAGAGAATCAGCCACAGACATGACTTACAGAATCTTTAAGTTTAACATGCATGAGGCTGAGTAGATCTCACCTGGAGTCAAGACGTATTTTTCAGACGTCTCTACAATTAAGAGATGAAATAAGTGCTTTTTTCAAAATTATTAAGTTCATTAACTGTAAAAATTGTCGTCTGGCTCCATGACAGCCCAACTCACTGGTATAAATTTTCAATATGTTTTAATACTTCGAGCGAAGAGATGAAGAGTGAAAAGTTTTTCTGTCACATAAAATGTAATTACGACGTTAAGTCAGCCGGTTCAAGTCAAAGGTGACGGCCAGTCATTTCAATGTGCGTCAGTTTCCTGCACTACTGTAAGATTACATTGTGACATGCTGTGTTATCATTCCAACTGTTTCAACTGTGATTTTTGTGTTTGTCGGTGGTAATGCCAAGGTATGAGCGCTTATGATGTCACTAATTCCAGAAAATGGAACTTGTCTTCTACTTCGGATAGCGATACAAGTGTGATAGCTATTGACAAACAGGCTAAGAAACGTTTAAATACAACTTGTGAAAAGACTTTTACCATGGAGAACTTTCAGGAAGCTCTATTAAAAATTCATCAACACTTGGATTCTCTATCTACTTCAAAGGAAGTGTTGGAAATTAAAGAAGACTTTAAAAAGTTCACTGACTATCAAAAAACAAACATGTGTTCTAGAGGGGCGTGTATTTGATCTAGAAGCTAAAGTTGACAAAAAAGACGCTGAACTATAAGCCTGATCAGGAAGTATCTCTCTGTCGAAACAACTGCAAAACTCGTTCTCTCCTTCATAATGTCTCGCATTGACTATTGCAATTCACTCCTGTCTGGTCTTCCTGCCTCCACCATTCACATCCTGCAGCGCATTCAAAACAATGCTGTACGCCTTGTACTCAAAAAGAAAAAAGCTGACCACATATCTCCTCTCCTGGCACTACTTCACTGGCTCCCTGTATCAAAGCGCATACAGTACAAACTAGACACCATGTGCTACAAAAGCCTCAATAACGCAGCCCCCTATTACCTGTCAAGACTACTTGAGATCTATGTTCCCTCACGTACCCTCCGCTCTGCCTCCGATCCTCTGACTTTTCGCTTTCCACGCACTAAGCTCAATACCTATGGTCCACGAGCCTTCTCTGTTTCTGGTCCACTCTCCTGGAACAAACTTCCTCTCTCAGTCCGTCAGCAACCTACTTTTGCCTCCTTCAAGTCCGCTCTCAAAACTCACCTTTTCTCCTCTGCATAAAATCCTAACCTCACTCAACCCCCTCTGCAGCCTGTCTCCGCTCGGAGGGGAATCACTTTGTTTTAATATATAATTGTATATGATGTGCTCTCTGTGGTTTTCCATTGGTTTTATTCTTGCTTTTATTGCTTTTATTCTTTTCTCCCCATTTGTGGCCATGCATGTGTGTGTGTGTGTGTGTGTGTGTGTGTGTGTGTGTGTGTGTGTGTGTGTGTGTGTGTGTGTGTGTGTGTGTGTGCGTGTGTGTGCGTGCGTGCGTGTGTGCGTGTGTGTCTTTTCGGCGCTTGGATTTGATTTTGTCGAGATTTGCGCTATATAAATATTGTAATTATTATGTATGCATGTGCGTACGTATGTATGTATGTATGTATGTATGTATGTATGTATACGCTTAGATTTATGTATGTATGTATGTATGCATGTATACGCTCAGCTTAGATTTATGTATGTAAGTATGTAAGCATGTATGTGTGCATGTATACGCTCATATGTATGTAGGTATGTATGCATGTATACGCTCAGCGCTTAGATTTGATTTTATCAAGATTTTGCGCTATATAAATAAAATATATTATTACTATTATTATTAGTGCTAAAAAAGAACGAAGGACTGTTAAATGTTGTAAGAGGACAGGACCTTAAAATGAAACAAAACAAAAGAGACGTTAACGACCTACAACAGTATCCCCAAAGGTGGAACATAAGAGTGTATAGGGTTCCTGAAACAGAGGGAGAGGAGGTGAGGTGAGTGACTCCCTGACAGACATAGAAGTGGCACACAGAACAGGCCCATGAAATGAGCAAAAGGCAAGGTTCATTCTGGTCAGATTTTTTGACAGAAAAATAAGGGATAAAATTATTGCCAATTAAAAAAAAAAGAAAAACAAAGGTACCGTAATCAGCGAAGACCTGACAGCCACTAACTATAAATTGTCCACTGCGGCATATAAACATTCTGCCACGCTTGCATCGTGGACAGTGAACAGCAGAGTTTTTGTAAAATGAAAAATGGATTGACAATAAAATTGAATATCCATATGAATATCGATAAGGCCTTTAGAAGAGCTACGAACTCAAACACCATCAGTGAAACAGGAAAAAGAACACACAAACAACAACAACAATTTTTTGAATGAAGATAAAAACAGAAAAATTCTAATCCATATACAGGAAAAACATTATAACTTCAGCATTACAGCATTAACACCTTGACGATCAAAATTACCTCACAAATTATAAACTATTCGCATATCATACATCACAATTTACATACAAACAAAGATTTTAAAAAGTTTCAGTTGATTCTGCTATTGCCTTTAGGGCTCTGGTCCTCGGTCTCCCAGGAATCGAGAGCTGTTTCATCGGGCCATAGGCTGATGTGTCTGTCAGCCCCCTTGCTCCAACCTCTTTGTCTGTCAGCCCCCTTGCTCCAACCTCTTTGTCTGTCAGCCCCCTTGCTCCAACCTCTTTGTCTGTCAGCCCCCTTGCTCCAACCTCTTTGTCTGTCAGCCCCCTTGCTCCAACCTCTTTGTCTGTCAGCCCCCTTGCTCCAACCTCTTTGTCAGCCCCCTTGCTCCAACCTCTTTGTCTGTCAGCCCCCTTGCTCCAACCTCTTTGTCTGTCAGCCCCCTTGCTCCAACCTCTTTGTCAGCCCCCTTGCTCCAACCTCTTTGTCTGTCCTGCCCCCTTGCGTCCAACCTCTTTGTCAGCCCCCTTGCTCCAACCTCTTTGTCAGCCCCCTTGCTCCAACCTCTTTGTTCAGCCCCCTTGCTCCAACCTCTTTGTCTGTCAGCCCCCTTGCTCCAACCTCTTTGTCTGTCAGCCCCTTGCTCCAACCTCTTTGTCTGTCAGCCCCCTTGCTCCAACCTCTTTGTCTGTCAGCCCCCTTGCTCCAACCTCTTTGTCTGTCAGCCCCCTTGCTCCAACCTCTTTGTCTGTCAGCCCCCTTGCTCCAACCTCTTTGTCTGTCAGCCCCCTTGCTCCAACCTCTTTGTCTGTCAGCCCCCTTGCTCCAACCTCTTTGTCTGTCAGCCCCCTTGCTCCAACCTCTTTGTCTGTCAGCCCCTTGCTCCAACCTCTTTGTCTGTCAGCCCCCTTGCTCCAACCTCTTTGTCTGTCAGCCCCCTTGCTCCAACCTCTTTGTCTGTCAGCCCCCTTGCTCCAACCTCTTTGTCTGTCAGCCCCCTTGCTCCAACCTCTTTGTCTGTCAGCCCCCTTGCTCCAACCTCTTTGTCTGTCAGCCCCCTTGCTCCAACCTCTTTGTCTGTCAGCCCCCTTGCTCCAACCTCTTTGTCTGTCAGCCCCCTTGCTCCAACCTCTTTGTCTGTCAGCCCCCTTGCTCCAACCTCTTTGTCTGTCAGCCCCCTTGCTCCAACCTCTTTGTCTGTCAGCCCCCTTGCTCCAACCTCTTTGTCTGTCAGCCCCCTTGCTCCAACCTCTTTGTCTGTCAGCCCCCTTGCTCCAACCTCTTTGTCTGTCAGCCCCCTTGCTCCAACCTCTTTGTCTGTCAGCCCCCTTGCTCCAACCTCTTTGTCTGTCAGCCCCCTTGCTCCAACCTCTTTGTCTGTCAGCCCCCTTGCTCCAACCTCTTTGTCTGTCAGCCCCCTTGCTCCAACCTCTTTGTCTGTCAGCCCCCTTGCTCCAACCTCTTTGTCTGTCAGCCCCCTTGCTCCAACCTCTTTGTCTGTCAGCCCCCTTGCTCCAACCTCTTTGTCTGTCAGCCCCCTTGCTCCAACCTCTTTGTCTGTCAGCCCCTTGCTCCAACCTCTTGTTGTCACCCCTTGCTCAACTCTTGTCGAGGACTTAGTTTGAAAGCCAGATTTCCTCAAGTTGGCGGCTAGACTGGCAAGTTCAATTTCTGGCCCTTTGCATCAAGAGTCTGTACAAATTTCTTTTCTAAGCCATCAGCGTGGACGTCCTTGGCACCGTGATTTGCTTCCTGTCTTTCGTTTTCCTACTTCTTATCTGCTTGCGCTGTGGCTGCTATTCGTTCATCAGAGCATTTACAACAGCTCTTTTACATCCTGTAAATCGTCACTCCGCGCTTGGTAAAGAATCTCCTTCCACAGACACATTCTTGGTCCGTGGTAGATTTCCAGTCATGATTGGGTTTGTACCAATTGATTCATCATTCTCTGCCCCTTTCTGTGAACTCTTGGAGTATCTTTCATTTATGAAACTAGGGGCTGACGTAGAAAGGCAATTTGGGGAGCAGCCCAACAGTCTGTAAATGTAATATTTGCCAAAGTCATCCAGACTGTTGCTGGCAGTCAGTGCTATAGCCATATGTCAGTAGCAAGAAACACTGGGGAGAGCCAGACAGCAGAAGATCCTCAGAGGAAAAATCCCTGTCAAGCAAGTGTTTCAGCCGTTATCTCCATGACACTGAAATGGCTGGTCGCATCTAGGTGATAAATCCTGGATGCCTTTCTGCTGCCACAAGAAATTTGTCCTCCAGTTGGATTCGAACCGGCGCATCGAAGGTGGTCAAGTGTTTCAAGTCACCCTTTGGACAGATGTTTTAACCACGTAGCGATAGGAAATGCCTATCAATGAACATCAGGAACAGAGTTCTTGAATGTTATATAGAACCAATACTGTTGCATGGATGTAGGCGTGGACAGTCAACAAGCAAAGCCAGAACAAGATTGAGGCAGCCGAGATGTGGTTTCTCAGAAGAATGTTGAGAGTTCCATGGACAGCAAAGAAAACAAACGAGACAGTCTTGATGGAGGCAGACACAAATAGATCATTCATAAGGAAGATTAGGAAAAGACAGGCAACATTTATAGGCCATTTTATGAGGAAGGAGGATTTGGAGCACCTGGTCACAACGGGAAAGCTGGAGGGAAAGAGAGAACCAGGTAGACCCGGGGAGAAAATGCTAGACGGACTTGCAGAATGGCTTAAGACGAGGAGGGTGGAGGAGATGCTTGGGGCAACAAGAGATAGAGACAGATGGAAGTCCATGATCGCCAACACCATGCGGCAGGGCACCTGATGATGATGATATGATATGTTTACATTTGTATTCAGGTATGTTTTTTTTAATCGCCTGTGCGATAAATTGGACGGAGTGGTCAACCCCAGGAGCATGTCCTTAGATTATGTACGCGAATGCAATGATATGTGTACTTAATTTTCTTTTCCTTTTTTCCCCCTGACAGGCATCGTGTGTGTTTTGAAATAGTTATAGCCCTGATATGACTCTACGCAGTCGGCTGGGCTTTAAACAACAATAACAGTAATAACAATAAAAGAAAGGTAGCACACAAAAACGTGAAGGTATCCAGCATGCACGTCGCCCACCAATGACCCAGGCTGTGTAGCAACACAGTGAGCGCCGCCAGATCAAATTGTCACAGAGGTTTGCTTTTGTGTATATGTGTTACCGACCAGGATGGACGTTTTTTTCCTCGTCTTTTGTGTTGTTTCCGTTGGGAAGTTGCAGCGTGGAAGTGTCTTTTTATCGTAAACTTTTCCATTCAGAAAAAGCTTGTGATGAGTTATTATCTCTTTGCCTTTCTGTAACAGAAATTACCCACAAATTTGAATTGAAACAAGTTAAATGGCACGACAGCATCATTTAGCTCTTTTGTGTGGCAAACCTCATGGCTTTTAGCGAAGCATTACCAGGCGAT
>CM060305.1:13630292-13632792 GCA_030674185.1 Monoplex corrugatus
TAGATGACTAAATTAGATGACCATCCCTAGATGACTAAATTAGATGTCCATCCCAAGATGACTAAATTAGATGACCATCCCTAGATGACTGGACTAGATTACCATCCCTATATGACTGTGGATTAGATGACCTCCCTAGATGACTGTGGATTAGATGACAATCTTCAAGTGACTGTGGATTAGATGACAATCTTCAAGTGACTGTGGATTAGATGACAATCTTCAAGTGACTGTGGATTAGATGACAATCTTCAAGTGACTGTGGATTAGATGACAATCTTCAAGTGACTGTGGATTAGACGACAATCTTCAAGTGACTGTGGATTAGACGACAATCTTCAACTGACTGTGGTTTAGATGACAATCTTCAAGTGACTGTGGATTAGATGACAATCTTCAAGTGACTGTGGATTAGACGACAATCTTCAAGTGACTGTGGATTAGACGACAATCTTCAACTGACTGTGGTTTAGATGACAATCTTCAAGTGACTGTGGATTAGACGACAATCTTCAAGTGACTGTGGATTAGATGACAATCTTCAAGTGACTATGGATTAGACGACAATCTTCAAGTGACTGTGGATTAGACGACAATCTTCAAGTGATTATGGATTAGATGAGGATCTACAGATAAATGTTGGTTAGATGGCCATCTTTAAATGAATGTACATTAAATGACCACCCTCAGATCATTGTGTATAAAATGGCCATCCTTAGATAACTGGATTAGATGACATCATCCTTATGTAGCTGTATGAGATGACCATCCTTAGATGACGTTAGATTAGATGACCATCCCTAGATGACTGTGCATTAGGTGACCATACCTCGATAATGTTATACGGTTGTGAGGCGTAGATGATCAACAAGCAAAGTCAGAACAAGATTGAGGCAGCCGAGATGTAGTTTCTAAGAAGAATGTTGAGAGTTCCATGGACAGCAAAGAAAACAAACGAGACAGTCTTGATGGAAGCAGACACAAGAAGATCATTCGTTAGGAAGATTAGGAAAAGACAGGCAACATTTATGGGCCATTTTATGAGGAAAGGGGAATTAGAGCACCTGATCACAACAGGAAAGCTGGAGGGAAAGAGAGCACCAGGTAGACCCAGGGAGAAGATATTGGACGGACTTGCAGGGTGGCTGAGGACAGAGAGGGTGGTGCTTGCGGCAAAATGGGATAGATGCATATGGAGGGCCATGATCGCCAACGCCAAACGGCAAGGCAATTGATGATGATGATGATTTGGATGACTGTGGGCTAGATGACCATTCCCAGATGAGTGTGTATTAGATGACATCCCTAGATGGCTTTTGATCAGATGAGCATCCCTGGATGACTATGAATTAGATGACCATACCTAGATGACTGTGGACTATATGACTATACTTAGATTACTGGATTAGATGACCATTCTTGATGACTGTGGATTAATTGACGATTCCTAAATAACCATTTATTAGATAATCGTCCTTAGATGTCACTGTGGACTAGATGACCATTCCTAGAGGAATGGGATATACATGTAGATGATTACCCTAAAGACGACTGTGGTTTAGATGATCATCCCTAGATGACTGTGGGTTATTACAGTATAGATGTATATTCGATGTAGAAATTTGTAGTTTCTTTGCATTAGAGACAGAAATTTCGCGTGAAATCATTTGCACTAGGTGATGCCATGTAAACATTAATAGGCATACAGGCTAATATGCATGTGTACGCATGCATCACTACTGAACACCACACACACACACACACACACACATGCGTGCGTATGTATGTGTGTGTATATATATATGTGTGTGTGTGTGTGTGTCTGTGTGTATGTGTGTACGTGTATGTGTGTGTATGTGTGTATTTGTGTGTATGTATGTGTGTATTTGTGTGTGTATGTGTGTGTGTGTGTGTGTGGGGTGTGTTACGTGTGTGTGCGTGTGTGTGTGTGTATGTGTGTGTATGTGTGTGTGTATGTGTGTGTATATGTGTGTGTATGTGTGTGTCTGTGTGTATGTGTGTGTGTATGTGTGTGTATGTGTGTATTTGTGTGTGTGTATGTGTGTATGTGTATGTGTGTGTGTGTACGTGTGTGTGCGTGTGTGTCACCATCCCAGCTTCCTTTCTATGCTTTTCTCTCTCCAAGCATGGATTAACGAACGGGTGTAATAACTCAAACTACGAATCAAATGGTGTTCCATATTGTTGCCACAGGCAGTCATAACTGCTAATGGACCACAGCACTATATGGCTCGAGTAAACTATTAAAAACCTTCCGTCAACTCACCAGAGACACAGTTACCAATCATCTGTCTGAGGGTAAGCTTTTCTTTGGATAGGCTGGTTTGTCTTGTTTTACGTGGAGTTGTCTACGTGCCAGTACATAGACAAATAGAGACAAGTTGATAGATAAGTAAATGAATAAAAATATAAATAAATAAAAGAAATAAAGAAAAAAATAAACGAACACAGAAAACAGTAATGTCAACCAACACCATCA
>CM060305.1:13637792-13675292 GCA_030674185.1 Monoplex corrugatus
TTCCAAAACGAGCTAAATCAATATCTTCACACGCCACACTTGCAACGTATACATACGACATCATGAATGGCTCTGGAATTGATTTAGAAGCGGATCCTATATCTATAAGACCTTCTTTTTCTCCAGTACCCAGTTGGGAACTCTTAAGAGCAAACTTTGATATACACCACACTGATTTAAAGAAAGAAGATAATATCAACTTATTAGCGAGTCGAGTTAAATGTCATATTGAACACTTTTATCCCAATCATTTAAAAATCTACACAGATGGCTCATTAATTGAGAAAATAGCAGGTTCTGCGTTTCTAATACCAGCTCTTAAAATAGAGAAATCTTTCCATATAGGACCCAACAAATCAATATTTACAGCTGAACTCTTTGCAATACTGATGGCTTTAAATTACTTAGTAAATTATCCTCGAAATATATCACAAATCCTTTTCTGCGTTGATTCTAAATCAGTGCTTCAGGCTCTTGAATTGATGAAATTAGACACTAGATCTGAAATGGTAATAGAAATTAGCCATTTAATTCATTACTTATCCCTAAGAGGAACTGATCTTACTTTTTGTTGGATACCATCTCATTGTTCGTTTCATCATAACGATGTGGTTGACAGGGCTGCCAAACGAGGAGCTAAGGGTTCACCAGAATCAAACAACATAAAGCTTTCTCCCTCTTTAAATGAATCTTGTAATTTAGTAAACGCCTATGTTTGGAAACTGTTTCAAGATAATCAGAAAAAGTACAATACTAATAGCATGGATTTAAAAATCAGCAAAATCAGTAAACAGTCTACTACAAACAGATCTATACAGTCCCTTATGTATAGGTGGAAACTCGATGCATTCAAAACAAAGTACACCAGAAATATTGCCTGTCTTTGTGGACAGAAAATAACGACCAGTCATTTACTTTCTTGCATTACTATAAAGCGATACATTCCGATACTTTCTACTCACACAATTTCCGACATATTTGAATCATCATTATTGACATATGAATTTTTCGTCAGCCTATCTAAAAGTCCAATAGTTCAATATTTATAATTCGTTCATCTTCCTGTTCATAGTTACAGTTAGCTAGTTTATTGTAATATTTGTTGTAGTATGCTACTTCATTTGTCATGTTTATGCTTTCCTCCGACATTTGCATTGTCCTTGCTTCTTACTTGTTTTTCACATGGTTTCAGCCCGAATATGTTCTTTTTGTTTGTTTGTTTGTTTGTTTGTTTTATGCTCGAGTGGGCTAAAAGTAATATGAATTTAAACTTAAACTTTTTTTTTTTTTTTTTTTTTTTTTTAATTTTTATTATTTTTTATTTTATTTTATATTATTTAATTTATTTATTTATTTATTTATTTATTTTTAAACCAAGATTGACTACACGTAAACACCTGCATTTACCCTTCCTATTTCTACTCCCCTTCCCAACATCGCTTCGGTTTTTGTTTGTTTTTTTTGTTTTTGTTTTTTCTTTTTTTTTTGGTTCATTTATTTATCTATTTTGTTTCATCTTTTATTTATCATTTATTTATCATTATTATCATTGTTATCAATTATTGGTTGTTGTTTTTTTGTTTGTTTTTTTTGGGTCTAAAATCACTTAAGTGAATATACATTAAACCAATGACCACCACCACGCACACGGCTATAAATGGGGAGAAAGAATAAAAGCAATGGAAAATTATAGGGAGCATATTATATACAATTATACATTACAATGTGATTCCCCTCCGAGTGGAGACAGGCTCCAGAGGGGATTGAGTGAGGTCAGGATTTTATGCAGAGGAGAAAAGGTGAGTTTTGAGAGCGGACTTGAAGGAGACAAAAGTAGGTTGCTGACGGACTGAGAGAGGAAGTTTGTTCCAGGAGAGCGGACCAGAAACAGAAAAGGCTCGTGGACCATAGGTATTAAGCTTAGTGCGTGGAAAGCGAAAAGTCAGAGGATCGGAGGCAGAGCGGAGGGTACGTGAGGGAACATAGATCTCAAGTAAGCTTGACAGGTAATCGGGGGCTGCGTTATTGAGGCTTTTGTAGCACATAGTGTCTAGTTTGTACTGTATGCGCTTTGATACAGGGAGCCAGTGAAGTTGTGCTAGGAGAGGAGATATGTGGTCAGCTTTTTTCTTTTTGAGTACAAGGCGTGCAGCATTGTTTTGAATGCGCTGTAGGATGTGAGTGGTGGAGGCAGGAAGACCGGACAGGAGTGAATTGCAATAGTCAATGCGAGACATTATGAAGGAGAGAACGAGTTTTGCAATTGTTTCGACAGAGAGATACTTCCTGATCAGGCTTATACGATGGAGGTGATAGTAGCAAGATCTGGCAGTTTGAGAAACAAATTTGTTCATGGAGAGGGTAGAGTCAATGCAGACACCAAGGTTTTTAGCTGAATCAGAAATTGGGACTGATGTGTTACATAATGGGGGAGAAAGAGGAGGCAGCTGAGAAAGTTTCTGACGGGTGCCAATGAGAATAGCTTCTGTCTTGTCATCATTTAGCTGAAGTTTGTTGTATGTCATCCAATTTTTAATGTCCGAGGAACACTCAGTGGTGCGAGTCAGGAGGCGCTGTATATTGTCAGGTGAGTCATTGTCTTGAAGTTGGGTGTCATCAGCATAGAAGTGGTGTTTTATAGAGAGGGAGTTGATGATGGTGGACAGGGGGGAGGTGTAAAGAGTGAAAAGAACAGGGCCAAGGACAGATCCTTGTGGAACATCACAGGTCAGGTATGCAGGTTGAGAGTAAGTGCCATTGATGAGAACAGTTTGTTTTCTGTTTGATAGATATGAAGTGAACCAGGAGAGAGCAATGTCAGAGATGCCAAAAGTATGATGAAGTCTAGAAAGGAGAATACCATGATGAATGGTATCAAAGGCTGCAGACAGATCAAGGAGTGTGAGGAGAGAGACTTTGCCAGTATCAGTTGCAAGGAGGAGATTGTTGAGAATGTGTAGCAAGGCAGTTTCAGTGCTATGGCACTGGCGGTAGGCTGACTGGAAAGGATTGAGGAGATTGTTGGCAGACAGGTGAGAGTTCAGTTGGTTGAGGACAACTTATTCAAGCAGTTTTGACAAGAAAGAGAGATTAGAGATAGGCCAGTAATTTTTCAGTTCATTTGGGTCTAAATTGTATTTCTTGAGGAGAGGGTGAACAATAGCAGACTTGAAAGAATCTGGGACAGTTCCAGTTTGAAGAGAAGTGTTGATGATGTCAGTGATGAATGGGAGGAGCGTAGGGAGACAGTCAGAGTAGAGAGAACCTGGAAGAGGATCCAGTTCGCAGGTTTTGAACGACATGGATCTGATTGTGTTGAGAATTTCTTCTTGTGAGACTGGGGTAAAAGTAGTAAGAGGTGTGCCAGAGAAGGAAGGGTCAGGTGGGCATGGTTGACAGGGTGTCCTGTCAAGCCTGTCACGAAGAGTTTGTATTGTGGTGGTGAAATACTTGGAGAATACAGGTGGGAGTTCTTCATTTGTGTGTTTTGTTGGGAGAGGTAAATCTTTTCGTGTGCCAAGGAGATGATTGATGGTTGTAAAGAGTTCTTTTGAAGAAGAGGCATTCAGGATTTTGGTTTGGAAATAGCTTGTTTTTGCAGATGCAATGAGGGTGGATACTTTTGTTTTAGAGGCTTGGAAAAGTTGCCTATGTACAGTGAGTTTGGATTTGCGCCAGCGGCGCTCTGCTCTGCAGCGGGCACGTTTTGCACAGGCAATCTCATGAGTGAGCCAGGGGGTAGGGGGGCGGTCAGGTAAAAGACGGGTTGTGGTTGGAGCATGAGTGTCCAGAATATGGTGGAGAGTAGTATAGAATTCATCGGCAAGGTTATGTGACTTTTCAGAAAGGAGACAGAAGGCATCAGATGAAAATGTGGAGAGGTCGATAGATTTGAGATTGCGTCGAGTCACTGTGCGCATGGTACGGGAAGGAGGAGGAATGTCAAGAGAACAGAGAATTGCAAAGTGGTCAGATGGAAGGGCTGAAGTTAGACGGGTAGAAAGAACTAAGCAGTTGTCAGTAGCTGAATTGTGGTGATCACGAGAAATGATCCAGTCAAGAATGTGACCTTTTTGATGGGTTGGTTCAGAAATGTGTTGAGTCATATTGTGATTGGACAGAGAGTTGATGATATGTCTTGTGTCATAACGGTGAGTGTTGTCATAGTGGACATTGATGTCACCTAGAATGATGAGATTTCCAGGTAAGAGGCAGTAGTAGTTAAGTAGTTGGTCAAAGTCAGAGAAAACGAGGATGAAGTAAGTTTGTTGGCAGAGCTAGGTGGAGGTCGATAGACACAGGAGAAGGTGATGGGATGAGGGGTGGATTGGAAGGATACTTCAACGTGCTCGAAAGAAGGATGGGAGAAAGGCAGAGACTGCGAGAAAGATAGGCGGGAATGGAGTGAGTCGTTGTAGAGGATGGCGATACCACCACCTCGGGATGAGCGATGGAAAGAAGCAAGCCTGTAACCACTCGGAGTGAGACTCGCATGTATAGGTTCATGACCAAGGGGGTTAAGCCATGTTTCGGTGATAAAAGCAATGTCAACATGCTCATCTGCGATAAAGTCAGCAATGACATCGGCTTTGCCATCAGTGCATGTTGATTGAGCGTTTTCTTGCAGTCCGAGAACAGGAAAAAAGAAACATTCTAATCCAACAACAAAACACAAAACACTAAACCAAACATACATACACACACACACACACACACTCGTACGCGCGCGCGCGCACACACACACACCACACACACACACACCACACACACATACACGCACCACACATACACCACACACGCACACACACACACACACACCTGCACACACATCACACCACACCATACACACACACACACACCGCACACAACACCACACACACACACACACACACGCACACACACACACACACACACACACACACACACACACACACGAACACATACACGCGCACGCGCGCTAGCGCAGCACACACACACCACACACATACGTACACCACACACACATGAATAACATTTTGACAGTGCAACTGCCAATAGCTGATTCTGAGCTTGCAGACTGTGAATGACTAGTTTTGAGCTATGTCGCTAATCTGGCGTATGCGTGCGTCTAGTTTTTCTTTGCTATGCGCATATTGCTACCAATGCGGGCCGTACCAGTCTCAATCAAACTTTGCACTGAAACTCGTCTATGTTTTTGTCAGCTCCACGTAAACCTTCAAAAAGACAACTCTTTCTAAATTATCACATTAAGGTAAGTTTTAATGAGATTTATCGGAACCAAGAGAAGTCAGCGCAATGTTAACGAAGCATTATCGTTCTTGCCTATTTCAACATTTCCAGGGAACACTATTCGTGAAGCAAATATCTCTGAAAATCTCATTTCGCTCTCGGTCATCAAGCGGTCGTTGAACACCGTACGCAAGCTGTTGTGTCCATCAGTGTGTTCATTTTGTAGCAAGGTCATCAGTAGATCAAATTTCTAATATCGTATTCGAACAACCGAAGTTGCAAACTGGAATTAGTGGACTGAAATAAAAATGAACTTAAACTGCGCTAGAAAATGATTCGCATTCAAATCGATCACATCAGCGTACGTTCACTGGTAAAGTGTCTCAGTGAGATATTACTCAATTACCACTTTAGTAGTAGGCCTCCCTCGGTCATGGCTGACCATGGACAAAGTACATCGTTCTAATGTCTAGATGGGCTGTCTGCTTGGTCCAAGCAGCGTCGCCTGTGACTGTAGAGACCAATGCGAGAGAAGCAGCCTGTCGCATACGATATACAGAGTAAGAAGGCAAGAGAGGCTCTTTCTTGGTCTGGCAGCAGGGCTGGTGCGCGTTGTATGGCTATGTCCCGTGGTGTGTCATCTCTCCCACCTTGCCATTCGGTTTGTAAACAAGGTCACTGATGACGGGTCCGAATGAGTCATACAACGCGTGGACAGCCCCTGCCCCCATTCTTTTCTTTTCTTTTTCTTTCTTTCTTTTTTTCTTCTTTTCTTGCTTGATGAAATGGTTATCGTGATGGGTCTGGAGCTTCGGAGGTGATTATTTGGAGAGTGGTGAGGCACTGGTGCTCTGTGTCCCATCCAGCAACCTCCGGGGTTTCTTGTTAACTTTGGCTTGTGGCTTGGCCGCTGACTTCAGGGAACCAGGCCTGGTGACCGCAGGGAAAGGCCTGGTGGCGGCCTGGAAAGACGGCAAACCTGGGATCTCTTTGGGTCCACGTCAGACCTAGCTGAACAGCAAAAATGGCCGTGTCTAGAGCATCACGCCTGGCCACTTTCGCAGTCGGAATGGTAGAAGGTTGTGGGTTCGAATCTCAGCAGTTCCATCAAAATCATTGTGAGATTTTTCTCTCCAAACTGTCTCCTACCGGAGTTGAACGTGCTGTAGGCTTTGTTGACGAAAGACTGCGACCACAGAATCCAGTCTCTTTCCCTTTATGGATGCGGCGTTAAAAGCGTTGCTCAAATATTCTGACCAGTACCACAGATGTCTCCCCAGCCTGGTCACAGACATACACAGACAGACTGCTGAAGGGCAATAAAACTTGAAGTCTCTTGAGCAGAGTTACTTCCCGTGAGCGTACTCCCCTCCGGCTGTCTGTTATATAAGTGCGTACTGATAGTGTCTACATGCAAATGAAGCAAAATATTCATACCTGATGCCTTTAACCCATCTGCTGTCGAATTTGCCCTGTGGGTGTGTGTAATTGTTTCAAATGTCACTTCTTTTATTTTCTTCTCCTGTTTTCTACCCACAGCTCCTCCAGCCTTCTTAATGATTTTATCTACACTACCACAACCAGTCTTTTCATGCAATAACACTTGTGAAAAAAAGATAGTATCAACCATCACACATAAACACACACGCACACACACACACATTCACACACACACACACACACACACACACACACACACCACACACACACACACACACACACACACACACACACACCGCGCACACACACACACACCGAAAAAGAAACATGAAACATTGTTCATCGTAACGTATTATCTTCATCATCATTAACCAACAAAACTCAAATGGTTTGATTCACTGGTCGCTGAACATAATCAGTTCTGAGTGTATGAGTGTATATGTATGTGACCATGATGATGCTACATATATGTATATCTGTATTCGCATCTGTGTGCATGTCTCTCTCTCTCTGTCAGTCTGTCTGGTCTATCTATTTGTCTGTCTATCAAATCTATCTGCAGATATATATATATATGTACATATACATATAACTCGTACTCGTAAACACGCATACACATACATACACGTACATACACAAACATACACCACACACACACACACGTGCTTCACACACGTACTTCACACACACACACACACACACACAACAATATATAAACGCACACATACAAATACATGTACTTCAAACTTCTCACACACAGACACATACACACGCGTATTTAAGAGAGAGAGAGAGACAGAGAGAGAGACAGTGACAGAGAGAGAGAGAGAGACAGAAGAGCAGAGAGAGAGAGAGAGAGAGAGAGAGAGACAGAGAGGAGAGAAGAGAAGAGACGAGAGAGAGAGAGAGAGAAGAGAGAGAGACAGAGAAGAGAGAAAAGAGAAAGAGAACGTACACCAGAGCAGTTAGTAATCAAAACAGATTTCACTGTTTAGGCAAACAAGAAAAAGCAAATTTGAGTTTTGTCAAGATGGCACATCCAAGCCCGGAACGAATTCCATTTGCACCGATACCACGGATTCATGTGATGAATAAGGTCCAAAGGAATCATTGCATAAGAGCAAAGCCATGCAAAAAAAGTCTGCGATCACAAGAAGAGATAGAAAAAAAAGGGTAAAGAAAGACGAAGTAGGGCACCTCTCCAATTTTCCATGTAGAATAGAGTTTGACCATTGGAATTAACTGTATGATGCATGAAGGAACCAGAAGAACAAGAAAACCAAAGCAAGCGCGTATTCAACACAACAAGACAAGACAAGCGCAAATTTTCGGCCAACCGGCCTTTGTCAAGCGCGAATGCACGGTCACAAACAGACCACAAACAACACCAAACAACGGATAATAAAAAGAGGACTGAAAACTTCCCTGCCCCCTTCGTCCAGTGTATAATGCATGTTCTTGTTTCAGGTGTATGATTGGTGGGTACACACCATGTATCTTGATACCAGGCAACCTCTTCCGTTTACTGTCAGTCCTGCTGTTATATGTGATAAGAGACACGTCGCCAACACTGAAGAATATCTACGGTAAGCTGTTTCTAACTTTTGATCTGTGGATTCATGTGGTGGTAATAATGCTTTGCTCCTTTTTGAAAAAAATGTCATTAACGATTTAAGTATATGACAGTTTTCACACATCTCCGCAGTTTTCCAATCGATCAAATGAGTGAGAGTGAGAGAGAGAGAGAGAGAGAGAGAGAGGAAAGAGAGAGAGAGAGTGAGTGTGTGTATTTGTGTGTGTGTGTGTGTATGTGTATGTGTAGTGTGTGTGTGTGTTTGTGTGTGTGTGTGTGTGTGTGTGTGGTGTGTGTGTGTGTGTGTGTGTGTGTGTTTGTATGTTTGTGTGTGAGTGTTCGTTCGTTCGTTTTTTGATTTAACGTCTTTTCACTGTAAGTGATATTAGACGGTGTGTGAGTGAGTGAGTGTGAGTGAGTGGTGTGTGTGTGTGTGTGTGTGTGTTTACTTAGCCAAAGAACCATTGTTTAAAGTCATCATTTTTCCTGGAATCGAATGTATTGTTTTTCTTTTGTTTTCTTTTTTCTTTCTTTCTGTCTGTCTGCCTTTTATAGGACCAGTTTCCTTTGTGCTCAACTTTTTATCCCGTGTTGTACGCCACTTTAATGGCCGCAGACGTTGGGGCAGTTTTAACAATGCGATGATGATGGTGACATTGAGGATGATAACTGTGATGCTATGTGATTTGATGTGACATTGAGAGTGTGTAATGCTATGGGATTTGTGTGACATTGGAGTGTGTGTGATGCTATGTGATTTGATGTGACATTGAGAGTGTGTGTGTGCTATGTGATTTGATGTGACATTGAGATGTGTGTGATGCTATGTGATTTGATGTGACATTGAGACTGTGTGATGCTATGGATTTGATGTGACATTGAGAGTGTGTGTGATGCTATGTGATTTGATGTGACATTGAGAGTGTGTGTGATGCTATGTGATTTGATGTGACATTGAGATGTGTGTGATGCTATGTGATTTGATGTGACATTGAGAGTGTGTGTGATGCTATGTGATTTGATGTGACATTGAGAGTGTGTGTGATGCTATGTGATTTGATGTGACATTGAGAGTGTGTGTGATGCTATGTGATTTGATGTGACATTGAGAGTGTGTGTGATGCTATGTGATTTGATGTGACATTGAGAGTGTGTGTGATGCTATGTGATTTGATGTGACATTGAGAGTGTGTGATGCTATGTGATTTGATGTGACATTGAGATGTGTGTGATGCTATGTGATTTGATGTGACATTGAGACTGTGTGCAGGGTTGTATTCTTGCTTACTATCACATGCCTGAGAAATACAGACCCTGCGGTGCTGGTCAGAGGATTTGAGCAACACCCTCAATGACGCGTCCCTGATGTGGACGAGACTGGACTGTGTGGTCCCAGTCTTCCCAATGAACCCATAGCACGTCCAACTGTGGGTAGGAGCCGATTAAAACCGAAACATCCCCAATGATTTTGAAAGAACTGATGGGGATTCGATTCCATAATCTTCCAATCGGTAGTCCGTTTCGTTAACCACTTCACCACGGCGGCTAGATACATTTGATCTTTGATTTACAATTAATTGAAGTAACTTTTGGCAGATAGTGAACACTTAAAACTTGTATGAACTGAGTTTTTCTGAAGGAGGAGCCCGGTTGGCTGTACAGAGAGTGCACGCCTTCTAATCTGCCTGCATGAGTCCGAGTCTAACTTTCAAGAAAGAAGCTTTGTGTCTCCTGTCCAGCTGCTTGTGAAAGGGTATCTGACCCTGTTCAGACTTGAGAAAGATAAAACAGCGAGGGTGAAGAGTTTAGCACCACCCTCATAATGCTGGCATGAGGAAAGTCGAGGTGTCTACGACCTAACCCCTCTACGACCTCAGGGCTATGGAAGAACCGTTTCCTGATCTTTAACCTTTAACCTTTCTATAGGCTTTTATACGGTTATACAGTTATGAATCGTGGACAATCAGCAAGCAAAGCCAGAACAAGATTGAGGCAGCCGAGATATAGTTTCTAAGAAGAATGTTGAGAGTTCCATGGACAGCAAAGAAGACAAACAAGTCAGTCTTGATGGAGGCAGATACAAGAAGATCATTCATAAGGAAGATTGGGGAAAGACAGGCAACATTCCTAGGCCATTTTATGAGGAAAGGGTAATTAGAGCACCTGGTCATAGCAGGAAAGCTGGAGGGAAAGACTGCATCAGGTAGACCCAAGGAAAAAATATTGTACGGACTTGCAGAGTGGCTGAGGACAGAGAGGATGGAAGATGTGCTTGCAGCAACAAGGGATAGATGCATATGGAGGGCCATGATCGCCAACGCCATGCGGCAGGGTACTTGATGATGATGATAGACTTTTATAGCTCAAGAGCAAAGTCTATTGCGCTTATGTATGACAGTTTCTATATTACACTTTCTCGTTTCAGTAACGTTTCAATGGTTACACTTGGGCTGTTTGACTTGAAGAAGATCACTGACAGGTGAGTGAGTGGGTGCTGACTGTGTGGTGTGTTCCTATACAGAACCCAGTGCCATGTTTACAAAGTTCGTCCTTTTTAATACTCAGTGGAATAACTATAGATCAATGTTCCCTGTGTAAAAACACAGACTTTCTTCATGACATGTTTCTTAAATATTGATGTACATAATGAAATCATCATTGATTAGAATATTGTTTTATATGTTTTGTAGGCTATATGTTTTCTTTTCTTTTTTTATATGTAAACAGTTATTATGAATTGAAATTATCATTTTTTTTCTTGTTTTGTTCTGTTACAACATTGTTTGTTGATATCTATTCTTGTTAGAAATGAATAAAAAAAAAGGTGAAAAAAAAGTTCGTCTTTAGCAGTTAAACTCATACTGTCCTCGTTTTAAAGCTATTATGTTGTTTTGAAAATACCAAAACTACCTGTATGTATGTATGTATGTATGTATGTATGTATGTATGTATGTATGTATGTATGTATGTATGTATGTATGTACGTACGTATGTATGTGTGTATGCATGTATTATGTATGTATGTATGTATGTATGTTTATGTATATATGTATGTACGTATGTACGTATGTATGTATGAATGATGCGTGCCTGCGTGCGTGTGTGTATATGTATGTATGTATGTATGTATGTATGTACGTATGTACATATGTATGTAATGTTGTGAGATTTGATATTTCAATTGAATGTCCTCCTTCCACATTTGAACATAATAAAGCCACACATATTCGATAAGCCCATTGATCCCTTTCCTCTGTCCGCTTGTCTGTCTCTACTTGTCCACTGTCTCTGGTTTCACCGCTTGTCTGTCTCTACTTGTCCACTGTCTCTGGTCTTCACCGCTTGTCTGTCTCTACTTGTCCACTGTCTCTGGTCTTGACCGCTTGTCTGTCTCTACTTTCCACTGTCTCTGGTCTTGACCGCTTGTCTGTCTCTACTTGTCCACTGTCTCTGGTCTTGACCGCTTGTCTGTCTCTACTTGTCCACTGTCTCTGGTCTTGTCCGCTTGTCTGTCTCTACTTGTCCACTGTCTCTGGTCTTGTCCGCTTGTCTGTCTCTACTTGTCCACTGTCTCTGGTCTTGTCCGCTTGACTGTCTCTACTTGTCCACTGTCTCTGGTCTTGTCCGCTTGATCTGTCTCTACTTGTCCACTGTCTCTGGTCTTTCCCGCTTGTCTGTCTCTACTTGTCCACTGTCTCTGATCTTGTCCTGCTTGTCTGTCTCTACTTGTCCACTGTCTCTGGTCTTTCCCGCTTGTCTGTCTCTACTTGTCCACTGTCTCTGGTCTTTCTCGCTTGTCTGTCTCTACTTGTCCACTGTCACTGGTCTTTCCGCTTGTCTGTCTCTACTTGTCCACTTTCTCTGGTCTTGTCCGATTGTCTGTCTCTACTTGTCCACTGTCTCTGGTCTTGTCTGCTTGTCTGTCTCTACTTGTCCACTTTCTCTGGTCTTGTCCGCTTGTCTGTCTCTACTTGTCCACTTTCATCTGGTCTTGACCGATTGTCTGTCTCTACTTGTCCACTGTCTCTGGTCTTGTCCGCTTGTCTGTCTCTACTTGTCCACTTTCTCTGGTCTTGTCCGCTTGTCTGTCTCTACTTGTCCACTGTCTCTGGTCTTTCCCGCTTGTCTGTCTCTACTTGTCCACTGTCTCTGGTCTTGTCCGATTGTCTGTCTCTACTTGTCCACTGTCTCTGGTCTTTTCGGCTTGTCTGTCTCTACTTGTCCACTGTCTCTGGTCTTTCCCGCTTGTCTGTCTCTACTTGTCCACTGTCTCTGGTCTTGTCCGATTGCCTGTCTCTACTTGTCTACTGTCTCTGGTCTTTTCGGCTTGTCTGTCTCTACTTGTCCACTGTCTCTGGTCTTTCCGCTTGTCTGTCTCTACTTGTCCACTGTCTCTGGTCTTGTCCGCTTGTCTGTCTCTACTTGTCCACTGTCTCTGGTCTTTCCGCTGCTTGTCTGTTCTCTATTGTCACTGTCTTGGTCTATGTCCGATTGTCTGTCTTACTTGTCACTGTCTCTGGTCTTCCGCTGTATGTATGTTGTTTATGTATGTATGTATTATCTCGTGTATGTTGTATGTCATGTTATCTTGTCATGTCATGTATGTATGTATGTATGTTATGTATGTATGTATGTAGTATGTTGTAGTATGTATGTTGTATTATGTATGTATGTATGTTTGTATGTATGTATGTTTTATATGTATGTATGTTGTATGTATGTATGTATGTATGTATGTATGTATGTATGCAGTCATGTGTGTGTATGTATGTATGCAGTCATGTGTGTGTATGTATGTATGTATGTATGTATGTATGTATGTATGTATGTATGTATGTATGTATGCTTGAGTTCTTGGGTATGTATGTATGTATGTATGTATGTAGTATGTACGTACGTATATATGTATGTATGTATGTATGTATGTATGGATGGATGGATGTATGGATGGATGTGTGTGTAAGGATGTATGTGCATGGATTGTGTGTGTATGGATGTGTGTGTGTGTACGTACGTATGTACGTACGTATGTATCTATGTATATATGCATTAACGTACGTATGTATGTATGTATGTGTGTATGTACGTATACGTATGTATGTATTAATATATATCGTCTGACTGTATGTATGTATGGATGCATGCATGTATGTATGTATGTATGTATGTATTATGCATGCATGTATTTATGTATGTATGTATGTCTGTGTGTATGTATGTATGTATGTAGTATGTATGTATGCATGTATGTATGTATGTATGTAGTATGTAAGTATGTAAGTATGTATGTATGTATGTATGTATGTATGTATGTATGTATGTATGTATGTATATATGTATGTATGTATGTATGTAATATGTATGTATGTATGTATGTTATATATGTATGTATGTATGTGAGTATGTATGCATGTATGTATGTATGTATGTATTTTGTTTTTATCCTTTCGTATACAGTATTGCCCCGACTTACATTCACAAGCAGACAGATATTAACAAATAAACAAATGAACAGAGCTACACAGGCAGGCAGACAGACAAACAGATAGACAGACGGACACACACAGACGAGATATAACTTCTATGTTAATTGTGAAGGAATTTGTGGTCGGCGTAGAGGTAGTAATTATTCATTTCTTACTGCGTAGACTTGCTGGAGGAGAGGGGGGGGGACGTTGTGTGTGCAGCCTCTCGACCACCCAGCTGTGATTAGGTACCTGACCCTGTACAGGATTGTGGACCTTAAATGCGGCAAGGTAGAGGAGATGGGCATCACCTGTATAATGGAAGCCCCGAAAAATAACTGACCGAAGAGTGGTGAGGTCTTTAGCAACTCGTTCCCCCACGACTTAAACTTTACGTGACAATGGGAGGCGCAGTACTATGGCGACTTTCTTTCCTCAGGAAAAAAAAACAACCGGAATTTGATACGGAAAACATTCCGTTTTACAAAAACGAAATTAAAAACAAACAAACAAAAGAATCCAAAACAATGCAATGCAATGCAATCCAATCCAATCCAATCCAATCCAATCCAAATCTTTACCTGTATTTTACCATGTGGACAGTGGCAGACTACCAGTCCTAGTGGTGGGCAAGAGCAAACGTCCTCTGTGCATGGATCAACACTATATCATGTGGACCACTAGTAGAAGGCCGGGTATTCCCAGCGATGTTCACGTCAACAACCCGACAATACCTTACCAACCCCGTTACGTCATTGTGGCTTGTAGAAACCAGGTACTGCTTGTCTCAATTTGAATATTTTCTTTATCTTTGAAATATTAATTAACATTCCAATTTTTCTCAGATGCCTTCATGCACATCGTTTTGCTGACATAGTGCAGGTAGTACTCTGTTGCACAGCGTGCACACCCTGTCTGTGATGGACGTGCATGTTGGGTGTTTCCATGTTCCCATAAATCACCACACACTGAAATGACTGGATGATAATGGATTCTCCTGTTGATCCAACTGGTAAACAGGTGTACTGGTCCTTTATCACCTGATATAGGTCTTCATCTGGGATACAAGATGATCCTGGAGGCATATGTTCTTCCACACGATCTGCAAGGGCAGGGGTCCTGTGGCCTTGGAATCTGCATGTACTGGTCCCTTTGTTGAATAGCAGCTGTTCCGCGATGTTAAAATGTGATTGTGCCCTGCATGAGCTACAGTGGCCAGCTCACTCTGTTGAAGGTAGTGTCTTTTTAGTTGATGGTGTTAATGCTGCAGTTCATGAAGGTGGTCACAGCATCCTTGCCTCAGCTCTCGATCCAGGATGGGATGCGGTTTTCTTCAATATGGACAATGTGTTCAGTCTAACAAAGCTGGCATTCGATGAGTAAGAAACTGTATACTTAGTAAGCCACATTTTTTTTCAGAACGTGATGTTGCAGATCTTATGCAGGCATATTTAGTGGCACTGTTGCAGCTGTTAGATGTGCTGACAGTTTGTAGTCCAGGTGTGGCAGTAACAATCTTTGTGGCGAACCTGATAATATATTTGACCACAGCCGCCTTGCCAGTCCTCCAAAGGCAGATTGGAAGTGTGGTGTTTTACCTGTTCATTTGATAGCATTCGCTTTCCCAAGCCATGGTAAAACACGACTGAGTGTGGTTACCGAACAGGTGGTTGACCCAATTTGTGTCCAGGTTTGAACATATCTCCCTAGTTCACCGAACTGTACATGAATAACGTTCCTCCTGGAGGGTCGGGGAAGGTAAAGTAACGTGGGAGCAATAATGGGTATCAAAGTGATAGTGCTGGTCCTAAGAAAAGCTGAAGTATCTTAACATTGATCACCTTACCATGGGAAAAGTCTAATCCCACTTTTACCAAAGTGATAGGTGATAGTGCTGGTCCTAAGAAAAGCTGAAGTATCTTAACATTGATCACCTTACCATGGGAAAAGTCTAATCCCACTTTTACCAAAGTGATAGGTGATAGTGTTGGTCCTAAGAAAAGCTGAAGTATCCAAACATTGATCACCATATCATGGGAAAAGCTTAATCCCACTTTTACCAAAGTCATAGTGCTGGTCCTAAGGAAAGCTGAAGTATCCAAACATTGATCACCATATCATGGAAAAAGCTTAATCCCACTTTTACCAGTCATAGTGCTGGTCCTAAGGAAAGCTGAAGTATCCAAACTTTGATCACCATATCATGGAAAAAGCTTTAATCCTATTTTACCTGAGCTTTTTACTGTTACAAACTAGATTTGTAAAGGAAAAAAGACTCCACAAATATTTTAGCATAGAAAAACGCAAAACCTCACATTCATAAAACGGTACTTTTTTTTAATCATCTCTCATACAAATACACAAGTTCCTGACCCCTCCGAATTGATATTTCTCTCTACTGAAAATCTGGGGAAAAAAATGTTTTAAAACAATCATTACAGACGATACCATTTATGAATGAATGAATGAATCAACTCAATTGTTAAGTTATTTACTGTAACATGACTGGATACAAACATAGTGGTGCTGGTGCTGATTGTTTTTCTTTTCATTTGAGTCATCCGAAACTGAACGGGAATTGGAAAAACACGCATGGACAATCAGAACTCGTATTGAATATTCCAAGACAAGTCAGGCGTACATTTTCAGCCAAATGGGCTTTGTCAAGTGTAAACATATCAAACCCGCGTTCTGAGTCTATTTTCGTCTTTTTCTGATTTCTGTTTGCTTGAATGTGGACAGACACGCTCATTTTGTACTTCAACAATTCTGATTCTTAGCAAATTACAGTTCAATTCTCAAGTGATTTTGTATTGAAAAAATATTGATTGTCTTGTTGTCTTGATCATTTATGTCAAGCCTGTTTTTGTCTTCATTTACGTATGTATTTATTTTTATTTATGTATTTATCTATCTGTTTAATTATGTACACACACAACGCGCACACACACATGTATATACATATACATACATATATATATATATAAATATATATACATATATACCCATATGTGTGTGTGTGCATATTATATATATATATATTATATATATATATATATTTATCTATTTATTTAGGTATTCATTTATCGCTGTCATGTGTGCAGTTTTACAAAGTGGATGTGGAGCAGGACGGTGTGACGCTCAGTGTGAGTGAGTTTAGCTCACAACTAAAAAAAGTGCAAACAGCAGCAGAATCAAACAGTGTAGGGTCGCCTCCAGTGGGTGTCCTCACCACATTGAACCGTTCCACTTGGGCTGAAGCCAGGGATAGGATGGTCACAGGTTTGCCTTTCTTTTCATTTGTCTGTGTTATGGCACGGGATTTCGTGAGTCTTTGAATAAGAGAACAATTATGCATATTGGTACTGTTTCAGGACTGATGTGATGGAAAATATGACCCAAATCGCACGATAAAGAAGTCACCAAACACGCATTTCTTCATAGGACTAAATACAGTCCTGATGGGTTGTTGGGAATTTTGCAGTCATGTAGTGATATTGTCTCATTTTCTCGAGTTTGTCTGTCTTGTTCTCATCTCAGACAAAGTGATAGGCCTTGAATAAGTCCTCCATCAGCCTCTGACCTTATAACCGCCCACTTTACCATTCTTCTTTTTCATACCTTGCACTGCGCATGCAGGAACAGAGTCTGGAAGACCAACACCACACAAAACAAGAAAACAGTTCTGCAGAGAGATTAACCAAGTTGCTAACTAGATGAAAAAAAAGAGTGGCGCTGGCACACACTGGTGACTCCATTTAGGAGGCCTGACTAATTCTGCAATTCCAGCCCCCGGATGATGCTATGACCGTCCTCTGGCTGATATCATCGTTGGAAGGCTCAGATCGTCGTGAGATCATCTGGCTGCCAACGCAAAGGTGGACACATCAGGCACGAGCTTGACCACTGACCAGGACAACTTGGGTGATCAGCAGGACTCCAAAGTCCTTGCTGCCACTTTCTACAAGATGTAGCAGGGAATGATGAGATTGTCACAGAGTAAACTCACCTTGGCATACTGTGGATGAAGGCCTGTCCAACAAAAGAGTGGATATTTTCACCAACGCAGCTTCGTAACGCCCTCACCGGTGATCTCTTCCCAGCTGCTCTCAGAAACGATGTCCAGTGCTACATCTGAGAACACATGGAAACCATTTTCGAGAGCGCCAAAAAGGAGGCCCTGTGGTAGATGCACGAAGACAGCTGTGCTGACATCAACACGGCACAGCTGATGGCATCAAACGACAGACTAGCCATCGCCCGCCTCGAGGTGCAGCTGGCAGCACCCACTTCCAGTGCTGACAACTCCAGCAACACAACAATGTGGCTCAGCCTCGACAACCACAGTAAGTACATGTACACAGCAGCAACAGTCAGCAATGTTGACAGTGGCAGCCTTCACAACAGTGTCTTTGGTGTGACTGGACGAACCGCATGGAAAACCAATGCTAGAAGAAACAACAGTACAAGAAGAGGACCAACACAAACGACGGTCTGCAGCCAAGAAATTAACTAAATGGCGCGGAGACACTACTATCAGCTTTAGGCAAGCTGCAGGGCAGGCAAATATAGACCATTCAGGCGAGTCCAAGCCTGCCGATATTTCTCTCCTGTTCCATTCTCCCTCCCTCTGTTGTCGTATTCATCAGCCCTCCAAATCTGTTGCTGCCCCCACAATGCACCTATGCTAGCCAGACCCTTGGTGCCAGTCAGCATCACTGGGACTATCATAGAACCTCCTCTTCTGGTGTCATGCAGACACTGATGTCGATGCTGAGTCCGAGACATTCACTTTTGCCTGGTCAATACCAGGACTTGGCAACACCAGACGAGATGTCCAAACCAACTGCTGCTGATGGCCTGCAAGCAGGCACTTAATTACCTTTACCTGCGCAACACGACCCTGTGCTCCAGCACGACATGTACCAACACCTGGTCGCTACAGTATTCTGCTATCAAAATGTTTTCATTGTACTGTATTCTGATTGTTAACAGAATGTTATCAATGTACATGTATTATGTTCGTCATCAGAATGCTGTCTGCGTAGTCTTTTTCATTGGAGTGTTGACAAGAATGCTATCAGTATTATATTTGTTATTAGAATGTCTTCCGTTTTTGCCGTCAAAATCATGTCAGTGTTGTTTTTGTCATTAGAATCTTGTTGCAGTTTATCAGTAGGATGTCATCTGTATATGTCAGGAAAAGATAGTCAGAGATTGTCACCAGACTGTTCTCAGTGTTTGTGATCAGAACGCTTTCCTTGTATGTCATCAGAATATTCTGTTTGTCATCAACATTTCCTCAGTATTGTTTGTGTTATCAGAATGTTGTCAGTGTTCTCTTTGTCATTATAACGTTGTAAGATTCCTCTCTGCTGCGAGAAGCTGTTTATTGATATATATGTTATCAGAATGTCGTGTGAGTTGTGTTTGTAATCAGAACGGTTTCAATGTCTCTTTTGTCATTGTAATTTTGTCGGTGTTACCTTTGTCATCATAATGTCCTCAGTGTTCCCTTTGTTATCAGAATGTCGTCAGTGTTGTCTTTGTTGTTATGATTTTGTCGAATTTTTGTTTTCAATGTTCAAAAAAGATAGAATGTACTCGGACAGTTCCATGCATCTTTCTCCAAAATCTGCTAGTGACGATCTGGCAGAATATTTGAGCTTGCTCAAAACCATATGCGCTGATGAGGTCTTGGAATAGAAATGGCAAGATAGGACAGGCCTGTGACACACTAAGCTGACACCAGCAGAGTGATTGAAGCATCACTGTGAGCAGTAAATAGGTCAGATTTCATGTTGCGGACAAGGATGGAACTCGAGATTTAGATCAGGCTTCTATGAAACTGAGTCATCCAACCTGCTTTCTGTTTGTCAATGTTTTGTGTGTGATTTGTGTGTGTGTGTATTTGTGTGTGTGTGTGTGTGTGTGTGTGTGTGTGTGTGTGTGTGTGTGTGTGTGTGTGTGTGTGTGTGTGTGTGTGTGTGTGTGTGTGTCGTCAGACCCAAGTAACAAGCACAACCTAGAGGTCATTGAAAACTCCACGATGTTGGTGTGTCTGGATAAACCCAGGAAACCGTTAGCGCCAGAGGAAGATGACGTCATCAACATGGCGCACTACGTGTCCCATGGCCAAGGCACAGACTTCAACTCCTGCAACCGCTGGTTTGACAAACCTCTTCAAGTGAGAAAGATGAGACAAGATAGATAGAAGAAAGAAAGAAAGAAAGATAGATAGATAGATAGATAGATAGATAGTAGATAGATAGATAGATAGATAGACGGATAGACAGACGGATAGATGGATAGACAGATAGATAGATAGATAATAGATAGAGAGAGAGATAGAAAGACTGAGAGATAGAGATTGCAAGATAAAGATTGATAGATAGATAGACAGATAGATAGATAGATAAATAGATAGATAGATAGATAGATAGATAGATAAAAGAGAGGGAGAGGGGGAAGGGAGAGAGAGGTGGGAGACAGAAACAACAGACAGACAGACAGACAGACAGACAGACAGACATACAGACAAACACAGAGAAAAAAAGTGTATCTGGAAGTCAACACTTACTGTTGTGATGTTGTTTTTCTAATGACCTATGCTATGCTGTTGCTTGGTATAATTATGGTGTAGTTTCGATAGGGTGCTGATGAAAACTACTTGATAATAATTCACCACTGTAATGGAAATGAGTCTTCTGTAAAGCTCATGCAAGAGTATTCAGGTTTTGTCTGTAAGAAGGTATTTCCTCATTATCAATTCAGCTTGTTGCTTGGTAGGTATCTAGATTATAGAGCATCGATAAACATGTCTTAGACTATTTCCGTTTTAACATAAAGACACTTCTGTTTTTTCAAATGGTTTTTGGATTTTAAGAAAACAAAATGAAGCAAGCAAGCATGCAAACAATCAAAATTAATGAATGCACACAAACTCACAAAGCAGCAAAGAAAACAATTCAAATTCTTCTTATAGTTTATTTTACGCTTCTCTTTGTATCTATATTTCTTTTCTTAAACTTTTTCCCCTTTTACAATATACAGTGTCGTTTACAATATAACATCAAACACATATCAATCCAAAGGAAGACCCAAGACCTTCAAAAGGAGGAGTTAAGAAATACATAAAAACGATGAAGGGGCAAAATAAAAGGCAATTAGTCAGTTCTGACAAAATCAAAGTGTACATATAGTGCATTTACGTTATCAGAGTAAGACATACAATACAAAGAGAAACCTTACATCATTATTGCTACTAAAATATTATGCATAGATGCAAAGAAGAGTCACAACTGATGAATGTGCAATAGAAGAATCAATAATTACTGAAAAAATCAATCAATCGTCATGAAAGTTGATACAGTTACCTTTAAATTTTGCATTGTACTCTTCAATTCATATCTGTATTTCAGCTCTTAATTTTTGACAGCAGAAATGTTCAGTAAAGTAGTATCATACATATATTTATAAGCACATATTTTAGCAAACAATGTTATGAAGTCAAGAAGTAGGTCTGTTTTGAATCCAAAATCTACTCTGTAGAAGGGCATGTTTTCATTGAAATTCATGTTAAAACTATAGAGTTCATCTGTCATTCAACAGGTTTTCAAAAGTTTGCTATAACTGTGCTAGTTTTATGATGACACGGTCAGATTACCATTGACAATTTTCGTTTCTTCCAAAACAGCATTTGTTGCAAGGATCCTGTGGACAATTTGCTTTTGAAATCATTCAAGCTTTATGCAATTTGCAAAACACGTTCTTTATTATGTGCATCTTCCCTTTCTCTTCTTTTCTTCTTGTTTCCGTGGCGTATGCTATACTTCTTATCTTAATGTCATCAACAAATAGTCTATGAAAACTGTAAGATCTTTCAATTCAAATTGAGATTTAAATATAGTTTCAGCTGACTCAATGACCTACTGTATATTCTTTTGTAAAGTGTGCTATTTCTCCTCCACCTCTCTGAGATGATTCAAATCATTAAGAGTGCACAAATAAGTTTCAAGAATGCATCTTTGAGTCGAATGACAAACGTCATATTACTATAGAATTGTCTGCTCGATAACCTGGAATAATACGGGAATCTTTATAACACTAATATATGTAACCTGACATAAGAAAAAGGTCAAGTGTACTTTGCTGCAGAGGTTTGGGCCTTTGCCAAGCAAAACAGTTTGGATTCCTGATTACCTTCCCTTCAGCTATCATTTTAAGTTAAATTCTAACACCTTTGTTTCTACTACTTCACAAGTTTTGGATTGATGACATGTCTATAGTTATCATTGTCATACACTGGGTCCATAACAACGTTTCAGTAACCTACTGCAATTGTATTGTGGTTTTCATAAGCTTTGATAGTTTGTATCAGATCTGAGTGAAACTGAGCATTTTCCCCATTTGGATCATATATGTTACCCTACATAATGTTGTTTTCCTTCCTTAGCGGAAAAGCACATAATAATGTGACTTTTGTTTTGATCTCTTCATACGTCTTTTATTTTATTTCAACAGAAGTTTCTAAACGTACCACAACGCCCCTGGAGTTTGATGTATATGACGAAAAATAAACTTAGTAACCCCATCTAGCTTGTACATATTTCTCAAGATTTTCTAGCAAACAGCACATCAAAATGTTTTTGTTTTGTTTTGTTATGTTTTGTTTTGAATAGTGAAACACATCTCTCCTTTTTCGCTAGTTTTCTAACCTTGACAGTTTAGTAATGAAATGTGTAAACTGAGGTTATGTTTGCTATTTGGTTTTTGATCAAAACACATACACTATATTTCTCCGAAATGTTGTCAATCGTTACTTATTGCAAAACCTTTACATCTACGTATTGTTCCAACCGACTGCCCCCAAATAAAGACAAATGATAAAACCCCACAGACACTTTCAACACACAAAAAACAAACACACAAAGAAAAGAAAAGATGAAAAAAAACAACAACACATTACAGATAACAAATATACATCTGAAGGACCATGGCAAATGACTTTGCATCCATATTTGTCTTTATACATTTTATAACTTCTATAGCTCTCAGAATGTCTTTCGTGTTATTGCGTCTTTACAGATCAGGTGACTTAAGACATACCATGCCATCGTCATTTCATGTAAACAGTGTTGGACTATTTGTGTACAACCACTAAAATCATAGGAACAATATATATATATATATATATATATATATATATATATATATATATAATATGGTGTATGTGACCTCCCACCACGAAATCAGTCTTAACTCGCAGTCAGTCGAACAGCACTAGGAGCTGAAAAGGTGACTGAGGGTCTATCTGGGGTGTTTTGACTTTTTCTCAAAATTTATTTCTGTAGACTATAATCTATTCCCCACAGAATTTTTTTTCTTGAAAAAATATAACTAATCAATTTAAAATGGTATTTAAATGCACTGATTGCAACAGAAAGAACGCAATTTCCTTTCAAAAGTACCTATTTTTGTCTCTTATTATGAATCGTAACCTGTACAGTACCCGCACATGTAATATACTGATGGAAAGCTCTTTGGTGCACCTTTCAGATAATGACAGCGAAAATTTGAAACAAACGGGGTCAAAGCCACCAAATAAAGAAATTTAAGGAAAATTGTAGGAGAACAACAAAAACTTTAGAGGCCGTTTTCTCAAACTATCCGTCATACAACTTAATGCTTTAAACATACATTAACTTCTACATTTTTTTTAGTACTAGCTTTATTCAAGTACCAAAATAATCAGCAGAATGTACACTTTCCAGTGATATGTATATCTCAAAATGCCCAAAATGCTAGTTAAGACTGATTTCGTGGTGGGAGGTCACACACACACACACACACACACACACACACACACACACACACACACACACACACACACACACACACACAATATAACATATATATATATATATGTTTTAGTAGTTGTGTGTGTGTGTGTGTGTGTGTGTGTGTGTGTGTGTGTTCGACTATCGTGGTCGATGAAGTCCAACCTAGCACTTTATTTGTGTACCCTCAAGTGGGATCCCAGGACAATAAGAACAAGAAGACGAACAACAGCAAAGCAAATGCTTGAATAGTTCAGAATAATGGCAGTTACTTAATCATTTGCTACTTTTATTCAACGATCATTTAAACAGTTGCTCTACATGCATTGCACTAACAAATCACAAACAAGGACTTGTAAGCCAGAATTCAGACAATGGCACTTGTTGCATTATGCATGTAGGGAATTCCTAATCCCTGTGTGTCCTATGTGCAGTGCCTGTTTACGGAGGATGGTGTTATCGGAGGTATCCAAGAACACTCCGTTACCGAGGGAGGACCCCCGCAAGAATCATTTCAACACGCATTAAAGTTTATGTGAGTTTCTCTCCAGTTTGGAGTTTAGAATTTATTCAGGAAGGCTCGCGCAATTCCATATGCTCTCAACCTGACCTGTCATCTGTTATCTGGCAGACTCCTTCAGCCTGCGCTAAAACCTTAGGCGCTGGCAAAGTCTTGAAATGAATTGGGTGGGGACAGAATGATTAGAGCATTAAGATAGACAGGTAACAGCCCAGATTTTTACACTGTCGGCTGGGACTGACGCCGAGACTTTTTTTTCTCCATAATCACCACTTCGATACCAAGGGCATGTGATCTAACACTGTCAGTTTCACTCCCAAATAATTCGTTTGCCCCACACCACAGATGTTGTGTGATGGGCGGAATTCAAACAATCACGGCAAACTTCAGAAGCTTGACTGACATGGTAGTTGAGAGGAAAAGACGGTGGACATCCAGTCAGAAGATCTGGGTTCGATTCTGTCTAGGTATCTCCTGCCTGGGGCGTAAAGGGAGGATTGTTTCCTTGAGGGGGAGGCTGGGTTGTTTGTGTGTGTGTGTGTGTGTGTGTGTGTGTGTGTGTGTGTGTGTGTGTGTGTGTGTGTGTGTGTGTGTGTGTGTGTGTGTGTGTGTGTTGTGGTATTATTAGATCCAAAACAAGTGCGACTGCCCGCGCCCAAACAAACAGGAACCAGAAGAGCAAGAAAACCAATGTAAGCGCGTATTTAACAAAACAAGACAAAACAAGCGCAAATTTTCGGCCAACCGGCCTTTGTCAGCGCGAACGCACGGTCACAAACAGACCACAAACACCAATCAACGGATAATAAAACCAGGACTAAAAACTTCCCTGCCGCCTCGTCCAGTGGATAAAAAGTGACCAAATGGAATGCCCATGTCTTCTTGAGCAGTAGTAAGAAGTGGGGAGAGGGGAGGCAACTATGATGTCAAAGGGGAAGTGAGATGAGTTCTGCAATTTTGAGAAGTGGACATGCCATAATCTCTTTTTCTGTCTCCCTCCTCCTGCTCTATGTCTGTCTGGCTGCCTGTGTCTGTCTTCTGTCTGTCTGTCGCTTTATCTCTCTCTCTCTCTCTCCTTCTCTCTCTCTCTCTCTCTCTCTATATATATATATAATATATATATATATATATATAGATGTATACATACATATATATATATACCTATATATATGTATATACATACATACATATATACATACATACATGCATACATACATATATATATGTATGTATATGTATATATATATATATATATATAATTATACATATATATACAGATAGATAGATACATTTAGATAAATACTGTTTTATTTTATCTATCTTAACATACACCTGATATAGAAACTTTCATGCCACATTGGTAGAAAGAAACTCTAGGGAGAGCTAGACAAAAGAAGGTCTTCAGAGAAGTAACCCCCTTTAGACAAGTGTTTCGGCCCTGAACTCCTTACACTCTCGGGGGGCCGGGCCACATCCAGGTCATGACTCCTGGATGCCCTTCTGCTGTTGTCTATTTTTTTTTCCCCCACGCCGGGGAGCGAACCTGGGCGATTCTGCGCTTCAGAACTGCGGTACGCGGTTTTACCAATGTGCTAACGGGGCACACATCATCTGTAGGGAATTTAATCCTTATGAAGTTCACTTTTGGTTCCTCCTTGCCCAGATCCAGCTTGAGCTCCTTTCTGCTGCCTCTGCCATCGCTTTAAGGGCTCTAGTCCTCTTCTTCCCAGAAATGGCGAGTTGTTTCATGAGATCATAAGCGGAGGTGCCCACAAACCCTCTTGCCCCGACCTCTATGGCGAAGATTTTGACCCGCAGACCTGCTTTCTTCAGGGTGCTGGCAAGACCGGCGTATTTTTCGGTCTTGTAGATATGTGCTTCTTCCATTCTGCTTTCGTATGGCACAGTGAGTTATCAGAATCACTTGTTTCGAGGAGTCAGAGTGGAGAGCGATGTCTGGTCTCATGCCTGTCTTGCTGATGACATCTGGGTAATTTCTCCACTCTGGGAGGTCTGCTCTACACTCCCAGTCGACTGCTCCATCCAGAAGACCCTTTGGCAATGTGCTGGTTGTCATAGAAATTTCGGCCAGACCTGTTTCCCTCCTGCTTTGTAGAATGTTGTCATAGCAATTGGTGCGTTTGGGGTCATGGTTTTTTCGCTAACCACGTCTGTGATCACTTTCAGAACTTGGTTGTGCCTCCATGTATACCTTCCTTGGGCTAGCGCTACTTTGCAAGAGCTTAGGACATGTTCCACTGTTTATTTCTTCTGACAGAGCGGACTTGCTGGGTCATCTGATTTTCCCCATTTCACTAAGTTTGCATTCGAGGGGAGCAGGTCATATACAGATCTGAGGAGGAAGCTTATCCTTAGAGGAGCCATGTGCCACATATCGTTCCAGCTGAGACTTCTTTGGAGTGCACTGTCCCATGTTGTCCATTGCCCCTGTTGACCTTGCTGGACTGCCTTCTGCACTCTTTTGACATCTTCTTCTTTCTTCAACTCCTGTATGATCATGTCTCTTTTATCCTTCCTTTTGGCTTTGGACCACCACTGCATTTTTGTTGCTCCCAGTCCCTGTCTGTTGGTTTGCGTGTGTCCAATTATTTCTTTGATGCTGAGGTTTCTCTTGGCATTGTTTACAGCCTCTTGGACTTTCCATTTTCTGCCAGTTCTCAGCTTTGGCTGAACTGATCTCACGATATTGTCTTCCAATTCCTCCAGCATGCTCAACAGTCTTGCTTTTCCAACTTTGTATTCCTCCACTATGGATTTGAGAGGTAGCTTCAGCATTGCTTGACGACAGTAGAATGCAACATCAGTGAGACAAGGTGGGACACGAGCCATTTTCTTGTGTATTTGTTGATTTTGGCTTCCATTGCTTCCACTGTGCTAGTGCAAATGTCATAGATTAGCAGTGGCCACAGCAGCTTTGATATCAGCATGAACTGTAGACACCAGACTTTGTATTTGCCTGGCAGTCCGCAGTTATCTATTTTCTTCAGGCCTTCTTCTGCTGTTTGCTTAGTTTCACATCCCCTTTGTGTGTCTTTCAGGGAGTCATCATACCATCTTCCGAGACTTTTTACTGGCTCTTCTGTGCGTGGGGATGGCTTGGTTGGCTACCATGAATTTGACTGAATCTGCCACTTTTCCTTTTCGCAGTGAGAGACTTCGGGATTTCTTTGGTTTGAACCTCATTCTTGAAGAGGCCACCAGCTCATCCAGCTGCTTTACGATTCGGTGTGTCTCTTCCTCATCCGAGGACAAGACTGTTGTGTCATCCATGAAAGCTTTCAGAGGAGGCATCTGGTATCCATCTCCAAGATTCACTGGACCTGAACTCTTCATTGCAGCTTTCAAGATGACTTCCATTCCAACACGAACAGTATGGGAGAGATTGCACAGCCCATTGCAATGCCCACCTCTAGGTCTATCCAGTCCGTGGTGTATTCTTTGGTAGAGAACGCATTGAGAACCCTTGGAAATACTTCCTCAGCATTGTTCGGATGTTTTCTGGGATGTGATACATTTCAAGAGCCAGCTGGATCATATCGTGTGGAACTGATCCATATGCATTCGCCAGATCAAGCCAAACTACGTCAATGTCTCTCTTGTCTGTTCTTGCTTTTTGGATGGCATCCCAAATCAACGTGGTATGTTCCAAGCATCCAGGCATTCCTGGTATGCCTCCCTTTTGGACTGACATATCCAGATACTTGTTTTCAGTCAGATATTTTGTCAATCTTGCTGCCATAACAGAGAAGAAGATTTTCTCCTCGACGTTCAGAAGTGATATTGGCCTGAACTGATTGATGCTGCTGGAGTTCTGCTCCTTCGGATTGTACACTCCTTCAGCTCTCATCCATTGGTCGCTGATCTTCTTGTTCCTCCATGCTGATCGAATCATCTTGTGGAGCCACTCGAGCACTTTTGGGCATTTCTTGTAGAAGCAGGTATGGTATTCCGTTTGGTCCAGGTGCTGACTTGGCTCTGGCTTTCTTTACTACGTTCTTCACTTCATCCAGTGTTGGTGGTTTGTTATTGAATTTTCCTTCTGGCGCTGCAGGCCAAACCAGATTCTGGATTTCAAGTGGTGCCTCGTGCTGAGAATCGGAATATGTTTCCCTGAGATGCTGCTCTAGGGTTTCCTTGCCCACTGTGAGAGTCCCTGATTTGGGTTGTTCAAACAGCTTTCTTGCAAAATCAAAGGGATTTTTGAAGAAACGATCTTGAGTCTTCTTCTTTTTGCTCTTTCTTCGCCTTGCTGATTCCACTTTGCTGAGAGCATTGTGTTTGGCTTTCAGATCTTTCCAGAGTTCCAGGAGCCCTTGCTTCTCGAATTCTGAGGCAGTTTTCATTCGCTTTTTAAGCTTCCTTTTCTCCCCCCGGATGCTCTCCATCTGTTGCTGTCTTCTGGATTTCTGGGGAGGCGTTTTTGTCTTTGGCTGCTTCACTCCATAAGTGTCCCTGCAGATAGAGTATATGATGTCTCCGTATGTGTCAAGTTTGTGTTCCAGCGTACTGTTCCCTATTAGCGCATTCAGCTTAAGGACAAGTTCCTCATCTAATTTCTCCCATTGTTCTTTTGCACCGGCAGGCGGCAAATTGAGTTTTTCACGTTTGGCGTTAAGAGCTTGTGCAAAATCCGCACCAGAACCATCAGCGTGGATGTCCTTGGCACTATGGTTTAAATCCTGGCCTTGGTCAGCCAACGTCTCACCTGCTATCGAGTGCGCTGCTGCTGGTTCGTATGAGTCTTCAAACAGCCCATTGAAACATACTATTTTGTATCTAATGAAAGCCTCAGCAATCCTCACTGATATTAATATGAAGCCCATCCACTTGAACATCTATCCATTGATGTTAGTCTGTTAGCCTGCTAAATAGGTTACCGATCCTAACGACTAAGGAAAATACTATAGCTTAATTCCATGAATACAGTAGAAAATGAGTTTCATGAGCATAAAACTGTGTATGAAAATTGTGTATCACAAGGAAAAACACTCATCTATCTAATCTATCGGTGTGGCAAAACTCCCAGAACTCCTATGGGTAACTTTCATCCTTATTGTACCCTCTTTTCCTGACTTCACTTTCTGCTCTTACTTTCTCACTTCTATGCCGTTACAGCGCTTCCTACCTGAGATCCGAATCTACCAAAGATCAGGTGACACGCCATTTAACGGACCCAGTGTGGTTGAAATGGACAGAGACACCTGGACTACGGTCTGACATTGCACGTGCTGAACAGGAAATCAACAAGTAAGCTAAGCCAGAATAAACAGTTTTAATTGCCTGAATTTGATAAAGATATCTTATTGCTTGTGCAGATGATAAGCTAGAGAAGCCCAAATGGACAGACGAAAATATTTGTTTCCTGAATTGGACTAAGAAAGAAGTCTTGTAGCGAGTACCTTGTTATGGGGAACATTGTCAGTCCTAGGATAGGCTGTCAAGCACCAGGAGAAGTCAAACACTCCAACCCAGCGGGTCCCCAGGTGGCGGATAGGGGAATGCCCCGTAATGGGGTAGCTGCGAATATTCAATAAGCAGCCCCGGACCAAATCATGGGAGGCCTTTTGACAAGGCCGAGCACCCATCAGCCACCCTTGCTAGGGTTACAGTGAAACCATGGAGAGCAGCATGGCGGATGTGCACATCAGCGGAGGAACTTTATCTAGTCAACGGTGAAGTACACAAGACGCTGGACAGACGCCCAGAGTCACCTAGTTCAGTTAGCGAACTACTGCTCACGCTTGTATGGAGTGGCGACAGCAAGTGCTCATATAGCCAATGAAAGCAATGAAATGATTCGATCCACCGAGGAAAGATGAAGGAGATTCTAACTGCATATGGACTACCCAAGGAAACAGTAGACGCCATCATGATGCTGTATCAGAATACCCGCTGTATAGTTCGCTCCCCCGACGGAGACACAGACTTCTTCAACATCACTGCTGGAGTCCTTCAAGGAGATACGCTTGCCCCCTACATTTTCATCACATGTCTCGATTATGTGCTGAGGAAAGCAGTGGATAAGAACAAAAAACTCATGCTTTACCCTCACAGAACAGAAGAGCAGACGCTACCCTGCGGTAAAGATAACAGATGTGGATTACGCTGATGACCTGGCTGTTCTCGCAGACTTCTTAAAGGATGCAACGTCTCTCCTTCACAGTGTCGAAAGAACAGCAATGGAGATCGGGCTCCACCTCAATGCGAACAAAACAGAGTTCATATGTCTGAACCAAGATGCATCAGAAGGCATGAGAAGTCTCAATGGAGATACAATCAAACAAGTTCAAGACTTTAAATACCTGGGCAGCTACATTGACTCCACAAAACAAGACGTCAACACCAGACTCGGAAATGCCTGGGGCGCTCTAATTCAACTGGACAAAATCTGGGAATCCAATCTACCAGTCAACCTGAAAAGGAACTTCTTCCTAGCAGCAGTGGAGTCCGTTCTTACAATATGGCTCAATCTCTTGGACCCTAACAACGACATTGGAGAAGAAGATTGATGGAGCATACACACGAATGTTGCGTGCAGCCCTGAACAAATCCTGGAGAGAACATCCAACTAACAAAGAGTTATATGGTAAGATCCCATCAATCAGTAAATCAATACGTTAACAAAGACTGTGCTTCGCGGGACACTGCTGGCGTAGCAAAGAACTGGTGGGGGATGTTCTACTATGGAGACCCAGCCATGGCAAACAAAGACCAGGACGTCCAAAGAAGACCTTCATCGACCAACTGATGGATGATACGGGCTGTCAGTATGATGAACTACCTACTGCGATGTCTGACAGAGAAGGATGGAAGAAACGTGTCATGGATAGCCGAGCAAGCTCGACATGATGATGATGATGTTATGCACAGTATGGGAGATAACTATGGGCAGGATTACGCTTTCGTCATACGAACAAGTTTTTGTTCCTCAGTTTTTGTTTTCTTTCCACAGTTGTATTCGATAGTTTTCAGGGCTAAGAAAAAATAAAAATAAGTAAAATAAAATAAAATAAATAAAATAAAATAAAATAAAATAAAATAAGAAAAAAGAAAAGAAAAGAAAAGAAAAGAAAAACTGAGCAGTCCCCTTTTCTTTTCTTTTCTTTGTTGGTTGGTTGGTTGGCTGGCTGGTTGCTTGCTTGCTTGCTTGCTTGCTTGCTTAGTTCTATTTATCTATCTATCCTGTCTGTCCGTCCCTGTCTGCTGTTTGTCTGTTTGTCTGTCTATGTATCTATTTTTCTATCTTTCTTTCTTTCAATCTCTCATTTTACAGAAAAAAAGGATTATTTCATACCAACAAAGCGAGTCTCTTTCTCTGCCTCTCCTTTCCTTCTGCCTACCAGTTCGTTCTTTTCGTTTGACGTCTTTTCACTCCCATCTGTATCTGTGACAGTATGCGCCTCTCTATGTCGGCCTGCATGGAAACAAAACTGGAAGAGATCTTCTCAGTTGTACATGTAGGAATCATTACAAAATCACGACCAAATTTCGACACCCATCAAGAAATCTGAAACAAAACTTGAGTTAACATAAAATGACATTTCTTGTCCTTTGCTCACTGTGAAGTGGGTGGAATTCGATGGCGTGGCCTCAGTCAGCCCAATGAGCACATAACACACTCAGCTCCTAGTGGCAGCCAGTTAAAGTCTTAGATTCAAATCTATGAATTGATGCAATCTAACCCACAGTTTTACAGTTATTAGTTTGCTATACACCCGGTCACAATGACTAGTGCCGGGATCTCCTTCAAAATGAATAGTATTCTGATCTTTCTGGAAAGTCCAACTACCCGTCATCAGTCCAAAAATGTAATTGTGGATTTTTTGTTCTTAATCTGCACCTAGCCAGAGGTGAGTGTGTTCTACGGGCTCTTTGTGAAGACTGGAGCTACACCGAAGTCGAGTTCTGTCTACTTTATGGATAAGTCATTGAGATTGTCGCTCAAATTTCCCGATCTCCACTGCAAGTGTCTGTATTTCTCCGGACTGGATGATGATGATGACCCTGATGACAGTGATGATGATGATGATGATGATGATGACGACGACGCCGACTCCGACGACGACGACGATGACGATGATGACGACGACGACGACGATGATGATGATAAATAATGAAATTATTATGTCTGTTATGTCTGACCTCAGACACGTCAACAGGGCTGATATAACGGTAGCACAATGCGAAGAATTCGGTGCTGATTTGGTCAAAAGTCGAGGCATCAGTCCTGATACTTTCATGCAGCTGACCATCCAGCTGGCTTACTACAGGTATTGTGGTGTAATGTTTCATGCTGACTTGTGTTATGTGGCGTGGTATTGCATGTTGCTGTGTTGTTTTGTACTATTTTCTGTTGTGTGAGAGGACGAAAATCGGTCACTTATATTGTTCTTGTATTTGTAAAATCTTATTCCAGTTTGCTTGTTAGACAATGATGCCTGGTCATCTTGTGTATTGGTGCACATGTACTGAACATGTGGTGTTGCGTGGTGCTTATGTACTGGGCTTTTACTGATAATGTACCACATGGGAGATGTTTCTTGTGACGCCAGCTAAGTCTTCATATTAAATATTACTTGCTGATGTTATGTCATGTGACTTGGCTTTTCATTGTGGTCCAAGTTTCTTTGCTTTAAATCAAATGCAGTGGTGGTCCAAAGCCAAAGGGAAGGGAAAAAGAGACATGATCATACAGGAGTTGAAGGAAGAAGAAGATGTCAAAAGAGTGCAGAAGGCAGTCCCGCAAGGTCAACAGGGGCAATGGACAACATGGGACAGTGCACTCCAAAGACGACCCAGCATGTCCGCTCTGTCAGAAGAAACAAACAGTGGAACATGTCCTAAGCTCTTGCAAAGTAGCGCTAGCCCAAGGAAGGTATACATGGAGGCTCAACCAAGTTCTGAAAGTGATCACAGACGTGGTTAGCGAAAAAACCATGACCCCAAACGCACCAATTGCTATGACAACGTTCTACAAAGCAGGAGGGAAGCAGGTCTGGCCCGAAATTGCTATGACAACCAGCACATTGCCAAAGGGTCTTCTGGATGGAGCAGTCGACTGGGAGTGTAGAGCAGACCTCCCAGAGTGGAGAAATTACCCAGATGTCATCAGCAAGACAGGCATGAGACCAGACATCGCTCTCCACTCTGACTCCTCGAAACAAGTGATTCTGATAGAACTCACTGTGCCATACGAAAGCAGAATGGAAGAAGCACATATCTACAAGACCGAAAAATACGCCGGTCTTGCCAGCACCCTGAAGAAAGCAGGTCTGCGGGTCAAAATCTTCGCCATAGAGGTCGGGGCAAGAGGGTTTGTGGGCACCTCCGCTTATGATCTCATGAAACAACTCGCCATTTCTGGGAAGAAGAGGACTAGAGCCCTTAAAGCGATGGCAGAGGCAGCAGAAAGGAGCTCAAGCTGGATCTGGGCAAGGAGGAACCAAAAGTGAACTTCATAAGGATTAAATTCCCTACAGATGATGTGTGTCCCGTTAGCACATTGGTAAAACCGCGTACCGCAGTTCTGAAGCGCAGAATCACCCAGGTTCGCTCCCCGGCGTGGGAAAAAAAAATAGACAACAGCAGAAGGGCATCCAGGAGTCATGACTGGATGTGGCCCGGCCCCCCGAGAGTGTAAGGAATTCAGGGCCGAAACACTTGTCCAAAGGGGGTTATTTCTCTGAAGACCTTCTGTTGTCTAGCTCTCCCTAGAGTTTCTTTCTACCTGCACATGGTCAATCCATTGACTTCCGGGAATAGTTCGGAGGACATTCGGGAAAGACCGAAGAACACTGGGAAAGACTAGATCTGCGGGCTTTGTGGGTTGGCTTCCCACCTTGCCTTTGATAACATGCCACGAGTTCTTTAAATGAAAGATGCTCCCAGGATTCACCGAAAGGGGGAGAGAATGATGAATCCATCGGCACTGACTCCATCACAACTGGAAACGCACAACGGATCATGATTAATGAACAGATGGAATTTCCGTGTGCGTGTGGAAGGAGATTCACCACCAAACGCGGCATGAAGATCCACAGGACAAAAATGGGCTGTTTGAAGACACATACGAACCAGCAGCAGCGCACTGCGATTGCAGGTGAGACGTTGGATGACCAAGGCCAGGATTTAAACCATAGTGCCAAGGACATCCACGCTGACGGTTCTGATGCGGATTTTGCACAAGCTCTTAACGCCAAACGTGGAAAACTCAATTTGCCGCCTGCCGGTGCAAAAGAACAATGGGAGAAATTAGATGAGGAACTTGTCCTTAAGCTGAATGCGCTAATAGGGAACAGTACGCTGGAACACAAACTTGACACATACGGAGACATCATATACTCTATCTGCAGGGACACTTATGGAGTGAAGCAGCCAAAGACAAAAACGCCTCCCCAGAAATCCAGAAGACAGCAACAGATGGAGAGCATCCGGAGGGAGAAAAGAAAGCTTAAAAAGCGAATGAAAACTGCCTCAGAATTCGAGAAGCAAGGGCTCCTGGAACTCTGGAAAGATCTGAAGGCCAAACACAATGCTCTCAGCAAAGTGGAATCAGCAAGGCGAAGAAAGAGCAAAAAGAAGAAGACTCAAGATCGTTTCTTCAAAGATCCCTTTGACTTTGCAAGAAAGCTGTTTGAACAACCCAGGGACTCTCACAGTGGGCAAGGAAACCCTAGAGCAGCATCTCAGGGAAACATATTCCGATTCTCAGCGCGAGGCACCACTTGAAATCCAGAATCTGGTTTGGCCTGCAGCGCCAGAAGGAAAATTCAATAACAAACCACCAACACTGGATGAAGTGAAGAACGTAGTAAAGAAAGCCAGAGCCAAGTCAGCACCTGGACCAAACGGAATACCATACCTGCTCTACAAGAAATGCCCAAAAGTGCTCGAGTGGCTCCACAAGATGATTCGATCAGCATGGAGGAACAAGAAGATCAGCGACCAATGGATGAGAGCTGAAGGAGTGTACATTCCGAAGGAGCAGAACTCCAGCAGCATCAATCAGTTCAGGCCAATATCACTTCTGAACGTCGAGGGGAAAATCTTCTTCTCTGTTATGGCAGCAAGATTGACAAAATACCTGACTGAAAACAAGTATCTGGATATGTCAGTCCAAAAGGGAGGCATACCAGGAATGCCTGGATGCTTGGAACATGTCACGTTGATTTGGGATGCCATCCAAAAAGCAAGAACAGACAAGAGAGACATTGACGTAGTTTGGCTTGATCTGGCGAATGCATATGGATCAGTTCCACACGATATGATCCAGCTGGCTCTTGAAATGTATCACATCCCAGAAAACATCCGAACAATGCTGAGGAAGTATTTCCAAGGGTTCTCAATGCGGTTCTCTACCAAAGAATACACCACGGACTGGATAGACCTAGAGGTGGGCATTGCAATGGGCTGTGCAATCTCTCCCATACTGTTCGTGTTGGAAATGGAAGTCATCTTGAAAGCTGCAATGAAGAGTTCAGGTCCAGTGAATCTGGGAGATGGATACCAGATGCCTCCTCTGAAAGCTTTCATGGATGACACAACAGTCTTGTCCACGGATGAGGAAGAGACACACCAAATCTTAAAGCAGCTGGATGAGATGGTGGCCTCTTCAAGAATGAGGTTCAAACCAAAGAAATCCCGAAGTCTCTCACTGCGAAAAGGAAAAGTGGCAGATTCAGTCAAATTCATGGTAGCCAACCAAGCCATCCCCACTGTCACAGAAGAGCCAGTAAAAAGTCTCGGAAGATGGTATGATGACTCCCTGAAAGACACACAAAGGGGATGTGAAACCAAGCAAACAGCAGAAGAAGGCCTGAAGAAAATAGATAACTGCGGATTGCCAGGCAAATACAAAGTCTGGTGTCTACAGTTCATGCTGATACCAAAGCTGCTGTGGCCACTGCTAATCTATGACATTTGCACCAGCACAGTGGAAGCAATGGAAGCCAAAATCAACAAATACACAAGAAAATGGCTCGGTGTCCCACCTGGTCTCACTGATGTTGCATTCTACTGTCGTCAAGCAATGCTAAAGCTACCTCTCAAATCCATAGTGGAGGAATACAAAATTGGAAAAGCAAGACTGTTGAGCATGCTGGAGGAATCGGAAGACAATATCGTGAGATCAGTTCATCCAAAGCTGAGAACTGGCAGAAAGTGGAAAGTCCAAGAGGCTGTAAACAATGCCAAGAGAAACCTCAGCATCAAAGAAATAATTGGACACACGCAAACCAACAGACAGGGACTGGGAGCAACAAAAATGCAGTGGTGGTCCAAAGCCAAAGGGAAGGAAAAAAGAGACATGATCATACAGGAGTTGAAGGAAGAAGAAGATGTCAAAAGAGTGCAGAAGGCAGTCCAGCAAGGTCAACAGGGGCAATGGACAACATGGGACAGTGCACTCCAAAGAAGTCTCAGCTGGAACGATATGTGGCACATGGCTCCTCTAAGGATAAGCTTCCTCCTCAGATCTGTATATGACCTGCTCCCCTCGAATGCAAACTTAGTGAAATGGGGGAAATCAGACGACCCAGCATGTCCGCTCTGTCAGAAGAAAACAAACAGTGGAACATGTCCTAAGCTCTTGCAAAGTAGCGCTAGCCCAAGGAAGGTATACATGGAGGCACAACCAAGTTCTGAAAGTGATCACAGACGTGGTTAGCGAAAAAACCATGACCCCAAACGCACCAATTGCTATGACAACGTTCTACAAAGCAGGAGGGAAGCAGGTCTGGCCCGAAAGTGCTATGACAACCAGCACATTGCCAAAGGGTCTTCTGGATGGAGCAGTCGACTGGGAGTGTAGAGCAGACCTCTAAGAGTGGAGAAATTACCCAGATGTCATCAGCAAGACAGGCATGAGACCAGACATCGCTCTCCACTCTGACTCCTCGAAACAAGTGATTCTGATAGAACTCACTGTGCCATACGAAAGCAGAATGGAAGAAGCACATATCTTCAAGACCGAAAAATACGCCGTTCTTGCCAGCACCCTGAAGAAAGCAGGTCTGCGGGTCAAAATCTTCGCCATAGAGGTCGGGGCAAGAGGGTTTGTGGGCACCTCCGCTTATGATCTCATGAAACAACTCGCCATTTCTGGGAAGAAGAGGACTAGAGCCCTTAAAGCGATGGCAGAGGCAGCAGAAAGGAGCTCAAGCTGGATCTGGGCAAGGAGGAACCAAAAGTGAACTTCATAAGGATTAAATTCCCTACAGATGATGTGTGCCCCGTTAGCACATTGGTAAAACCGCGTACCGCAGTTCTGAAGCGCAGAATCACCCAGGTTCGCTCCCCGGCGTGGGAAAAAAAAAATAGACAACAGCAGAAGGGCATCCAGGAGTCATGACCTGGATGTGGCCCGGCCCCCCGAGAGTAAGGAATTCAGGGCCGAAACACTAGTCTAAAACGGGG
>CM060305.1:13680292-13695292 GCA_030674185.1 Monoplex corrugatus
AGAGAGAAAGAGAGAGAAAGAGAGAGAGAGAGAGTTTGTATTTAGGTGCTGTAATAACACTAAGCTGTAGACGTGTACTTTAATATAGCAATATACATCACGATAACAACAAAGCTGTGTGTGGCGGGGACTGTAGAAATGCAAACAAAATGAAATGCACATAGAACAATAGGGATGGCGTTGCAATACGGAGACACGCTTTCACTGCAGTAAACAGCCGAAACTTCACGCAAAAAAAACAAACGATGCCTACAAGGCATTACGAAACGTTGTGATACTTATTTCGTTGCCTTCTTTTCCTCCAATACCTCTTTATTAACGTATGTTTGATTTCTGAGCAAATTTGCAGTTTGTTTAGAGTCATAAAGAAAATTTCAGTGAACGCCCCTGCTGGTGCTAAGGCAGTTTCAATTTTGGCAGAACGAAGTTACAGCGCTCGGATGACTCCATAGGCGTTATCACCAAATATGCCTGTTGAAGGAGAAAAATATGACAAATGCCATCAGCCTGCATTTAAATCCCACATGCTTGACGTGCTCCCAATGTCTCAAAAACGGGATGTTCAAACCATTTTTGCAATTTTCCTGTTAAAATGATATTGCAGAAAATCCAGGTTCTGTACTTGTCACATTCGCTGTGATCTTGAAGAATCTGATGAAATAGAATTTGACGTAAAGCAACAAAAACAGTAATTCTTCATGAGAAAACGCTGCTCACACACTTTCTTAGAAACTGCTGATTTCAGGCATTTCTTAAAGAGTTTAAACCATAGGCCTTGTCTCTATATGGGATCAAAAACCTTTTTGTTATCGACAGGGGCGCAAACCACTTTTTATTTTGAGTGAAAAAAAAATCAAAATTGCAAAACAAAAGCTTGATCCAATGTGGAATGTGAATGTCTGAGTCCTGGTTAATTTTCAGACAGCAATGTGTTCATCATCATCATCATCATCAGGTGCCCCGCCGCATGGCGTTGGCGACCATGGACTTCCAACCATCTCTATCTCTCGTTGCCTCCAGCATCTCCCCCACCCTCCTCATCCCCAGCCACTCTGCAAGTCCGTCCAGCATTCTCTCCCTGGGTCTACCTGGTGACTCTCTTTCCCTCCAGCTTTCCCGTTGTGACCAGGTGCTCCAAATCCCCTTTCCTCATAAAATGGCCTATAAATGTTGCTTGTCTTTTCCTAATCTTCCTTATGAGTGATCTACGTGTGTCTGCCTCCATCAAGCAATTTGTTATCTTCAAGAAACGTGTTGAGTCTCTTATTCAAAGTATTTGTAAACAACTTATCATGATAACCCGAAAGGGTAATACCTCTGTACTTACCACAATCAGGTTTATCGCCTTTACCTTTATAAAGAGGCAAGATCCAACCGATAGCCCATTCTTCAGGAACAGTATCCGAATTCCAGATTTTGTTAAATTATTTGTTTACATGAAACTTAAACGTTCCAATACGTCTTCACTCAGCTGTTTAAAATGGCAACCTAAATATAGGTCACGTTTCTGCCACGACTCACACACACACACACACACACACACACAACACACACACACACACACACACAACACACACACACACACACACACCACAACACACACCCCACACACAAACACACAACACAACAACACACAACACACACACACACACCACACACACACACACACACACACACACACACAAACACACACAACCACACACAAACACATACACAACAATATACACACACACACACACACATCACACACACACACACAACACACAACACAAATACACATACAACACACACGCGCGCGCGCGCACGCACGCACATACTCACACGCGCACTCACACACACATACACACTTACACCGCCGGTCAATGTCAAACATAACCCCACCCCCACCCCCACACATTTCATTTCGTTTTTATTGTAAGGAAGATTGGAACAGCGAGTTTTATAAGGGAATCCTACCCATGCCCACCAGAGTTAAAGTGTCATGCTTTACTGACCGAAATGGCCGGCTTCTGTAACATGATACATCGACTGGATGACTGGGAAATTCCTCATTGATCGTTTTCTTTCAAGCTGTTGGCCTTTGTCTTTGTCTTCTTTGTTTTCCTGTGTTTGTATGTGTGTGTCTCTGTCTTCTTTGTTTTCCTGTGTTTGTTTGTATGTGTGTGTCTCTGCCTTCTTTGTTTTCCTGTGTTTGTATGTGTGTGTCTCTGTCTTCTTTGTTTTCCTGTGTTTGTTTGTATGTGTGTGTCTGTCTTCTTTGTTTTCCTGTGTTTGTTTGTATGTATGTGTCTCTGTGTTCTTTGTTTTCCTGTGTTTGTTTGTATGTGTGTGTGTCTCTGTCTTCTTTGTTTTCCTGTGTTTGTGTGTATGTGTCTCTGTTTTCTTTGTTTTCCTGTGTTTGTATGTGTGTGTCTTTATCTTCTTTGTTTTCCTGTATTTGTTTGTATGTGTGTGTCTCTGTCTTCTTTGTTTTCCGGTGTTTGTTTGTATGTGTGTGTCTCTGTCTTCTTTGTTTTCCGGTGTTTGTTTGTATGTATGTGTCTCTGTCTTCTTTGTTTTCCTGTGTTTGTTTGTATGTGTGTGTCTCTGTCTTCTTTGTTTTCCTGTGTTTGTTTGTATGTGTGTCTCTGTGTTCTTTGTTTTCCTGTGTTTGTTTGTATGTGTGTGTCTCTGTCTTCTTTGTATTCCTGTGTTTGTTTGTATGTGTGTGTCTCTGTGTTCTTTGTTTTCCTGTGCTTGTTTGTATTGTGTGTCTGTCTTCTTTGTTTTCCTGTGTTTTTTTATATGTGTGTTCTGTTTTCTTTGTTTTCCTGTGTTTGTTTGTATGTATGTGTCTGTCTTCTTTGTTTTCCTGTGTTTGTTTGTACGTGTGTGTCTCTGTCTTCTTTGTTTTCCTGTGTTTGTATGTGTGTGTCTCTGTGTTCTTTGTTTTCCTGTGTTTGTTTGTATGTGTGTGTCTGTTCTTCTTTGTTTTCCTGTGTTTGTTTGTATGTATGTGTCTGTCTTCTTTGTTTTCCTGTGTTTGTTTGTATGTGTGTGCTCTGTCTTCTTTGTTTTCCTGTGTTTGTTTGTATGTGTGTGTCTCTGTGTTCTTTGTTTTCCTGTGTTTGTTTGTATGTGTGTGTCTCTGTCTTTTTGTTTTCCTGTGTTTGTTATGTATGTGTGTTCTGTTTTCTTTGTTTTCCTGTGTTTGTTTGTATGTATGTGTCTCTGTTTTCTTTGTTTTCCTGTGTTTGTTTGTATGTATGTGTCTCTGTTTTCTTTGTTTTCCTGTGTTTGTTTGTATGTGTGTGTCTCTGTCTTCTTTGTTTTCCTGTGTTTTGTTTGTATGTGTGTGTCTCTGTTTTCTTTGTTTTCCTGTGTTTGTTTGTATGTGTGTGTCTCTGTCTTCTTTGTTTTCCTGTGTTTTTATGTGTGTGTCTGTCTTCTTTGTTTTCCTGTGTTTGTTTGTATGTGTGTGTCTCTGTCTTCTTTGTTTTCCTGTGTTTGTATGTGTGTGTCTCTGTCTTCTTTGTTTTCCTGTGTTTGTTTGTATGTGTGTGTCTGTCTTCTTTGTTTTCCTGTGTTTATTTGTATGTGTGTGTCTCTGTCTTCTTTGTTTTCCTGTGTTTGTTTGTATGTGTGTGTCTCTGTCTTCTTTGTTTTCCTGTGTTTGTTTGTATGTGTGTGTCTCTGTGTTCTTTGTTTTCCTGTGTTTGTTTGTATGTGTGTGTCTGTCTTCTTTGTTTTCCTGTGTTTGTTATGTATGTGTTTCTGTTTTCTTTGTTTTCCTGTGTTTGTTTGTATGTATGTGTCTCTGTTTTCTTTGTTTTCCTGTGTTTGTTTGTATGTATGTGTCTCTGTTTTCTTTGTTTTCCTGTGTTTGTTTGTATGTGTGTGTCTCTGTCTTCTTTGTTTTCCTGTGCTTGTTTGTATGTGTGTGTCTCTGTCTTCTTTGTTTTCCTGTGTTTGTTTGTATGTGTGTGTCTCTGTCTTCTTTGTTTTCCTGTGTTTGTTTGTATGTGTGTGTCTCTGTTTTATTTGTTTTCCTGTGTTTGTTTGTATGTGTGTGTCTCTGTCTTCTTTGTTTTCCTGTGTTTGTTTGTATGTGTGTGTCTCTGTGTTCTTTGTTTTCCTGTGTTTGTTTGTATGTGTGTGTCTCTGTCTTCTTTGTTTTCCTGTGTTTGTTTGTATGTGTGTGTCTCTGTCCCTGCTCTGTCTCTTTAGTTCTTTCTGAATTTCCTTTCATTAAAGAAAAATAAAGACTGCTTGGTGTGGTTGGCTCATGTCGACCGAAGGTTTGTGTGTGTGTGTGTGTGTGTGTGTGTGTGTGTGTGTGTGTGTGTGTGTGTGTGTGTGTGTGTGTGTGTGTGTGTGTGTGAGTGGTGTGTGTGTGTGTGTGTGTGTGTGTGTGTGTGTGTGTGTGTGTGTGTGTGTGTGTGTGTGAGACGAAAATAAATGGACAAGATTTTCTCAGTTCCTTATGGGTGGATCCTTATCAAATTTAGGTCAAAATCGAGGACGAGTGAGGAGTAGTAATGTATACGTTTGAAAGATAAAAGTTCCAAAGGCAGGATCACACGAGCCCCCCCCCCCCATCCCCTCCCACCACCACCAAAGTGCCTAAAATCAGCCCTTTAGGAGGAAGAGGTGTGAAAACCATTTTCACAGGAATTTTTGACAAGTAACTTTTTTTCACTTTTCTGACAGTCTACCGTTGTCTTTGATGCGCCAAAAGTTATATTTCAACCGATGTTCGTTCTTTGATTTAACATCTCTTCACTATAAGTGATATTAGACGGGGGAGGGGGGGGGGGAGGGGAAATTAAAAAAAAAGTGAACAAAATAAAATGTAGAACGATAGTTGGACGGGTTGGATTTGGGCAGAGGGAAGACAGAGGAAAAAGACATTAGCAGGTGGAGGAACAGTAAAATGGAACGAGAACTTAACACTAACAATTAACTTCAACAACGTGAAGGGAAATTGTAACACTAAAACACAAACCGAATAAAGTTAAAGTAATGCATTAACAGGACTGTGAACTAATGATTCTGAAATTCTAACTAACAAACTAACTAAAAAAGTTTGTATAAAAAGAGATTTTTAGAATGGTTTGACCCATCTTGGAATTTTGTGTTTGTCTTGTTTTTACTCGGTCATCTTAAGCGAGTGATAAAGAATATATAATTACGAATGACCAGAATTGTTTACTTTCTCTTTTTCAGGACACAGAGAAGCGTGACCTGTTTGGAGCAGCCATTGAATGGAAAGAGAACTATCAAAGAGAGGTACGTGTAATGTGCACAGAAACCATGAAAAAAATCATAGACAATTCTTGAACTTTGAGCGATGATTTTTGTATGCAAGTTTGTGCGTATATCATACGTGCGTACGTGCATGGCAGCGTTTGTGCGTATACTTTACGTGCGCGCGTGCGTGTGTGAGTGAGTGAGTGAGTGAGTGAGTGATGTGTGTGTGTGTGTGTGTGTGTGTGTGTGTGTTTGTGTGTGTGTGTGTTTGTGTGTGTGTGCGTGCGTGTGTGCAAGTGTGTGTGTGTTTGTGTGTGTGTGTGTGTTAAAACACTGTGAAATGTGCGTGTGTGTGTGTGTGCGCTTGCGTGCGTGTGTGTTTGTATGTGTGTGAACGCGAGTGCGTGTGTGAATGTGCATGTGTACAATTACATTTGAAAATGTTCCCTTTCCATTGCCATTTTTGGACGAAATTGCTAAAACAACAGCGGTGCCTAATCTTAAAATATTTGACACATTATTTTGAATTTGAGGTCTTCAAGGGTCTTTCATAATGTAAAAAAAAAAAACCCAACCAAATACCCCCCCAAAAAAACAACAACAAACAAACAAAAAACAACAACAACAACAAAAAACCAATTTCATATTCAGACAACTCAAACCCTTTTAGAAAGTGTAAATACACGATGTTGGTAAGACGTGCATACGTTTTTGCATTCATTTGAAAGGACATGACTCATTTCTGAGTCATAATGGCTGTATGCTGATAGTGACCAAAGCACACATTTCTCAGATGGATACTACATATTTTATTTTAAATCAGAAGAACCCTCTAAAACCAGTATGACGAGGCAATGTATCGTGTTTGAACTGCTTTGTTGCAAGACAAAAACTAATGCTGAAAACGCTGATTACGTTTTATTTCGTCAAGAAGATCGTTTTGTTGAAATCCATTTATTTTCAGTTGCACAGAAAGGAGATAAAATAAATAGAGAGAGTTAGAGAGAAGACAGAGAAGGGCAAGGGTAGAGAATGAAAGATGATGAATGAATGAATAATAGATGAATGAATGAATGAATGAATGGTTGAATGAATGAATGAATGAGAATGAATGAATGAATGGTTGAATGAATGGTTGAATGAATAAATGAATGAATGAATGAACCAACTGTATATGAATAAACGAACGAATAAATTGATGGTTCAATGATGTTAGGTTTTATAAACCCTTTCAGTCAGTTAAAGAACTATGCTGATAACAAAGAGATCGTGGGTACGACCCTCAGGGGGAGGGGGGAGGGGGGAGGGGGGGCATAGTTCAGTGTCTGGCTGATTCTATTGGGAAAGCGTGGATGTGTAGAGAGCAAGCCTAACTTGCAACATAAAAATTGATCTTTTGGTTTCCATGTAAATGCCTCAATCATTCTGGTGGTATCAGTTTTAGTCTTAATAGATCCTGTCCTCTCATCCCCTCACCATTTCGATAACCTACCGATGCTCAGGGTTTTGCACAGCCTCAAGGACTCTACCAGTCAGTTATTGGCAGATCTGGGTGGAGCGAATATGGAAAGGTCTTCAATGTGATGAATCCCTTTTGAACACATGTTGAACTTTTAAGCCCCTTCATAAAGGTGAAAACACGAAATGGGGGTGTCTAACAATGAGAATAACCTTAATGTACAAATACAGACAAGACAAATAGGTGCTACACGAAAGACTGACTGACAGACAGACAGTACAGACAGACAAGTTATTAAAATTTTAGCCCCAAAAAACACTGATTACATGAAGTATGTAATTCTGTGATTTCATAATGGCTACCTGGCTGAACCTGACTCTCAGTGACAAAAAAGGCTACTTACTGCGTAGCTTTCATCGGCGATCCGGCCGACTTGTTCAGCGCAACTGCTGGGTTGAGAACTGGCTTCAGTGCGCACAGGCGTGAGCGAACTCACGACAGTGCGACTGAATAAGTGAGGAGTACACCGATGGCAGGTTGTGTCGGCCCTGGTCACGGTTGAGGGTGGGGTTCTTGCGGCAATGTAAACTGCCTCCTTTACTCCCCTCTGGAACCATCTTGCTTCTTTGTCGAGAACTTGCTCACTGTCCTTTTCAAAGTGGTGTTGGGTGATTTCAGTTTCAGTTTATGTTTCAGGCCATGTCTGGCCATGGTATAGACTGTCATCTGATTGGTCTACAAAGGGCGGCCACTGAACTGAACGTGTTGGAGTCTATTCCGCTTTTCTCTGATCCATCTTTCACAAACTGTTCTCCTTCATTCTCTCCACAAGTCAGGTAGGTGACGGAAAATTGTGTGTGTGTGTTCGTGAATGTGTGCGTGTGTGTGTTCGTGAATGTGTGCGCGTGTGTGTGCGTGTGTGTGTGGTGGGCGTGCGGTGTGTGTGTGTGTGTGTAGTGTGTGTACGTGTGTGTATGTATGTGTGTGTGTGTGTGTGTGTGTGTGTGTGTGTGTGCCTGTGTGTGTGCCTGTGTGTTGCTAGTTTTCTTGGCACCCATATCACTTTGTGCTTATTATAGTCATGGTGGTGAGGTGGGTAAACCTTACACTGCCAGTCAGAAGAATCTGGGTTTGATCCACTTGGATATTTACAACTAGTACCAAAGAAATAAGAGGGAAGCAGGGAGAATTTTTATAATATCAACCAAAGGACAGAACTCTTTATAACATAAGAGTTATAAGATCAACCAAGGGACATAACTCTTTATAACATAAGAGTCATGTCCTTACAACTTGTAATCATACAATGTGTGGAGGTTTTTCCGATCTCCTAGGTCAACATACAAACAGAGCTGCCAGTGCCTATACGCCCTTTGTTAGTACATCGATGCCGAATACCAACTATCAAAAGTCTAAAAGTCTTGTGAGAATCTGTCAGAATTCAGTTTAGTTTGCTTATAGATGCACGAATACACCCAGTACGTATGCATGTATATTATGTATGTAATGTATATGTATAGTATATGTATATGTACATGTATATGTATATACACACACACGCACGCACCACCACACAACAATATCACATATATGCATATCTGTCTATGTATGTATGATGTGTGTTTGTGTGATGTGTGTATGTGCGTGTGGTGTGTGCGCGTGTGTGTGATGTGTGTGTGTGCGCGTGTATGTGTGATATACATATATATATGTATATACATATATATATATATATTGTGTGTGTGTGTGTGTGTGTGTGTGTGGTGTGTGTGGGTGTGTGTGTGTGTGTGTGTGTGTGTGTGTGTGTGTGTGTGACAGATTCCAACCTTAGGCGGATACTTCTCGTTCTTTGGGCCCTATATGGATAACGGCTATGGTATTGGCTACAAAGTGTACCCAGAAACGATGTACTTCTGTGTTACCGCCTTCCGGGACTGTGAAGAAACGGACTTACAGAAGTTCTCCTCCCACCTGGTGTCCACTCTCTTGGAGATACGCGACTTCTGCCTGCGAAAGTGAACACTCGTATTAAAGAAACATGTATTTATTTTATGATGTATGTAGTCAGTAGTAGGTAGTCCGCTGTGTAGCCCAATTGCTGCAGGTGATGGATGAAAAAACAATGATACCCAGTTTTGATTGTATATAGTTGTAATCTGTTTTTATTCCTGATGAACTGTTGTTGTTTTTCTTGTTGTGGTTAATATTTGTCTGTTGTCTTGTTGTTGTCCTTGATGAACTAAGTAACTTAGCAGATGCTTGTTGCATATATTGTGTTTGTTTGTTGTTGATTTTAGCATTGTTAATGTGCAATAGCTTACAATGATCAGCTGCTATGTAAATTACAAGGAGCATGGTTGACAAATGGATTGTTTGCACTGTGCAATGAAATTATTGTTCTCATTATCACCATCGTTGTAATTATTTTTACTTTATTATTGCTATTATCACCATTATCGTTATTGCTATGATGATAATGATGATGATGATTATCATTGTATTATCATCACTACCATCCTCCTCCCTCCTCCTCCTCCTCATCATAATCGTCGTCGTCGTCGTCATCATCATCATCATCATTCTTATCGTTGTTGTTGTTATAAGAACGTTGCAAACGCTGCTCAGTCAGGGCAAATAACCTGAATTAAAAAGAATATTTAGGTTTATAGCATGAAAGTTGTTTCCTGATTTGAATATCACAAACTTTGGTGTTCAGTGTAATTTGATTGACTGTATAATTAATATTTTTCATTTGTCGTTGGCTGTAAATCAAAGTATAACACTGTTTCCTCCTATGTGTTGACTTTTTAATTACTATTACTTGAACGTTGCGTTTGTTCTACTTCCAGTAGCAACGAACAATGCTCATCCTTCCTGACTGCGAATTTGTGGTTCCACCATAGATATGAATAGAAAAATAGACTGGCAATTTAACGAACTCATAGCCTATGAGAAAAGTATAAGATTATTACTTGGTAATTATATTGTAACTGTCACAAGAATTTCTTCCTGTGTGTAACTGTTTTTGACTATGACAGAAGCATGATTTTGTCTCTCCTCTTTGTATTCTGTTTCCATTAGCAAGTCGCAATCATGGGCATTTTTGATCTCAGCTTCTTCGATCAGAAAGAAAAGTTTGCTTATTGATTACCACCATCTTTCTGCTTTTCTTGTAATAGAAATTAGGCACAATGCACCACTTGGAATCCAGGGTTTGGTGCGTCCTTAGTGGTAGAAAAAAACATTTAATAGAAGCCACCAATACTGGATGAAGTAAGAAAGTGGCTAAGAAAGCCAGAACCAAATCATCACCTTGGCTTAATAAAATGTCTTACCTGCTCTGAAGAAACGAACCAATGGCCAAAAGTGGCTCCACAAAGAAACTGATAAGATCAGCATGGAGGAAATTCAAGACAAGCTGCTAATGGATGACAACTGATAGAGTGTACAGTAATTAAAAAGTCATAATTCGAGTGACATCAACCTGTTCAGACGAATATCAAGTTTGAATGTTGAAGGGAAAATCTTCTCTGTCATGGCTGCGAGAATGACTAAATACCTGGCTCGTTTTTGGGTGCCATGTGTCGCAGCTGCACAGCAGAGCTGATAAAATGCTGAAATTGTTATACCACAATATTTTAGGTTGAAAGAGATTTTCTTGCTATTCCAGATTTTTGATAGCTTGTTAAATGCTGCCATTGCTTTTCCCATGGGACAGTTCAGTTCGTTAATCATGGTGTTTGAATTGTAAATTGAGCTGCCCAGGTAGATGAAGGTCTGCACGATCTCAACATCGTCCAGTCAGTACTCCCTTACCTGATGGGTATGGTCCAACAAGCATGTCTTTTGCTTTCTACACTGATGATAAGTCCAATGCTGTTTGCATCTTCACTTTTTTCAATGACGATTGACGGGAAGTGTAGAGTGTACAGCTATTGCGGAGATGTCGTCAGCGAAGTTCAGATTGGACAGGCCCCCCCCCCCCCTCCTCATGCCCTGAATGCCTTTCCCTTCCCCAACCTTTTTAAGCGCTCAATCTATGGTCAGCACAAAGACCAATAAAATTAATCGATTAAGCCATGCCATTTGAGGTTCATGACGTCACGACGACCTACTGGAACGGGCGTGCAGATATTGAAATACTATGTGAAATACTACGTTCAAGAACGATTTATTGCACTCATATTGTTCAGCATGCATTTCACAGAAATTTGTTAAACAGTGATAATGTGGTAGGTTTAACCTACTCCTTATTGAGGAGAAAAAATTAGAGGACCTGAATCTAAAAGAGAGATAATATCATGATGAGTGACAAAGGAAGGAACATAGATCTTGAGTCAAGTACCAGCAACAACTCTACTCCTATCTTCAAAGAAACTGACCAAGAATTGAACGAGTAAGAGAAGTTAATAAGAGCCCGGCTAGTTCTGAACTTGCAGAAATAGTGAACAGCCGTTTCAGTCGCAAACAGAGCGAAAAAAAATCCAGAAAGACAAATTTTATGTTCTTAGCAATTTTAGCAATTTGTTGTATCGCTATTGCGGGTTTTTTGTTTTGTTTTTTGTTGTTGTTGTTGTGGGGGATAGATTATAGTCTACAGAAATCAATTTTGAGAAAAAGTCAAGACACCCCAGATAGACCTTTTCAGCTCCTAGTGCTGTTCGACTGACTGAGAATTAAGACTGATTTCGTGGTGGGAGGTCACATTTACTTTTAACCCAGGTTATACAACAGCCTACTCTTTTTTCATGTGAATTACCACCAGAGTATATCACTGTATATTCTCCTGATGTTATCATGCCTGTCCCCATCCATCTCACTTCCCCTAGTCCTAAAATACTGATGTTAAGTCTCTCCATCTCCATTTTGATGTTGTCTAATTTACCTTTCTGCAACATTGTTCTGATGTTCCATGTTGCTATTTTGGTGTTTCTAAGTTTGACTTTGGGTTTCATTTTGGTCGCAGTAGCTGGCTGACGGTCTGGTGTCACCTGCGCCGCATGACAGTCCCTACCGGACGAAGGTGCTCCACAGGAGCACCTATTGACGTCATTAACTTTCTTCTTCCTCTTTCTTTTGTCCATGGTTTTCGTGGGGAAAATTACGATGGTGGTTAATTCCCTTAGCCTTACTCTCTCCCGAGATGTCCACAAGGCAATGGAGCTATTTACCCATAGCTTGGGGATCTGGTTCGTGGGCACCAGGGCATATCCATACACCGTTGGGCCTACATGCCTCACGTCTGGGGCCAGACCTCCTCCGAGTCCTACGAGATTGAGCCTGAGTCCGTGAGGTGCTCAGTTACCGCCTGTCGCCACGAGGAGGCACAGCGTGGGGCTTTCTGATGGAGAGGCTATGTACTGACAGGAAGAGACTTACGCCTTCTGCTCTTCTTTTCGCACAGCAGTGCTAGCCAGTGGTGCAGGCTGAAGCCGACACACTAGACGCATCACATCTGCCAATTTGACAGGTATAGGTGCAATGAAGCTAAGGAAGCTTGGCTGACCACAAAATGTAAAGAGATAGAAGAACGACACAAAGTGGATCCTCAGGGTATGTACAGACGAATTGAAGAAATTGTCCACAGGAAAAATACATGCACATCAACTGGTTGCTTAAAATCGAAAGATGGCATGCTTATCATGGAAAAAGACAAAATACTGGACAGATGGGGAGAGTACATAAAAGACCTTTTTGAGGATGACAGAAACGAAGAACACATTATAAAAAAGAACTTTGAAGGACCACCCATAATGAAAGATGAAGTTAGAGCAGCACTGAAAAAGATGAAACCAGGAAAAGCCCCAGGACCAGACAACATTACTACAGAGATGATTGAAACCCTGGAGGAATTTGGCATAGAAAAAATAACAGTCCCCTAAATGAAATTTATGATACTGGAAAAATCCCCAAACTTCCAAAGAAGACAGGGGCTATAGAATGCGAACTCCATCGCACAATCAGTTTGATGAGTCATGTAAAAAAATCCTGTTAAGAATAATCATGATGAGGACAAGGAATAGAATCAAAAGAGAAATAGCAGAAGAACAGTGTGGATTTGTGGAAGGGAAAGGAACTATTAATGCCATATACATCCTAAGAACTATCATAGAGAGGTCAATTGAGATGAATAAGGATTTGTATTTATGCTTTGTTGACTATACTAAGGCTTTCGATCGGGTACGACATGAAGAATTGATCAACCTACTGGAGAGACTCAATGTCGATGGAAAAGATCTACGAATAATCAGGAATATGTACTGGGAACAAACAGCTGCAATGAGAATAGAAAACAATATAAGCTCTTTCCAAAACATCTAAAGAGGAGTCAGACAGGGTTGTGTTTTGTCACCAGATCTGTTTTCACTATATAGCGAAAACATCATGAGACACCTAGAAGAAGACCCTGGATTAAAGGTTGGAGGGAAAATGATAAACAACATTCGGTACGTAGATGACACCGTGCTAATTGCAGAAAATGAAAGGGACCTACAAAACCTTGTGAATATACTAGAAATAGAAAGCAAAGGTAAGGGGTTGGAACTAAACAGCAGGAAGACTGAAGTCATGGTGATCAGTAAAAAACATGAAATCCCCTCCTGCAAAATAACAGCAAATGGCACAACCTTGACACAGGTTAATAAGTTCAAATACCTGGGAACGGTCATTTCACCAGATGCAGATGCACATCGGAAATAGCTGGCAGAATCGGCCAAGCCAAAACAGCATTCAAGAAGATGACAAGCATTCTTACCAACAAATAATAGTAATAATAATGTTTATTTGTATAGCGCATATTCCATATAAAAACATGCTCACCAGCGCTTTACATTTCGCAAGAAAGGCAAAAGGTGATAAAAAATGTTCACAATTACATACACAATAAGATAACAACAAACATTAAAGCTATACAAGTAAGAAGACACATAAGAAACCACAGAATATTAAAATTTAAACACTGACTTATGTAATGAAGAAAGATTAACAGATTTTTCATATGAATAAAGAGGCATACTGTGTTTATATATTGCTGCGGTGTGTGTGCTTGCGTACGTGTGTGTGTACATGTGTTCGTTCTTTAATTTAACGTCTTTTCACTATAAGTGATATTAGACGGGGGAGGGGGGGAGGGGAAATTATTTTAAAAAAAAAAAAAAAAAAAAAAGTGAACAAAATAAAATGTAGAACGATAGTTGGACGGGTTGGATTTGGGCAGAGGGAAGACAGAGGAAAAAGACATTAGCAGGTGGGGGAACAGTAAAATGGAACGAGAACTTAACACTAACAATTAACTTCAATAACGTGAAGGGAAATTGTAACACTAAAATACAAACCGAATAAAGTTAAAGTAATGCATTAACAGGACTGTGAACTAATGATTCTGAAATTCTAACTAACAACGTTTGATCTGATGTAATTTTCTGGAAATGATTTTCAGAATACTTTTCTTGAGTAAACATTTTCGGTAAAAAAGAACGTAGCATTTTGCAGTAGAATAAACAGTGAAACAGTGTGAACTGTTCGCCGCAAATACACTTGACATTTTTACAATATTTTGTTCTCAATGCGTTTAGCTGAATACGAAAACAAACAGCAACAATCGATCTCAAATGATACACGGAAGAATACTGCAATTTTTTACATACATTTTGAACGGTAAGTTTTATCATTTGTTGTGACACAAACTGTTCATCTGAATGTTCAAGAAATCGAGTCCATGAGGCTGATTCGAGCAAGTTGCAAGCTTCTTTTACGGAGGTATGAACATGTAATTCTATAGCATTATCAGCATTCTGGGCGCCTTGCTTAGCTGCTCTGTCAACTACTTCGTTGCCGTGAAGACCAACATGAGAAGGCACCCAGCATAAACTGATATCTGTACCTTTGACCCTTAAACGATGTATAAGATGATTTGCCTCAGTAATTAAATCAGGTCTTGTGTCGGCATTAAAAGACCGTAAGGCATATAATACAGATTTTGAGTCAACAAAGAGAACTACTTTGAAAGACATGGGTTTAAGATTTACTAGATAATGCAATGCTTGATTAATAGCGACTAATTCCGCTGTAAAGATCGATAAGTTTGCCCCAACGAAAAATGACTTTTTTATCTTAAATTTTGGAACATAAAATGCTGCTCCAGCACATTTATGTGTACATGTGTGTGTGCGTGTGTTTGTAAGAATGTGTGTGTGTGTGTGTGTGTGTGTGTGTGAGAGAGAGAGAGAGAGAGAGAGTGTTGTGTGTGTGTGTGTGTGTGTGCGTGTGCTATGTTTGCATGCGTGTGTGTGTGTTTATGCATGCAATAGTTG
>CM060305.1:13697792-13707792 GCA_030674185.1 Monoplex corrugatus
ACACAAAAAGATCATTCATAAAGAAGATTTGGAAAAGACAGGCAACATATGTAGGCCATTTTATGAGGAAAGGGGAATTGCAGCACCTGGTCACAACAGGAAAGATGGAGGGAAAGAGAGCACCAGGTAGATCAAGGGAAAAAATATTGGACGGACTTGCAGGTGGCTGAAGACAGAGAGGGTGGAAGATGTGCTTGCGGCAACAAAGGATAGATACATACGGAGGGCCATGATCGCCAGCGCCATGTGGCAAGGCACTTGATGATTGATGATGATACACTAACTCGCCACAGGTGCCATGTGATGGAGAAAATCCAGAGTGATCATGGTACACGCCTTAAGCCCGCACATTAATCCATAAAATGGCCAGGTCTTGATCAGGGAACCAGACTTAACGACTGCATGGAACATCCTGGTGATAGCTCGGAAAGACGACAAACTTGGGATCCCTTTGGGAGCATGTCAGACACAGCAGAAAAGCAAAATAGGCTGTGTCTGAGACATCATGTCTGACAGCTTTTTGTGGTCATACGCACATCCCTTGTGATTGTGGTAAAGCAACGTAGGGAGTTTCCGACTGCTTAGTGTCCAGACAATATTAAGGGGAGAAGAGCTGGCACCTATGCAGGCTGGCAGCTGGGCGAGCTGCCCAATAGAGAAATGAACGTCTGCAGTTATTGTTATTGTTGTTTAAAGCCCAGCCGACTGTGTAGAGTCATATCAGGGCTATAACCGCCCCAAAACATACAAAACTTCAACAAGATAAAAAGCGAAAAGAAAATTAAGTACACATATCAATACATTCACGCACATAATCTAAGGACATACCGCTGGTGTTGACCACTCCGTCCAATTTATCGCACAGGGGATTAAAAAACAACAACAACCACACCTGACTACAAATTTAAGCATACCTAAGTACGCCAAAACATATATAAAAACAGGCCTAAATCACGTAAAATTGATTCTGCATAGCTCATCTCCCTAAAGCCAAAAATGCACTTAAAACATGTTCCAAATTATCAATCCTAACACATAGTACGTAAGACTTTATCGAACATATACAGGTGAATGGACCAGCAAGGCAGAAAATGATAGGAAGAAATGACAGAAAGCAAAGGAGGAAGAAAGAAACAAAGAGAGTGCCAGAAAAGAGGAAATTTCTAGCATAGAATTTCCAGAAGATGGGATACTATTTAGACTGAAAGAGTCCCGGGCATCCTCACGGGGGAAAGGCCTGGAGTAAGGTAAAAGATGGCTAGCTGTTTCGTTCTCTCTTGGTCCAACAGCTGGGCTAGACTGGGTTGGTACGTGTTGTGTGGTTGTCCTTAGATTTGTCACCTCTCCAATCCACACACGCTTGCCGTAGCGCGCTCGCGCGCGCGCACACACACACACACACACACACACCACACACACACACACACACACACACACACACTCACACACACACACTCACACACACACACACACGCACACACACACACACACACACTCACACACACACACACACACCACACACACACACACACACACACACACACACACACACACACACACACCACACACACACACACACACACACACACACACACACACACACACACACCACACACACTCAAGCATACGCAACCTGTTGCCACCATTAAGAATGTACATTAACTGTATGTATGAGGCACATTAAATTCAAAGATACACATCAACCTTCAATATGTACCGCACAAGAGCATGTATAACTGTCAGCAACATCAAGTGCCCTGCGGCATGGCGTTGGCGATCATTGCCCTCCATATGTATCTATCCCTTGTTGCCGCAAGCGCTTAGCACATCTTCCACCCTCTCTGTCCTCAGCCACCCTGCAAGTCCGTCCAATATTTTCTCCCTGGGTCTACCTGTTGTAACCAGGTGCTCTAATTCTGTATATTCTGTATAACCGTGTGAAGGCCAAAGTGTGATGTGGTGGTACTTTGACAAACTACATTAATTGCACATCTGGTGTGAAGCAAGGGGATATACTCGTGAAGCCCCATTTAATTTTTTTCTATAATCAACTAATTAACTTTAGAAGTTATTAATTCTGGGGAACATGGTGCAACATTTACACATGATTTGTTAATAATGACTCCATAACACTCTTTTTTAGAAAGTATTTGATTGTTAAGTTTAGCCAGTGGTTCTGTAAGAGGCTGAATTATGGAACTTGATGGAGCTGCTGTACAATACGAGAAGATTCATTTATTTGCATTTCAGAACAGTTTAGAAGTATCACCAAGCTTGCCTTATGATTTAGTGTATGGCGAGACTAATAGATATCCCATAAATGTGTTTTCTGCCATCAGGTGTACATGTATTAGATGCTGATGAAAGCTGGCTCGTATCAAACCACATAGATTACCTCGTAAAGATCATAGTTATTGCTTGAGTTAGATGCTAAGAGCACGACAACTTATTGAGTAACGAGGGTAAGAATGAAGTTATTTGAGCATGGGTTTGGTTATGTGTGGTTAGATACACATGTCATTTTCAAGCTGAAGATGAATGATGATAAAACTGAGCTTATTGTTACTGGTACTTAGTCAAAGATCAATCAGGTTACTCATGCCCCCATGTCTATCTCTGGTTGTGATGTATCTTTCTCAAAAACTGTTAGAAACCTTGGTTTCTACTTGGATGAAACACTGTGTGTGGAAACCCATGTCAAACAGTTGTGGCGTACTCTGTACTATCAGCTACGCAGAATAGGTAAGATTCGCTCCTTCCTTTCCACTGATGCTGCCAACAAGCTTGCTGTCTCTTTCATACTATCTAGACTGGACTATTGTAACTCTCTATTCGCAGGTCTCCATGACAATCAACTAGTTAAACTTCAGCGCATACAGAACCACGCGGCTCGTCTTGTTCTCCGCAAGCCCAGGCGTGAGAGTGCAAAATCTCTGCTTAGAACACTTCATTGTCTCCCGGTAAAGGCTAGGATTCAATATAAAGTTGCCTGTCTCTGCTTTCAGTGTATCTATCATGAGAACATGCCATCCTATTTTGCCAACCTCCTGAAGGGTTACAAACCTTCTGACACCTCACTGTTGACTGTTCCTCGCTTCTCATAAAATAAAGATGGGTAAAACATAGGCTAGGTAGGACCTCAGGACCTGGCCAGCTCATGGGTTTATGTGCAGGCTCAAGGCTTGTGCCTGATCACTATACAATGACTTGACGTTAGTAATATGGAAGTCGTTCCGACGGCGGAGACTTCGTCTTGAGAAACTGAAACTGATAAAAGCTGATTGATTGGTTGTAAACAGCAGGTTGGAATTGTCTTGTAGAATAATAGTAAAATTTGACTTTTTAGATCGTCAGTATTTTTGTCATAATATTCTCATTACTCGTTTATTTGCATATTGACAGACATGTGAAAATGCGAAATTAAGTAGAACACGATTTAGGTTTGGGATCTCAGGTATTTCTGTTCATTACTTCCGTTACAGACGATCATATGCTCGTTGACTGCTTTGTCCATTATGCAAGAACACAGGGAGATGAAATCCATTTCACACTTACCTGTCCAATGCTGAATGACTTCAGAGAATTCATGTACTCGTTAACTGCTTTGTCCATTATGCAAGAACACAGGGAGATAAAATCCATTTCAAACTTACCTGTCCAATGCTGAAAGACTTCAGAGAATAATTTATTCCCTCCAAATACTTCAGAAATCCTTGTTTATTCAAACTGATCTTATAAACGTCAGCAAAAAGCGAAAACGTTATTCGAACTGATCTTATAAACGTCAGCAAAAAACAAAAATCAAAAACAAAACAAAACAATAACAACAACAACAAAAAACGACAACGTTGTGCAACACCGTACTACTGATTTGTACAAAGCTTTTAAAAATACGAAATAGTGCTAGAAAAATAATGACTTCTTGTTTGAATACGTGTTGTTTTTGTTATTCTTCTCCTGAGGGGCAATGGTCTCTCCCTCTCTCCCTCCCTCCCTCTCTCACCACATCCCATCACAACCATCTGTTAACACCTTCCCTCTTCTGCTGCCGACACGCTTCAACAAATTTTGTATAGTGACCGAAACTACTAAACACATGGCTTTTTATTGTCGTCACAGCAGGACTGCTAATGGATCCCAGCACTATATGCCTCGAGTAACTATAAACATCAGTCTCGACCATTCGAACACTCAGATCATTAAGGGCTGTACGACGAATGAAAGAGACATCTACAAGTTTGAATGTTGGAGACTTACAACTTGCATTAGCTTGCTAGAGGTATATTTTCCGACCATCTGTCTAAGGTAAGATTTATTTCAAAAGGTTGCTTTTTTTTTGATACCGGAATAGTCTGAATGCATATAATAATTACAATATTTATATAGCGCAAAATCTTGATAAAGTCAAATCTAAGCGCTGAAACAGACACACACGCACGCACGCACGCACGCAGCACGTACTCACGCACACACACGCACGCACACACTACACACACACACACACACACACACACACACGCATGGCTATAAATGGGGAGAAAGAATAAAAGAATAAAAGCAATAAAAGCAAGAATAAAAGCAATGGAAAATTATAGAGAGCACTACATATACAATTATTATTATAACAATGTGATTCCCCTCCGAGCGGAGACAGGACTGCAGAGGGGGGGGGGGGGTTGAGTGAGGTCAGGATTTTATGCAGAGGAGAAAAGGTGAGTTTTGAGAGCGGACTTGAAGGAGACAAAAGTAGGTTGCTGACGGACTGAGAGAGGAAGTTTGTTCCAGGAGAGTGGACCAGAAACAGAGAAGGCTCGTGGACCATAGGTATTGAGCTTAATGCGTGGAAAGCGAAAAGTCAGAGGATCGGAGGCAGAGCGGAGGGTACGTGAGGGAAGATAGATCTCAAGTAGGCTTGACAGGTAATCGGGGGCTGTGTTATTGAGGCTTTTGTAGCACATGGTGTCTAGTTTGTACTGTATGCGCTTTGATACAGGGAGCCAGTGAAGTTGTGCCAGGAGAGGAGATATGTGGTCAGCTTTTTTCTTTTTGAGTACAAGGCGTACAGCATTGTTTGCGCTGTAGGATGCGCTGTAGGATGTGAATGGTGGAGGCAGGAAGACCAGACAGGAGTGAATTGCAATAGTCAATGCGCTGTCAAGAATTATGAAGGAGAGAACGAGTTTTGCAGTTGTTTCGACAGAGAGATACTTCCTGATCAGGCTTATACGATGGAGATGATAGTAGCAAGATCTGGCAGTTTGAGAAACAAAGTTGTTCATGGAGAGGGTAGAGTCAATGCAGACACCAAGGTTTTAGCTGAATCAGAAATTGTGACTGATGTGTTAGATAATGGGAGAGAAAGAGGAGGCAGCTGAGAAAGTTTCTGACGGGTGCCAATGAGGATAGCTTCTGTCTTGTCGTCATTAACTGAAGTCTATTGTGTGTCATCCAGTTCTTAATGTCCGAGTAACACTCAGTGGTGCGAGTCAACAGGCGCTGTATATAATCAGGTGAGTCACTGTCTTGAAGTTGGGTGTCATCAGCATAGAAGTGGTGTTTTATAGAGTGGGAGTTGGATGATGGTGGACAGGGGGGAGGTGTAAGGAGTGAAAAGAACAGGGCCAAGGACAGATCCTTGTGAACACCACAGGTCAGGTATGCAGGTTGAGAGTAAGTGCCATTGATGAGAACAGTTTGTTTTCTGTTTGATATTATGAAGTGAACCAGGAGAGAGCAATGTCAGAGATGCCAAAAGTATGAACGAATAAACAAATTAACAGATAAATAAATAAATAAATGATAAATAATAAATAAACGAATGAATAAGTGAACGAATATGTATATTATATATGTGTGTACATACATATATATATATATATATATAAATACATATATACATACAGGGGGTGCAAAAGTAGGTATACAGTAAGTATCACATCATTATTATAATGCTTAATTCATTAAAATTATTAGCACATTAAGTTAGTTGGCCTTATTTTCGATTTATTCAGTGTCATTAATTATATTTTATCGTAACTAATGATATGCATGTACTTTTATCCTAACTTTTACTATTTTTATATAATTTTTGCAGGTAAAGCGGCAATTTAATTTAGATCTAAGCGGCAATTTAGTTTAACCATGGCTGGTAATTTGACAGATGAGGAGCGCAGATGGATTTTAAAACAATACTGGAAGACAGATGGACTTCTTTTGGGGGGGGGGGGGATATGTAAAGGAAAGGGTTTTCGCATGCAAGCCACGCACTGTTAATGACATGATTCAGTTCATCTTGCAGGCTTGTCAAGAAATTGATGCTGATAAAGATCTCTGCGCTAGAGTGTGCATGAGTGTCCGCTCTCGATTAGAGGAGTGTGTGAATACCGACGGCAAGCAGTTTGAGTATCTGAGGGATTAAGGCTGTGCTTGTTATTATATGTATATGCAATATTCATTTGTTTGCATAATAAATGCAATGAGTATTGTACATGTTTTCTTTTTTCAAAACTGTGTACCTACTTTTGCATCCCCCTGTATATATACATATGTACATATACATATATGTATATACATATATGCATATGCATATGCTTATATTGTATATCTGTAGTTTTGTTTTCTTTTATATTGTATATCTGTAGTTTCTCTTCTTTTGTATTGTACATCTGTAGTTTCTCTTTTTTATATTGTATATCTGTAGTTTCTCTTTTTTATATTGTATATCTGTAGTTTCTCTTCTTTTTAATATATATACATATATATATATATATATATATATATATACATATATGTGTGTGTGTGTGTGTGTGTGTGTGTGTGTGTGTGTGTGTGTGTGTGTGTGTGTGTGTGTGTGTGTGTGTGTGTGTGTGTGTGTATGTGTGTGTATAAGAGATCCCCCAAACAGAAATGTGAACCTCACGACCAACATCAATATGCAACACGTTTCTAGTGATTCCCCCCACCCCAACCTCCCGCAGAGACAAAAACAAAATAAACTAGAATCCGGAAGAACGTGAAGCAGACTTTTTAAAATATATCTTTGATGACAAGCCATTCTTGATCTATTCATATTGCAGACTATATTGTATATCCGTAGCTTCTCTTCTTTTACATGTATATCTGTAGTTTCTTTTCTTTTATATTGTACATATATATCTGTAGTTTCTCTTCTTTTATATTGTATATCTGTAGTTTCTCTTCTTTTGTATTGTATATCTGTAGTTTCTCTTCTTTTATATTGTATATCTGTAGTTTCTCTTCTTTTATATTGTATATCTGTAGTTTCTCTTCTTTTACATGTATATCTGTAGTTTCTTTCTTTTATATTGTACATATATATCTGTAGTTTCTCTTCTTTTATATTGTATATCTGTAGTTTCTCTTCTTTGTATTGTATATCTGTAGTTTCTCTTTTTTATATTGTATATCTGTAGTTTCTCTTCTTTTATATTGTATATCTGTAGTTTTTTTCTTTTATATTGTATATCTGTAGTTTCTCTTCTTTTGTATTGTACATCTGTAGTTTCTCTTTTTTATATTGTATATCTGTAGTTTCTCTTTTTTATATTGTATATCTGTAGTTTCTCTTCTTTTTAATATATATCTGTAGTTCTCTTCTTTTGTATTGTACATCTGTAGTTTCTCTTTTTTATATTGTATATCTGTAGTTTTCTCTTCTTTTTAATATATATCTGTAGTTCTCTTCTTTTGTATTGTATATCTGTAGTTTCTCTTTTTTAATTTATATCTGTAGTTCTCTTCTTTTATATTGTATATCTGTAGTTTCTCTTCTTTTGTATTGTATATCTGTAGTTTCTCTTCTTTTTAATACATATCTGTAGTTTCTCTTCTTTTATATTGTATATCTGTAGTTTCTCTTCTTTTGTATTGTATATCTGTAGTTTCTCTTCTTTTTAATATATATCTGTAGTTTCTCTTCTTTTATATTGTATATCTGTAGTTTCTCTTCTTTTATATTGTATATCTGTAGTTTCTCTTCTTTTGTATTGTATATCTGTAGTTTCTCTTCTTTTTATGTATATCTTGTATATTCACTCCTGTCTGGTCTTCCTGCCTCCACCATTCACATCCTACAGCGCATTCAAAACAATGCTGTACGCCTTGTACTCAAATAGAAAAAAGCTGACACATATCTCCTCTCCTGGCACAACTTCACTGGCTCCCTGTATCAAAGCGCATACAGTACAAACTAGACACCTTTTGCTACAAAAGCCTCAATAACACAGCCCCCGATTACCTGTCAAGCCTACTTGAGATCTATCTTCCCTCACGTACCTCTCCGCTCTGCCTCCGATCCTCTGGACTTTTTCGCTTTCCACGCATTAAGCTCAATACCTATGGTCCACGAGCCTTCTCTGTTTCTGGTCCACTCTCCTGGAACAAACTTCCTCTCTCAGTCCGTCAGCAACCTACTTTTGTCTCCTTCAAGTCCGCTCTCAAAACTCACCTTTTCTCCTCCGCATAAAATCCTAACTTCACTCCCCCCCCCCCCCCCCTCTGCAGCCTGTCTCCGCTCGGAGGGGAATCACATGGTTATAATATATAATTGTATATGCTATGCTCTCTATAATTTTCCATTGCTTTTATTCTTGCTTTTATTGCTTTTATTCTTTCTCCCCATTTATAGCCATGCGTGTGTGTGTGTGTGTGTGGTGTGTGTGTGTGTGTGTGTGGTGTGTGTGTGTGTGTGTGTGTGTGTGTGTGTGTGTGCGTGCGTGTGTGTGCGTGCCTGGTGCGTGCGTGCTTGCGTGTGTGTCTGCTTCAGCGCTTAGATTTGATTTTATCAAGATTTTGCGCTATATAAATATTGTAATTATTATTATTTTATATCTGTAGTTTCTCTTCTTTTATATTGTATATCTGTAGTTTCTCTTCTTTTGTATTGTATATCTGTAGTTTCTCTTCTTTTGTATTATACATCTGTAGTTTCTCTTCTTTTATATTGTATATCTGTAGTTTCTCTTTTTTTATATTGTATCTGTAGTTTCTCTTCTTTTATATTGTATATCTGTAGTTTCTCTTCTTTTATATTGTATATCTGTAGTTTCTCTCTTTTATATTGTATATCTGTAGTTTCTCTTCTTTTGTATTATACATCTGTAGTTTCTCTTCTTTTGTATTGTACATCTGTAGTTTCTCTTCTTTTGTATTGTATATCTGTAGTTTCTCTTCTTTTGTATTGTACATCTGTAGTTTCTCTTCTTTTGTATTGTATATCTGTAGTTTCTCTTCTTTTGTATTGTACATCTGTAGTTTCTCTTCTTTTGTATTGTATATCTGTAGTTTCTCTTCTTTTATATTGTATATCTGTAGTTTCTCTTCTTTTATATTGTATATCTGTAGTTTCTCTTCTTTTGTATTGTACATCTGTAGTTTCTCTTCTTTTGTATTGTATATCTGTAGTTTCTCTTCTTTTGTATTGTACATCTGTAGTTTTCTTCTTTTGTATTGTATATCTGTAGTTTCTCTTCTTTTGTATTGTACATCTGTAGTTCTCTTCTTTATATTGTATATCTGTAGTTTCTCTTCTTTTATATTGTATATCTGTAGTTTCTCTTCTTTTATATTGTATATCTGTAGTTTCTCTTCTTTTCTTTGTGTATTTTGTCATTGTGAGATAATAGAGTGTACTTGACCTGAATTCTTCTGTTTCTGCGTTGTTGTCCTTTTCTTGATGCTCTTGTTGCTGCTGTTGTTGCTCGCTTGGTTTTTATTTGGGTGGATGGGTGGGCTCACAGCAGATTAACAAAGTGAAATTGGGGTTGGTCTATCCAGTGAGAGAGCGTCGCCACAGCGCAGTGCCATCCATTTGTTTATTTGTTCTTATGTCAGTTTCAGTTTTTGTTGTTATTGTTGTTGTTATCGTTGCTTTTGTTTTATTTGTGTGTTGTGTTGTTGTTGTTGTTGTTGCTATTTTTTTTAATTGTTGTTGTTGTTGCTTGTTTGTCTTTTTGGTGCATATGAACTTTTCTAGTGCATT
>CM060305.1:13712792-13745292 GCA_030674185.1 Monoplex corrugatus
CTTTGTATTAAAAGAGAGCAAACTGTTTCATTGCTGTTTCATTTTTTTTATGCCATTAGTAAACAAAGTCTGAGCTGAGAAGGGTTTCTTTTATATTTTTCTGGGATAAAGCGAGATCGCAGATTATCTAAAACAGGACAACAAAGAACAAAATGTAATTCGTTTTCTTCTGCAGTTTTACATAGGGGACAAAGAAGATCAGTATCACTGTGTCTTCTACACCGATGATAATGATTGAACAGATCTGAGATGCCAAATCTAAGAACTGTAATGCCATGTTACAAATGTTTATCCATATTCATTACTAAATAAGTACCGACACTGTGCATCAAACTAAATTGTTTATAAAAGTCAAATCTTGTACTGTCCTGGATATGACTTGTCCATTCCTGCCACCTGCAGTCAATAAGCCTTTCTCCAAGTGTTCGGATAAAACAAAATACATCTCCCACACCTTGATTTAACAAGACATAACCAAACTCTAACTCATGTAACTTAATTCTTACTTTAGATACCTAGTTTACCTTTCCCCTAGCATCTAACGCATACAGCATATTATAAGCCTTCCTTGGCAACCTGCAATTGTTCAACCGTGTTACTTTCAACCAATACTTAATACTCCTTATGGCAGAATTCAAATATATTGGAAACCTATTAGTTTCACCATAAACCAGGTCATTTGGCGTTTTCATTGTAACTCCTAAAAACTTTTTCAATGCAAAAAGATGGACATTTTCACAGAAGACAGCGGCATTGTATAAACCCCAAATTTCTGCCCCATATTGTATAATTGGTTGCACTTGGGAATCAAAAAGCTTGATAAATAATTCAAATGAATTATTTTCTAGGGCTGACAGTTTTTGCATTATACAAAGTAGAGCACGCTTATCTCGGCTGGCAAGGTTTTTGCAGGCTACAGTGAAACTCAGTTTAGTTGAAAAATAGATCCCAAGATATTTATATACATTTACTTCAGGCATTATTACCCCAGCATACAACCATCTTTCCCGTATATTTAAATACCCTCCCTTTCTAAACACAACAATATTGCTTTTTGTCATATTAACCTTCAAATGAAGTTTAGTAGCAGCACGATACAACGAATTTAACTGCGTTTGTAACCTATAACCGTCTCAGATAGCAAAACAACATCATCAGCCAAAAGAATAATGAACAGTTTTAAAGTATCATTTATAAACTGTGCACCATGCCTTCCATTTCTCACGACTTCTAATGTTAATTCATTAGTAAAAAGTAAAAAAAGGACAGGACTACATACATCACCTTGTTTCACACCAAAAGTACAATGAATATAATCAGACATATTGCTTCCACATCTAACTCTGGCTTTCACACACGCATACATGCTCATAATACATTTCAGCAATTTTCCATGTACACCAGCTTTGAATAAAATACACCACATAATACTTCTATTGATGGAATCAAAGGCTTTTTCAAAATCTATGAAAGCAACATACAATTTGCGATTTAAAGAGAACTGTTTTTGAACAAATGCCATCAAAGTATATATGTGATCAATAGTTGAGTAATTACGCTTGAAGCCTGCTTGGTATTCTCCGGTAATATTATTCATTTTAACCCATCCTTGTAATCTTTGATTGATAATGGTACTATACATTTTGCTGCTGCGCTTGCGTTACTTAATGAAATTCCTCTGTGATTATTAGGGTCATTTGAATTACCTTTTTTTGTAGAGAGGTAAGACTATAGATTCTGTCCAATTTTCTGGATAAACGCCTCTTTTGAATAAAGAGTTGAAGAATGTAACAAAGAAGTTCAGAATCAAGTCATTTTTTAACAATTCTCCTATTATACCATCTGGTCCTGCAGCTTTACGATATTTTGTTCTTCTGATTGCCAGCAATACTTCTTCTTTTGATATAGGGCGGTTTAAATAATTTTCCTCCTCCTCATCTTCTTCCTCTAATACTAACTGTGGTTCATTATTATTATCAATGTCTTTATCTAAAAGTGCTTTGAAATGTTCAAACCAAGCATTGACATCAGTACTGTTAACGAGTTGTTTCTTCTTTAAAGAAAGTTTATGGACTTTTTCCCAAAACTGTTTTTGATTTTTTACTGAATCAGTGAACTCTGTTAATAGCGCATTATTATATTGTTTTCTTTTTGTCTTTAACATGTATTTGTAATGTCGTCTAGCCCTACAATACAGGTCACGGTCTCCATTATCCAAGGTTCGAGTAAATTTATTAAGTAATCTACGTACATTCCTTTTACTTTGATGGCACTCATTATCAAACCAATCTTTTGCTTTCCTTTCATTCACTTTTATCTCTTTTTTCATACATTCATCAGCATCCTTGATACACATATTAAATACATCTAAAGCATGATTGATATCAACCTCTATCATATTAATTGCTCTGTTTATCCTATCTTGAAACTCCTGTGAATTAATGTTGTTGATATAAACATCAGCATTATGATCACACCACACAAACTTTTCCAATCTAAAGGTTCGGTCTTGTTGATTTTTGTTATGTGCATCTTCCTCAAAACGAAAGCAAAATTCCACAGGCATATGATCAGAGTCTATTCCATTCGTTACTGTTAGCTCACAGCAATCATGCAGTAAAGCATATAAATCACAAGAAATCAAAAAATAATAATTGACACTGCATCCATTGTCAGATATGAAGGTGTAGCCACCTTGCAGGTCGCAATGACACATTCCATTTAGTATAGACAAATCAAAGGCGGTACACATATTCAACAATAATTTTCCATAGCTATTGGTGTCTAAGTCTTTAGAACATCGGTTAACACTGATTGGATGGCTGGCATGTTGGAAATTTAACATATTTTCAATATCCTGACAATGGTGAGAAACATTAGAAGTCCGACTATTCAGATTGCCACACAGTAATATATCATCTCCACACGTTAATAAGCAATCTGTCAAATAATTTTCTAACAAAGTAATTCCATTTTCAACATCAAACTTCACATAAAATGGTGAACCCTCAGGGTGTACGTAAGAAAAAACAAATAATATATCTTTATCCAAGCCAGTCAATCTTTTATTTAACAGAAACATACCAAAATTAACGGACTTAACTTCAACTTGCTTAATACACGTCATATGTACATTCTTAACAAGGCAAACAACACCACCAGATCGTCTCCCCTTTGTGGTCAATTTCACAGCAGGTAACAAAAACTTGTGTAGCTAGAAAAAAAAAAAGAAGGATCAAATATCTCAATGAAAGTTTTAACTAAACATATAAAGTCAAAGAACGAACGTACGAAACAAAATCATCATCAATCAACTTTGAAATCAAACCATTCACATTCCAGTGAAGAAAAGATAAATTAATGTTGAATGTTTTTACTAGAAGGAAATGTATGAGACAACTTGTCATTTTTCATGTGCCTGTGTTGTTCAAAGGTCTTAACAGTGGGTGGAAGACAACTGCTTCGACATTGGCACTACAATCACTTGCGAATTGCTCTTGTCCTTTGCACTGACCCTCCCCAAGCTCAACAGGTGTCTCTGAAAGTTTTGGACCTACTCCCACATCAGTTTCTTCTACTGGTATACAAAAAATGGGCGGGCCGTTTCTCTATTTACATGCAATCAGTTCGTCCTGATTGTTGACAGTGAATTTCTTCCCGTCAACCAGTAAATAATTGTACACAAGCACTGCCCTACTGCCATCTTGCCTTGCCTTCTTCAAATGTGGTGTAAGTTTTCTTTAGTTCCCTCACACCTTTTGAAAAGTCCTTCCCGATGAAAATATTTTTACCCCTTAACTTTTTCTTTTCCTTTAGGATCTGTACCTTGAGCTTGTAGACGGTACATCGGGCGATGACATGGGAGTCAGGTCTCGGGTTCAGTCGGTGGACTCGGTCGAACTCCATCTCCCCAGCGATGTCCAGCTTGTCGATGAGGAGATCTCGCAGCATACCCTCATAACCCTCGCTGGTCTCGTTCTCCCTCCGCGTCAGACTGTAGAAGATCAAATTATTCCGCTTAGAGCGGCCTTCCAAGTCGTCGATTCGCTTCTCAAAATTCATATTCTGCTCCTTGAGTTCAGCGTTTTCTTCACGCAGAGACTTCTGTTCTTCCTCGATGACATTTGTCTCCCCGTGCAACGTGGCCAATTCTTCCCACACACTTTTCAATTCATTTCTGAGGTCATCAAATTTGGAGTTTAAAGTAGTAAGCATGGACATCAGGTCCATCAGAGAGGGGTCCTTGTTGTCCTTGTTGTCAGAATTACGAAGGGAAGCTGATGACTGGGAATTAAGCGTAGATTGACGCATATTCCTTTTATCTGGTCCCGGGTTCGCCTCCACATCACCGCAACGAGCCAACTAATTTCCCCAGAACAAAACTGACAGGAGTAACCCACAGACAGCACCGTCCTTCAACGTTTTCATCTTTAGTCCCGGCCTCCACAATTTTGAAAGTGAACGTTTAAACATAAAATGCTGGTATACAGAAAGAAAGCAGCCACAAGCTACCCTAAAGTCCAGCGCTGCTGATGGCATGGTGTCTTACAACATACGACAATCAGTAGAGCCGCAAATCACTACATAGACACTGTATGAACGATTTGTCAACAGAGCTTGTGAAGTGCTGCCACACGTAGAAATCTACTGGTCACGCCCCCACACACGAGAGAGAGAGAGAGAGAGAGAGACAAACAGACAGACAGACAGATAGATAGATAGTTAGATAGATAGACAAATGGATAGATAGACAGACTGCAGACTTCAGAACACTTTATTGTTCAAGGACAGTAGCATTAGGTCTTTTTGGACCTGTTGTATAGCTAGTCCTTGCTGCTGTACATACAAAATATCGGCATGTAGAAATGAAGAAAACATAGCATATTAAATATAAGACACGTTATAAAAAGAGACATGATAATCTATTGACAGTTATAGACATGCCAATGGCTCACGCGCTTTATAAAAGCATGAGAGATAAAGGTAGACATGTGTAAATAAATATATGTCAGCCCTTGACAATATACAACGAGAGTAACAGCAATAATATGACGATACGCTAGTAGCAGTTTGTATTGATATTCGATTAAAAAATGGTTATAGCTATAGAATCATAAATGGCTGAACAGGTAGTAAGATACATACATACGCAATAATACGATACATACGATACATACACGTATACATACATACATAATACATCATACATACATACATACAGACAGACAGACAGGCAGGCAGGCAGGCAGACAGGCGTCATGCAAATATACATGCATAATAATAAAACACATACATAAATACATGCATGTTTATGTATGTAACATATATACAAATATGTATATGTATGTATGTATTTCATATGTATGTGTGTATGTATATGCACATATGTATATGTATGTATGTTTGGATGGACGGACGAGGGCGGGTGGATGGATGTATGGCTGGCTGGCAGGTTGGCTAGCTGGTTGACTATCTGGCTGGCTGGATGTCAAACACTTTATTTTACAAAGGCTATGACCATTTTTTTTATTTTTTGAATCAGAACATTTCAGGAAAAGGCAATCGCATGAATTATCCAATACTGATCCCCACATTGTCTACACATCAGGTTCCACCACAGAACCCACTGCCCAAGCTGCCAGTGCCGGACCTGAAGCAGACAATGGACAAGTACCTGACTATACTGAGCACAGTGGTCAGCCAGCAGGAGCTGGACACGACCACACAACACGTACAACAGTTCATCAAGCCAGGAGGATGGGGACACAAGCTGCAGCAGTATTTGATCAAACGACAGATGGAAACTGATAACTGGGTGAGGTCACTATGGAGTGTGGGACGGTCGTTTATTATGTTCTTGTGCGACAATGCTGATTGCCAATGAATAATTTCTGAGCTTGCAGACTGCAAATGATTAATTCTAAGTTCACATTGCTTACCTGGCGTATGCACCAGTCTGTTTGCTTTCCTGTACGCATGGTGCTGCCCGTGCAAGCCGTACCAGTCTCAAACAAACTTTGCACAGGAACTCATCTATGTTCCTGACAATTCCCTGTACATCTTCAAAAGGACGACTCCCTTCTTAATTAGCACATAAAGGCACTTTTTTTATGAAATCCGTTGGATCCAAGGGAAATAACTGCAGTATTAATAAAGCAAAATCAGGGGGAGGGGGAACGGTTGCCGTGGTGCAGTGTTTAGCGCAACAGACTAATGATTGCAAGGTTATTGGTTTGAATCCCAGCAGACCTGTCAACATAATCATCGTAGAATTTTTCGGCTCCAACTGGCTCCAGCCCCGAGTTGAGCAAGCCGAAGGTTTGTCGGTAATACTGGGATCACACACTTCACTTTCATTCACTTTTCACTTACGGATACGTCATTAAAAATGTCGTTCAGACCAGTCGCCGTGGTGTAGTGGTTAGTGCAACGGACTACCGAATGGAAGGTTGTGGGTTCGAATCCCCACCAGTCCCTTCAAAACTATATTATTGTGGGATTTTTCGGCTCTAACCGGCTCCTACCCAGAGTTAGGCGTGCTATGGGCTCATTGGGAAGGCTGGGACCACACAGTCGAGTCTCATCCACTTCACGGATACATCATTGAGGGTGCTGCTCAAATCGTCTGACCAGCACCGTAGGTGCCTGTATCTCTCGGGCCTGGTTGACGCCAGGACATGTTATGATAGTAATCGTAGAGTGCAGCCCTGTCACGCAGTCTCAGTCCTAGATGGAACTCCAAAGCATCATGATTATCGTCCTCATCGACATCATCATCGCATTTTATAAACTGTTCCAGCTTCTGTGACCATTAAGGTGGCGCGTAGAAAATGGGACGAAAATTATTCAAATTTCCCGACCAATATCACAAGTGTCTGTGTCTCTCGGGCCTGGTTGGCTGACACAGGAAAGGAAGCACAGAGTACAGCCCTGTCATGCAGTTTTACTCCAGACTGGAACTCCATAGCACCATGGTTGTCGTCCTCGTCGTCATGCACCACCATAGTGTTGTGACAATTGTCTTAGACTTTGTAGCCATTAAAAAGGCGCAGAAAATAAGACAAAGAAAAAATAAACTAAAAGAAGAAATAGCAAAACAAGGAAAAGAAGAATAGGAAGATGAGAGAGAGCGAAGTATAATGAAACATAAGAAAAGAGAAAAGGAAAAGTGACCACTTCTCGAATCTTCCCAATGAAATGATAAATGTTTAACCGACATTGTTTTGATAATTATATTTAAATTCAGTGTTAAGACAGACAAGAAGAGAAGAAGTGGAAAGAAAAAAGAAGAGGGAGAGGAAGAAGAGAGTTTCTCCAAGTCTGTCTGCAGAATGATATGCAATTGACATTTAATAAGCAAATCAAATTGTATTATTTAGGCAAAGAAGAAGACGTCCTGTTTCATTTTTATAAGATTACATCTCCAGGCTTAGAATAAATTCCATATGCAGAAATGCTACATAAGCCATGGCTAAGATCGAAAATAATCATAGCATAGGGCTCAATTCTACGTGCTGGATAAAAAGGAAGAAGATTGAAGATGTAGAGAAAGACAAAGTAGAGCGCCTCCCCAATTGTACTTGTAATGTGATATCTACCTGAAAATCAGAAATCGATTTCAAATACAAATCCACTGTTCCAGGCTTCTGACTGGTGGGTACGTGCCACGTATCTTGATGTTAGATATCCTCTTCCATTTACAGTCAGCCCTGCTGTTATATATGATAAAAGACACTTCACCAACAACGAAGAATATCTGCGGTAAGCTGTTTCTCAGTGTTTCATCTGTGGATGTCTCCGCTTATGCTTTGCTCTTTTTTTTAAAGTAAGATCTAATTATCTTATGTTATGATAGTGTTCACACGTCCACGCCAACTTCAACTGACCAAATTTGTGTGTGTGTGTGTGTGTGTGTGTGTGTGTGTGTGTGTGTGTGTGTGTGTGTGTGTGTGTGTGTGTGTGTGTGTGTGTATGTGTGTGTGTGTGTGTGTGTGTGTGTGTGTGTGTGTGTGTGTGTGTGTGTGTGTGTGTGTGTGTGTTTTAGCACAAAAACTATTATTTAAAGTCACTGCTTCCTCTCAGATTCTATTGTATCAATTCTATTTTGGCTTTTTGATTAACTCTTTGAATGACGTTTGGCGGATTGTATACAATCACAATAAAACTGATACAGGTTGAGTGATAGATTTGTCACAGAACATCTGCACCTGCCCGTTTGCCCACTGACTGTCCAGACGTGTTTAAATGGTGTCTTTCAAACTATACCACGCAATGAGTTTTGATTCTTTCAAATACAGAAACTAAAACAAAAAGAAAATTTCCACACTTCATTAATTTCTATAATAATTCTAATAATTTCTATAATTTCTATAACCCTACTATTTACTAACTTAATTTACTTAATTCAAGAATAATCGATTCCTGAAAATGTAGGTTTTCTCAAGGCTAAGTTGCCATGGCGTTGTATATTCAACTGTTTGACTGCGACCACTTCCCTCTTCTGTTGCTTGACGAAACATATTGCAAGGTGGGATAAGGTAGTGCAGTGCTCTTGGTCCCACAGCTTATGACAGTTCCCGGTTGTCATCTCAGCACTAGTCGATGGCTGTAGACAAACGGTAGAGGCTTTGAAAAGTCCTTAGACAGGTAAGAGTTAAAGCGACTGAATAGTCCACAACACAGGACCAGGTTGACTCGTCCATACACAAGACGGGTTTGAATAATCCATACACAGGATGGGGTTGAACAATCCATACGCAAGACGAGATTGGATAGTACGTACACGGAACTGGGTTAAATAGTCCACACACAAGACATGGTTGGACACTCCACACACACTACAGTCCTTACACAGAATGGGGGTGGATAGTCCACGTCCAAAAGAGGGTTGGATAGTCCATGCATAGAACAGGGGTGGATAGTCCACGTCCAAAGGAGGGTTAGATATTCCATGCATAGAACAGGGATGGATAGTCCACGTCCAAAAGAGGGTTAGATAGTCCATGCATAGAACAGGGATGGATAGTCCACGTCCAAAAGAGGGTTAGATAGTCCATGCATAGAACAGGGATGGATAGTCCATGTCCAAAAGAGGGTTGGATAGTCCATGCATAGAACAGGGATGGATAGTCCACGTCCAAAAGAGGGTTGGGTAGTCCATGCTTAGGGCAGGGGTGGATAGTCCACGTCCAAAAGAGGGTTAGATAGTCCATGCATAGAACAGGGATGGATAGTCCACGTCCAAAAGAGGGTTAGATAGTCCATGCATAGAACAGGGATGGATAGTTCACGTCCAAAAGAGGGTTAGATAGTCCATGCATAGAACAGGGATGGATAGTCCACGTCCAGAAGAGGGTTGGATAGTCCATGCATAGAACAGGGTGGATAGTCCACGTCCAAAAGAGGGTTGGATAGTCCATGCATAAGCAGGGCTGGATAGTCCACATCCAAAAGAGGGTTGGATAGTCCATGCATAGAACAGGGGTGGATAGTCCACGTCCAAAAGAGGGTTGGATAGTCCATGCATAGAACAGGGGTGGATAGTCCACGTCCAAAAGAGGTTGGATAGTCCATGCATAGAACAGGTGGATAGTCCACGTCCAAAAGAGGGTTGGATAGTCCATGCATAGAACAGGGGTGGATAGTCCACGTCCAAAAGAGGGTTGGATAGTCCATGCATAGAACAGGGTGATAGTGCATACACAGAATGGGTTGAAAAATCCACACGTAAACAGGGTTGAACATCCACAACCAGAAGTGTGTGTCTACAAGGACAAGTTGGATACTTCACACACAGGACAAGGTTGGATACTTCACACACAGGACAAGGTTGGATACTTCACACACAGGACAAGGTTGGATACTTCACACACAGGACAAGGTTGGATACTTCACACACAGGACAAGGTTGGACAGTTTCACACACAGGACAAGGTTGGATAGTTCACACACAGGACAAGGTTGGATACTTCACACACAGGACAAGTTGAATACTTCACACACAGGACAAGTTGATACTTCACACACAGGACAAGTGAATACTTCACACACAGACAAGGTTGGATACTTCACACACAGGACAAGGGTTGAATACTTCACACACAGGACAAGGTTGAATACTTCACACACAGGAAAAGGTTGAATACTTCACACACAACAGTGGTACTACCACAGGACAGGTTGGATACTTCACACACAGGACAAGGTTGGACAGTTCACACACAGGACAAGGTTGGAAAATTCACACACAGGACAAGGTTGGATACTTCACACACAGGACAAGGTTGGATACTTCACACACAGACAGGTTACTCACACACAGGCAAGGTTGGACAGTTCACACACAGACAAGGTTGGATACTTCACACACAGGACAAGTTGGAATTCACACCAGACAAGGTTGGATATTCCACCAACAGTGAATTCACACACAAAATGGACAAGGTTGGAAGACAGTTCACACACACAGGACAAGGTTGGACAGTTCACACACAGGACAAGGTTGGACAGTTCACACACAAGACAAGGTTGGATACTTCACACACAGGACAAGGTTGGAATACTTCACACACAGGACAAGGTTGGACAGTTCACACACAGGACAAGGTTGAACTTCACACACAGGACAAGTTGGATACTTCACACACAGGACAAGGTTTGGACAGTTCACACACAGGACAAGGTTGGATACTAGTCACACACAGGACAAGGTTGGATACTTCACACACAGGACAAGGTTGAACCAGTTTCACACACAGGACAAGTTGGATACTTCACACACAGGACAAGGTTGGATACTTCACACACAGGACAAGGTTGGAACATTCACACACAGGACAAGGTTGATACTTCACACACAGAAAGGTTGAATACTTCACACACAGGACAAGGTTGAATACTTCACACACAGGACAAGGTTGGACAGTTCACACACAGGACAGGTTGACAGTTCACCACAGACAAGTTGGACAGTTCACACACAGGACAAGGTTGGAATTCACACACAGACAAGGTTGGATACTTCACACACAGGACAAGGTTGGAATTCAACACAGGACAAGTTGAATACTTCACACACAGGACAAGGTTGGACATTCACACACAGGACAAGGTTGGAATATCACACACAGGACAAGGTTGGAATTCACACACAGGACAAGGTTGGATACTTCACACACAGGACAAGGTTGGAATACTTCACACACAGGACAAGGTTGGATACTTCACACACAGGACAAGGTTGGACAGTTCACACACACTACTGGGTTGGATAGTCCATACACGCACACGCACCAGAACAAAATCAAAAACAAAATTTTGTCAGGTCAGACCGCTGACGATGAGAAGGCTACATAGTTGTACGGAACGGAAATTCCCAATTTTTCTGATGATGAAACAGACCCAGTGTCAGGGTTTCAAGGGCAGTTACTGTGAACGTCGTGCTGTGATTTTGCACTAGGCAGCCGTTGTAGTTCTGATCAGTGTAGCCCCAAGGGAAGTTGAAGTCTCTGCCACCTTACCCCTCAATAAACTAAGGGTCACAGGAGAGTCTTTCACCTGGTCTTTCACTTTCTATAGGCTTTTATAGCTTAAGAACAAAACCCCTTTGACAACTTCTTTATCATACGTTTGCATTTCAGTTTACGTATCAAGGCTTGTACTGGGAATCTTTGCCTTCAAGAGGATCACTTTCAGGTGAGTGAGTGAATACTGGTTGTGTTGTGTGTTCCAGTAGAGAACTCTGTAGCATGTTTAAAAATCTCCTCTTTAGCATTTATAGTCGTACTGTCTTCGTTTTGAAATATTAATCTGTCTTGTTTTGAAAATACTGAACTGCCTGTAAAATAAAAGACTACTAATTACCTACTTGTCTAGTTTACATGTGGCATGTTTTTAAATGCACACTCTCTTCCATGGTTCCAACCTGCATTGTCTTTAGCATCTCGTTTACTTCACAACGGTATCATCATCATCATCAAGTGCCTTGCCACATGGCGTTGGCAATCATGGCCTTCCATCTGTTTCTATCCCTTGTTGCCGCAAGCACATCTTCCACCCTCTTTGCCTTCAGCCACACTGCAAGTCCGTACAATATTTTCTCTTTGGGTCTACCTGGTGCTCTCTTTCCCTCCAGCTTTCCTGTTGTGACCAGGTGCTGCAATTCCCCTTTCCTCATAAAACGACGTATAAATGTTGCCTGTTTTTCCTAATCTTCCTTGTGAATGATCTTCTTGTGTCTGCCTCCATCAAGACTGTTTCGTTTGTTTTCTTTGCTGTCCATTGTACTCTCAACATTCTTCTTAGAAACCACATCTCGGCTGCCCCAATCTTGTTCTGGCTTTGCTTGTTGACTGTCCACTCCTCATAACTGTATAACATTATCGGTTCTATATAACATTAAAGAACTCTCTTCCTGATGTTAACTAATAGGCATTTGTTGATAAGAATGTTTTTCATCTTCTTGAATGCTGTTTTGGCTTGGCTGATTCTGCTGACTATTTCTGATGTGCATCTGCCATCTGGTGAAATGATCGTTCACAGATATTTAAACTTATTAACCTGTCTCAAGGTTGTGCCGTTTGCTGTTATTTTGCATGAGGGGATTTCATGTTTTTTACTGATTACCATGACATCAATCTTCTTGCTATGTAGCTCCACCCCTTTATTTTTGCTTTCAATTTCTATCATATTCACAAGGTTTTGTATGTCCCTTTCATTTTCTGCAAATAGCAGTGTCATCTGCGTAACGAAGTTGTTAATCATTTTTCCTCCAACCTTTAATCCAGGGCATTCAACCAGCTGATAAGACATCGACAAAATTTTGAGCTGGATTGATAGAGCCAAGAACTTTAACCTGTCTTAAGTTCAATTCCAGCATGCAAGATAAACTCTGGCCTCTTTGTTGCCTATCCTAATGGTCCAGTTATTCTGGAGTGTCAGCTTAGCGTTCAATAGTCCCGTTCTATACCTTCATTTCAAGACCTTCTCAGGGCATAGAGTCTTTCTAGTTCTGGATTAGTTTCTCTCCAAGTGTTGAGTAAGTCCAGATGTGTTATCACGGGGGAAAAAGACTTTGTGTATTCGGCCTCTAACCCAGCCAGTTGTGAATGGGAACCTGACGCTGTGCAAAGTTGTGGAAGCCAAAGCAGTGAGGGAGAGGAGATGGGCATCACCTGTACAATGGAAGTCCCGATAAACAACAGACCACAGAGTGGTGAGGTTTGTACCATCTCACTTCCCTGCAACCTCAGCTTTATATGACGTTGGGTGGCGCCTTACTACGGCGACGTACTTTCGTTGGAAGAAAAAAACCGAATTTACATAGAAAAATTCCATCATGATAAAACCAAACCAAATTAAGCCAAACCAAACCAAACCAAACCAAACCAAACCAAACTAAACCAAACCAAACCAAACCAAACAAAACAAAAAAATGCGATGCAATCCAATCAATTCCAACTGTTTACCTGTGTTTCACTGTGTGGACAGTGGCAGACTACCAGTGACTGTGATGGGCAGGAGCAAACATCCCCTGTGCATGGAGCAACACTACACCATGTGGACCACTAGTAGAAGGCCGGGCATTCTCAGCGATGTTCTCGTCAACAACCCGACAATACCTCACCAACCCAGTTACGTCATTGTGGCTTGTAGAAACCAGGTACTGCTTGCCTCGGGTTTGAGTTTTTCTCCTTTTTTCTTTTGTTTTCTTTTTATTTTCTTTAACAATCCGAATTTTCTCGGATGCGTGCATGCACAGTTTTTTTTCACCACACTGTGTAGGCAGTATGCTGTTGTGCAGTCTGCACATTCTGTCTTGGGTGGGTGTTTACATATTTCCGTATGATGATAGACTCTCCAGGTTGATAAGCTTAGATATCTGGGAACGATCGTTTCACCAGACGGCAGATGCACATCAGAAATAGCCGGCAGAATCGGCCATGCCAAAACAGCATCCATACCAACAAACGCCTATCAACTAACACCAGGAAGAGAGTTCTTGAATGTTATATACAACCGATATATGGTTGTGAGGCGTGGACAATCAACACGCAAAGCCAGAACAAGATTGAGACAGCCGAGATGTGGTTTCTAAGAAGACTTTGAGAGTTCCATGGAAAGCAAAGAAAACAAACGAGACAGTCTTGATGGAGGCAGACACAAGAAGATCATTCACAAGGAAGATTAGGAAAAGACAGGCAACATTTATAGGCCATTTTATGAGGAAAGGGGAATTGCAGCACCTGGTCACAACAGGAAAGCTGGAGGGAAAGAGAGCACCAGGTAGACCCAGGGAGAGGATGCTGGACGGACTTGTAGGGTGGCTGAGGACAGAGAGGGTGGAATATGTGCTTGCGGCAACAAGGGAAAGATACATATGGAGAGCCACGATCGCCAACGCCATGCGACAGGGCACTTGATGATGATGATGATGAACTCTCCCACCTGTCCGACCGATGGGTTTGCCTACAAATTATTTAACGTCTTGTATGGGTCTTCGAGTGGGATACAAGCCCGATCTTACAGGTACATGGTTTTCAATGGGTGCTGCATGGATAGAAGTTCTGTGGACTTGGGTTCAGCTTTTACCGGTCTGTTGAATACCAGCTGTTCTGCATTGTCAGATAATTAACAAGAAACACCACGAGGATGCGGATGGGACCTGGAGTACTAATGCCTCGCCACTCTCTGTACAGCCACCTTCCAAGTCCCCGACCCCACTCAATATCTTTTCATCAAGCGAAGGGGAGCTATCCATGCCCTGCATGACCCATCCAGACCCAGTCATCAGTTACCTTGTTTACAAACCGAATGCCAAGATGAGGAGACGAAAAACCCGGGACATAGCCACACAACGCACACCAAGCACACCAACCAGGTCCAGCCTATCCTCAGGACCAAGAGAGAATGGAAGACAGCTCTCTCCCTCCCACTCCGGTCTTCATCTCTCTTTCAGGCAGTCCACCCTGCCCCCAGCTCGCATAGCTACCAACTCCTTCCCCCTTACTATAGTCTCGACAGTTAGCAGTCGGAAGCTCCGAACGTTGCAATACTTCAACCACAGGGGGTGTCTGAACGGCCGCGAAAGTGGCCAGGCATGATGCTCAAGACATAGCCCCTGTGTTTGCTGTTGTCGCCAGCTTACTCCTTTGTGGGAAATGTCTTTGTTGTAGTGTTAACACTACAGCTGTTGAGTTGGCCTTAAGATTATCCTTGTATCATTTCAGTAGTCTCCCTTGGTTACAGTATCCTTACTTCAGGTTTCCGTGCAGAATGGAATGCTGTTGTCTGGGTTAGGGGACTGAACTTTTCTCTTGATTTCACACCCAATTATCTTTCTTTCAAGAAAAAAACAAAACAAAACAAAAACAAAAAAACAAAACAAACAACAACAACAACAACAACAACAACAACAAAACGGACGACGAGAAGCTTACTGCTGCTGTGAGATCAAAGCCTTACATTTACGAGAAGTGTGATGAAAATCACTTCAGAGACATACTTGCAGCTGCATGGGAAAACATCGCCAGAGAGGCTGGGTCAGACTGGCTGTACAGAAAAATCAACGAGTCGGACGTACAATGTTTCTTTTCTTCTTCCACCAACCACCACAATTTCAACTTTTGTCGCTTCGTGCACACCATTCTATCTTTGGTGGGCTCGTGTCGAAGGGAAAAAAACATGGCCGTCCCACTCTGTCGTCCTTGCAGTATGAACGTTTTCATGGCCACGGCCAGCTTGCCGACCATCCGTGGCCTTCCGTACGGCTTATTATGAACTCTCCCTAAATAAGTGTCACACGTAGTAAGGAAAAAGTCTTATCCTTATCATACCTAAACTGATCTTTCACTGTCATAAACTGAATTTAAAATGGGGAAAGGGGCCAACAAATATTCCTTGCATAGAAACACGTAAAACCCGACATTTATAAAAGGGGACTTTTATCATCACTAATATAAATGCACTAGTTCCCATTCCCAACAAAATTATTATTTCTCTGTATTGAGATATTGGAAAACAACCTGTTTTAAAACAAAACCAAAATCAAAAAACAAAAAAGTCTGTTTTAAAAGTCATTACAGACAATAGTATCAGTGAATGAATGAATGAATGAATGAATGAGTGAATGAATGAATGAGTGAATGAATGAATGAATGAATTGCTGGGTGTAAACGTAGTCGGCACTGAAATTTTTTATCTTTTTATTCGAGTCAACTCTACCTAAACAGTTCTAGTTTTCAGGAAATTACGGTCTTATTTATTTATTTATTTATTTATTCATTTATTTATTTATATATTTATTTTATTTCATTTGTTTATTCATTTATCTAAATATCGATCGATCCATTTATTTATTTATCGCTGTCATGTGTGCAGTTTTACAAAATGGATCTGGAGCAGGATGGTGTGACGCTCAGTGTGAGTGAATTGTACTCACAACTGAACAAAGTGCTGACAGCAGCAGAGTCAAACAGTGCAGGATCTCCTCCTGTGGGTGTCCTCACCACCTCGTACCGTTCTACTTGGGCTGAAGCCAGGGACAGGTTGGCCGCAGGTGTGCGACTTTTTTTGTCATTTTCTTGTGCTTTGGCACAGGACTTTTCTGAGTTCAAAGTTCTTTCAGTAAGAGAACAGTTTTCTGTGCACATCGGTATCGAAACTGTAAGAAAAATTAAATAAAAAATAAAGAAATAACCACACACACACATTTCTTTGTAGAACCTAGGTGTACATCTGCTGGATTGCTGGGAGTGTTGTTGTCATACATCCATACTATTAGTCCCCATTTTCGTGGTTTTTGCTGTCTTGTTCTCATCTGAGAGAAAGTCGTACACCTTGTATGAGCCGTTAGGGTAAGTTCACACCACAATTTCACCAACTGCTATCTGACAATGGCTTACATACATACTCAGTCACACTCACATTCATCATCATCAGGTGCCCTGCCACATGGCGTTGGCGACCATGGACTTCCAACCATCTCTATCTCTCGTTGCCCCTAGTATCTCCCCTACCCTCCTCATCCCCAGCCACTCTGCAAGTCCGTCCAGCATTCTCTCCCTGGGTCTACCTGGTGCTCTCTTTCCCTCCAGCTTTCCCGTTGTGACCAGGTGCTCCAAATCCCCCTTCCTCATAAAATGGCCTGTAAATGTTGCCTGTCTTTTCCTAATCTTCCTTATGAGTGATCTACTTGTGTCTGCCTCCATCAAGACTGTCTCGTTTGTTTTCTTTGTTTTCCATAGAACTTTCAACAGTCTTCTTAGAAACCACATCTCGGCTGCCTCAATCTTGCTCTGGCTTTGCTTGTTGACTGTCCACGCCTCACATCCGTACAACAGTATTGGTTCTATATAACATTCAAGGACTCTCTTTCTGGTGTTAATTGATAGGCATTTGTTGGTAAGAATGCTTGTCATCTTCTTGAATGCTGTTTTGGCTTGGCCGATTCTGCCAGCTATTTCCGACGTGCATCTGCCGTCTGATGAAATGACCGTTCCCAGGTATTTGAACTTATTAACCTGTGTCAAGGTTGTGCCATTTGCTGTTATTTTGCATGAGGGGATTTCATGTTTTTTACTGATCACCATGACTTCAGTCTTCCTGCTGTTTAGTTCCAACACCTTACCTTTGCTTTCAGTCACACTACCTGTATAGAACACCGCCAGTTGCCATTAGGTAGGCAGGAGAACATAGTAGTACACTCCAGGCTGAACAATTCAACAGCTCATGGTTATTACTGTTATTTTTGTTTAAAGCCCAGCCGACTGCGTAGAGCCATATCAGGGTTATAACCGTTTCAAAACATACGTAGTACTTCGACAGGAAAAAAAAAATCAAGTACACATATTAATGCATTCGTGCACACAATCTAAGGAGATGCCCCCGGCGTTGACCACTCCATCCAGCTTATCACACAGGGATTTAAAAAACATACCTGATACAAATTTAAACATAACTAAAGGCGCTAAAACATATGTTAAAAAGGTCTAAATTACCTGAAATTGCTTCTGCATATCTCATTTCCCTAGAGGCAAAAATGCACTTAATATATGAACCCAATCATCAATCCTAAGAGGAAGTAATTAAGACTTTTTCGAACACATACAAATGAATGAACCAGCAAGACAGAAAATAATAGGAAGAAATGACAGAAAGCAAAGGAGGAAGAAAGAAACAAAGAGAGTGACACAACAGAGAAAATGTCTAGCACAGAATTTCCAGGAAGTGGAGATACTATTTATATTGAAAGAGCCCCCGGCATCCCCACGGGGGCAACAATTTACAGAAATTTTTAAGAAGAAGAAGACATATATATGTGACCTGAGGGCTTCAAGATCTCGTGGAACAGTGTGAAATGGAATTAGAACGGTAGTAAAATTTTCATGCACTCGCATCCGGAGCAAAGCGATAAAATCGTGAATAATTTCAGCCTTGTGGTCTAGCAAGCATGCAAAAGTATGTATACAGTAAACAAAATTTGCCATCCACAAATGGCTAGTGCTGGCAGACTGAGCATGAACGGCTACCACCAGCTTCTCACAATGCTTTGCGAGGATCTTCTGGATTGATACCTAGCTATTAGTGGGTTAATCTTCCCTTTTTCCTTTTGTCTGTTTTCTTTCTTTCTTTCTTTCTTTCTTGTTTTGTTCTTTCTTTCTCATTTTTTCTTCTTCTGAGGTTTCTGTTTAGTTCTGATTTGTATTTTAGACCAGGCAGTTTATTCTGTCATGTAAACGATCTATTTTGTCTCTTTATTTGTTTTCTTGTTTTATTTGTTCTCGCCTTTGCAAGGGAAAAAACCTTTCTGTCTTATCTCTTGGGGCTCTATGGCTTTATCTAGGTGACAGTTGCCTTACTTAACACAGAAAAGCAACAGATTTGCTCCTGAACTCTAGCCATTTTCGACGAAGTTAGATACTTCAACACAGCACGTGTCATCTTCAGCTGATTGATTTTTGTGATTGCCTCCCTTCAGTCTTGAAAGACTGCCAACTTGCACAGCTGGATAGACGATTTGTAAGAACAGGCCAGGTTATGGTGATATTGAAAAGTACTATTGCCAAGCGGCAGGCTCCCCCTTTCTGAAGCACTGGTATGAACCAAGTGAGAGACTAAAGCCAAGAGGGGAGTGGGGAGTTTAACCCTTTGACTCCCGCACCCTATTCATCAACTGCAAAAACTTAACCCTTTCCCTCCTTTACCCTATAGATAGGGTGATGGAGTCAAAGGGTTAAGTTTCTGCTTTGCTAGCAAGGGTTGACAATGCAGGGGACTGATGGACAGGATGCGGGAATTACAGGAAGCTGGTGGATAGGGTGAGGGAATCAAAGGGTTAATTTTTTGCTTTGTTAGCAAGGTTGACAAAGCAGGATACTGATGGACAAAGTGCGGGAGTCAAAGGGTTAGACTAACCTTCAGGGAAAGTGTAAAATATCTGGATCCCACCTTCAACTTCTTTTCCAGTGACACCTTAGATTTTTGTGTAGGCTCAAAGAATTTTCTACTTTATTTCAAACTTTCATGAGTGCAGCTGTGTAGCTGTGAGAAATCCATTTTGAACAGATTCTAATTCCATTTTCTGAGACATCTCTATGCATCAAACCAGGGAAGCAAATAAAATGTAACTATTAAACAGCCGGCGAAAATGGAGAATAGCTATCATACAATATATCATCAATACGTGATCTCAGCATGAAGAGAAAATGGAAGATGTCTTCTTGGGAAATATGCATAAATACAATCTAAAATAATGGGGCCAGGCTTTAATCCCATCCCTTTTTTGTTTTGATTTATTATTTACGTTCGGTGTAAACAAACCAAATAAATGAAAGCTAACATACGGACAAACGATGAAACAAATTATAAACAAAAACAAACATATTTTCACGGAGGATGTGCACAGGCATTTCTGATGCCATTTTGCTCACCATTTTTTCATCTATTCAACGCTGTAGAATTCAAAGTGCTGTCGAGGCTCTTTTGGAGACATTCGACGGCAATTGACATTCCTGTCTTTGCCTGCTACCTGTAGCCTGTTGCCTTGCAATTCCTTTATCATCTTTGAAAAACAAAATTGTTTGTCTATGCGTATTTGAATAATGTATATGTATAATCCCTCCAGACTCCGGTTTGTTTTTGACAAGAATGTTGACAGTGTAGTTTGTTTATCGACGCACTATTGATAGTGTATTCTGTTTGTCGTGGGAATGTTGTCAGTGAATTCCGTTACATTACATGTGCAGTTTCGTAAAAGTATTCTATTAAGTCATCAGGATGCTATCAGCGCTAGTGTGTTCTTGTTTCTCATCAGAATGATTTCAATCTTATAGGCGCATCTATATGTCATTAGAATGTCATTGAATTCTGTTTGTCATCAGAATGTTGTCATTGCATTCTTCTTTTCATCAGAATATTGTCATTGCATTCTGATTTTCATCAGAATATTTTCATTGCATTCTGTTTTTCATCAGAATGTTGTCATTGCTATGCGTGTAGTTTGCCTGTAATCAGAATGTTATCGGCGTGTTCTGTTTATCATTAAAATGTCGTGAGTATATTCTGCTTGTCACCAGAATGTGATCAGTATATTCTGTTTGTCATCAAAATGTTGTCAGTATATTTTGGTTGTCATCGAAATGTTAGTATGTTCTGTTTGTCATCACAATGTCAGTATATTCTGTTTGTCATCACAATGTCAGTATATTCTGTTTGTCATCAGAATGTCAGTATATTCTGTTTGTCATCACAATGTCAGTATATTCTGTTTGTCATCACAATGTCAGTATATTCTGTTTGTCATCACAATGTCAGTATATTCTGTTTTTATTTACAATATTTATATAGCGCAAAATCTTGATAAAATCAAATCTAAGCGCTGTTTGTCATCAAAATGTTGTCAGTATATTTGGTTGTCATCAAAATGTTAGTATATTCTGTTTGTCATCACAATGTCAGTATATTCTGTTTGTCATCACAATGTCAGTATATTCTGTTTGTCATCAGAATGTCAGTATATTCTGTTTGTCATCACAATGTCAGTATATTCTGTTTGTCATCAAATGTCAGTATATTCTGTTTGTCATCACAATGTCAGTATATTCTGTTTGTCATCAAATGTCAGTATATTCTGTTTGTCATCACAATGTCAGTATATTCTGTTTGTCATCAGAATGTCAGTATATTCTGTTTGTCATCACAATGTCAGTATATTCTGTTTGTCATCACAATGTAGTATATTCTGTTTGTCATCACAATGTCAGTATATTCTGTTTGTCATCACAATGTAGTATATTTCTGTTTGTCATCACAATGTCAGTATATTCTGTTTGTCATCACAATGTCAGTATATTCTGTTTGTCATCACAATGTCGGTATATTCTGTTTGTCATCAAATGTCAGTATATTCTGTTTGTCATCAAATGTTAGTAATTCTGTTTGTCTAAATGTCAGATATTCTGTTTGTCATCACAATGTCAGTATATTCTGTTTGTCATCAAAATGTTCAGTATATTTTGGTTGTCATCAAATGTCAGTATATTCTGTTTGTCATCAGAATGTCAGTATTTCTGTTTGTCATCAGAATGTCAGTATATTCTGTTTGTCATCACAATGTCAGTATATTCTGTTTGTCATCAGAATGTCAGTATATTTTGGTTTGTCATCAAATGTTAGTATATTCTGTTTGTCCATCAGAATGTCAGAATATATTCTGTTTGTCATCACAATGTTGTCAGTATATTCTGTTTGTCATCAAAATGTTCAGTATATTCTGTTTGTCATCACAATGTCAGTATATTCTGTTTGTCATCACAATGTCAGTATATTCTGTTTGTCATCAGAATGTCAGTATATTCTGTTTGTCATCAGAATGTCAGTATATTCTGTTTGTCATCACAATGTCAGTATATTCTGTTTGTCATCAGAATGTCAGTATATTCTGTTTGTCATCAGAATGTCAGTATATTCTGTTTGTCATCAAGAATGTCAGTATATTCTGTTTGTCATCAGAATGTCAGTATATTCTGTTTGTCATCAAATGATATGTCAGTATATTTCTGTTTGTCATCAAAATGTCAGTATATTCTGTTTGTCATCAGAATGTCAGTATGTTCTGTTTGTCATCAGAATGTCAGTATATTCTGTTTGTCATCAGAATGTCAGTATATTCTGTTTGTCATCAGAATGTCAGTATATTTTGGTATTCTGTTTATCATCAGAATGTCAGTGTATTCTGTTTGTATCATCAGAATGTCAGTATATTCTGTATTCTGTTTGTCATCAGAATGTTCAGTCAGTAATCATTGTTGTCATCAGAATGTCAGTGTAATCTGTTTGTCATCAGAATGTCAGTGTATCTGTTTGTCATCAGAATGTCATGTATGTATTCTGTTTTCATCAGAATGTCATGTAATCGTGTTTGTTCATCAGAATGTCAGTGTATTCTGTTTGTCATCAGAATGTCAGTGTAATTCTTGTTTGTATCATCAGAATGTCAGTGTAATTCTGTTTATCATCAGAATGTCATGTAATCTGTTTGTCATCAGAATGTCAGTGTGATTCTGTTTCATCATGAATGTCAGTGTAATTCTGTTTATCATCAGAATGTCAGTGTAATCTGTTTGTCATCAGAATGTCAGTGTAATCTGTTTTCATCAGAATGTCAGTGTAATTCGTTTATCATCAGAATGTCATGTAATCTGTTTTCATCAATCAGAATGTCAGTGTAATCTGTTTATCATCAGAATGTCAGTGTAATCTGTTTATCATCAGAATGTCAGTGTATATCTGTTTATCATCAGAATGTCAATGTAATCTGTTTGTCATCAGAATGTCAGTGTAATCTGTTTATCATCAGAATGTCAGTGTAATCTGTTTATCATCAGAATGTTCAGTGTATTCTGTTTATCATCAGAATGTCAGTGTATTCTGTTTATCATCAGAATGTCAGTGTATTCTGTTTATCATCAGAATGTCATGTATCTGTTTTACATCAGATTCGTGTATCTGTTTATCATCAGAATGTCAGTGATATTCTGTTTATCATCAGAATGTCTAGTGTATCTGTTTTCATCAGAATGTCAGTGTAATCTGTTTATCATCAGAATGTCAGTGTATTCTGTTTATCATCAGAATGTCAGTGTAATCTGTTTATCATCAGAATGTCTACGTGTATTCTGTTTATCATCAGAATGTCAGGTTAATCTGTTTCATCATCAGAATGTCAGTGTAATCTGTTTGTCATCAGAATGTCAGTGGTATACTGTTTATCATCAGAATGTCAGTGTATATCTGTTTATCATCAGAATGTCAGTGTAATCTGTTTATCATCAGAATGTCAGTGTAATTCCGTTTATCATCAGAATGTCAGTGATTGTATATCTGTCATCAGAATGTCATGATTCGTGTATATCTGTTTATCATCAGAATGTCAATGTAATCTGTTTGTCATCAGAATGTCATGTAATCTGTTTGTCATCAGAATGTCATGTAATCTGTTTCATCAGAATGTCAGTGTATTCTGTTTATCATCAGAATGTCATGTAATCTGTTTATCATCAGAATGTCTGTACAGTTGTCATCAGAATGTCATGTAATCTGTTTGTCATCAGAATGTCAGTGTAATCTGTTTGTCATCAGAATGTCAGTGTATTCTGTTATCATCAGAATGTCAGTGTAATCTTTCATCAGAATGTCAATGTATCTGTTTATCATCAGAATGTCAGATTGTGAATCTGTTTCATCAGAATGTCAGTGTATTCTGTTTATCATCAGAATGTCAGAGTGTAATCTGTCATCAGAATGTCAGTGTAATCTGTTTTCATCAGAATGTCAGTGTATTCTGTGTATTCTGTTTTCATCAGAATGTCAATGTCATTCTGTTTTCATCAGAATGTCAGTGTATTCTGTTTATCATCAGAATGTCATGTATTCTGTTTATCATCAGAATGTCAGTGTATTCTGTTTTATCAGAATGTCAGTGTATTCTGTTTATCATCAGAATGTCAGTGTATTCTGTTTATCATCAGAATGTCAGTGTATTCTGTTTATCATCAGAATGTCAGTGTAATCTGTTTGTCAGAATGTCAGTGTATTCTGTTTGTCATCAGAATGTCAGTGTATTCTGTTTGTCATCAGAATGTCAGTGTAATCTGCTTGTCATCAGAATGCTTTTGTTTTTGTTTTCGTGATGGTACCGATGTTGTTGTCATGACAATATTGCTAGTCTGCTCTTTATGATCAATTGATTTTGATTTTGCTTCATCAAAACCTGTCAGTGATAATCATGTAATCACCTTGAGCCTGCGCAAAACCGTATGCTCTGATGTTGTCTTGAAAAAGAAATATCACAATATTACAGATTCTGGTGTGTGTGTGTGTGTGTGTGTGTGTGTGTGTGTGTGTGTGTGTGTGTGTGTGTGTGTGTGTGTGTGTGTGTGTGTGTGTGTGTGTGTGTGTGTGTGTTTGTGTGTGTGATCAATCAGACCCAAGTAACAAGCTCAACCTGGAGGTAATTGAAAACGCCAGTTTCGTCGTGTGTCTGGATAAACCCAGGAAACCGTTAGCGCCAGAGGAAGATGACGTCATCAACATGGCGCACTACGTTTCCCATGGCCAAGGCACAGACTTCAACTCTAGCAACCGCTGGTTTGACAACATGTTTCATGTGAGGAAGAGGCGACAAGATAGATAGATAGATAGATATATAGATAGAAGATAGATAGATAGATAGATAAAGAGATAGGGAGATATATATATATATATATATATATATATATATATAATATAGAGAGAGAGAGAGAGAGAGAGAGAGAGAGACAGAGAGAGAGAATAAAAACAGTATATCTCCAAGTCAACAGTTTGTTTTGTGATGTTATTTTCCTAATGATCAATGCCGTGTTGTTGACTGGTATAGTTATGCGCAATGTTGATAGAGTGTTGATCAAAATTGCTTGACACAATTTCACTATTGTAATGTAAAGGTGTGTGTATTCTGTGAAGTTGATGTTTGAAATCGAAGAAAAATATTACAAAAAGGAAAAAAAGTTCTCTACTCATATATTAGTTCAGCTTGTTGTTTTGTAACTTTCTATCCAAATAACAGAATGATTATCAGTGTATTATGCTCTCTTCGTTTATAATGTAGATATCAGCGTTATTTGTAAAATAGTATTTAAATTCCAAGAATGCAGTCTTCAGTGCATGGGAAAATGAAACAAATAAAAGAAACAAACAAAACAGACTGAACACAGGAATCCTTCCTCATGGCTTTTTTCTCTTCTCTTTGTATCGATAAGAAAATTTATTCTGTCCTTTTACATTTTCTGATTTCTTCAGCTTATAGAAGGTCTCTCATGTTCTAGCATCTTTACAGAACAACTGATTTCAGACAATGTCATCATTATTTAAATTTAGGTAGTGTTTGATTAATTGTGTACAACTAAAGTAACATCAACAATAACAACAAAATACGAATGTTTGAGTACTTTATTCAGGTGCAGTTCATTAATGATACCATACAGAATAATGACGGTTATTTTGTAATTTGGTAATTTATATTTAACAATTCTTTAAACAATTGCTTTCCACTTCACCATCATCATGAGCCCTACCGCATGGCGTTGGTGATCATGGCCCTCCATATGCATCTATCCCTTGTTGCCGCAAGCACATCTTCCACCCTCTGTGTTCTCAGCCACCATGCAAGGCCGTCCAATATTTTCACCCTGGGACTACCTGGTGTTCTCTTTCCCTCTAGCTTCCTGTTGTGACTAGGTGCTCTAATTCCCCTTTCCTCATAACATGGCCCATAAATGTTGCTTGTCTTTTCCTAATCTTCCTTATGAGTCATCTTCTTGTGTCTGCCTCCACCAAGACTGTTTGTTTTCTTTGCTGTCCATGGAACTCTCAAACATTCTTCTTAGAAGCTACATCTCGGCTGCCTCCATTTTGCTCTGGCTTTACGTGTTGACTGTCCACGCATCACAACCGTATAACATATTCAAGAACTTTTTGCACTTATGAATCATAAAGTAAGATTTGCAAGCCAAACTCAAGACGACTAGGTTTGGGACATTATGTGGGGAATTTATTCACTGTTCCCTAATTTTGCAGTACATGTTTTCGGAGGACGGTACCATTGGAGGTTTGCAAGAACACTCTGTTTCAGAGGGTGGGCCTGCGCTGGCACCATATCAACATGCCATAAAGACTATGTGAGTTTCCTTTGACTTTGGAATTCAAAGTTTATACAAGAGGGTTCGGACAATACCATGCAGGTTGCTCCACCTGATCTGTCATCTGTTGTCTGGCAGACTCCTTCAGCTCGCGCAAACCTTAGGCACTAGCAAGGTCTTGAAATGAAAGGGATAGGGACATAACTTATGAAATACTGAGCTCACACCATCAGAATGACTGGAGCATTAACACAGGCAGCAAGCAGTGTGAAGTTTTTATGTTGTGAGGTGGGACTAAATTCAAAACATTTTTTAGAGAGTGATTATCATTTCTATATTAAGAGTATGTGACGTAAGAATGCCAGTTTAGTTTCAAATAATTGTGTATGTAATACACAGCACAGATGCCGTGTGACGGGCGGAATGCAAACAATCACGGCAAATGTCACGAGCCTGACTGATGCAATAATCAAGTGGATAAGATGGCGGACTTCCAGTCGAAACATCTGGGTTCTATCCTGCCTAGGTACCTCCTGCCAGGCTCGTAAAGGGTGGAGATAAGAAATGTGCTGACCTTTTTGTGCTACATCCCTTCCTGTGTATGCGCAATCAGAAGATTTCCGTTTCAGTTTCTCAAGATGGCGTCTGCGCGCTTGGAATGAATTCCATATGCATTAACGTCACAGTCCTTAAGCCTGCACATAATCCCATGAGCTGACCAGGTCCTGATGATGATGATTATTATAATGATGATAATGATGATGATGATGATAATGACGACAAATACGACGACGACGATGCTGATGATGATGTCTATGCGCAATCAGAAGATTAAGAATGTTCGTTAAAGAACCTGTAAGCCATGTTGACATCTGGTTACTTATAAAACAAGAAAGCACCCTGCATGCAAACCCACCAAAGATGGACTATACAGACTATGCAGCAAACATACCACCAGCAGTCTTTGGGAAAAAATTATTTTCAATCATGCATCCCAGACAATTGGAGCGCTAAAAATCACTATCTTGCGTAAAAGCCACATGCGCTGCCTAAGTTTTGAGGCCCTGCCTAACTTTAAACACAAACACACATACACACTCACTCACTCACACACACACACACACACACACACACATACATACATACATACATACATACATACATACATCTACACATACACACATACATACATACACACGTACACACACACATACATACACACGCACACATACATACATACACACACACACGCACGCGCGTGCATCCACACAGAGACAAAGATAGAGAGAGAGAGAGAGAGAGAGAAAGAGGCAGAGAGAGAGAGGGAGGGAGAGGGAGAGGAGTGAGAGAGAGAGAGAGAGACAGACAGATAAACAGAGAGGGAGGGAACGAGGGAGGGGAGAGAGAGAAAGAGAGAGAAAGTGAGAGAGATTTGGTTCAGTTTTTACTTCAGGTGATATGGCCCACAGGTATAGCCATCCCAGGGAAGTGGGGGAAGTGGGGGAAGGGGGACTTATCGAAGCCTATACTGACACCACCAGAACAACAGTGATGTTAAGATGGGACTGTGAGAAGGCCAGTTTTAATGTAGTGCACCCCGGGATTCGAACCCACAACCATTAGCATGTGACCATTAGGGGGGGGGGGGGAAGAGAGAGAAGAAGAGAGAGAGAGAGGAGAGAGAGAATATATATATATATATGCATCATCTATCCATCTATCTATCTGTCTCTCTATCTATCTATTTGTCTATCTATGGGGGGAAGAGAGAGAAGAGAGAGAGAGAGAGAGAGAGAGAGAGAGATATATATATATATGCATCATCTATCCATCTATCTATCTGTCTCTCTATCTATCTATTTGTCTATCTATCTATCTACAGTATCTATCTATCTATCTATCTATCTATCTATCTATCTATCTATCTGTCTATCTATCTATCTACTATGTATGTATGTATGCATGTATGTATGCATGTATGTATGTATGTATGTACGTATGTATGTATGTATGTATGTATGTATGTATGTGTATATATATATATCTCTCTCTCTGTCTCTATATCTCTCTCTCTCTCTATCTCTCTATCTATCTATCTATCTATCTATCTATCTGTCCATCTATCTATCTATCCATCTATCTATCTATTTATAATCTTCATATATATGTACAGATGTATATATATAGTAATATACACACGCACACATGCTCACACACACAGACATACATATATATAAACACTGTTCAGTGTTATTCAGTTTTACATTTGTTTGTGATAAAAACAGTCCATGGTATATTTAAAATTCACTTTACATCTCAGTAGTTGTAGCTAATGCAATCCTCAGCCATCCTCGTTGACATTGCTGTGAAAGCTATCAACCTGGTTGAACATCATTTCCATTGATGTCACTCCACCAAAATAGGTTACTTATACCCTGCGTGCGAATAAGTATCATTCTATTGCTTGATTCCGTACCTCCACAGAAATGGATGAGGTCCATATACATGCAATGCCAGATTATAAGTGCGTATTACGAGGAAAACCACCTGTCTAGTTTATGAATGTAGTAGAACTCCCAGAACTCTTGGAGATAACTTTTACCTTCACTGTACCTACTTTTCCTGATTTCACTTTCTGTTTTTAATTTCTCACTTCTATTCCATTACAGGGATTCCCACCAGGAATCCGAGCAGGAGACACGTCATTTAACAGACCCAGTGTGGTTGACATGGACAGAGACGCCTGGACTACGGTCTGATATTGCACGTGCTGAACAGGAAATCAACAAGTAAAGTCAAGGAGCTCAGAATATGTAGTGTTCATTGTCTTCATTGGATTGATAAAAAGCTCTTGTGGCTTGTATCTGGTTATTTACAGTATAGATAGACAAATGGTAACATTCACAAGACGCCAGATCTGGAGTCACAAATCAAATCAAAGCGCGCACTTTCATCATGCACCAAAACATTCATTCACAATGACAGAAACTCAAGGACATAGAGCACACATATACTGGGGGGGGGGGGGGGGGGGGGCAGGAGGTGAGTGGGATGAAGGGATGGGCACATAAATCACTGCTGGACAATAAGTGTGTCTTCAAGTTAGACACTAAGAAGGCAGAGTATTTGCTTGTCAAAGAGATAAGGGAAGTTCCTTCGATATTTATGGACCAGGTACAGAAGATGAGCGGTGACCGACTGTGGAACACCTGTATCGAGGAATTTTTAAAGAAGTAGTAACTATCAGAAGCAGACCAGAGAGGTCGGGCAGGGGTGCACAGTCACAGGCAATACAAAGATAAGTAGGTGCAAAACCGTTAATACACATAGCATAATGTATTGATTTTGTATGAAATTCTTTGAGAAACATCATCATTCCTCTGTCAAGAACTTTGGACAACACTCTTTCTCTGCAGAATTTTCTGACCCAGACCTGCCCATTATGCCCATATCAGATTGGGCGCATTGGTTACTTTCGAAGATCTCTGTCAAATGAGGCTGCATTCAAGCATGTAACATCTCTCATTTTGTCTTGTCTTGATTACTGTAACGCTCTCCTTTCCCGACTACCAGCTTATTCTCTCATGTCTTCTCTCATCAGTCTGCAACACATACAAAACACAGCTGTTTGTCTTGTCCTCAGAAAAAAAAAGTTTGATCATGTCAGTCCTCTCCTTCGCTCTTTGCACTGGCTGCTTGTGGTATAAATCGATTCACCAGTCCGCTCCATTTTATCTAAGTGACAATATCAATATTCATACGCCAACTCGCACCTTGCGCTATGCTTCAGATATTCTTTCCCTTCAGGTTTCTAGATTTAAACTATCAATTGATGGCCAGCGTTCTTTTACTGTCTCAGGACCGTCTACCTGGAACAGACTTCCACTCTCCTTTCACCTAACACATACACTTTCTGTCTTTAAATCCAATTTAAAACCCTGCATTTTTTCCACCGACAACGAATTCTACAACTACTTCTTTCCCTCATTTGTGTAAGTCTTTTTTGTATATTGTAAGGTAGTCTCCGCTAACTGCATGCGTATGTCTGGTGCGTAAATGCTCTTTGATTTGAATTGTCAAGATATGGCGCCATACAAACACGGAAATTATTATTGTTGTTATTTTATTAGTATTAATAATAACAATAGTAACAATAATAGTTATTATTGTTATCATTATTGTTGTTGTTGTTGTCGTTGTTGTTGTTGTTATAATAAGAAACAGGCAACCAGTGTAGAAAGTGAATAAAGAGAGTGACATGATCACGCCTTTTTATGAAGGGCAAGACGAGCAGAATTCTGAATACGCAGGAGGCATGCAACAGAAGAAGCAGGCAAGCCAGAGAGCAGAGTAACAATAATGGATACAAGGCAGATGAAACAAGTCACCAGTTAAGAAGCTGCTGTAAGAACAAAAACGTCGTAGTTGACAGTACCAAGAGTGACAGGTGTGGGTGATAAACTGCGCAGAGAATTAAGGATCAAGCACAGGACCAGTCGCCGTGGTGTAGTGGTTAACACAACGGACTACCGATCGGAAGGTTGTGGTTTCGAATCCCCATCAGTCCCTTCAAAAATCATTGTGGGATTTTTCGGATCTAAGTGGCTCCTACCCAGAGTTGGACGTGCTATGGACTCAGTGGGAAGACTGGGACCACACTGTCGAGTCTCATCCATTTCACAGATGCGTCACTGAGGGTGTTGCTCAAATCTTCTGACCAGCACCACAGATGTCTTTGTCTCTCAGGCCCGGTTGACACCAGGATACATTATGATAGTAAGCGTAGAGCACAGCCCCGTCACGCAGTCTCAATCCTAGATGGAACTCCATAGCATCATGATTGTCATCCTCATCGACATCATCACCATAGCATTGTGAAAAAAAACTGCTCCAGCTTCAGTGGCCATTAAAGTGAGTAGGAAATTGGACGAAAAAAAAAAGGTGAGCACAAAGGTGATTTTCCTGACAGCGACGATCCTAAAAAATCGGATCTGAGGTTCTTTATTGAATCAGAAAGTACGATAATGTTGTCACATACTTGGATGGAACAAACAGTTACAATGGAAAGTTTGTGCTTTGTGCCAATTCCCCATTCAGCCGGATCTTATTCTGTTATCATGTAGTTCTGGGTTTCAACATAACAGTCAGAAGCTTAGGAAAGAAGAGTTGAAATATTTTCAGGAGATGCACTATTGTAGAGCTGATAGTCATCAGCATAAAAAACGGTACTTGATGTTGTGCTGTCTAGTTACATTTGCAAGTGGCAAGGTGTAGAGTGTGAAGAGAACTGGCCCAAGTATAGAGCCTTGGGGAACACATATGTAAAATTAACTGGCTGGGACTTACACTTATTTATCATGACGGACTGAAAACACTCAAACAACCATGACAAAAACCAAGAAGGAGCGCTATCTTGGATCCTGAATGAGTGCTGTACTCGAGAGAGGAAGACAGTGTGGTCAATGACATCAAAAGCAGCAGAAATATCTAAAAGAATAAGTTGGGAAAATTAGCCTCAGTCAATTGATAGGAAGAAATCATTCATAAGGTGAACGAGGGCAATTTCGGTGCTGAGGTCAGAATGGTAAGCAGAATGAAAGGGATGATGAAAAGTGTCGGCTGAGAGATGATTATTTAGCTCTTTCAAATCCATTTCCACAAAGAGGTTTGAAAGGAAGGGCAAATTGGAGACAGGACGCTAGTTTTGGAGAGTGTTAGGATCGAGGTGATTTTTTTAAAAGAGGTTAAACAATGGCTCTTTTCCAGAGAAGATGGGACATATCCAGTGAAAAGAGAGATGTTAATAGTATGTATTTTGAATGGAAAAATCTGAAGAATTGTTTATGAGGCGAGAGGTGTAGCTATGGGGTTGAGTTTGCGAAACTGTAAGTGCCGTTTCTTCTAGGATTTGGCAATCAAAGCTTCAAAAGCTGGTTGAAATTCAGGTAGGTCGAGTTCTTTTCTACTTTATGGATCCGTCATCGAGATTGTTGCTCAGGTATCCTGACCAAAACTGTGGCTGGCTGTATGTCTCGGGCCTGGTAAATGCCAGGATACAGTAAGATGTTAAACTTATGGTGCAGCCCTGTCATACAGTCTCAATCCTAGATGGAACTTCATAGCATCATGGTCATCGCTATTATCGTGAATCAAACAATACAGCATCTTGAAAATTGTCCCAGATTCTGTTGTCCTTGATGCCCCGATTTCATTGGACCTCAGTTTTGGTCTCCTCAACCACTTCCGTGTCTGAACAAATTATATTTTTAAGTGAATGTACTCTTATTTGAATCCTGATCGTTTTGTTTCATAATTGATGTTGTGTT
>CM060305.1:13752792-13765292 GCA_030674185.1 Monoplex corrugatus
TACAACAGGAAAGCTGGAGGGAAAAGGAGCACCACAGGAAAGCTGGAGGGAAAAGGAGCACCACAGGAAAGCTGGAGGGGAAAGGAGCACCAGGTAGATCTAAAGAGAAAATATTGGACGAATCTGCGGAGTGGATGGAGGTAGAAAAGGTGGGAGTTTTACATGCAGCGACAAAAGATAGATTCATATGGAGGGCCATGATCGCCAACGACATGCGGCAGGGCACACGATGATGGTGATGATGGTGCCTCCCCACCCACTCCCCATTTCGAGACTTGCCAGTGCTTAGAGTTCCGCACAGCTCAAGGACTCTACTAAACACTGTGGTGGTGCAGATATGGAATTGTCTTGAGTGCGATGAATCCATCTTGAACAAACTCTGAACCCTCTAAGCCCCTTCATCAGGAGAAACAGGGAATGGGGGCAAACAAAAGAAGAAAAACGTAAGTGCATGAATACACACAAGAAGGTGCTGCACGATAGTCTGATGGACTGACAGACAGACAGACAATAAAAACTTCAGCCCACATTACACTGATTAGATGAAATACCTAAGTTTGTGTTTCAAGTTTCAGTTCATGTTTCAGGTGATATCTGGCCATGGCATAGACTGTCATTTGATTGGTCTACAAAGGGCGGCCATTGAACTGAACGTGTTGGAGTCTGTTCCTCTTTTCTCTGACCCCTCTTTCAACAAAATGTTCTCCTTCGTTCTCACCACAAGTCAGGTATGTGAATGAAATGGATTTCGTTTTTCGTTGTGTTTGTTGATTTTGTTTTGTTTTGTTTTTCACACACACGTCACTTTGTGCACTTACGGGTGCGGAAGTCTGGTGGGAAAACGTAGGACGCCCAATAGGAAACTCCTGCGTTCGATCCACCTGCATACCTCCAGCTGGTAATTATTTAAAGATTGAGGATTTTTACGATCTGTTTAAAAACATCAAAGTTGCAACATGGAATATAAGAACACTGTTGCAGAAGGGTAAATTAGAAAATATCAAAACAGAGATGGAAAGGCTTAATATTGGTATTTTAGGACTAGGGGAAGTGAGATGGAAGGGGGCAGGCATGATAACATCAGGAGAATATATAATGATATACTCTGGTGGTAACTTACATGAAAGAGGAGTAGGTATCATGATGGACAAGGACAAATCAAAAGCAGTTAAGGGATACTGGGCTGTCTCCGACAGATTTTGCTGGTCAAGTTGAGAGGCAAACCATTTGATATCAACATCATTCAGGTGTATGCACCAACATCCGCAAATACTCAAGAAGACATTGACAACTTCTACGAATTATTAGAGATGGCCAAAGTCCAATGTAAATCACAAGAAATTACTGTAATAACGGGAGATTTTAATGCTAAAGTGGGACAGGATAGGGTGGAGGATATAGTTGGACCTCATAATTACAACAACATTTATATAGCGCAAAATCTTGACAAAAACCTCATGGCCTTGGTACGCAAAATGAAAGGGGTGAGAAACTTGTAGAATGGGCACAGATGAATGAGTTCATAGTAGGAAACACCTGGTTTGAGCAGCCTAATAGAAGAAAATGGACTTGGATGAGTCCAGGAGATAATACCAAAAATCAGATTGACTACATCCTGATCAACAAAAGTGATACGTAAAAAATTTAATGTACATGTTGAAAACATCAAAACAAATTCAGTGCTCTGGAAGACGTTGATGACAGTGAGGAACAATGGACAAAGTTGAGGAATTCGATAAATGAAGCTTGTGAAGAAATCCCTAAGGCACACAGAAAAGCAAAAAAGAGCTGGATGACTAATGAAATTTTGGGCTTGATGGAGGAAAGGAGGAAGGCAAAGAGAAACGAGGAGATCTACAGGAAGATAAACAAGGAGATCAGGAATAGGTGCAATGAAGCTAAGGACGCTTGGCTGAAAACAAAGTGCAAAGAAATGGAAGACCGACACAAAACGGAAGAAATTGTCCACAGGAAAAATACATGCACATCAACTGGTTGCTTGAAATCGAAAGATGGCACGCTTATCATGGAAAAAGACAAAATATTAGACAGATGGGGAGAGTACATTAAAGACCTTTTTGAGGATGACAGAAACGAAGAACACATTATAAAAAAGAACTTTGAAGGACCACCCATAATGAAAGATGAAGTTAGAGCGGCACTGAAAAAGATGAAACCAGGAAAAGCCCCAGCACCAGACAACATTACTACAGAGATGATTGAAGTCCTGGAGGAATTTGGCATACAAAAAATAACAGTCCTCCTAAATGAAATTTACGACACTGGAAAAATCTCCAAAGATATGTCAAAATCAATTTTCATTGCAGACAGGGGCTATAGAATGCGAACTCCATTGCACAATCAGTTTGATGAGTCATGTAACAAAAATCTTGTTAAGAATAATCATGATGAGGACAAGGAATAGAATCAAAAGAGAAATAGTAGAAAACAGTGTGGATTTATGGAAGGGAAAGGAGCTATTAATGCCATATACATCCTAAGAACTATCATAGAGAGGTCAAATGAGATGAATAAGGATTTGTATTTATGCTTTGTTGACTACACCAAGGCTTTCGATCGGGTAAGACAAAATAAATTGATCAACCAACTGGAGAGACTCAATGTTGATGGAAAAGATCTACGAATAATCAGAAATATGTACTGAGAACAAACAGCTGCAATGAGAATAGAAAACGATGTAAGCTCTTTCCAAAATATCAAAAGAGGAGTCAGACAGGGTTGTGTTTTGTCATCAGATTTGTTTTCACTTTACAGCGAAAACATCATGAGAAACCTAGAAGAAGACCCTGGATGGAAAATGATAAACAACATTCGATACGCAGATGACACCGTGCTAATTGCAGAAAATGAAAGGGACCTACAAAACCTGGTGAATATACTAGAAATAGAAAGCAAAGTTAAGGGACTGGAACTAAACAGCAGGAAGACTGAAGTCATGGTAATCAGTAAAAAACATGAAATCCCCTCATGCAAAGTAACAGCAAATAGCATAACCTTGACACGGGTTGATAAATTCAAATACCTGGGAACGATCATTTCATCAGACGGCAGATGCACATCAGAAATAGCCGGCAGAATCGGCCAAGCCGAAACAGCATTCAAGAAGATGACAAGCATACCAACAAATGCCTATCAATTAACATCAGGAAGAGAGTTCTTGAATGTTATATAGAACCAATGCTGTTGTACGGATGTGAGGCGTGGACAGTCAACAAGCAAAGCCAGAACAAGATTGAGGCAGCCGTACGTGGTTTCTTAGAAGAATGTTGAGAGTTCCATGGACAGCAAAGAAAACAAACGAGACAATCTTGATGGAGGCAGACACAAGTAGATCACTCATAAGGAAGATTAGGAAAAGACAGACAACATTTATAGGCCATTTTATGAGGAAGGGGGATTTGGAGCACCTGGTCACAATGGGAAAGCTGGAGGGAAAGAGAGCACCAGGTAGACCCAGGGAGAAAATGCTGGACGGACTTGCAGGGTGGCTGGGGAAGAGGAGGGTGGGGTGAGATGCTAGGGGCAATGAGAGATAGAGACAAAAGGAAGTCCATGATCGCCAACGCCATGCGGCAGGGCACCTGATGCTGATGATGAGGTCAATATACGTATCTGTTCCTGTGTACACTTATGCAATATATCAAACATCAACGTCAAAGCTCATTAAAGTCATATCTTGTCTGATGACTTGGGGAAGCATGAAAACACCCAGCATGCAGACCCACCGAAGATGCAAACTGTGCTCAGTTAAACAGTCTGATCATATGTAATAGGCCCTGCGCACCAGTGGAATTGGACGATAGAGTGACACAAGAATGATATGTAATAATGATTAGAGGGGCTTGTCAGTTTTACAATGTTACATCAATGGTATATTCATTTTTATTGCTAGCTAATGTTCTTGCTGCTGATACAGTATTCGACACAATGAATGAGTTGTTACATAATTACCTTCATTTACATTATGTCATATCTCATCCTTTATATTCAGTGGTTACATTCAGTCACATTTGCATCAGTTAGTGTTACATCTCAAATTTTAACTAACGTGTTGCGTCTTTGAAATTCTGTTTATTGTATTGTAATAGATGTACATTTTTTTCTGTTTTGTGTGCGTATCCCAATGCCCCTGCCCCCTAAGGCATGCATGTTATGTGAAGAAAAATTCGATGCGATCGTTATTTTCCCTTATATGTACGATTCTATGATTTTGAGCCGTGGAGCCTTGTGGGAAGAAGATGGAGGTTGGATTCATGCAGTGATGATGGATAATTGTGTTTGGGGGAACTTCTCGAATGGTAGTGTTATGGAGTGCCTATGGTGGCTAGGAGCCGTGCTGATCGTGCCAGTGATCATGATCGCACTTCGTGTATGTAGGTCAAAGGTAGTGGGGTTTTTTTGTAATCTATGTATGGCCTGCTTCACATTGATTTTGGAAACTGTACTCTGAAGGACTGGGTGGGTCGCTGATCTTGAAACAATTACTCTTTCACCTGACAAGCTATGTCCTTTTCAATAAAACAAGTTGACTTAACGTAAATATAGACTGTTTCATCTTAATAGGATACAGGTAATCTAACACTGCGGACTGAAACTACTGGACTTTCATGCATATAAATATTTAAATTTATGGCGTTGTAGAAGTTTCCATTGAGCTTACAGTGAGTAGAATTTACTGATGAGGAAGGAGTATTTTCAGATGGTGTCATTTCGACGACAGGTGGCTAAAACAATAAAAACTAATATTTCAAAAAGCATAAAAGATATCAAGATCATAGGATGCATGTGGTTGATGCACAAAGTAATAGCGTATACCAACATCTCCTTCTACACAAGAACTGCTGTAGTGTCTTCGATCAATGTTAACACCACATGGATCTCCTGTTCTGGCTTCCTCCATGTATGCCTTACCCCCTCCCACCCCCACCCCGCCTCATAGCTCACTGTTATCCTCATGTTTTCCATCTTCTGCAAATTTTACAGTTCTTTATTCAATGCTCAGTCTGTCTGCCGTGATCAAAGGACTGATTCTATCTTAAATTTTATTTTCGAAAACAGTCTTGATTTCGATTTTTCTGACAGAAACTTGGATGAAATCAAGTGGCCATAAGTCAAAAGTTAAACAATATACATCTAGTTACAAATTCTGTTCCTTCTCTCGAGCCCCTCGTGGAGGTGGTATTGCTGTTGCGTATAAAGATTATATTACGCTTGAATCCCGTCTTTGTTTCATCCATTTCTTCTCCGTTTTCTACTGTGTCATTTGAAACCGCTAAAGTCGTTCTTCGTATGTCTGATCAAACTGTAATTTTCTCTTGTATTTACCGTCCTCCTGCCAGCCGTGCGAACAAACTCTCTCTCCTTCCATGTTTAATAATGAAATTGTGTCTTTCCTTGGTTCTTGGTGGTGTCAGTGTACGCTTTGATAATAAAGATGACTGGGAAACCAAATGTTTTAGGTTATCTCTGTCTCACCATTCTCTCTCCCAGACCAGCATGACCAACTTCCTTCGTACCATTCTGCTGTGTTATTCTCACTCTGTTTGTCTACACCTGTACGCCGGAAGTAAATTGTTACCTGTCGCAACCTGAAACCTATAATAATAATAATTACAATATTTATATAGCGCAAAATCTTGATAAAATCAAATCTAAGCGCTGAAACAGACACACACACACGCACGCACGCACACACACGCACGCACGCACGCACACACACGGCTATAAATGGGGAGAAAGAATAAAAGCAATGGAAAATTATAGAGAGCATATTATATACAATTATATATTGCAATGTGATTCCCCTCCGAGTGGAGACAGGCTGCAGAGGGGATTGAGTGAGGTCAGGATTTTATGCAGAGGAGAAAAGGTGAGTTTTGAGAACAGATTTGAAGGAGACAAAAGTAGGTTGCTGACGGACTGAGAGATGAAGTTTGTTCCAGGAGAGCGGACCAGAAACAGAGAAGGCTCGTGGACCATAGGTATTGAGCTTAGTGCGTGGAAAGCGAAAAGTCAGAGGATCGGGAGGCAGAGTTTCTGTCTTGTCATCATTGGCACCCGTCAGAAACTTTCTCAGCTGCCTCCTCTTTCTCTCCCATTATGTAACACATCAGTCCCAATTTCTGATTCAGCTAAATACCTTGGTGTCTGCATTGACTCTACCCTCTCCATGAAAACTTTGTTTCTCAAACTGCCAGATCTTGCTACTATCACCTCCATCGTATAAGCCTGATCAGGAAGTATCTTTCTGTCGAAACAACTGCAAAACTCGTTCTCTCCTTCATAATGTCTCGCATTGACTATTGCAATTCACTCCTGTCTGGTCTTCTGCCTCCACCATTCACATCCTGCAGCGCATACAAAACAATGCTGCACGCCTTGTACTAAAAAAGAAAAAAGCTGACCACACATCTCCTCTCCTGGCACAACTTCACTGGCTTCCTGTATCAAAGCGCATACAGTACAAACTAGACACCATGTGCTACAAAAGCCTCAATAACGCAGCCCCCGATTACCTGTCAAGCCTACTTGAGATCTATGTTCCCTCACGTACCCTCCGCTCCGCCTCCGATCCACTGACTTTTCGCTTTCCACGCACTAAGCTCAATACCTATGGTCCACGAGCCTTCTCTGTTTCTGGTCCACTTTCCTGGAACAAACTTCCTCTCTCTGTCCGTCAGCAACCTACTTTTGTCTCCTTCAAGTCCGCTCTCAAAACTCACCTTTTCTCCTCTGCATAAAATCCTGACCTAACTCAATCCCCTCTGCAGCCTGTCTCCACTCGGAGGGGAATCACATTGTAATATATAATTGTATATAATATGCTCTCTATAATTTTCCATTGCTTTTATTCTTTCTCCCCATTTTAGCCGTGTGCGTGTGCGTGTGTGTGTGTGTGTGTGTGTGTGTGTGCGTGCGTGCGTGCGTGCGTGCGTGCGTGCGTGCGTGCGTGTCTGTTTTAGCGCTTAGATTTGACTTTATCAAGATTTTGCGCTATACAAATAAAGTATTGTATTGTTGTATTTAGCTGAAGTTTGTTGTATGTCATCCAATTTTTAATGTCCGAGTAACACTCAATGGTGCGAGTCAGGAGGCGCTGTATATTGTCAGGTGAGTCACTGTCTTGAAGTTGGGTGTCATCAGCATAGAAGTGGTGTTTTATAGAGTGGGAGTTGATTATGGTGGACAGGGGGGAGATGTAAAGAGTGAAAAGAACAGGGCCAAGGACGGATCCTTGTGGAACACCACAGGTCAGGTATCAATATTAAATCCTTCTCGTCTGAAGTTGTAAATCGTCTCTCTTCTCTTTCAAATTCCTCTGATCCTGCTAGTCACTACAATTCAGTCTTGGGATCCCTTTCTGGGCATGTCAGACCTTGCTAGACAGCAAAATGGGCTGTGTCTGGAGCGTCATACCTGGCCACTTTCGCGGCCGTACAGCAATCCCTGTGGTTGAAGTAAGACAATGTTGGGAGCTTCTGACTGCTAATTATCGAGACTATAGTAAGGGTAGGGGTGCTGTGGCACTTATGCGAGATGGTGGCAGGGCGACCTGCCGGAAAGAGAGATGAAGACCACAGTGCAGCGAAAAAGGGGCCTTCCATTCCTTCTTGGTCCGGAGGCTGGGTTGGATCTGCGTTGATGCGGGGTTTGTCGTCTCCCCCACTTTGCCATTCGGTTTGTAAACAAGATAACTAATTACTGGACCCGAATGGGTCATGCAACGCATGGACAGCCCCCATTTGCTTGATGAAATGACTATCGAGTGGCGTTGGGAGCTTGGGAGATGATTATTGTCCAGAGAGTGGCGAGGCACTTTTGTGTCCCATCCGCACACTCGTGGTGTTTCCTGTTAACGTGTTAACAGTCTTGCACCAGCCTCTAGATAAGCATGCATCTCCCCAACCATCCGTACGCTGCCTGACCATCCATCTGTACTTCCCTCATCTTGTTTCCTATCGACTATGTAACTGTATGCTCTCTGGCTTGCCTGCTTCTTCTGTTGCATGCCTCCGACGTATTCAGAATTCTGCGGCCATCTTGCTTTTCATAAAGAGAGGCATGATCATGTTGCTCCTTTGCTTCACTTTCTCCACTGCCTGCCCGTTTCTCACAGAATTTCATACAAAATCAATACGTTATGTCACAAGTGTATCAATGGTACTGCCCTGTTTACTTTCGTGACCTCTGCCGAATCTATCTATCTATCTGTCTGTCTGTATATATATATATATTATTATATATATTATATATATATAATATTCTATAATATTAATCATACATACATACATACATATCATATATATTATATATCATGTATGTATGTCTGTACATGTATGTATGTATGTATCTAGCTATATATACATATGTATATATATATAATATACACAGCTGTGTTGTGTAGTGTAGTTGTTGTGTGTGTGTGTGTGTGTGTGTGTGATGTGTAGTGTGTGTGTTGTGTTGTCGTTGTGTGTGTTGTGTGTGTGTGTGTGTGTGTGTGTGTGTCTGTGTGTGTGTGTGTGTGTGTGTGTGTGTGTGTGTGTGTGTGTGTTTTGTGTGTGTGCTTTTGTGGTGTGTGTGTGGTTGTTGTGTGTGTGTGTTGTGTGTGTGTGTGTGTGTTGTGTGTGTGTGTGTGTGTGTGTTGTGTGTGTGTGTTGTGGTGTGTATGTGTGTGTGTGTGTGTGTGTGTATGTGTGTGTGTGTATGTGTGTGTTGTGTGTGTTTGTTGGTGTGGTGTGTGTGTGTGTGTGTGTGTGTGTGTGTGTGTGTGTGTGTGTGTGTGTGTGTGTGTGTGTGTGTACACAGATGCCAACCTCAGACGGGTTTTTCTCGTTCTTTGGGCCCGTCGTGGAGAACGGCTATGGCATTGGCTATAAAGCGTTTCCAGAAAAGATGTTCTTGTGTATCACCGCCTTCCGGGACTGTGAAGAAACGGACTTACAGCAGCTCTCCTCTCACCTCCTGTCCACTGTCCTGGAGATCCGCGACTTCTGCCTGCGAAAGTGAACACTTGTGTTAACCCTTTGACTCCTAAACCCTGTCCACCAGCATTCTGCAGTCAGCCATGCCAGCAAAGCAAAAACTTAACCCTTTGACTTCCTTACCCTATCCACCAGGTTCCTGCAGGAAGTTGGTGGATAGGGTGAGGGAGTTAAAGGGTTAAGTTTTTGCAGTTAGTGGATGTGGTGCAGGAGTCAAAGGGTTAAACAACGCGTATTTGTTTCATTGTTTATGTAGTCGGTAGTCGGTAGTCCGTTGTGTAATCAGATCACCGCGATGATTGGTGATAAACAATAATACCCACTTTTGGTATCATTTATTTGTTGCTTATTTTTTATTCCTGATGTACTATTTTTGTTTTGTTCTTGTCATTGATATTTGTCTGTCGTTTTCTGTTGTTCTTGATGAACTGATTAAATGCTTGTTGCATTATGTTTATTGTGTTTACACAATGGCTATAGCAACTACGACAAATTGTACATGGTGTAATAATGCAAGAGACTCTATTGAACATTTTCTGTGGAACTGTTACTGTGTCCGTAATTACTGGAATTTAACAGAAAAACTTATCAACGCAAAATGCGAAAATACCTTCAACATCAGAATCACATGTTGTTCGGTGTTGACCAAAATGTAAAAACAGATAGAATATTTGATCTTATAATAATGCTTGCAAAATCATTTATATATAAATGCAAAATAGACAAGTGTGTTCCAAATATACATATTTTCCAAGGAGTGCTAGACAGAGATTCAAAACTTTCGCTTGTCCTTTTTTAATGCTCAGTGGAACAACTATAGATCAATGTTTCCTGTGTAGAAAGTGGAGTTTCTTCATGACATGTTTCTTAAATATTGATGTACATAATGAAATTATTATTGATTAGAATATTGTTTTATATGTTTTGTAGACTATAGGTTTTCTTTTCTTTTTTTATGTAAATAATTATTATGAATTGAAATTATTATTATTTGTTTTTGTTTTGTTTTGTTACTACATTGTTTGTTGATGTCTATTCCTGTGAAAAAATTAATAAAAAAAGGTGAAAAAAAAATGCTTGTTACATGCTTTGGGTTTGTTTATTTGCTGTTGCTGCTGTTTGTTTGTTTTTGGTTCTACTTTTGTTCATGTACAAAAGTTGACAATGATCTTCAGCTGTGTAAAACAACAACAACAACAAAAACCCCAAGGAATTTTCTTAATATTGATTGTTTGCGCTACACAAATAGTGGAGTTATTATTATTATTATTATTATCATTTTAATCACAATTCTCATTGTAATCACTATTACTTTTATCATCGTTATCATTATAGGTATTGTTATTATTATTATTGTTATTGTTACTATTGTTATTATTATTATGTTATTAGTAGTAGTAATAGTAGTAGTAGTAGTAGTGTAAGCATGACCTATAATAATACTGAAAGTAAGACAAAGCAGCTGCCAATTTTAGCACGATGTTGATCCTAGTTACTTTCCCAGACTAAATAAAATCGAGAGAAAATTGAATCCCTAAACGTTTTATAATAAGTAATCTATGCATTGTATTTGTACAGAGAATGTTTTCCTATATAAATGTTATCGAAATGAAATTTCGCTTGTTTTTCTTTAATTTCACAGATTTTATTGTTCGATCGTGCAGCACTATTCAAATTCCTGACTCGGAAGCCGTGGTGACATTGAGAAAGTTATAAAATAACAAAATAATTCATGGAAATTTTTTAATACTGAGATTGAAATATTCCCACTATGATGTTCTATTTAAATTATATCACGCCTTTAATCCTTTGACTCCCGCACCCTAGCCACCAACTGCAAAAACTTAACCCTTCGATTCCTTCACTCCATCCACCAGATTCCTGCAGGAAGCTGGTGGATAGGGTGAGGAAATCAAACAGTTAAATTCTTGATTTGCTAGCATGGTTAACAACGCAGGCCTCTAGTGTATAGGGTGCGGGAGTTAAAGGGTTAATCATTAGGTATTTACCCTTTCACTCCCGCAGCCCGTCCATAAACTGCAAAAAATTAACCTTTCACTCCCTCACCCAGGAAGCTGGTGGACAGGGTGAGGGAGTGAAAGGGTTAAGCCTGTACCGAAGCAAGTTTAGATTGTCACGGCAACCACAAAAATCATCCGTCAATTTTCGGAAAAATAAATTTAAATTCTGAATAGATAAAATCGGATTGAAATGAACAAACTTGATATTACAATAAACTGTTGCCAGGTGGTCAAATACTGGAGGAGATTTTGGCACTCTACACTGTGATCGAGCTGCGTATGCCCAGATCGAACCAGTTGTTTCTTTTGTAGTGTCCTTCATTGATTGATTTCTGCATAAAATGATTGATTTGTTTATTGTAACGTGTGTGATCTGTTTTTTCTGCATGCGTGTGTTTATTTCTGTTTACTTATGAAAGCGGACTTTATTACAGAATTTTGCGAGGGAAAATTCCTTGGCTGCCGTACGATCTTCATCATCCGCTTATCGCGCGGGACTTCTGTTCATCGTTTCGTCTGAAAGACTAGCACCTAGACTACCAGTTGCCTCCGTGGGGATGCCGTGGTCTCTTTCAGTATAAATAGTATCCCCACCTTCTGGAAATTCTGTGCTAGAAATTTCCTCTTTTCTGTCACTCTCTTTGTTTCTGCCTTCTTCCTTTGCTCTCTTGTCATTTTCAAGTACAATTAATTACAATATTTATATACCGCAAAATCTTGATAAAATCAAATCTAAGCGCTGAAACAGACAAACACGCACGCACGCACACACACGCACGCACGTACACACACACACACACACACACGCATGGCTATAAATGGGGAGAAACAATAAAAGCAATGGAAAATTATAGAGAGCATATTATATACCATTATATATTTACAATGTGATTCCCTTCCGAGTGGAGACAGGCTGCGGAGGGGGTTGAGTGAGGTCAGGATTTTATGCAGAGGAGAAAAGGTGAGTTTTGAGAGCGGACTTGAAGGAGACAAAAGTAGGTTTCTATCATTTTCCGCTTTGCTGGTCCATTCACCTGTATGTGTTCTATAACGTCTTATGTACTTTTTCTTAGGATTGACAATCGGCTACATGTACCATGCGCATTTTTGGCTCCAGGGAGGTGAGAAATGCGGAAGCAATTTTAGGTAATTTAGGTAGGCCCATTTTATGTCTGTTTTGGTGTCCTTAGGTATGCTTAATTTTGTATTCAGGTATGTGGGGGTTTTTTAAAATCCCCAGTGCGATAATTTGGACGGAGTGGTCAACGCCAGAGGCATGTCCTTAGATTATGTGCGCGAATGCATTGATATGTGTACTTAATTTTCTTCTTTTTTTTTTTCTTTCCTGTTGAGGTTTTGTGTTTTGAAACGGTTATAACCCTGATATGGTTCTATGCAGTCGGCTGAGCTTTAAAGAACAATAACAGTAACTATAACTTATGAAAACGGACTTTCCTACAGAATTTTGCCAGGGAAA
>CM060305.1:13772792-13807792 GCA_030674185.1 Monoplex corrugatus
AGTGCTTGTGTACCGGATACTATCATGGCGGAGACGGTTGCCTGGTCTGACTGCACTGTCAGGCGTGATTGGGACAGAGTGCGCATGCGCCACAGGAAAAAGTTTGCTAAGTTGCAGGCTAAACCAAAACATGACGATTGCGTGCCCATTACTCCCGTCAGTGATCAAGAAACTCAAGAAATCAAAAACAGAGTGGAATCTGTCGGATCAAAGTTTGACTGAAGCAGAATTGTCAGTGTTGAGAAAGGGGCTCAATTTCGCGGTCACTCCAGACAAACTTCCCATCACAGAGTACATTACCAGCATTGAAACTGCGTGTCGATGGATTGGTCCTCAAACAGAAGAGGCCACACACTTACGATCAGAGTGTGTGAATATCCTCAAACAGAGCAAACCCCCCAAATCCAACATTTCCAGGGATGAAAGACTTGCACTACAGGGATTGAGGAAGAAGGATTCAATCATGATTCTCCCAGCCGACAAAGGCCGTGCCACAGTCATCTTACCCAAGGGGCGGTACTATGAGAAGGCTTACAATCTGCTAGATGACAAAAAGACCTACCAACAGCTGAGCAAAGATCCCACCAGCAAGTATACTGCCCGTCTGACCAAACTACATGTACTGCAAGGCCTACAGAAGTCAGGAGAACTCTCCTCAGAACAGTACCGCAGATTGTACCCCTCAGCTACTGATGTGCCTAAGTCCTACGGACTCCCTAAAGTGCACAAGAAAGATGTACCCCTCCGTCCCATTGTCGCCTCTGGAGGATCCCTGATGTATGAGACGGCCCGCTTCGTTGAAGACATCCTCTCGCCCTTGGTAGGAAAGACAGAACATTCCATTGCAAACAGTGCAGACCTGGTGAAGAAGCTGTCGAAGTTTGTACCACAACCTGATGAGATTCTGGTGTCCTATGACGTCACAGCTCTGTTCACCAGTGTCCCTGTGAAGGACAGCATTGACATCATCAGGGGGAGGTTACAGGTCGACAACAGCCTTTGGCAACGCACCAACCTGCCAGTGGAAACATCTGTGAAACGCTATCCTGCTGCCTCAACACCACCTACTTCACCTTTGAAGGACACTTCTACCAACAGATCGAGGGTGCAGCCATGGGGTCCCCCGTGAGTCCCATTGTCGCCAACCTCTTTATGGAAAATTTCGAGGAGAAAGCTTTGGCGTCGTTCCACACTCCTCCACGCTACTGGGGCACTACATGGACGACACCATGACTGTACTGAAAAGATCGGTGGTAGAAGGCTTCAGAACCATCTTCAACAACCAACACCCTGCCATCAAGCTCATCTATGAGGTAGAAGAGAACAGCAGCATCGCAATGTTGAATACCCGCATCACCCGGATGGAGACAGGCCTTGCCTTCTCGTCTATAGAAAGCCGACCCACACGGACCAGTACTTACAATTCGACAGTCACCAGCCACTGGAACACAAGCTTGGAGTAATCCGCACCCTCACCCACCGAGCGAAGCCATCTGCTCTATCGACACCGCTAGAGAAGAAGAGGTGCAGTACATCAAGAAAGTACTCAGTGTGTCGGGATACCAGAAGTGGGCCTGGGATATTCCGGGGGGCAAGAAAACCATACCCCACCCCTGCACTGAACGGCAAACCCCTTCGAGAGGGCACGTCTCCATGCCATACGTCAGCGGCGTCACTGAGGCTCTCAGCAGGAAGATCAGGAAGTTGGGAGTCAGTGTCCATGCCAAGCCCACCAACACCATCAGAAGCCAGTTAGTCCACCCCAAAGACAAAACAGTCAAATTGGACACATCAGGGGGATATACAAGATAGACTGCCAGGACTGTGACCATAGTTATATTGGAGAACCTGAGCGCAACTTGCAAAAATGATTTAAAGAACACAAACGTGAGTCCTTCCAGTGAGAGAACATCTGACCCACACCCAACACCACTTTGAAAAGGACAGTGTGCAAGTTCTCGACAAAGAAGCAAGATGGTTCCAGAGGGGAGTAAAGGAGGCAGTTTACATCGCCTCAAGGAACCCCACCCCCTCAACCATCGGTGTACTCCTCACTCATTCAGTCGCACTGTCGTGAGTTCGTCACGGCGGTGAGCACTAAAGCCAGTTCTCAATCCAGCAGTTGTGCTGAAGAAGTCGGCCGATCGCCGATGAAAGCTACGCAGTAAGTAGCTTTTTTTTCACTGAGAGACAGGTTCAGCCAGATGGCCATTAAATAATGATAATAATAATGATAATAATGATAATAATAACGAAAATAATAATTACAATATTCATATAGCGCAAAATCTTGATAAAAATCAAATTCAAGCGCTGAACATACACATACGCACGCACACACACACACGCAGACACGCACACACACACATACACACACACGCGCGCGCGCGCGCACACACATACACGCATGTCTATAAATGGGAAAAAGAAGAAAAGCAATTGAAAATTATATATGAGTGTACTCGAAGTAAAAAAAAAAGAAATCAATAGAAAACATTTATATACCAATATATATTACAATATGATTCCACACCGAGTGGAGACAGGCTGCAGTGGGGGTTGAGTGAGGTCAGGATTTTATGCAGAGGAGAAAAGTGAGTTTTGAGAGCGGACTTGAAGAGACAAAAGTAGGTTGCTGATGGACTGAGGGAGGAAGTTTGTTCCAGGAGAGTGGGCCACAAACAGAGAAGGCACGTGGACCATAGGTATTGAGCTTAGTGCGTGGAATGCAAAAAGTGAGAGGATCAGAGGCAGAGCGGAGGGTACGTGAGGGAACATAGATCTCAAGTAGGCTTGACAGGTAATCGGGGGCTGCGTTATTGAGGCTTTTGTAGCACATGGTGTCTAGTTTGTACTGTATGCGCTTTGATACAGGGAGCCAGTGAAGTTGTGCCAGGAGAGGGAGATGTGGTCAGCTTTTTTCTTTTTGAGTACAAGGCGTGCAGCATTGTTTCGAATGCGCTGTAGGATGTGAATGGTGGAGGCAGGAAGACCAGACAGGAGGGAATTGCAATAGTCAATGCGAGACATTATGAAGAGAGAACGAGTTTTGCAGTTGTTTCGACAGAAAGATACTACCTGATCAGGCTTATACGATGGAGGTGATAGTAGCAAGATTTGGCAGTTTCAGAAACAAAGTTGTTCATGGAGAGGGTAGAGTCGAGGTAGACACCAAGGTTCTTAGCTGAATCAGAAATTGGGACTGATATGCTACATAACGGAGAGAAAAGAGAAGCAGCTGAGAAAGTTTCTGACGGGTGCCAATGAGGAAACCTTCTGTCTTGTCGTCGTTGAGCTGAAGTTTATTGTATGTCATCCAGTTCCTAATGTGCGAGTAACAGTGAGTGGTGCGAGTCAAGAGGCGCTGTACATTGTCAGGTGAGTCACTGTCTTTAAGTTGGGTGTCATCAGCATGGAAGTGGTGTTTTATAGAGTGGAAGTTGATGATGGTGGACAGGGGGAGGTGTCAAGTGTGAAAAGAACAGGCCAAGGACAGATCCTTGTGGAACACCACAGGTCAGGTATGCAGGTTGAGAGTAAGTGCCGTTGATGAGAACAGTTTGTTTTCTGTTTGATAGATATGAAGTGAACCAAGAGAAAGCAGTGTCAGAGATGCCAAAAGTATGATGGAGTCTAGAAAGGAGAATACCATGATGAATGGTATCAAAGGCTGCAGACAGATCAAGGAGTGTGAGGAGAGAGACTTTGTCAGTATCAGTTGCAAGGAGGAGATTGTTGAGAATGTGTAGTAGGGCAGTTTCAGTGGCACTGGCGGTAGGCTGACTGGAAAGGATTGAGGAGATTGTTGGCAGACAGGTGAGAGTTCAGCTGGTTGAGGACAACTTTTTCAGGATTTTTGACAAGAAAGAGAGATTAGAAATAGGCCGGTAGTTTTTCAGTTCATTAAGATCCAAATTGTATTTCTTGAGGAGAGGGTGGACGATAGCAGACTTGAAAGAATCCGAACAGTTCCAGTTTGAAGAGAAGTGTTGATGATGTCAGTGATGAATGGGATGAGAGTAGAGAGACAGTCGGAGTAGAGAGATCCTGGAAGAGGATCCAGTTGGCAGGTTTTGAACGACATGGATCTAATTGTGTTGAGAATTTCTTCTTGTGAGACTGGGGTAAAAGTAGTAAGAGATGTGCCAGAGAAGGAAGGGTCAGGTGGGCAGGGTTGACAGGGTGTCTTGTCAAGCTTGTCACGAAGAGTTTGTATTTTGGTGGTGAAGTACTTGGAGAATACAGATGGGAGTTCTTCATTAGTGTGTTTTCTGTATTCTACGTTTACTTTCATAAGCGTTATAGGCCTGTATCCTACGGTTACTTTCATAAGCGTTACAACACTGTATTCTACGGTTACTTTCATAAGCGTTATAGGCCTGTATTCTACGCTTACTTTCATAAGCGTTACAGGTCTATATTTTCGCCGTCAATGAAACCTGGTTTCAGCCTGTCGGGGATGAACCCAAGGAGAGGGATCTTGCTCCTCCCGGTCACCGTACACTCTCGTTCGCTCGCAAAACTGGTCTCGGCGGCGGCATCGCTTTTGTTGTTGCCGAGTCCCTCCTGCCCCGAATTACTACCAAGACTGACTTTAAATTCAAACACTCTACTTTTGAAATTGTCCAGCTCTCCCTCACTCTACCCCACCAGACTTTCCATCTGCTGTTCCTCTACCGTCCACCACCCAGCCCAAAGAACCAGCTTAAAAACCATGTGTTTGTAGAAGAGTTTCCAGACCTCCTTGCCTACTGTAACACCTTGAAAGGCTGTTTCATCATTGCAGGAGACTTTAATTTTCATTATAATGAACCTAACCAGACCCACACTGCTAAACTGATAAGCTCTTTGAACTCCTTTGGCTTGACCCAATCTATCGACACTCCAACCCACGAAAAAGGCAACATCCTCGATTGGGTTGTTCATAGAACTGACCAGTCCTTCATCAAATCCATTGAAATTGATTATACTCTTCCTTCGGATCATGTCTGTATCCTCGGCCAACTTTCAATGACCAAGCCTCCACCCCAAACTACCTATGTCATGGTCAGAAAACTAGTTGATATCAACACCGTCGTCTTCAACGAAGATCTCCTGGCCGCTCTTCAGTCCTGTCCTCCAGCCTCTGCTGACGACCTCAATCGGACTATTGGTGATCTGCTGACATGCACGCCCCCGCCACCAGACGTAGGGTATCCCAGAGACCACCATCGCCCTGGTTTTCTGCCGTTGGCCCTGATCTTCTTAAGGCCAAGCGTGAACGCCGTCGTGCTGAAAGACGGTGGCTGAAGAACAGCATTACTATCAATAAACAGATTTTTCAGGCTGCCAACAAAACTGTCAATGCTATAGTTGACTCTGCTAAGTCTGCCTTTTACAATGCGAAAATTATTGCATGCTCTATATCAAAACAGCTATATTCCGTTACTAATACCCTCCTTGGCAAATCAGATAAATCTCCTCTCCCATCATGCTTTCCCCCTGCCCGTCTAGCACAACATTTTTCAGATTTTTTCATTGATAAAATTAGGTCCATCCGTTCCAGTCTTGACTCCCAGCCCATCTCTCAACCTCCTATTCCCAACCCTCTGTTTCAAGGCACACCACTTATTTCTTTTCAGCCTGCTTCTGAAACTACTATCCGCAATGTAATCCGCCATTCTGACATCAAGACCTGTGAGCTTGATCCTCTTCCAGCATCTATCTTAACACACTGCCTAGATACTTTGCTCCCTCACTTCACAACTGTCATCAACAATTCCCTGTCATCTGGTATCTTTCCCACTTCCTTCAAATCTGCCCTGGTCAGACCTCTTTTAAAGAAACCTAGTCTTGACCCCAATAACCTCAAAAACTATCGACCTGTTTCCAACCTACCTTTCTTATCCAAAGTCCTTGAAAAAATTGTTCTCGCACAGATCTCTGATCATATCACCGCCAACAACCTCTCTTACCCTTATCAGTCGGCTTATCGCACTGGACACAGCCCTGAAACTGCTCTTGTAAAAATTGCAAATGATATTCTGACTGCTCTTGATCAAAATCAAATCTCTCTTCTATCTCTCCTTGATCTCTCGGCTGCATTCGACACCATCGACCATTCTATCATGCTCACACGTCTCCATAAAGTGTTCGGTATCTCTGACATCGCTCTGTCTTGGTTCCAGTCCTACCTTTCCAATCGCACTCAAACAGTCTCTGTCTGTTGTTCATCCTCTGCACCCGCTACCCTCCAGTTTGGTGTGCCCCAAGGCTCTGTTTTAGGTCCCATCCTATTTGTGCTTTACACACAACCCCTCTCTGAAATTATGCGACTTCACTCTATGTCCCATCATAGCTTTTCTGATGACAACCAACTCTATACTTCTGGTTCCCTCCCACAACTGCCCTCTATAATCAGACAAACCCAAGGCTGCATTTCTGATGTTCACTCCTGGATGACTGTAAACAAACTTCAACTCAACCCCATTAAAACTGAACTTAGCCTTATCTCTCCCACCACATTGGCTAAGTGTTCTTCCCTTCCTCTGTCTGTCTCTCTGCTTGGATCTGACATTCCACTATCTTCCACTGTCCGCAATCTTGGAGTCACTCTTGATAACACCCTGTCCTTTGAAAAACACGTCCAGAATGTTTGCAGATTATGCTATCTTGAGATACGCAGAATTTCTTCTATTCGCAATATCCTCTCTGTCGAAGCCACCAAAACTCTCCTCTGTGCCTTTGTTCTCTCTCGTCTCGACTACTGCAACTCCCTCCTCTCGGGCTGTCCTTTATCTCTCATTCGAAAGCTTCAAAAAGTTCAAAACAATGCTGCTAGGCTCATCTTCAGAAAATCTCGTTCCTCTCATGTCACTCCTCTTCTAAAATCTCTTCACTGGTTACCTGTTGAAAAGAGAATTCGCTACAAGATTGCTTTGTTATGTTTTAAGTCTCTCAACGGTCTTGCACCCCCTTACATCTCTGACCTCCTCCATCTGTACACCCCCTCTCGTCAACTTCGTTCCTCGGCTGATACTCGTACCTTCCGCATACCATTCTGTCGCACTAAAACTTATGGTCAACGCTCCTTTTCCTATCAGGCCCCTGTAATCTGGAATCAGCTCCCTGTCTCTGTTCGCCACTCTGCAACTCTCACTTCTTTCAAGTCCTCTCTGAAAACCCATCTCTTCCAGTCCCTCTCATGATACTTATAAAGACTCTACCACCTAACTTCCCCAAATCCCCCCTTGTTGTCTTTTGAGCCTTGAATGTCGGCTGGTGTGTGTGTGTGTGTGTGTGTGTGTGTGTGTGTGTGTGTGTGTGTGTGTGTGTGTGTGTGTGTGTGTGTGTGTGTGTGTGTGTTTGGTTGTGTCTGCGTGATACCTGTAAGCGCTTAGGGCTCTTGTTTTCATCAGATTAGGCGCTATATAAATGCTCTTTATTATTTATTATTATTATTATTAGGTCTGTATTCTACGCTTACTTTCATAAGCGTCACAGGTCTGTATTCTACGCTTACTTTCAAAATACATGTACGATGTTCTGGCGTCAACTCGATTTGGGGAATACAAATACCTGCATGGGGTTGGTAAAAAAAAATCTAAGCAACACCTTCAATAATGCATCCATAAACTGGATGAGACTTGAATGTGTGGTCCCAGTCTTCTCTGCAAACCAGTAGTACGCTCAACTCTGGGTAAAAGCAGATTGCGTGTGAAAGACTCTAAAATAATTTTGTGGACTGATGAGGGTTTGAACCCACGACGTCACAGTCAGTTATCTGCTGCGCTAACCATTTCTCTGTGTTGACTTGGTTATTTCCCCCTTGTTTCCGATAGAAGTCAGTAATTCGCTGCGCTAACCATTTCTCTGTGTTGACTTGGTTATTTATAATTAATAATAATAATTACAATATTTATATAGCGCAAAATCTTGATAAAATCAAATCTAAGCGCTGAAACAGACATACACGCACGCACGCACGCACGCACACACACGCGCGCACGCAACACACACACACACACACACACACGCATGGCTATAAATGGGGACAAAGAATAAAAGCAATAAAAGCAAGAATAAAAGCAATGGAAAATTATAGAGAGCATATCATATACAATTATATTATAACAATGTGATTCCCCTCCGAGCGGAGACAGGCTGCGAGGGGATTGAGTGAGGTAATAATAATAATATTAATTACAATATTTATATAGCGCAAAATCTTGATAAAATCAAATCTAAGCGCTGAAGCAGACACACACGCAAGCACGCACGCACGCACGCACGCACACGCACGCACGCACACACACACACACACACACGCATGGCTATAAATGGGAGAAAGAATAAAAGCAATAAAGCAAGAATAAAAGCAATGGAAAATTATAGAGAGCATAGCATATACAATTATATATTATAACCATGTGATTCCCTTCGAGCGGAGACAGGCTGCAGAGGGGGGGGGGGGGTGGGGGTTGAGTGAGGTTAGGATTTTATGCGGAGGAGAAAAGGTGAGTTTTGAGAGCGGACTTGAAGGAGACAAAAGTAGGTTGCTGACGGACTGAGAGAGGAAGTTTGTTCCAGGAGAGTGGACCAGAAACAGAGAAGGCTCGTGGACCATAGGTATTGAGCTTAGTGCGTGGAAAGCGAAAAGTCAGAGGATCGGAGGCAGAGCGGAGGGTACGTGAGGGAAGATAGATCTCAAGTAGGCTTGACAGGTAATCGGGGGCTGCGTTATTGAGGCTTTTGTAGCACATGGTGTCTAGTTTGTACTGTATGCGCTTTGATACAGGGAGCCAGTGAAGTTGTGCCAGGAGAGGAGATATGTGGTCAGCTTTTTTCTTTTTGAGTACAAGGCGTGCAGCATTGTTTTGAATGCGCTGTAGGATGTGAATGGTGGAGGCAGGAAGACCAGACAGGAGTGAATTGCAATAGTCAAAAAGGATTTTATGCAGAGGAGAAAAGGTGAGTTTTGAGAGCGGACTTGAAGGAGACAAAAGTAGGTTGCTGAGGGACTGAGAGAGGAAGTTTGTTCCAGGAGAGTGGACCAGAAACAGAGAAGGCTCGTGGACCATAGGTATTGAGCTTAGTGCGTGGAAAGCGAAAAGTCAGAGGATCGGAGGCAGAGCGGAGGGTACGTGAGGGAACATTGTTTCTGATAGAAGTCAGTAATCCGCTGCGCTAACCATTTCTCTGTGTTGACTTGGTTATTTCCCCCTTGTTTCCTATAGAAGTCAGTAATCCGCTGCGCTAACCATTTCTCTGTGTTGACTTGGTTATTTCCCCTTGTTTCCTATAGAAGTCAGTAATCCCTGCGCTAACCATTTCTCTGTGTTGACTTGGTTATTTCCCCCTTGTTTCTGATAGAAGTCAGTCATCTGCTGCGCTAACCATTTCTCTGTGTTGACTTGGTTATTTCCCCCTTATTTCTGATAGAAGTCAGTAATCCGCTGAGCTAACCATTTCTCTGTGTTGACTTGGTTATTTTCCCCTTATTTCTGATACTGCTATAACAATTGTGTTGATAAATTTCTTGTTTGTAGTGTGCTTGTCTAATCTGAATTTGCAGAAAGCTGCTTGAAACGTCTTGCTGTTTAATCCATGAAGTCCAGCATCACGATGTTGAGTCTCAGAATTCGGCAGAACTGGGAGAAAACGTCTCTGTTGCACCTCCTATCAAGACAGAAGAATAAGACTGTGATCTCTGCTGTCGTTCCTTTCGTGCCAGCCCGCTTCTCCAGTACTCTGGTGTCATCCTCCATCACCAAGATGTCATCATTTGTGCAGCAGGGCACTGGCTGTTCTATGAGAATTCCCCAGCCCCAGTGCACGTCACGTCTGTCTGTCCGAAAAGCACTTTGCAACTGGAGTCGACATCTTGGAGCCAATATGACAGAAGAAACGCGTTCTTCTGAACCTTCTGGGCAGAATTCGAGGCATGGGACTGTAAGTGAATTATTTTTGTCCAAATGAATTGAGTCTGCCTCTTTAGATTTTTTAGTTATTTTACATTTGATCATTAATGTTATTTATCTAAATTGTTTGCTCAAAAGAACTATCATTTTGTTAAATCAATGCTCCTAGACACAGGTTAAAGGTGAATAAAATCTTGAATTTTCGTTGTCGTTGTATCTGTAATATGTTGTTTTTTAGACTGACAAATTGTGTTTGAGCAGAAAGAAAGAAAGAAAAAATGAATGAATGAATGAATGAATGAATGAATGAATGAATGAATGAATGAATGAATGAATGAATGAATGAATGAATGAATGAATGAACGAATGAATGAATGAATGAAAGGAAGAAAGATAAAAAGAAAGAAAAAGAAAGACGATGTTAAGCCACAACAACATGTCAGCATCCAATCAAGATCAAACAATTTTTTCAAGGTCTGAATGCAGTTTGATGATGTAATCATTCAGGGACCAATGTTCAATTTTTAGCAGGGAATTGGCCTTCAGCGTAAGTAATAATAATAATAATAATAATAGTGCATTTATAGAGCGCTTTCCGAAACCTCAAAGCGCTTTACATCAGTAAACCATACATATATAAACCAAATAACAGGCTACAATACAAACAAACTCATCAAAAACTATCCACAGGAAATCAACAACCACACAGACACACCAAATAATCTCTCTCCCTCTCACCCCTCCCCGCCCACCCCTTTCCCCCCATTTTCAAACACACACACACAACACCCACACACACACAGCCACACATCACACACACACACACACACACACACACACACACACACACACACACACACACACACACACACACACACACACACACACACACACACACACACACACTGGCATACACCCCATTGTGCACAATTTCATCCAGAATGTCAAGCAGGATCAACCCACTAGCCAAAATCAGGAAAAACACTGTTTAAAGAAGTAAGTTTTTAAACTTGTTTTGAAAGATGGTAGAGTTTTAGAGTGGCGGACGGACTGAGGCAACAAGTTCCATGTCTGAACAGCAAAAACTGCAAAGGCTCTACCACCGTGAGTTTCTCTGTTATATTTTGGCACACGAAACTTCTTGTCATCCACAGAAGAGCGGAGTGATCGAGAAGGTACGTAGACAGTCAAGAGTTCAGAGAGATAGTCAGGAGCAGTTCCAGAAATGATGTGATAACAAAGGCAGCAAATCTTGTATTTTATTCTTTGTTCAACGGGAGCCAGTGCAGTGTCTGAAACAGCCAACTTTCATTTTCTTTTATTTCTTTCAGGCAAAGTGCGTGTTGTTGTGGGTCACCTCTAGAGACAAGATTTTTAGTTGGACATCAAGCAAATGAAATGCTACTCTCTGCATGTTGGGGAGATATGTAATCCACTTTGTACAGTCCATATTTGGAGATGAAGCTGCTGGAGCTTCTTGTCTAGATAACAATATCATTTAATATGGCCGTCACAGCTATTGTTATTGAGTTCCTGATGTGAATCCTTCAGGGTGCTCTAGAAGGAGCCACCGCCAAGGTCAGCAGAAAAGCTGAGTGGCGAGCATTAAAAATGGACCACAAACTTGAGAATGTTTGACCTCTTTGTTGCCACATTCAGATACAGACATGGAATACCCTATACGGGTTATGGGTCAAGATAATGACGATGATGATGATCCAAATTCCTTGTTTCAAAATATATTTGGTTTTATGATTGGACAAACTGTAACTGAAAACGAAGCCAAGGTTTCTTTTATGTCTCAAAAATACTCATCATCATCATGTGCCCTGCTGTATGGCATTGGCGATCATGGTCCTCCATACGAATCTATCCCTTGTCGCTTCAAGGTCATCTCCCACCCTCTCAGTCCTCAGCCACTCTATAAGTCCGTCCAATATTTTTCTCCCTGGGTCTACTTGGACAAAGATAATACTACTTGTAAAGAGATTTTGTGACGGAGGATGCAAGTTCTGTAGTCCATATTTGACAAAAGATGTGCATTTTAACATGAGGGGGGGCTAAAAGTTGACAAGTTGCAGGACTTCGCAAGTAAAGATTTCGTTTTTAGTCTGTTTCTCTCTATTCAGTGTCCACGTGTTACAGAACCCACTGCCCAAGCTGCCAGTGCCGGACCTGAAGCAGACAATGGACAAGTACCTGACTATACTGAGCACAGTGGTCAGCCAGCAGGAGCTGGACACGACCACACAACACGTACAACAGTTCATCAAGCCAGGAGGATGGGGTCACAAGCTGCAGCAGTATTTGATCAAACGACACAGTGAGACAGAAAACTGGGTGAGTTCACTTTGGTGTATTCTCCATTCTCCGTATTGGTAGCCCATTGGCTGAGTTACAGTGCCAAGCCCATAGTTTCAGTTTCAGTTTCTCAAGATGACGTCTCCGCGCTCGGAACGAATTCCATATGCACCAACGTCACAGGTGCCATGTGTATTGTGATCATGGCACAAGCCTAAAGCCTGTACATAAACCCATGAGCTGGCCAATGTGTATGGTGATCATGGCACAAGCTTTAAGCCTGTACATAAACCAATGAGCTGTCCAATGTTAGGTGATCATGGCACAGCTTAAGCCTGTACATAAACCATGAGCTGGCCAGGTCCTGAGGCCCTACTAGACTATGTTTTACTAGTCTATATCTTATACTGGTATTTTATCAGCCGGGAATAGTCTGGGTTACTTGTAAATGACATGTGTATCTGTGTATCTTACCTTCAAAACGGAATATATATATGAAGTAAATGAATAGATGATTAATGGTCTGAATCACAACACAACTAGCTATTCTGTATGAACTCGTCTCACATGACAGAACCCCAACCCCATCCCCCACCCCCAGTCAATGCACAAATGCTCAGCTGTCTACCAACTAGGTGAAGACAATATTTTCTTAATCATATATAGGTATGTAAGTAAGTGAAGTAAGTAAGTAAGTAAGTAAGTAAGTAAGTGAATAAGAAGTAATTAAGACAGGTGAATAAACAAATACAAAATAAAGGAGTTTGTCGATAAATAATCAGGTAAGCTATAACATGCCCATAATGCAAGGATTCTGGATTCAGCCTTCGGGCAGGCCTCATTTATTTAACCATGATCTGATGTCTCGAGTTCAACCCCAGCCGCAACAACAAAAGCTGACCTTTTCGCTGCCAATCTTAATATTTCCATCATTCTGGTGGGATCAGCATAGTGTTACACAGGTCTCTTCTTACCCCATTTCATTATTTCAAAAAACTGCCAGCGCATATGGTTTAACGCAGGCTTGGGGAGTCTGCCAGATAATTTCTGACAACTTTTGGTTGAACGCAAATGGAACTGTCTGAGTGCAATGATACCCTTGTGAACAAATTCCAAACAAATTCCTTGATTTAGCGGTTGACGCCACGAAACATTATCAAAGGATGCATAAAGCACAGTACTGCAAGGCAGTCTCCATTCGAAATGGAACTTCACAGCATCATCACTGTCGTCCCTATTCTTATCATAATAGCATTGTGGAAAACTGCCCCAGACTGTGGGGCTTGTCACACGCTTCTTGTATAGTTACCCGACTTTCCATGGGTTCGGAGGTGTGTTGGAGACAAGAAATGAGCAGTGAGGCGATTGTGGCACAGAAAGCAAAAGAATGGGACTGAAAGAGATTGAAGTTTGGAGTTTGCTCAAGAGGGATTCAACGCACTCAGATAATTCCATATGCGTTCTACCCAAATCTGCCGGCAATTATCTGGTGGAGTCCCTAAGCCCGAGCATGCGTTCGCAAGGTGTTGATTGAAATAAAAGCAGCTTAACAGTGAACATTACACAAACTGAATTTCTTATACCAGGCGACCGACTGGTGGTTACACAACATGTATCTGGATGTGCGACTTCCTCTTCCCGTTCACACCAACCCAGCATGTATGTGCCCCAAGCAGCACTTCGCTAGCAGGGAGGAGTACTTACGGTGAGTCTTCGATAAGCTTGCTATACATAATATGAACCAGAAGAACAAGAAAACCAATGCAAGCGCGTATTCAACAAAACAAGACAAGAGAAGCGCAAATTTTCGGCCAACCCGCCTTTGTCAAGCGCGAACGCACGGTCACAAACAGACCACAAACACCAAACAACGGATAATAAAAAGAGGACTAAAAACTTCCCTGCCGCCAAGTTTTTAGAAGTTTTTAGTCCTCTTGTTATTATCCGTTGTTTGGTGTTTGTGGTCTGTTTGTGACCGTGCGTTCGCGCTTGACAAAGCCGGTTGGCCGAAAAATTTGCGCTTGTTTTGTTGAATACGCGCTTGCATTGGTTTTCTTGTTCTTCTGGTTCCTGTTTGCTTGGGCGCGGGCAGTCGCACTTGTCTTGAATCTCGATATACATAATATGTTGCTCTGATTGCAAGTAAGATTATCCGTCTGCCATTTCGCTTATGTGGGTGCGGACGTTAAACTCCAAAGAAAACAAAACAAAAAAAACTTGCTAGCTCTGATCACAACTCTGTATTAGACTGTCAGTGTGACTCTGATAGTGATATCGTTAAGTGTCTGCATGTCTTTTACATATGACCATTGAGACAGTGTAGTTTTAGACCAAATCGATTGTTCAAAACTTTTGACCCAGATTTCTATTGTACATGTCTTTTGAAAATCGACAGTTATTTTCGTCTTTTATATATTCTTTTATCCTCCTCTTGTTTCTTGTGGTGTGTTTGAATACTTCCAAAGGGAATAATTTTGAAAATAGCTAAGAGTTTTACTAACCCAGATACTTAGCACAGTGGAAACACTGACATTTCGAGACACACTTTCCAGAACAAGTACCTTCTGTGGAATCAGTTTCTGTATGATGAACAGCCATCTTGTTGAACATTTCTCTTTATTTTTTTTCTTCTTTTGCAACTTTAGGTAATGTTATATATGATTTAATATCTAGTGCTGGTCGTCAAAAGTTACTGGAGATGTTTCAAAAAACAGCAAGAACAAAATTTAAGCAAAAAGGTTTGCTGTTTGATTAAGTACAGCGGCAACAACATCAGCAATAACTGCAACAACAATAACAACGGCAACAACATAAACAACAATATCAACTATATCAACAACAACAAAACGGCAACAAGGGCAATAATAACAACGATAACAAAACTCGTTACAAAGTAACACAGCTGTGTTAATTCGCGCGTTTTGTATATTTTGTTTGTTTGTTTCTTTCTTTGTTCTCACCTATTTCCATTCATAGTTTTTCCTATGAAAGATTCGCCCAGACTCTTTTGTTAAATCAGATATTTAATTTGAAATTGAAGGCTTTCCGTTCTCAGCTATTTAGTTTTTATATATTTATAGAAGTTCTTATAAACTTTGACATACAATGAGAGCAATAACACGGAAATTTGTTTAAATTGCAATTCTTTGGAAAAAAAGGTGTAAGGTCCTAAAATACCACATAACATGGTATCAATTATCAAGTCAAAAATGTTCATGCTTCTTCTACTTCATTCATCATGGCTTGTTATAAAAATTATTTTGATACTGAAATGTTGTTTTATATAATGTATTCAATTCTTGCAACAGCATTCTAACGATTTCCCTTTTTATACAAAAAATTATCACGGAAAATCCAGATTGTCTTCCCTAAGGTCACTGTGACCTCGAGAAAGATTCTGTAGATATAAGTTTTGATATACATCGACGACAGTGGTAAACCGTTATAACAATGAAATCAAAGTTTACATTTTGTCAGAAAGTGCTGTTCTTACACTTTTATAAAAACAAACAAACAAACAAACAAAAACACGCTGATTTAGGCATTGTTTTGGTCCTTATGACCTTGACCTTGGCATTTTGTACTCCAAACGTACGCATTCACGACTCCTCAAGGCTTACACCGTTGACCTAAGTGTATCTAAATGCAGAGTCTTGGTACACACACAACACACACACACACAACACACACACACACACACATACACACACACACACAACACACACACACACACATACACACACACACACAACACACACACAAACACACACACACCACACACACACACACATACACACACACACACACACACACACTAATATCATTTATAGTGAAAAGACGTTAAATCAAGCAACGAACGAACGAACACACACACACACACACACACACACACACACACACCACACACACACACACACACACACACACACACACACAACACACACACACACACACACACACACGGAGTTAGACTTGATTTGATGCAATATTTTGTGTTCTAGGTTTGCATCCAAGTACGTACAAGGAGCCCTGGACTACAAGTCGATGGTTGATGGGTAAGTCTGCAGTATAATAATAATAATAATAATAATAATAATAATAATAATAATACAATATCTATATAGCGCAAAATCTTGATAAAATCAAATCTAAGCGCTGAAACAGACACACACGCACGCACACACACACACGCACGCACGCACGCACGCACGCACACACACACACACACACACACACACACACATATGGCTATAAGTGGGGAGAAAGAATAAAAGCAATGGAAAATTATAGAGAGCATATTATATACAATTATATATTGCAATGTGATTCCCCTCCGAGTGGAGACAGGCTGCAGAGGGAGTTGAGTGAGGTCAGGATTTTATGCAGAGGAGAAAAGGTGAGTTTTGAGAACGGACTTGAAGGAGACAAAAGTAGATTGCTGACGGACTGAGAGAGGAAGTTTGTTCCAGGAGAATGGACCAAAATACAATGTTGTTGTCCTCAGCCAGTTACTACTGCGGTACCAGTTTTGATTTATGAATTTGTTTTATAAGTCTGCAGTATACAATGTTGTTGTCCTCAGCCAGTTACTACTGTGGGTACCAGTTTTGATTTATAATGTTGCTTTATGTCTGCTAATGTTATCATCAAAAGTAGACCTGGAGCGACGGAATGAAGGAGACTTTGAGGTCACATTGCATTTCTCTTCTTCTTCAGCGCTCCGTTTTGCTGGCCATGGTCGGTTTTAATCTTCGCTCGACGCCTAAAATGTTACTAGCCATAAAAGCGGACACTAAAAGAAATAAAGAGGACTAGTGTGATATAAGTGTTTTCCTAGAATGCTTGTTTGTTGTTTTCGTGGTGATAAACAACTGTCTTTATTCATATCTCAGTAAAAAAAAAATCATCTTAGCACACAAAGAGCACGTTAACAGAGACCAAATACCTGTTTGCAACGATTCAACATTGTTGTTCATATACCTGAAGTGATAATAACATCTTCAGCAATGATGTTTTGTCATATTGTTTAACTGACCTCAGCCGCAAAGAGGCTGTGGGGCACCGTGATCTGTCGTCGTCGTTGTTGTTGTTGTTGTTGTTGCTGTTGTTGTTGTTGTCGTGTGTTGTTGTTGTTGTTGTTGTTGTTGTTGTTGTTGATTTAATCAAAACAGTTATTGCAAAGCACCAATTGAATAGAGCAGACAATTACGTGAACATTGTTCCACCAGAGGCACGTTGCCTGTGGAAGTGGTGGGCAAGAAGAAAACCCCTCTGTCCATGGAGCAACACTACAGACTGTTCTCCAGCTACCGCAGACCTGGCATCCCCAGTGATCTTCTGCTCACCGATCTTGGAACACAGGAACCGGCTTACATGGTAGTGGCTTGTAGAAATCAGGTAACGTGTTTGTCTAATGTCACGATAAATGTCTTTCTAGCTTTTGGGAAAAAAATCCTGTATGAGGGACTGTGCTAAACTATTTAAGTAGTTCAGTAAAGCATGATGTATTAGATCATTGAAACAATTCAGTGCAACAAACCCTAATAAACAATTTGAGTAGTCAAGCGCAACAAACTGTACTAAACTGAAATAGTCCAGCACAGCGAACTGTAACAAACTACTGAAATAGTCACACAGCGAACTGAACAAACTACTGAAATGTCCAGCACAGCGAACTGTAACAAACTACTGAAATAGTCCAGCACAGCGAACTGTAACAAACTACTTGAAATAGTCCGATACAAGGGAATGTATGAATAGTCTGGCACAAAACCTGATAATTAAAAGGCAGAGATGGTTTACACGTGGACGTAAATTATGTCGAAAATATTAAAAAATATATAGGCTGTGGGGCACCCTGATCTGTTGTTGTTGTTGTTGTTGTTGTTGATTTAATCAAAACAGTTGTTGCAAAGCAATAACAACAACAACAACAACAACAACAGATCAGGGTGCCCCACACCCTATTTATTTTCAATATTTTCGACATAGTTTACCTCCACGTGTAAACCAACAGTTTTGCAATCTTCCGAAAATTGACCATTCACTAATTATATACCACATAAACTCCACATTGTCTTGTCTTTCGTCACACACACACGCTCGCGCGCGCACACACACACACACACACACACACACACACACACACACACACACACACACAACACACATACGTGCGCGCGCACACACATACATCCACGGATGCACTCATACACACACGCACACTTTCATGCACACACATATATGTTAAATTGATAAAGACTTTTTTCTTTCTTTCTTTCTTTCTTTCTTTGGAGGTTTCTTCTTCTTCTTCTACTTTTTCAAATTTCTGCTGTATTTACAGTTTTATAAAGTGGACGTTGAGCAGGATGGTGTCAAACTCAGTGAAAATGAGTTGTACTCACAACTGCACAAAGTGGTGACAGCAGCAGAATCCTATAGTACGGGATCTCCTCCAGTGGGTGTCCTTACCACAATGGACCGACCAGCATGGGCTGAAGCCAGAGACAGGCTGGCAACAGGTAGGTATCATTTGCTTCATTATACTTTGTAATCATCATATGAATTTTTTTTCTAAAAATATGACAAAAGTGGCATAAAACAATAATACAAAGTTAACAAGAAACACCGAGGGTGCTTGATGGGACCCACAGTACCAATGCCTGACCACTGTCCGACAGTCACCTCCCAAGCTCTCGACGCCACTCGATTTCTTTTCAAGTTAAGAGAGGCTGACCATGTTTTGCATGACCCATTCGGACCCAGTCATTAATTACCTTGTTTACAAACCGAATGGCAAGGTATGAATGAAAGAATGAATCTTTTATTTAATGTCTGTTCACAATAGTGATTTTAGACACACACGCACGCACACACACATACACACAAAGGGGGAAAAAAGGTGGGGTGGAGGATGAGTATGGGGAAGGTAATAGAAGTTTGAATTTAAGAAGGGGAGAAGGGGAACAAGTGCAATTAATAATTCAGAACAATGAATTAACAGTGTCAAATATTAACATACAACAATTAATTAACTCTTCATAACAATCTGTCAACAGGGGGTCTAGAATCAGTTGGACTAACGAGATAATATCATTAATGGCAAGTGCAAGGTGGAAAGATGACAAACCCCGGAACTAGTCCACTCCTGTCAGTCGACATCTTGGAGAAAATTGATCGGCATGCTGTCTTCCTCTCGTGATAGAGCCGAGGACTCAAGATCTCATAACTTGAGATCCTTCCCAGACAGCAAACTGGCCTGTTTGTTGCTGATCTGTAATGTTCCCATCATTGTGATGGTTGTCAGCTTGGTGTTCCATAGGTCCTGTACCCTCACTTCTTCTTGCCTTTCTATTTGAAAACCTTGCCAACATATATGGTTTTAAGAAGTCACAAGTGTAGGCCTCCCTCGGTCATGACTGACCATGGACAAAGTACATCCGTTCTAATGTCTAGATGGGCTGTCTGCTTGGTCCAAGCAGCGTCGCCTGTGACTGTAGAGACCAATGCGAGAGAGGCAGTCTCTGTCGCAGCGGTCGCATGTGTATGCTGATGCTGGTCTGTTGGCTGTCATCCCTTTTCTGCGAACTCGCTTTTCTGCTGCAGCAGTTGACAGTTTGTCCTCACCAATCCGCAGCTGTTTCTTGAGAGTGGTGTCCAGCTGTTGCGGTCGTATGGGTGTCTCCTCACTTCTTCCTTCCTTTCTATTTGAAAACCTTGCCAACATATCAGGTTTTAAGAAGTCACAAGTAGTCTGCTGCATAACAGATGGCAGATTGGATAAACGCGTATGGAACTGTCCGAGGTCATGAATCTCAACGAATCTTTACTGAACAGACTGACTCAAGAGAAAATGGAGATCAGCCAATAGTTCATTACAAGGGACGTAGTCTGTTAAGCTTTCATGCAACACTAGATACGAAACAATTGGGCAAATGTCGATGCATTCTGCGTGAATGTATCGCGAAGATTTCCTTTCTTCCTTTTTAAAAGTGTTGTTGTAGATTATGGTTAGGACTAGGGCTGAAGATTTTTGTTTTGTTTTGTTTTTTGTTTCGTTTGTTTGTTTTGTTTTGTTTTTTTTTTGTTTTGCTTTGTTTTTGTCCACACTCCATGAAAAGTTCTGCCCTCTTTAAAGGTCTCTGGAGAGGGGTGTGAAGGAAAGGAGATCTTTCTAGAGGTCTACTGTTAATCAGACGTTTGTCCATTCCTGACACACTCCTGGAAATATCATTTCTCTCTGGTCGTTGTCAAACGTGGACCGGGTTTCCAGACAAATGTGAACCTGGCGCTCCAGTCAGTATTTTCAGAAAATCCACAATAATGTAATAGAAAATGAATCCGTTTGAGCCTCAACATGTATAAGTGTGCATCTCATGTGACCATACCTGCACTGTTTGACTGTGTCTTTGATTAGTCCATTACTACCAGTCATAGTCTTTGGACAAAACTGAGATCACCTGTCCCCTAACCGTAATCCTACCCTTAAATCTACATCACGATTATCATAGGGAAAGGGAATGGAAGGCAATCCTCCATGACATATTCACGCAGAATCCTACGTTTGCTCTATTCATATCCAAAAAGGCCGGTTGGCTGAAAATTTGTGATTTTTGTTTGTTTGTCTTTTTGTCTGTCTGTTTGTTTGTCTGTGTGTTTGGTTGGTTGGTTGGCTGATTGGTTGGCTAGTTGGTTGGCTGGCTGGTTGGTTGCTTGCTTGCTTGCTTGTTTGCTTGCTTGCTTGCTTGGTTAATCAAATATTCATTCTCATTCCATGCTCGTATGTCTTTGGTTTCTGTTTGCTTGAATACTAGTCGTCACTTTGATTTTGAATGTGTTTATACATGTAACTGTTTTTGTCCAACACACAGTCTGAATGACACTCCTGATATTTTACCACATTCTTTGTGTTTACAGTCAGTACTGATTGATCATAACAATAATGATATTTTGTCTGTGTAGCGAAAGCAGTCCATGTCAAAAGTACGGTTCTTACACTCTGCTCAATAATGGTTCATATATTGAATGTTCAGAAAGAGAGTCCTTGAATGTTATGTAGAACCAATACTGTTGTACGGATGCGAGGTGTGGGCAGTCAGCAAGCAAAGCCATAGAAGATTGAGGCAGCCGAGATGTGGTTTCTCAGAAGAATGTTGAGAGTTCCATGGACAGCAAAGAAAACAAACGAGACAGTCTTGATGGAGGCAGACACAAGTAGATCACTCATAAGGAAGATTAGGAAAAGACAAGCAACATTTATAGGCCATTTAATGAGGAAGGGGGATTTGGAGCACCTGGTCACAACGGGAAAGCTGGAGGGAAAGAGAGCACCAGGTAGACCCAGGGAGAGAATGTTGGACGGACTTCCAGAGTGGCTGGGGATGAGGAGGGTGGGGGAGATGCTGGGGGCAACGAGAGATAGAGATGGTTGAAAGTCCATGGTCGCCAACGCCATGCGGGAGGGCACCTGATGATGATGATGATTATATTGAATGTCACACTGAAACAACAATAGGAAACATTAATACAACAAGGGCAGACAGTTCATCAACAACAATAATAGACAATAAGAAGAAAACAAAACTTAAACAGAATCATCAGTCCCCCTCCCCCACCCACCCACAAAAAATTGACACAACAAAGTTCATCAAGAATAGAAGAAACAATAAGATCATTTTTAATGCAACTAACTGAAACAGCAGTTAGAAACAAATAAACCCTGAAATATATGGGGGTTTTTTCTCTCTCATTCAGTCCATCACACACACACACACACACACACACACACACACACACACACACACACACACACACACACACCATACACACACACATACACACACACACACACATTCACACACACATACACACACACATACATACACACACCACACACTCACCTCTCTCACACAGATTAGTTGCAACATGACCTAAGAAAAATCATAAACATAAATCTCTAGTGTTATATTTTAATGTTTTCGAAACAGGGATGTTTGTGTGTGTAGTGTGTGTGTGTGTTGTGTGATGTGTGTGTGTGTGTGTGTGTGTGTGTGTGTGTGTAGTGTGTGTGAGTGTGTGTGTGTGTTGTGTGTGTGTGTGTGTGTGTGGTGTTGGTGTTGGGGTTTTGGGAGGTGGTTTGTTGTGTGTGTCGTGTAGTGTGGTGTGTTGTGTGTGTGTGTGTGTGTGTGTTGTTGGGGGGGGTGGTGGTGTGGTTGTGTTTGTGTGTGTTGTGTTTGTGTGTGTGTATGTGTATGTATGTGTGTGTGTGTGTGTGTTGTGTGTGTGTGTGTGTGTGTGTGTGTGTGTGTGTGTGTGTGGTGTGTGTGTTGTGTGTGTTTTTGTGTGTTTAAAGTAAGCAGAAACAGGCACTTCCTTGAATTAAAGACAGAAGGAAAGGAATTCTCTGTTGCAGAAAAAACAGAAAAAGAATTTCCCTCAAGTACTTAGGAATGCCGTGGTACTGCACAAGAGAGAAGGGGGTCCTTGAGATCTGAATGATGAGCTTTGGGACAGCCACTTGACTAGATACAGACATATTCCAACCTCTACAATCGTCCCTCTAAGAAATCCACCTATTCTTGATACTACCCGAATCAGACGGATCTCAATCACTGTTATTATTGAGTACTAGCGTTAACTGGAAGCGTCTCAAAAACAAAACTCAGAAGGTTGTGTTACTTGCTATTTTTCGATCATTTCTGATTCAGAACTAACATGAAACCATTACTTTTTATGGCAAGTAGTTTGGAAGATACTGAAGAATTAGTTTTCTGTTTTTACGTTATAGAAATATGCACTGTAAACGGAACAGAGCAAACAATTTGGACGATACAGAAGATTTCATTTCCTAAGTTTATGTTATAGAAATAATCTACTGAAAACGGACCTATATGGATCATCATCAGGTGACCCTGCCGCATGGCGTTGGCGACTATGGACTTCCAACCATCTCTATCTCTCGTTGCCCCTAGCATCTCCCCTACCCTCCTCATCCCCAGCCACTCTGCAAGTCCGTCCAGCATTCTCTCCCTGGGTCTACCTGGTGCTCTCTTTCCCTCCAGCTTTCCCGTTGTGACCAGGTATTCCAAATCCCCCTTCTCTTCAATTAAGAGAATGGTCTCATGATTGATAAATGTTACCTGTCTTTTGCCTTAAATATCTTCCTTAATGAAGTGATCTACATTGTGTTTACGAAGCATGCCGTTATGCTATGTTTTATATGTTTAGAAGTGAAAATTCACGTTTTACACGTGGTTGTAAAGATGGTCTATTTTGCCACAACGTTGCCGTATCTGTTACTACTAAGTTGTCTTCATTGGTTCTTTGGATTTCTTGTTCTCTCTCTCTCTCTCTCTCTCTCTCTCTCTCTCTCTCTCTCTCTCTCTCTGTGCGTGCGTGCGTGTGTGTGTGTGTGTGTGTGTGTGTGTGTGTGTGTGTGTGTGTGTGTGTGTGTGTGTGTGTGAGTGTGTGAGTGTGTGTGTGTGTGTGAGTGTGTTTTGGTAGTCAGGTTTTCTTTTCAGCTTTAAGTTCTGATTGGGCCGTTGTGGTCAGCTAATACATATGCAGTGTGAATTTTCTGTGCTTTTTTTTTCCAGATCCTTGTAACTTAGCTAACCTTGACATCATCGAACACTCAGCATTCATACTGTGTCTGGACAAACCGACGAGATCGTCAGCAGCAGAAAGTGATGATATCACAGACCAACTGCACAACATATGGCATGGGCAAGGAACAGATCACAACACGTGTAACCGATGGTTTGACAAAACTTGCCAGGTCATTGCATAAAGCATTCTTAAAAGAGGAGGGGGGAGAGAGGGAGGAGAGAGAGAGAGAGAGATTTGGTTCAGTTTTTACCTCAGGTGATATGGCCAACAGGGATAACCATCCCAGGGAAGTGGGGGAAGGGGGACTTATCTAAGCCTATACTGACACCACCAGAACAACAGTGATGTTAAGATGGGACTGTGATAAGGACAGTTTTAATGTAGCGCACCCCGGAATTCGAACCCACAACCATTAGCATGTGACCATTAGGGAGGGAAAGAGAGAGAGAGAGAGAGAGAGAGAGAGAGAGAGAGAGGCAGGCAGACATAGACAGACAGACACACAGACAGACAGACAGAAAGAGAGGACCCTGGATGTTGTATTCGAAAAGCCCATCAGCCCTTATGAGCAATAATAAAAAATACATAGGAAAAAGTATTGTTGACATATGAACAAAAATAACATTACACAATACCTTGTACACAGGAGGTTTCAAAGCGAGCATTACGGTACATGTCATAAAGATAAACTTGTTCTCTTTTGAGAAATTACTGGATTATGGTTATTCCACCGAGCATTGAAAATGGATAAGTGAAAGTTTATTTGGGCGTTATACTCTTCAATTTTGAATTCTTACATTTAGAAGACTCCGGAAAGTAGATACATTGGGTACACATTTATCAATCTTGCATTTTATAAATTTGTATATTTTGTACAATGTCTCTCATTTAATAACTGCTGAAGTCCATTCATTATGACTAGAGAAACACAATAGATTCCAAACATTATCTTGTTTATATACAGTTTGTGCAACGGCTATAATCTGCTCAGATGCCATCAGCAAGACAGGCATGAGACCAGACATCGCTCTCCACTCTGACTCCTCGAAACAAGTGATTCTGATAGAACTCACTGTGCCATACGAAAGCAGAATGGAAGAAGCACATATCTACAAGACCGAAAAATACGCCGGTCTTGCCAGCACCCTGAAGAAAGCAGGTCTGCGGGTCAAAATCTTCGCCATAGAGGTCGGGGCAAGAGGGTTTGTGGGCACCTCCGCTTATGATCTCATGAAACAACTCGCCATTTCTGGGAAGAAGAGGACTAGAGCCCTTAAAGCGATGGCAGAGGCAGCAGAAAGGAGCTCAAGCTGGATCTGGGCAAGGAGGAACCAAAAGTGAACTTCATAAGGATTAAATTCCCTACAGATGATGTGTGCCCCGTTAGCACATTGGTAAAACCGCGTACCGCAGTTCTAAAGCGCAGAATCGCCCAGGTTCGATCCCCGGCGTGGGAAAAAAAAATATAGACAACAGCAGAAGGGCATCCAGGAGTCATGACCTGGATGTGGCCCGGCCCCCGAGAGTGTAAGGAGTTCAGGGCCGAAACACTTGTCTAAAGGGGGTTACTTCTCTGAAGACCTTCTGTTGTCTAGCTCTCCCTAGAGTTTCTTACTACCTGCTCCACAAATAGATTGTACCATGTCGTACTCTTGCTTTTATAAATCATGCCCACGTCTAATGCAGCTGTAACATTTTTCAGGGATGCCATTTTAAGTAATGTGCTACCTTTGTCTTCTTCTTCTGTTCCATCGTTGCTGCCTTCGTCTTCTGCCCCGCTGGTGTCGCCTTCGTCTTTTGTCCCGTCGGTACCGCCTTCGTCGCCACCTCGGCCGCCGCCATATGACTGTGATAAACTTAAACTATGCCTTTTTAACGCTCAGTCAACATGCAAGGATGGCAAAGCCGAAGTCATTGCCGATTTTATCGCTGATGAGCACGTTGACATTGCTTTTATCACAGAGACATGGCTTAACCCCCTTGGTCATGAACCTATACATGCTAGCCTCACTCCGAGTGGTTACAGGCTTGCTTCTTTCCATCGCTCATCTCGAGGTGGCGGTATCGCCATCCTCTACAACGACTCACTCCATTCCCGCCTATCTTTCTCGCAGTCTCTGCCTTTCTCCCATCCTTCTTTCGAGCACGTTGAAGTATCCTTCCAATCCACCCCTCACCCCATCACCTTCTCCTGTGTCTATCGACCTCCACCTAGCTCTGCCAACAAACTCACCACATCCACGTTTCTCTCTGACTTTGACCAACTGCTTGACCACTACTGCCTCTTACCTGGAAATCTCATCATTCTAGGTGACATCAATGTCCACTATGACAACACTCACCGTTATGACACAAGACATATCATAACTCTCTGTCCAATCACAATATGACTCAACACATTTCTGAACCAACCCATCAAAAAGGTCACATTCTTGACTGGATCATTTCTCGTGATCACCACAATTCAGCTACTGACAACTGCTTAGTTCTTTCTACCCGTCTAACTTCAGCCCTTCCATCTGACCACTCTGCAATTCTCTGTTCTCTTGACATTTCTCCTCCTTCCCGTACCACGCGCACAGTGATTCGACGCAATCTCAAATCTATCGACCTCTCCACATTTTCATCTGATGCCTCCCATCTCCTTTCTGAAAAGTCACATAACCTTGCCGATGAATTCTATACTACTCTCCACCATCTTCTGGACACTCATGCTCCAGCCACAACCCGTCTTTTACCTGACCGCCCCCCTACCCCCTGGCTCACTCATGAGATTGCCTGTGCAAAACGTGCCCGCCGCAGAGCAGAGCGCCGCTGGCGCAAATCCAAACTCTTTGTACACAGGCAACTTTTCCAAGCCTCTAAAACAAAAGTATCCACCCTCATTGCATCTGCAAAAACAAGCTATTTCCAAACCAAAATCCTGAATGCCTCTTCTTCAAAAGAACTCTTTACAACCATGAATCATCTCCTTGGCACACGAAAAGACTTACCTCTCCCAACAAAACATACAAATGAAGAACTCCCATCTGTATTCTCTAAGTATTTCACCACCAAAATACAAACTCTTCGTGACAGGCTTGACAGGACACCCTGTCAACCATGCCCACCTGACCCTTCCTTCTCTGGCACACCTCTCACTACTTTTACCCCAGTCTCACAAGAAGAAATTTTCAACACAATCAGATCCATGTCGTTCAAAACCTGCGAACTGGATCCTCTTCCTGGTTCTCTCTATTCCGACTGTCTCCCTACTCTCCTCCCATTCATCACTGACATCATCAACACTTCTTTTCAAACTGGAACTGTCCAAGATTCTTTCAAGTCTGCTATTGTTCACCCTCTCCTCAAGAAACACAATTTAGACCCAAATGAACTGAAAAATTACAGGCCTATCTCTAATCTCTCTTTCTTGTCAAAACTCCTTGAAAAGGTCGTCCTCAACCAGCTGAACTCTCACCTGTCTGCCAACAATCTCCTCAATCCTTTCCAGTCAGCCTACCGCCAGTGCCATAGCACTGAAACTGCCCTATCTACACATTCTCAACAATCTCCTCCTTGCAACTGATACTGGCAAAGTCTCTCTCCTCACACTCCTTGATCTGTCTGCAGCCTTCGATACCATTGACCATGGTATTCTCCTTTCTAGACTTCATCATACTTTTGGCATCTCTGACATTGCTCTCTCCTTTTTCACTTCGTATTTATCAAACAGAAAACAAACTGTTCTCATCAATGGCACTTACTCTCAACCTGCATACCTGACCTGTGGTGTTCCACAAGGATCTGTCCTTGGCCCTGTTCTTTTCACTCTTTATACCTCCCCCCTGTCCACCATCATCAACTCCCACTCGATAAAACACCACTTCTATGCTGATGACACCCAACTTCAAGACAGTGACTCACCTGATAATATACAGCGCCTGTTGACTCGCACCACTGAGTGTTACTCGGACATTAAGAACTGGATGACACACAATAGACTTCAGCTTAATGACGACAAGACAGAAGCTATCCTCATTGGCACCCGTCAGAAACTTTCTCAGCTGCCTCCTCTTTCTCTCCCATTATGTAACACATCAGTCCCAATTTCTGATTCAACTAAAAACCTTGGTGTCTGCATTGACTCTACCCTGTCCATGAACAACTTTGTTTCTCAAACTGCCAGATCTTGCTACTATCATCTCCATCGTATAAGCCTGATCAGGAAGTATCTCTCTGTCGAAACAACTGCAAAACTCGTTCTCTCCTTCATAATGTCTCGCATTGACTATTGCAATTCACTCCTGTCTGGTCTTCCTGCCTCCACCATTCACATTCTACAGCGCATTCAAAACAATGCTGTACGCCTTGTACTCAAAAAGAAAAAAGCTGACCACATATCTCCTCTCTGGCACAACTTCACTGGCTCCCTGTATCAAAGCGCATATAGTACAAACTAGACACCATGTGCTACAAAAGCCTCAATAACGCAGCCCCCGATTACCTGTCAAGCCTACTTGAGATCTATGTTCCCTCACGTACCCTCCGCTCTGCCTCCGATCCTCTGACTTTTCGCTTTCCACGCACTAAGCTCAATACCTATGGTCCACGAGCCTTCTCTGTTTCTGGTCCACTCTCCTGGAACAAACTTCCTTTCTCAGTCCGTCAGCAACCTACTTTTGCCTCCTTCAAGTCCGCTCTCAAAACTCACCTTTTCTCCTCTGCATAAAATCCTAACCTCACTCAACCCCCCTCTGCAGCCTGTCTCCGCTCGGAGGGGAATCACTTTGTTTTAATATATAATTGTATATGATGTGCTCTCTGTGGTTTTCCATTGGTTTTATTCTTGCTTTTATTGCTTTTATTCTTTCTCCCCATTTGTGGCCATGCGTGTGTGTGTGTGTGTGTGTGTGTGTGTGTGTGTGTGTGTGTGTGTGTGTGTGTGTGTGTGTGTGTGCGTGTGTGTGTGCGTGCGTGCGTGTGTGCGTGTGTGTCTTTTCGGCGCTTGGATTTGATTTTGTCGAGATTTTGCGCTATATAATATATTGTAATTATTATGTATGCATGTGCGTATGTATGTATGTATGTATGTATACGCTTAGATTTATGTATGTATGTATGTATGCATGTATACGCTCAGCTTAGATTTATGTATGTAAGTATGTATGCATGTATGTATGCATGTATACGCTCATATGTATGTAGGTATGTATGCATGTATACGCTCAGGCTTAGATTTGATTTTGTCAAGATTTTGCGCTATATAAATAAAATATATTATTATTATTATTAATGTAGGTTAAATTATACTTTGGTTAATGAATCAAATGCTTTCACGAAGTAAATATAAGCAACACAATTATTTTTGTTAGAGAACAGAGAGAGAGAGAGAGGAGGGGGGTGGAGAGACAGAGAATTTATACACCTATAAAATCACACACACGCACACACACACACACACACACACACACACACACACACAACACACACACACACACACACACCGTACAACGCACACATGCATGCGCGAGCAAACACACACAAACACACATACACAAACACACACACACACACACACAACACAAACACACACACACACACACACACACACGCACAACACACACACACACACACACACACACACACACACACACACGCACGCACACACACACACACACACACACACCGCTTGCACGAGAACACACACACACACACGCTTGCTCGAGAACACACACACATACACATACACGCACACACACGAACACACACAAATACACACACACATACACACACACACACACACACACACACACACACACACACACGTACACACACACACACACACACACAACACACACACACGTTCTCGGCCGCGCGCGCACACACACACACACATACACACACGCACACATACACACACATACTACACACACACATCTACACGCGCGCGCACACACACGCGCACGCACGTACGCTCACAGATGCTCCTATCTGTCGAACATTGTACACCCTAGCCTAAACTTTGCAGTTTTAACTTCTACATTGCTACCATCGTCAACACTCCCTGCTGTTGGCATGCTTAACACCACTGCCACATCCCTTGCTCGTGTGTACAGATGCTGGTGGCGGAGGACGGAGTTGTCGGAACGAACACTGAACACGCGGTTTCAGAGGCTGGAGCTGTCAATTCCTTCAAGAGACACTCATTTTTCTACTGGTGTGTATCTTATGTGTGAGTTTCAGTGTATGTATTCAAGAGTTAAATCTTATTCCAAAGAGATCCTGCTGGCTGTTCGGAAAGACGACAAACTTGGGATCCTTTCGGAGACTGTAAGACCTTGCTGAACAACAAAATGGGCTGTGTCTGGAGCATCATGCCTAGCCACTTTTGCGGCCGTTCATACAACCCCTGTGGTTGAGTAAGGCAACGTTGGAAACTTCCAACTGTTAACTGTCGAGACTACAGTAAAGGGAAAGGAGCTGGCAGCTATGCGAGCTGGTGGCAGGGCGGGCTGTCCGAAAGAGAGATGAAGACACAGAGTGGGTTGAGAGAGGGGTCTTCCATTCTCTTTAGGTCCAGAGGCTGGGCTGGACATGGTTGGTTCACGTTGTGTGGCTATGTCCCCGGGGTTTGTTATCTCCCCATCTTGCCATTCGGTTTGTAAACAAGATAATCGATGAATGGGTCCGAATGGGTCATGTAACGCATGGACAGTTCACCCCCCCCCCCCCTCCTTGCCCCCACATTCGCTTGATGAAAGAACTATCGGCTGGCGTCGGGAACTTGAGAAGTGATTGTCCAGAGGGTGGCAAGACATTGGTGCTCTGGGTCCCACCCACACACTCAGGGTGTTTCTTGTTAACTATATGTGAGTTTCAGTGCGCTCAAGAGTTAGAGCTTATTCAAAAGAGATCCGACTCGTACCACCCCCCCTGGCGCCACCGTCAAGAAGTTGACTAGACAGTCGAACACATCCTCCAGGACTGCAAGAGCAACTTAGTCACTTAGACAGCAGATCTGGCTGATGCCCTAAAGCCTATACACAACTTGTGCGAGTGGAAGCGCTACAGAAAAACGATCTATTTCATCCTCGGAGACTAAACTCCAAATGTGACAGCAAACGAGAAAAAGAAAAAGACGACGACGAAGATTCGAGAGATTCATTGCACACAGACAATTCCACAGGCACACCACCCAATCAGCCATCCCTTATCTGGCAGACACCTGGTGGTGGTGTTCGTCTGTCGTCGTCGACAATGACCACGGCTTCATGAAGTTGATTTGAGTCAGTGTGTCCGGAGGTGACTGATCAATCCGATCCGGGCACGGAAGTAACGTCCACAGGTTGGACATCTATGGTTGGTTACTGTGGTTGAAGGGTTTGCAGCCCTAGCTTTCCGTGCAGCTCGTTTTTCTTGTGCAGATTGGATACGAGACACTTCTGAAGTGGTACATCCGGTTTCGATTCTTCTACGCCAGACTGTACGGTCGAGGGCAAGGTTTTCCCAATTCTCCCAGTCTATGTTGAGTGACTTTAGCGACACTACAGCCTGCGCAAATCCCCACGTGCTGACAGGGCCTTGAACAGAACCCATGAAACACAGCACCAGAATTATTAGGACATTAAGATGAGCATGAACAGGTCAGCTTTTTATACGTTAAGGGCTGGGACTGATTTTAGGACAGCAGATCTTAAGTACATGGATCTATTGTTACAAAACAAAACAAAAAAACAAACAAAAAATGTGACTGTTTCATAACAAAACAAACAACAAACGAACGAAAAACCGTGGCTCTGCTCGAGAGTTGTACCCACAACCACCCTCCTTTTTAACAACGGTGCTCTAACCATTTGGGTACTGTAAAAACCGGCCCGCATAAGGATCGATCTTTCTTTCTTTCTTTTTTGGGCAGCCCGCCCTGCCACCAGCTCGGACTCGAAGCCACGACCCTCGCGTTATCAGTATTGTATTCCTGCCAGCTGAGCTAACAGGTTAACTTATCCAAATTACGTCCCACTGCTATGTTTCATCAGCATTGCGTTTCAGCCAAACGAGCTAACAGGGTAACTTATCCATACGATATCCCGCCTGCTGAGTGTTATCAGCATTGCATTTCAGCCAACTGAGCTAACAGGGTAACTTATTCAAATGACGTCCCACTTGCTATGTGTCATCAGCAGTGGATTCCTACCAATATACAGGGTAACTTATTCAAATGACGTCCCACTTGCTATGTGTTATCAGCAGTGGATTCCTACCAATATACAGGGCAACTTATTCAAATGACGTCCCACTTGCTATGTGTTATCAGCAGTGGATTCCTACCAATATACAGGGTAACTTATTCAAATGACGTCCCACTTGCTGTGTGTTATCAGCATTGGATTCCTACCAATATACAGAGTAACTTATTCAAATGGCGTCCCACTTGCTATGCGTTATCAGCAGTGGATTCGTACCAATATACAGGGTAACTTATTCAAATGACATCCCACTTGCTATGCGTTATCAGCAGTGGATTCCTACCAATATACAGGGTAACTTATTCAAATGACGTCCCACTTGCTGTGCGTTATCAGCAGTGGATTCCTACCAATATACAGGGTAACTTATTCAAATGACGTCCCACTTGCTATGCGTTATCAGCAGTGGACTCCTACCAATATACAGGGTAACTTATTCAAATGACGTCCCACTTGCTATGCGTTATCAGCAGTGGACTCCTACCAATATACAGGGTAACTTATTCAAATGACGTCCCACTTGCTATGCGTTATCAGCAGTGGATTCCTACCAATATACAGGGTAACTTATTCAAATGATGTCCCACTTGCTATGTGTTATCAGCGGTGGATTCCTACCAATGTATATTGTATGTTTGTCAGTGAACATGATCATCAATGGTATACGATATTGATGATGACGTGCTTGTTCAACCTGCAGTACTTCCAAAGATATGAAGGAGCTCAGCAGCAGCCAGGAGACGCGTCATTTATCGGACCCTGTGTGGCTGAAATGGAACGTGACTTCTGGACTACTGTCTGACATTGCGCGTGCTCAGCATGAAGTCAACAAGTAAGTGGAGAGAGAGTAGGAGAGAGAGGGGAGAGAGAGGGGGGGAGACAGACAGACAGACAGACAGACAGACAGAGACAGAGAGAGACAGAGACACAGACAGATACACAGAGACAGAAAGACAGACAGAGACAGACAGACAAACGGAGAGATAAGAGAGACAGAGAGAGACAGAAACAGAGAAAGGGAGAGAGAGAGAGAGACACGCATAGAGAGACAGAGACAGAGACATACAGACAGACAGACAGGGATAGAGAGACAGATAGAGACAGACAGGCAAACGGAGAGATAGAGTGTCAGAGAGAAACAGACAGACAGAGACACAGAGGAGAGAGAGAGAGAGAGAGAGAGAGAGAGAGAGACAGACAGACAGACAGAGACAGAGAGACAGAGAGAGACAGAGAGAGAGACGCAGAGAGAGAGTCAGAGACAGACAGACAGACAGACAGACATACAGAGAGAGAGAGAGAGGGAGAAAGATGAACGAACACACACATACCTATCTCTGGTTGATATGAAATAACCAACCCTTTTTAAAGAATGTTGCGCTGCCTTCGTTTGTGATTTAATTGTTTATTTCCCTCAAAGTGGGACTGAACTTCTGTACGTGTGTGTGTGTGTGTGTGTGCGTGTGTGTGTGTGTGTGTGTGTGTGTGTGTGTGTGTGTGTGTGTGTGTGTGTGTGTGTGTGTGTGTGTGTGTGTGTGTGTGTGACACTGTGTGTGTGTGTGTGTGTGTGAGTTTGTGTGTGTGTGTTCGTGTTTGTACTTATGTATGTGCGCGCATGTGTGTGTATGCATGTGTGTGCTTGTGCGCCCGTGAAAGTGCTTGTGTCTACGTATGTTTGTGTGTATGTGTGTGCGCGCTTATGCGTGTGTGTTTGTGTGTGTACGTGTGTGCACAAGTGTGTGTGTGTGTTTGTGTGTGTGTGTGCGTGTGTGCGTGTGTGTTTGTGCGTGTGTGCGTGCGTGCGCGCGCGCGCGTGTGTGTGTGTGTATGTGTGTACGTGTGCGTGTGTGTGTGTGTGCGTGTGCGTGTGTGTGTGTGTGTGTGTGTGTGTGTGTGTGTGTGTGTGTGTGTGTGTGTGTGTGTGTGTGTGTGTGTGTGTGTGTGTGTGTGTGTGTGTGTGTGTGTGTGTGTTTCCAGACTTATCCAGAATACAGACATATGTTTTGCGGAGTTTGACGAATTTGGTCACGAATTTCCAAAAAGTCAAGGTATCAGTCCTGATGCTTTTGTGCAACTGGCTGTCCAGTGGGCTTACTACAGGTAAATTACTCAACATAATAATATGTCTAGATGAACACACTGTATGCCAGAAATATGTTTCATTGTGCTGCGCTGTACTATATTCTGTTGTATAGTGTTATTTTGGTTATTTGTTGTTGTTTTCTCTTTGTTTTTGTTTGTTTTATTGTTGTTTTTTGTTTTGTTTTTGTTTGTTTCTTGTTTAGTTTTGTTTTTTTTGGAGCTTGTTGCTCTTCAATTTCCCGTTAAAAAAGGGGGCACATTGTTTCATATCGACTGACAAGAAGAGTGTATCTGTATGTCTGTCTGTGACAGAAGTGCGTTAGCAATACTGTTTCAGCTGTGACTTTTACCAAATTTGTATCAATGGTGTGGACAGTTAAGAAAGTCATGAATGCATAAGTTGGGAAATTATGCCATCAAGTTTGTCACACGGCGAAAAAAAAAAGGGTCTGAATTAGGAATTTTGAGGAAGACGTGCGGATAGCACTTTCTCAGGAATTTTTAACGAAGTTTGTAGTTTTTCAGACTTAATGGTGCTGCCCAGATAACAGGCTGCCTTCAGTACTGCTGAATGTACATGTCTGTGTTTATCACAGTTATGATTTCTGTCCAGACAACAGGCTGTATTCAGAACTACTGGATGTGTGTATATTTGTCACATGCCATGGTGCTGTCCACTTGAACAGGCTGTATTAAGAAGTGCTGGATATTTTAAGTTTGTCACATGTCATGATGCTGTCCACTTAAACAGGCTGTATTAAGAAGTGTTGGATATTTTAAGTTTATCACATGCCATGATGAGGTCCACTTAAACAGTCTGTATTAATTTAAGAAGTGCTGGATATTTTAAGTTTGACACATGCCATGATGAGGTCCACTTAAA
>CM060305.1:13812792-13880292 GCA_030674185.1 Monoplex corrugatus
CACACAAAAGCATTTTGGCACATGTTGTGCCTGTGTATAACACACAAAATGCATTTTGGCACATGTTGTGCCTGTGTATAACACACAAAAGGCATTTTGGCACATGTTGTGCTGTGTATAACACACAAAAGGCATGTTGGCACAAACAGGCCTGCACACATGTTGATCTAGTTTCAGTTTCAGTTTTCAGTTTTAAGTTTCTTAAGATGATAGTCTCCGCGCCCAGAATGAATTCCATACACACTAACGTCACAGGTGCCATGCGATGGAGAAGATCCAGGATGATCACGGCACAAGTCTTAAGCCTGCACATAAACCCACGAGCTGCCAGGTCCTGATGTCCCACCAAGACAGTTCCATAACCCTGGGGTATCATGGGAGTGAGATGGCAGAGATGCTGATCTAGGACATTAAAAAAAAGTCTCCACCTTTTACCCACAAGACATCAAATATTCTCCACCTTTTACCCACAAGACATCAAATATTCTCCACCTTTTACCCACAAGACATCAAATATTCTCCACCTTTTACCCACAAGACATCAAATATTCTCCACCTTTTACCCACAAGACATCAAATATTCTCCACCTTTTACCCACAAGACATCAAATATTCTCCACCTTTTACCCACAAGACATCAAACATTCTCCACCTTTTACCCACAAGACATCAAATATTCTCCACCTTTTACCCACAAGACATCAAATATTCTCCACCTTTTACCCACAAGACATCAAACATTCTCCACCTTTTACCCACAAGACATCAAATATTCTCCACCTTTTACCCACAAGACATCAAACATTCTCCACCTTTTACCCACAAGACATCAAACATTCTCCACCTTTTACCCACAAGAATCAAAATTCTCCACCTTTTACCCACAAGACATCAAACATTCTCCACCTTTTACCCACAAGACATCAAACATCTCCACCTTTTACCCACAAGACATCAAATATTCTCCACCTTTTACCCACAAGACATCAAATATTCTCCACCTTTTACCCACAAGACATCAAACATTCTCCACCTTTTACCCACAAGACATCAAACATTCTCCACCTTTTACCCACAAGACATCAAACATTCTCCACCTTTTACCCACAAGACATCAAAATTCTCCACCTTTTACCCCAAGGACATCAAACATTCTCCACCTTTTACCCACAAGACATCAAACATTCTCCACCTTTTACCCACAAGACATCAAACATTCTCCACCCTTTACCCACCAGGCAGGAGGCACCCAGACAGGATCAAACCCAGACCTTACGATTGCAAGTCTGGCGTCTTACCCGTTTGACTGTCACGCCCATTCTAGTCGTGTTTTAATGTACAGTTTGGCAAATATTAATCCGTTGTCTTGTTGTCATGGCAATGTGTTTCTGATCTTTCAGGAGAGCCAGAAACTCGCTTTGTTTAGAGCAGCAATCGCCTGGCAGAAGAAATACCAAACAGAGGTAGGCCTACATGTTTTGTTTCTGGGTTCATTGGGAGGTACGTATCTGTGAGTAAGCATGGGGTAACTTTCTTAATACAGAGGTGGGGGAAAGGGGGAGCAAAACATCATCATCATCATCATCATCATCATCATCATCAGGTGCCTTGCCACGTGGCGTTGGCGATCATTGCCTTCCATCTATTTCTATCTCTTGTTGCCTCAAGCACCTCTTCCATCCTCTTTGTCTTCAGCCACTCTGCAAGTCCGTCCAATATCTTCTCCCTGGGTCTACATGGTGCTCTCTTTCCCTCCAGCTTTCCCGTTGTGACCAGGTGCTCCCAATTCCCCTTCCCCTAATGTTACTTGTGTCTGCTTCCATCAAGACTGTCTCGTTTGTTTTCTTTGCTGTCCATGGGACTCTAAACATTCTTCTTAGAAACCACATCTCGGCTTTCTCAATCTTGTTCTGGCTTTGCTTGTTGACTGTCCACGCCTCATAACCGTATAACAGTATTGGTTCTATATGACATTCAAAAACTCTCTTCCTGATATCAACTGACAAGCATTTGTTGGTAAGAATGCTTTTCATCTTCTTGAATGTTGTTTTGGCTTGGCCGATTCTGCTGGCTATTTCTGATGTGCATCTGCCGTCTGGTGAAATGATCGTTCCCAGGTATTTGAACTCATCAACCTATCTCAAGGTTGTGCCGTTTGCTGTTATTTTGCATGAGGGGATTTCATGTTTTTTACTGATCACCATGACTTCAGTCTTCCTGCTGTTTAGTTCCAACCCCTTACCTTTGCTTTCTATTCTAGTATATTCACAAGGTTTTGTAGGTCCCTTTTATTTTCTGCAATTAGCACGGTGTCATCTGCGTACCGAATGTTGTATATCATTTTTCCTCCAACCTTTAATCCAGGGTCTTCTTCTAGGTTTCTCATGATGTTTTCGCTGTAAAGTGAAAACAGATCAGGTGACAAAACACAACCCTGTCTGACTCCTGTTTTGATGTTTTGGAAAGAGCTTATATCGTTTTCTATTCTCACTGCAGCTGTTTGTTCCCAGTACATATTTCTGATTATTCGTAGATCTTTTCCATCAATATTGAGTCTTTCTAGTTGGTTGATCAATTCTTCATGTCTTACCCGATCGAAAGCCTTGGTATAATCAACAAAGCATAAATATAAGTCCTTATTCATCTCGATTGACCTCTCTATGACAGTTCTTAGGATGTATATGGCATTAATAGTTCCTTTCCCTTCCACAAATCCACACTGTTCTTCTGCTATTTCTCTTTTGATTCTATTTCCTTGTCCTATATATGATTTTTCTAAATAAGATTTTTGTTGCATGACTCATCAAACTGATTGTGCAATGGAGTTCGCATTCTATAGCCCCTGTCTGCAATGAAAATTGATTTTGACATAACTTTGGGGATTTTTCCAGTGTCGTAAATTTCATTTAGGAGGACTGTTATTTTTTCAATACCAAATTCCTCCAGGGCTTCAATCATCTCTGTAGTAATGTTGTCTGGTCCTGGGGCTTTTCCTGGTTTCATCTTTTTCAGTGCTGCTCTAACTTCATCTTTCATTATGGGTGGTTCTTCAATTTTCTTTCTTATGATGTGTCTTCGTTTCTGTCATCTTCAAAAAGGTCTTTAATGTACTCTCCCCATCTGTCTACCGTTTTGTCTTTTTCCATGATAAGCGTGCCATCTTTCGATTTTAAGCAACCAGTTGATGTGCATGTATTTTTCCTGTGGACAATTTCTTCAATTTCGTCTGTACATATCCTGAGGATCCATTTTGTGTCGTTCTTCTATTCTTTGCATTTTGTTTTCAGCCAAGCTTCCTTAGCTTCATTGCACCTATTCCTGATTTCTTTGTTTATCTTCCTGTATATCTCCTCGTTTCTCTTTGCCTTCCTCCGTTTCTCCATCAAGCCTAAAATTTTCTTTGTCATCCAGTTCTTTTCTGCTTTTCTATCTACTTCAGGGATTTCTTCACAAGCTTCATTTATCGAATTTCTCAACTTTGTCCATTGTTCCTCACTGTCACATCAAACTAACTGACTTAACAGATGAAGTGATCGTAAAATTGTACATGTTCAGAGCACTGAATTTATTTCGAACATGTACATCAATTTTTTTACGTATCACTTCATCTGTCTTTAAGAGTCCAAGATTTAGTTTGATGTTGCTTTTGGTCTGTTTCCTTTTCCTCAATTTCAACCTAAATCTTCCCACTACAGGATTGTGGTCACTGTTGCAGTCTGCGCCTGGTAGAGATTTTGCTGACAGAAAAGAATTTTAATATCTTTTATTAATCAGGATGTAGTCAATCTGATTTTGGTATTATGTCCTGGACTCATCCAAGTCCATTTTCTTCTATTAGGCTGCTCAAACCAGGTGTTTCCTACTATGAACTCATTCATCTGTGCCCATTCTACAAGTTTCCCTCCCCTTCCATTTTGTGTACCAAGGTCCATGATGTCCAACTATATCCTCCACCCTGTCCTGTCCCACTTTAGCATTAAAATCTGCCATTATTACTGTAACTTCTTGTGATTTACATTGGGCCTTGGCCATCTCTAAAACTTCGTAGAAGTTGTCTGTCTTCCTGAGTACTTGCGGATGTTGGTGCATACACCTGAATGATGTTGATTTCAAATGGTCTGCACAAAAACAGATGAGAATAGTACATTTTTTCATACCTATTGATCATTGTACATGAAGTCGCTCGGGCTTTTCTTTATGTTTTGTTTAACTGCATTTTCTGTAGGTGCATAAATACACAACACTGACAATTCGAAGTAGAATTTATATTTTCTCAAAAGGGATTTATTGCAGTCAGACAGCGCCACATGAAATCTTTTTGTTAAAACGATGAACTTTAAAACTGTCCACGGGATGGATGCTTTGAGAAGAAAGATGATAAACCTGATATTTGTCTGAGCTGGATAGCTGAATGGCGTCAGGACACTAGTCGTTTGATTGGAACATCTTGATTTATTAATGGATTTCAGTCTGAGCTGTGCTAAACCCTGGTCAATATAAAGTCTTGAGGGGTTGTTCTACTCGTTAAGTGCGTCAACGGTTCCAGTCTTGATGGGCAGATCTACTAGTTAAAAAACATCTTTTCCCCCGTTAAAATAGTAGACTTCCAAGGGAAATAATCACTGTGTTATAAAGTTAAACAGTACAGCAATCGATTCCTCCCTTAGACCGTCTTATTAGTCTTTCATTAATTGATTGAATTTTAGTGCTGGCTCTTTGTTCGGACACCACATTGACCGAGTTTTGCCGATATTTTATGATGGCGTCCAGTCGACCACGTCGTACGCGGCAGCTGTACTCACTGTGTGTATTTATTTTACATGTGGGATATCCAAACTGTTCATTTAGCATTTGTGAAGTAAAACATAATAATAATAATAAATATAATATATAATAATAAAAATATAACAATAATAATAATAATAATATATAGCTTTTGTACAGCGCTATTCTCAGTTCGACTCACTGCGCTGTTTACATAAATAAATAATCTCACTCACATACCAATAGCATCATTTTTCAATCACACACACACACACACAATACACACACACACACGCACACACACACACACACAACACACACACACACACACACACACACTCACATACAAAAAGGGGAGGGGGAGATACTTATGAAAATGCCTGCAGAAACAAATGCAAATAATGAGGACCTGAAGGAACCAGATTCAAGACAATGGTTTGAAATTGTTTTGCATACCTGTGTGTTGACATTTCACTATGTCCTGAAAAAGCTGTTTTGGATACCTTGTTTGGACTTTGTAGGAATACACCACTACAGACAAGACATCTGGGGTCAGTCTGCCTGTTTAGTAAAGTTTGATCTTTCTGCACGTGTCACGTGTTTGTTTCTGTGTTGCATGGTCGATTTTTGGCAATTCTGTTTTTTTAATTTAAATCCTGCAATTTGAGGGAATTCATGCACCAAAATTCCTCCGACTCCATATATTTGGTTTCAGGCAATATCTGGCCATGGTATAGACTGTCACCTGATAGGTCTACAAGGGGCGGCCACTGAGCTGAACGTGTTGGATTCTATCCCCTTCTTTTCTGATCCTTCTTTTCATAAAATGTTCGAGTTCCCTTTGTCTACGAGTCAGGTACGTAAGAAACACTGGATTTAGTGATTTTTCTGTTGGTGAAGGCCGGTCTGATTACAGTGACTTTACTTATTTATTTATTTATTTATTAGTTCGTTTATTTATTTATTCGTTCATTTATATTCTATTTATTTTATCTGTTTATTCATATATTTATTCCTTTGTTTTTGTTTTGTTTGTTTGTTTGTCCGTCGGTTAAGTAGACGAGGGCGCAGAATAGTTATAGTCATGTTTAATACTGATTTGATACTGTTCGAAATTAACCATAGCCGAAATCCCAACATGTCTCACTATTGTTAGATTATTTTGTCAACCTCAAACTTATATTCTTCATTAAACACCACATGTGATAACTAAAGTCATGACAACAAAATCGATTGCTCACTTTTTGCAACAACGATACATGTACATGAATATGAAACCCCAGTCTAATTCATATCAACTGTTTAACTAGCCGTATCCTGATATTTCTTCCGCAATATTTCATAAATAATCATTTGAGTCCTTTTCTCCCACTGGACGAAGCAGCAGGAAGTTTTATATTTTTCTCATGATTTTTGTATTTGGTGTTTATTCGTTTGTGATCTTATTTTTACGCTTGACAAAGGCCAGTTGGCCAAAAATTTTCGCCTGTCTTGACAGGTTGTATTAAATACGCGTTCTGATTCTATTTTCGTGTTGTTGTTGGTGGTGGTGTTTTTTTGTTGTTGTTTGTTTTTAAGGTTCCAGTATGTCATAGTTAATATTGCTCAATCAATCAACCAAGCCTTGTATTCGAGACGAAAATGAAACGAGAGTTTCCTGTATATATTATGTCAATAAACACTTTTCCATCTTTTGGACTACGAGCATCCAACAAGTAAGCTGTTATCATAAAATGGGTAGTTTGTTAGTGTGGCTTTGTTTTGTTTTAATTCGTTGTGATCTGTGTGCTTGCAGGCACCACCAACTCTTCGCCTGCCCACTGTCTACGGTGCCACCACTCCTGACGGCTATGGGGTTCCCTACAAAATGTTTGCAGACTCTATGATCCTGGCTGCCACCTCCTTCCATGACTGCCCACACACAAGCTCACAGAAGTTCATGGATTCTCTGGTGTCCAGTCTCCTGGAGCTGCGTGACTTGTGCCTGCAGAAAAGTTAACTCTCGTATCATGCAAGGAACATTCGATTAAGTGACTCTGCTCTTTTAGCTTTAGCTAAATTGTCAAAATGGTGCTGTGTTCTTTCGGCTTTAGCTAAATTGTCAAAATGGTGCTGTACTTTTTAGACTTTTGCTAAGTTGTCAGAATGGTGCTGTGTTATTTCGGCTTTAGCTAAATTGTCAAAATAGTGCTGTGTTTTCTGAACTTTTGCTAAGTTGTCAAAATAGTGCTGTACTCTGTGGACTTTTGCTAAGTTGTCAGAATGGTGCTGTACTTTTTGGACTTTTGCGAAGTTGTCAAAAGAGTGCTGTATTCTGTGGACTTTTGCGAAGTTGTCAAAACAGTGCTGTATTCTGTGGACTTTTGCGAAGTTGTCAAAACAGTGCTGTATTCTGTGGACTTTTGCTAAGTTGTCAAAACAGTGCTGTATTCTGTGGACTTTTGCGAAGTTGTCAAAACAGTGCTGTATTCTGTGGACTTTTGCTAAGTTGTCAAAACAGTGCTGTATTCTGTGGACTTTTGCGAAGTTGTCAAAACAGTGCTGTATTCTGTGGACTTTTGCGAAGTTGTCAAAACAGTGCTGTATTCTGTGGACTTTTGCTAAGTTGTCAAAACAGTGCTGTACTCTGTGGACTTTTGCTAAGTTGTCAAAAGAGTGCTGTATTCTGTGGACTTTTGCTAAGTTGTCAAAAGAGTGCTGTATTCTGTGGACTTTTGCTAAGTTGTCAAAACAGTGCTGTATTCTGTGGACTTTTGCGAAGTTGTCAAAACAGTGCTGTATTCTGTGGACTTTTGCGAAGTTGTCAAAACAGTGCTGTATTCTGTGGACTTTTGCGAAGTTGTCAAAACAGTGCTGTATTCTGTGGACTTTGCTAAGTTGTCAAAAGAGTGCTGTACTCTGTGGACTTTTGCTAAGTTGTCAAAAGAGTGCTGTACTCTGTGGACTTTTGCGAAGTTGTCAAAACAGTGCTGTATTCTGTGGACTTTTGCTAAGTTGTCAAAACAGTGCTGTATTCTGTGGACTTTTGCGAAGTTGTCAAAACCGTACTGTATTCTGTGGACTTTTGCTAAGTTGTCAAAACAGTGCTGTACTCTGTGGACTTTTGCTAAGTTGTCAAAACAGTGCTGTACTCTGTGGACTTTTGCTAAATTGTCAAAACAGTGCTGTATTCTGTGGACTTTTGCTAAGTTGTCAAAACAGTGCTGTACTCTGTGGACTTTTGCTAAGTTGTCAAAAGAGTGCTGTACTCTGTGGACTTTTGCTATGTTGTCAAAAGAGTGCTGTACTCTGTGGACTTTTGCTAAGTTGTCAAAACAGTGCTGTATTCTGTGGACTTTTGCTAAGTTGTCAAAAGAGTGCTGTATTCTGTGGACTTTTGCTAATTGTCAAAACAGTGCTGTATTCTGTGGACTTTTGCTAAGTTGTCAAAACAGTGCTGTACTCTGTGGACTTTTGCGAAGTTGTCAAAACAGTGCTGTATTCTGTGGACTTTTGCTAAGTTGTCAAAACAGTGCTGTATTCTGTGGACTTTTGCTAAGTTGTCAAAATGGTGCTGTACAACTCGGTTTTGCGCTTTCAACTCATTTAATGACTAAACTGTATGAATGTTTTTTTTATTCTGTGGATCATGTTGACATTTATATGAACAGCAATGCCACCATTAAAGAATGAAGTGAACATTATCGGTTTCCAGATTTTAAGTAGTGCCTTGAGCTGAACTAGTAAATGCCAAAGCTTGAAGGACCTTGCCCTGATTTCAAAGTAACAACAACAAAATCATGGAAACTGTCAGTTATGTCACTGCGCCCATATTTTCTGACTGATTGTAACCATGTTTGATTCAGTAAACCAAATAAAACTTCAGACATACTTAACCCTCTGACTCCCACATCCTGTCCACCAGCTTTCTGCACTGTCACTCATGCTAGCAAAAACAAAAACTTAACACTTTGACTCTCTGACCCTATCCACCAGCTTCCTACACAAAGCTGGTGGATAGGGTGAGGGAGTCAAAGGGTTAAGTTTTTGCAGTTGGCAGATATGATGCGGGAGTCAAAGGGTTTAAATCACCTATGTTTTGAAGACTGAAATCAGAACTTGTCATCAGATCAAGGAGTCGACTTCTTTATCAGCTTAAGAACAAAATTTGTTTAAGTCACTTCTGTGACCCGTGTGACCTTGACCTTGGTTTCATAATATTTAAACATATACATCAAAACTTGTCATCAGATCAAGGAGTCGACTTCTTTATTAGCTTAAGAACAAAATTTGTTTAAGTCACTTCTGTGACCCGTGTGACCTTGACCTTGGTGTCATAATATCTAAACATATATACATTGGTAACTCTGCGATCCACACTTTTGGCCCAAATTTGTTAAAACTTTATCCAGAAACAGCTGAGAAAATCTTGTTAATATATTTTTGTCACGAACGTATCACAGACAGACTGGTACAAACCTCTGTGAGGTCGATATCAATTTCTCGTGTGTGTATTTATGTATCTAGATGTATATATATATATATATATGTGTGTGTGTGTGTGTGTGTGTGTGTGTGTGTGTGTGTGTGTGTGTGTGTGTGTGTGTGTGTGTGTGTGTGCATGTACATGTATGTGCATATATACATATATATGTGCATAAATACATATGTATATATATATACACATATATACATATTATATGTATATAATTATGTATATATGTATATGTATATATATACATATGTATATATACACATACATATACATGCACACACACACACACACACACAATATATATATATATATATATATATATATATATATATATATATAATTGGCATTTGATAAGTATTCACTTCACACTTGGCAAGCTACACATCTTCAAAACTTGAGCATTCGATCTCGCGAACGTGATGCTGCGGATGTTGAGCAATCAATTTTGGTGGAACAGCTCCAGCTGTTGAGCGTGTGGTCAGTAGATAGATTACTGTTACTATTATTTTTGTTTAAAGCTCAGCTGTGTAGATACATTATTATTACTGTTATTTTTGTTTAAAACCCAGCTGTGTAGATACATTATTATTACTGTTATTTGTGTTTAAAACCCAGCTGTGTAGATACATTATTATTACTGTTATTTTTGTTTAAAACCCAGCCGTGTAGATACATTATTATTACTGTTATTTTTGTTTAAAACCCAGCCGTGTAGATATATTATTATTACTGTTATTTTTGTTTAACGCCCAGCCGTGTAAATACATTATTGTCACTAGTATTTTTCTTTCAAGTTCAAAACATGTAAAACTTCAACAGGAAAAAAGGAAAAGAAAATTAAGAACTCATATCCATGCATTCACGAACATAATCAAAGGAGATGCCCCAGGCGTTGACCACTCCGTTGAATTTATCACACAGGAGATTTTAAAAAAATGAATACAAATTTAAACATAATTAATGACATCAAAACATATATAAAAACGGGCATAAATTACCTAAAATTGTTTCCGCATATCTCAGTTCCCTAGAGCGAAAAATGCACTTAATACATGTACCCGGTTATCAGTCCTGAGAGAAAGTGCGCAAGACTTTACCGAACACATACAGATGAATGGACCAACAAGGCAGAAAATGATAGGAAGAAATGACAGAAAGCAAAGGAACAAGGCAAAAACAAAGAGAGTGACAGAAAAGAGGAAATTTTTAGCAAGAAAATCCAGAAGGTGGGGATACTATTTATACTGAAAGAGCCCCTGGCATCACTATGGGATGCAGTAGATAGATCATGTCTCACAAAAGTACAACAGGGCACTGAGGAATTAATGAAGGTTCATGCACGCCGTAATTACAGAAAGTCAGAAAAACACTGAACAATTTAAAAAAAATGATGAAAACATGCTTAACATCATAACTTACTGCATTTCCTGATGACTGCCGCTGCTGGGTTTATCCACGCCACCGTCAGTTTGAATCTGAGTCTGAGTTTGTTCAAGAAGGATTCATTACACTTGTACAGTGCCATATGCGCACCACCCAGATTTATCGGTGATTATCTAGTGGACTCTTTGATCCTGTACAAAACCCTATGCGCTGGCAAAGTCTTGAATACAATTACCCATGATATGAGAATTCAAACATTCCATCCAAAACAAGATCACACCTGAAACGGCCGAAACTTTCCAGTTCCTAAATAAACAACCGTCATAGTGACAACAGGCGGCCGCTGAGTGTCCTCATTGGAACTCTAAGCATATAATGTTGCTGATCTCTCCACTGAAGGTGACGCGTGATATCAGATATCAGTATTCTTCACGATTGAGCGATGGCGTTGATATCGTACATGTCCAAAAAATGTTGACGTATGTTTTTATCCAAACCATTTTCTGTAAGATACAATATTGACATCTGTTTTTATGTATGATATTTTCTGTAAGATACAATATTGACATCTGTTTTTATGTATGATATTTTCTGTAAGATACAATATTGACATCTGTTTTTATGTATGATATTTTCTGTAAGATGCAATATTGACATGTTTTTGTCTATGATATTTTCTGTAATATGCAATGTTGACATATGTTTTTTATCTATGATATTTTCTGTAAGATGCAATGTTGACATATGTTTATATCTCTTACATTTTCTGTAAGGTACAATGATATGTGCTTTACTGTAAGGTACAATGATATGTGCTTTCTGTAAGGTACAATGATATGTTTTTATCTATAGCACTTTCTGTAAGGTACAATGATATATGTTTTTATCTATAACACTTTCTGTAAGGTACAATGATATATGTTTTTATCTATAACACTTTCTGTAAGGTACAATGATATACGTTTTTATCTATAACACTTTCTGTAAGGTACAATGACATATGTTTTTATCTATAACACTTTCTGTAAGGTACAATGATATAGGTAGAAAGAAACTCTAGGGAGAGCTAGACAACAGAAGGTCTTCAGAGAAGTAACCCCCTTTAGACAAGTGTTTCGGCCCTGAATTCCTTACACTCTCGGGGGGCCGGGCCACATCCAGGTCATGACTCCTGGATGCCCTTCTGCTGTTGTCTATTTTTTTTTTTTTTTTTTCCTTTTCCCACGCCGGGGATCGAACCTGGGCGATTCTGCGCTTCAGAACTGCGGTACGCGGTTTTACCAATGTGCTAACGGGGCACACATCATCTGTAGGGAATTTAATCCTTATGAAGTTCACTTTTTTGGTTCCTCCTTGCCCAGATCCAGCTTGAGCTCCTTTCTGCTGCCTCTGCCATCGCTTTAAGGGCTCTAGTCCTCTTCTTCCCAGAAATGGCGAGTTGTTTCATGAGATCATAAGCGGAGGTGCCCACAAACCCTCTTGCCCCGACCTCTATGGCGAAGATTTTGACCCGCAGACCTGCTTTCTTCAGGGTGCTGGCAAGACCGGCGTATTTTTCGGTCTTGTAGATATGTGCTTCTTCCATTCTGCTTTCGTATGGCACAGTGAGTTCTATCAGAATCACTTGTTTCGAGGAGTCAGAGTGGAGAGCGATGTCTGGTCTCATGCCTGTCTTGCTGATGACATCTGGGTAATTTCTCCACTCTGGGAGGTCTGCTGTACACTCCCAGTCGACTGCTCCATCCAGAAGACCCTTTGGCAATGTGCTGGTTGTCATAGCCCTTTCGGGCCAGACCTGTTTCCCTCCTGCTTTGTAGAACGTTGTCATAGCAATTGGTGCGTTTGGGGTCATGGTTTTTTCGCTAACCACATCTGTGATCACTTTCAGAACTTGGTTGTGCCTCCATGTATACCTTCCTTGGGCTAGCGCTACTTTGCAAGAGCTTAGGACATGTTCCACTGTTTGTTTCTTCTGACAGAGCGGACATGCTGGGTCGTCTGCTTTCCCCCATTTCACTAAGTTTGCATTCGAGGGGAGCAGGTCATATACAGATCTGAGGAGGAAGCTTATCCTTAGAGGAGCCATGTGCCACATATCGTTCCAGCTGAGACTTCTTTGGAGTGCACTGTCCCATGTTGTCCATTGCCCCTGTTGACCTTGCTGGACTGCCTTCTGCACTCTTTTGACATCTTCTTCTTCCTTCAACTCCTGTATGATCATGTCTCTTTTTTCCTTCCCTTTGGCTTTGGACCACCACTGCATTTTTGTTGCTCCCAGTCCCTGTCTGTTGGTTTGCGTGTGTCCAATTATTTCTTTGATGCTGAGGTTTCTCTTGGCATTGTTTACAGCCTCTTGGACTTTCCACTTTCTGCCAGTTCTCAGCTTTGGATGAACTGCTCTCACGATATTGTCCTCCGATTCCTCCAGCATGCTCAACAGTCTTGCTTTTCCAACTTTGTATTCCTCCACTATGGATTTCAGAGGTAGCTTCAGCATTGCTTGACGACAGTAGAATGCAACATCAGTGAGACCAGGTGGGACACCGAGCCATTTTCTTGTGTATTTGTTGATTTTGGCTTCCATTGCTTCGACTGTGCTGGTGCAAATGTCATAGATTAGCAGTGGCCACAGCAGCTTTGGTATCAGCATGAACTGTAGACACCAGACTTTGTATTTGCCTGGCAGTCCGCAGTTATCTATTTTCTTCAGGCCTTCTTCTGCTGTTTGCTTGGTTTCACATCCCCTTTGTGTGTCTTTCAGGGAGTCATCATACCATCTTCCGAGACTTTTTACTGGCTCTTCTGTGACAGTGGGGATGGCTTGGTTGGCTACCATGAATTTGACTGAATCTGCCACTTTTCCTTTTCGCAGTGAGAGACTTCGGGATTTCTTAGGTTTGAACCTCATTCTTGAAGAGGCCACCAGCTCATCCAGCTGCTTTAAGATTCGGTGTGTCTCTTCCTCATCCGTGGACAAGACTGTTGTGTCATCCATGAAAGCTTTCAGAGGAGGCATCTGGTATCCATCTCCCAGATTCACTGGACCTGAACTCTTCATTGCAGCTTTCAAGATGACTTCCATTGCCAACACGAACAGTATGGGAGAGATTGCACAGCCCATTGCAATGCCCACCTCTAGGTCTATCCAGTCCGTGGTGTATTCTTTGGTAGAGAACCGCATTGAGAACCCTTGGAAATACTTCCTCAGCATTGTTCGGATGTTTTCTGGGATGTGATACATTTCAAGAGCCAGCTGGATCATGTCGTGTGGAACTGATCCATATGCATTCGCCAGATCAAGCCAAACTACGTCAATGTCTCTCTTCTCTGTTCTTGCTTTTTGGATGGCATCCCAAATCAACGTGGCATGTTCCAAGCATCCAGGCATTCCTGGTATGCCTCCCTTTTGGACTGACATATCCAGATACTTGTTTTCAGTCAGGTATTTTGTCAATCTTGCTGCCATAACAGAGAAGAAGATTTTCCCCTCGACGTTCAGAAGTGATATTGGCCTGAACTGATTGATGCTGCTGGAGTTCTGCTCCTTCGGAATGTACACTCCTTCAGCTCTCATCCATTGGTCGCTGATCTTCTGGTTCCTCCATGCTGATCGAATCATCTTGTGGAGCCACTCGAGCACTTTTGGGCATTTCTTGTAGAGCAGGTATGGTATTCCGTTTGGTCCAGGTGCTGACTTGGCTCTGGCTTTCTTTACTACGTTCTTCACTTCATCCAGTGTTGGTGGTTTGTTATTGAATTTTCCTTTTGGCGCTGCAGGCCAAACCAGATTTTGGATTTCAAGTGGTGCCTCGCGCTGAGAATCGGAATATGTTTCCCTGAGATGCTGCTCTAGGGTTTCCTTGCCCACTGTGAGAGTCCCTGATTTGGGTTGTTCAAACAGCTTTCTTGCAAAGTCAAAGGGATCTTTGAAGAAACGATCTTGAGTCTTCTTCTTTTTGCTCTTTCTTCGCCTTGCTGATTCCACTTTGCTGAGAGCATTGTGTTTGGCCTTCAGATCTTTCCAGAGTTCCAGGAGCCCTTGCTTCTCGAATTCTGAGGCAGTTTTCATTCGCTTTTTAAGCTTCCTTTTCTCCCTCCGGATGCTCTCCATCTGTTGCTGTCTTCTGGATTTCTGGGGAGGCGTTTTTGTCTTTGGCTGCTTCACTCCATAAGTGTCCCTGCAGATAGAGTATATGATGTCTCCGTATGTGTCAAGTTTGTGTTCCAGCGTACTGTTCCCTATTAGCGCATTCAGCTTAAGGACAAGTTCCTCATCTAATTTCTCCCATTGTTCTTTTGCACCGGCAGGCGGCAAATTGAGTTTTCCACGTTTGGCGTTAAGAGCTTGTGCAAAATCCGCATCAGAACCGTCAGCGTGGATGTCCTTGGCACTATGGTTTAATTCCTGGCCTTGGTCATCCAACGTCTCACCTGCTATCGCAGTGCGCTGCTGCTGGTTCGTATGTGTCTTCAAACAGCCCATTTTTGTCCTGTGGATCTTCATGCCGCGTTTGGTGGTGAATCTCCTTCCACACGCACACGGAAATTCCAACTGGTCATCAATCATGGTCCGTTGTGCGTTTCCAGTCGTGATGGAGTCAGTGCCGATGGATTCATCATTCTCTCCCCCTTTCGGTGAATCCTGGGAGCATCTTTCATTTGGAAAACTCGTGGCATGTTATCAAAGGCAAGGTGGGAAGCCAACCCACAAAGCCCGCAGATCTAGTCTTTCCCAGTGTCCTTCGGTCTTTCCCGAATGTCCTCCGAACTATTCCCGGAAGTCAATGGACTGACCATGTGCAGGTAGAAAGAAACTCTAGGGAGAGCTAGACAACAGAAGGTCTTCAGAGAAGTAACCCCCTTTAGACAAGTGTTTCGGCCCTGAATTCCTTACACTCTCGGGGGGCCGGGCCACATCCAGGTCATGACTCCTGGATGCCCTTCTGCTGTTGTCTATTTTTTTTTTTTTTTTTTCCTTTTCCCACGCCGGGGATCGAACCTGGGCGATTCTGCGCTTCAGAACTGCGGTACGCGGTTTTACCAATGTGCTAACGGGGCACACATCATCTGTAGGGAATTTAATCCTTATGAAGTTCACTTTTTTGGTTCCTCCTTGCCCAGATCCAGCTTGAGCTCCTTTCTGCTGCCTCTGCCATCGCTTTAAGGGCTCTAGTCCTCTTCTTCCCAGAAATGGCGAGTTGTTTCATGAGATCATAAGCGGAGGTGCCCACAAACCCTCTTGCCCCGACCTCTATGGCGAAGATTTTGACCCGCAGACCTGCTTTCTTCAGGGTGCTGGCAAGACCGGCGTATTTTTCGGTCTTGTAGATATGTGCTTCTTCCATTCTGCTTTCGTATGGCACAGTGAGTTCTATCAGAATCACTTGTTTCGAGGAGTCAGAGTGGAGAGCGATGTCTGGTCTCATGCCTGTCTTGCTGATGACATCTGGGTAATTTCTCCACTCTGGGAGGTCTGCTGTACACTCCCAGTCGACTATGTTTTTATCTATAACACTTTCTGTAAGGTACAATGATATACGTTTTTATCTATAACACTTTCTGTAAGGTACAATGATATATGTTTTTATCTATAACACTTTCTGTAAGGTACAATGATATATGTTTTTATCTATAACACTTTCTGTAAGGTACAATGATATATGTTTTTATCTATAACACTTTCTGTAAGGTACAATGATATACGTTTTTATCTATAACACTTTCTGTAAGGTACAATGACATATGTTTTTATCTATAACATTTTCTGTAAGATACAATGATATATGTTTTTATCTATAACATTTTCTGTAAGATACAATGATATATGTTTTTATCTATAACATTTTCTGTAAGGTACAATGATATATGTTTTTATCTATAACACTTTCTGTAAGGTACAATGATATGTTTTTTTTTATCTATAACACTTTCTGTAAGGTACAATGATATGTTTTTTTTTATCTATAACACTTTCTGTAAGGTACAATGATATGTTTTTTTTATCTATTACACTTTCTGTAAGGTACAATGATATGTTTTTTTTATCTATTACACTTTCTGTAAGGTACAATGATATGTTTTTTTTTATCTATAACACTTTCTGTAAGGTACAATGATATGTTTTTTTTTATCTATAACACTTTCTGTAAGGTACAATGATATGTTTTTTTTATCTATTACACTTTCTGTAAGGTACAATGACATGGGTTTTTTTTATCTATAACACTTTCTGTAAGGTACAATATTGACATGTGTTTTTATCTATGACACTTTCTGTAAGATACAATGATATGTTTTTTTTATCTATAACACTTTCTGTAAGGTACAATATTGACATGTTTTTTATCTATGACACTTTCTGTAAGATACAATGACATGGTTTTTTTATCTATAACACTTTCTGTAAGGTACAATATTGACATATGTTTTTATCTATGACACTTTCTGTAAGATACAATGATATGGTTTTTTTTATCTATAACACTTTCTGTAAGGTACAATGTTGACATATGTTTTTATCTATGACACTTTCTGTAAGGTACAATGTTGACATATGTTTTTATCTATAACACTTTCTGTAAGGTACAATGTTGACATATGTTTTTATCTATAACACTTTCTGTAAGGTACAATATTGACATATGTTTTTATCTATGACACTTTCTGTAAGGTACAATGTTGACATATGTTTTTATCTATAACACTTTCTGTAAGGTACAATGTTGACATATGTTTTTATCTATAACACTTTCTGTAAGGTACAATATTGACATATGTTTTTATCTATGACACTTTCTGTAAGGTACAATGTTGACTATATGTTTTTATCTATGACACTTTCTGTAAGGTACAATGTTGACATATGTTTTTATCTATAACACTTTCTGTAAGGTACAATATTGACATATGTTTTTATCTATGACACTTCTGTAAGGTACAATGTTGACATATGTTTTTATCTATGACACTTTCTGTAAGGTACAATATTGACATATGTTTTTATCTATAACACTTTCTGTAAGGTACAATGTTGACATATGTTTTTATCTATAACACTTTCTGTAAGGTACAATGTTGACATATGTTTTTATCTATGACACTTTCTGTAAGGTACAATGTTGACATGTGTTTTTATCTATAACACTTTCTGTAAGGTACAATGTTGACATATGTTTTTATCTATAACACTTTCTGTAAGGTACAATATTGACATATGTTTTTATCTATAACACTTTCTGTAAGGTACAATGTTGACATATGTTTTTATCTATAACACTTTCTGTAAGATACAATATTGACATATGTTTTTATCTATAACACTTTCTGTAAGGTACAATATTGACATATGTTTTTATCTATGACACTTTCTGTAAGGTACAATATTGACATATGTTTTTATCTATAACACTTTCTGTAAGGTACAATGTTGACATATGTTTTTATCTATAACACTTTCTGTAAGGTACAATGTTGACATGTGTTTTTATCTATAACACTTTCTGTAAGGTACAATGTTGACATATGTTTTTATCTATAACACTTTCTGTAAGGTACAATATTGACATGTGTTTTTATCTATTTTTATCTATTACATTTTCTGTAAAGCATTTCTATTGCATTTTCTCTAAGTACAAAGCGCTTAGAAGCTTGCTTCCAGGGATGTTGCGCTGTTATCATTATTATTATTATTATTATTATTATTATTATTATTATTATTATCATTAATATTGTTATTATTATATCATTATTGTTGTTGTTGTTGTTATCATTATTATTATTGTTGTTGTAGTTGTTATCGTTATTGTTGTTGATGTTGTGGTTGTTGTTAGTATTGTTATTACTATCATTATTATCGTTTTCATTAAATCGTCCCTGCTATTTGTTGTACCATCCATGCTCTAATTTTTTTTTTTCAAACAGAAGTCCAAGACGGGGATGTGCTCTTGTCATTGGCAAAGGCTTGTATTTACACGTCCGGTTACAATCACTGCAGAAGCCAAAGCCGTATTAATGATGTCCCTACATCAGACAGTGCCAGAAATGGAGAATGTTCCCATGGGGAAGATTCCTTGGTCACTACAGTGAAAATGAGTTTGATGAGTTAAGGCTCAAGTTCCCATTTATCCCCACCATTTGTATATACCTTTCTTTTCCATTCTATTTGTTTCGCTTTCTTCTGCATTTCAAGATCTTGCCATTGCATAAGGTTTTGCACATGCTTTAAGGAATCTGCCAGACAATTACTATTAATTTTGGGAGGAGCGCACATGGAACTGTGCGAGTTCGATGAACCCTTCCTGAACAAACATCAGGAGAAACAATTTAAACTCTTGTTTTTACATTTCATGCTATTAAACTTCAGCATATGTTTCAGTCCACGTTGAATGGTTGGAAGGATTAAAGAAATGAATGTAAAAACTCTGTTACAGCAACAAAAGTATAACTACACTGTTGACATTGTATTTTGACCGTTTTATGTCATGACTGTGGCAGAATGTGAGGTAATAAAATTCTACATTAATTGTACTGGCTCGTTTGCTTAAATGGCTAGAGTCGTATTAATTCAGTCTTCTTTTATCTGTCTATATTGCCTGCTAGTTTTCAATGACTGATGCAGTCAGGACTGCGATCACATTGTCAAAATCCGATGTTAAAGAGTAAGGTTATCAGCGTGGCGAAAGCAAGCACTTATTTGTTGCAAGAATTCAGTGTTTGTTCAAGATTCAACGTACTCGGATAAGTCTGTGTTCCACATAGATCTCCCAGCAATTTTCCAGAATACATTTTGAGCCTACACAAAACTTTATTCGCTGACATGTATTTAAAAGGAAAGGGCAGAACAGGGTTGTTCATACCGAGTATTTTCATGTTTCCTAAACCACCGAACATTCACGTTTTACAGGATCTTCTTTAAAGCGCGTATTTAATGTTCTGCGTGTGCATGCACACAAAAAAATAGACTTCAGGTTCCAGCAGGTTTGCGGATACTGACCTTACAGATCGGACAAAATGTTCGCCCTTTGCCAGCAAGGCGATACCAGGGACTGAACTCAAGATCTTCCGTTATTTTTATTTGTTTGTTTGTTTTCTTTTATTGTTGTTGTTGTTGTTGTGATGGTGGTGGTGGTGGTGGTGGTGGTTGTGGTGGTGCTGGTACCGGTGGTGGTTGATGATGATGATGATGATGATGATGATGATGATGATGATGATGATGATGATGATGATGATGATGATGATGATGATGATGATGATGATGATGATGATGATGATGACGACGACGACGACGACGATGATGATGATGAACTTCAGTTGGTCATCATGGAATTTAGAACATAGAAAAAGAAAGTGAAACCCATCGCCTAAGGCACAGGCATTACAAAACTTACATATTTTCCTTTGTCTACTCCTTCCTGTCTATCTAAATCAGTCTCACCATTGTGACAGCCGCATCAAACATTCAATCAAAGGAAAAATATTAATGTCTGGAAACTGTGTAACATATTTCTCTATTCCAAATTTGGTTTTTAAAATTTCGATATAATATGCATTTACTACTATTTTTCAAACTTCTCTTCCATGTGGCTGGTAGTTATTGTGCAGTGAGGAAGTAACAGTTTCACAAAATGTGTGTACATTGTATGTATATTTCCAAACCTTTGAGATTCTCAAGCAAAATCAAAACCCTAGTCAGTCAACATTTTCTGACTATGACCTATCCCGTCTGAATAGTATATGCTTTTAACATATAAATCACGCAGAAGTTTGCATAATTTGACAGACTATTTCTCTATATTGTCATATAACCAAAGACTACATAAAAAATGATTCGTTTTAAAATTCACTAGCACTGAAATTGGATGTAACTCCGTTTCACCATACATCATTTCAGTCACAGCACTACTCCGTTTAATACACGCTTAAAAAATTAAGCTGCCATTTTTCAAGTAAGGTCCAAGTTCTCACACCCAAGTAATTCAAAAGCATATAGTAATATAGCTACAGCAGTAAGCAGAGTTATATAACTCGAGAACAACATGAACAGGCAATACCTTGATTTCTTACTGCATGCAATTAGGAAAACATAGCTTTCTGAAGTGTCCGACAGAGTTTTGCTGGTCAAATTGGGAGGCAAACCATCTGATGTCAACATCATACAGGTGTATGCACCAACATCCGCAAGTACTCAGGAAGACATCGACAACTTCTACGAAGTTTTAGAGATGGCCAAAGTCCAGTGTAAATCACAAGAAGTTACAGTCATAATGGCAGATTTTAATGCTAAAGTGGGACAGGATAGGGTGGAGGATATAGTTGGATCTCATGGCCTTGGTACACAAAATGAAAGGGGAGGGAAACTTGTAGAATGGGCACAGATGAATGAGTTCATAGTAGGAAACACCTGGTTTGAGCAGCCTAACAGAAGAAAATGGACTTGGATGAGTCCAGGAGATAATACCAAAAATCAGATTGACTACATCCTGATCAACAAAAGATTTAGAAATTCTTTACTGTCAGCAAAAACTCTACCAGGCGCAGACTGTAACAGAGACCACAATCCTGTAGTGGGAAGGTTTAGGTTGAAATTGAGGAAAAAGAAACAGACCAAAAGCAACATCAAACTAAACCTTGGACTCTTGAAGACAGATGAAGTGAAACGTCAAAAATTTAATGTACATGTTCAAAACAATTTCAGTGCTCTGGAGGACGTTGATGACAGTGAGGAACAATGGACAAAGTTGAGAAATTCGATAAATGAAGCTTGTGAAGAAATCCCTAAGGCAGATAGAAAAGCAAAAAAGAGCTGGATGACTAATGAAATTTTGGGCTTGATGGAGGAAAGGAGGAGGGCAAAGAGAAACGAGGAGATATACAGGAAGATAAACAAAGAAATCAGGTATAGGTACTAGGTGCAATGAAGCTAAGGAAGCTTGGCTGAACACAAAATACAAAGAGATAGAAGAACGACACAGAATGGATCCTCAGGGTATGTACAGACGAATTGAAGAAATTGTCCACAGGAAAAATACATGCACATCAACTGGTTGCTTAAAATCGAAAGATGGCACACTTCTCATGGAAAAAGACAAAATATTAGACAGATGGGGAGAGTACATTAAAGACCTGTTTGAAGATGACAGAAACGAAGAACACATTATAAAAAAGAACTTTGAAGGACCACCCATAATGAAAGATGAAGTTAGAGCAACACTGAAAAAGATGAAACCAGGAAAAGCCCCAGGACCAGACAACAACACTACAGAGATGATTGAAGCCCTGGAGGAATTTGGCATAGAAAAAATAACAGTCCTCCTAAATGAAATTTACGACACTGGAAACCCCCCAAAGATATGTCAAAATCAATTTTCATTGCACTTCCAAAGAAGACAGGGGCTATAGAATGCAAACTCCATCGCACAATCAGTTTGATGAGTCATGTAACAAAAATCCTGTTAAGAATAATCATGATGAGGACAAGGAATAGAATCAAAAGAGAAATACCAGAAGAACAGTGTGGATTTGTGGAAGGGAAGGGAACTATTAATGCCATATACATCCTAAGAACTGTCATAGAGAGGTCAATTGAGATGAATAAGGATTTGTATTTATGCTTTGTTGACTACACCAAGGCTTTCGATCGGGTACGACATGAAGAATTGATCAATCAACTGGAGAGATTCAGTATTGATGGAAAAGATCTACGAATAATCAGGAATATGTACTGGGAACAAACACTTGCAATGAGAATAGAAAACAATATATGTTCTTTCCAAAATATCAAAAGAGGAGTCAGACAGGGTTGTGTTTTGTCACCAGATCTGTTTTCACTTTACAGCGAAAACATCATGAGAAAACTATAAGAAGACCCTGGATTAAAGGTTGGAGGGAAAATGATAAACAACATTCGATACGCAGATGACAACGTGCTAATTGCAGAAAATGAAAGGGATCTTCACAACCTCGTGAATATACTAGAAATAGAAAGCAAAGGTAAGGGGTTGGATCTAAACAGTAGGAAGACTGAAGTCATGGTGATCAGTAAAAAACATGAAATCCCCTTATGCAAAATAACAGCAAATGGCACAACCTTGACACAGGTTAACAAGTTCAAATACCTGGGAACGGTCATTTCATCAGACGGCAGATGCACATCGGAAATAGCCGGCAGAATCGGCCAAACCAAAACAGCATTCAAGAAGATGACAAGCATTCTTACCAACAAATGCCTATCAATTAACATCAGGAAGAGTCCTTGAATGTTATATAGAACCAATACTGTTGTATGGATGTGGGACGTGGACAGTCAGCAAGCAAAGCCAGAGCAAGATTGAGGCAGCCGAGGTGTGGTTTCCAAGAAGAATGTTGAGAGTTCTATGGACAGCAAAGAAAACAAACGAGACAGTCTTGATGGAGACAGACACAAGTAGATCACTCATAAGGAAGGTTAGGAAAAGACAGGCAACATTTATTGGCCATTTTATGAGGAAGGGGGATTTGGAGCACCTGGTCACAACGGGAAAACTGGAGGGAAAGAGAGCACCAGGTAGACCCAGGGAGAGAATGCTGGATGGACTTGCAGAGTGGCTGGGGACGAGGAGGGTGGGGGAGATGCTAGGGGCAACGAGAGATAGAGACAAATGGAAGTCCATAATCGCCAACGCCATGCGGCAGGGCACCTGATGATGAAGATGAGCTTTCTGAACCTGATCATGTATGGTTTTTCTTTTTCCATATGAAATTTACCAGTACGATTTTTGTACCTATGTATTTGAAAGTATTTACGATTTCAGTGTTTTTCGATCCATATTAGATGACATAATGTGGACTATTTTCTTCATAGAAAACCATTACTTTGGTTTTATTTCATCAACTTTAAGTTTCCAACGGGTACAGTAATCACGCAAAATATCTAGAGATTTTTGTAAATGTCTAAAATTGTATCATAAGCATAAAGTAATACCAGTAACTGAGTGTAATTGATCAGATCTACATGAGGGGTGCCAACGTTCAATATTACATGGTAAACAATGATTTCCAACAAGTATCGCTCAAGATCTATCAAATACAGAGAAAACAAAACAGACAAAAGACTGTCACCTTGTCTAATTCTTCTACAACTCTGAAAGAAACTATTGTTTTGCTATTCACAAAAACACAAGCTATAATTTGATTATTCATATCAACAACAACTTTTAAACACACACACACACACACACACACACACACACACACACACACACACACACACACACACACACACACACACACACACACACACACACACACCACACGTGCTGCTGTCAAATTGATGGAGAACAAAAGGCTGGCTATGATATTTTTACGGGCTGCTGTCTACATTATACTTTTATGTGTCTACGTACCTGTGTAAGCATGGATCCCATGTGACGTGCTGGTGTCATGTGTAGTGGTGTCCTCATGAAATAATGTCACAGCAGTCTCAATGGCCGTGGTGTCCGAGCGTTCATATGTAAGCCTGATATCACATGACAAATTTATATTATAAAATGTCATTGTCCACTTTCTCCCAAGGCTCAGATCATTTGACACTGAAGAACACTTTACTTACTTTACTGCCCACATGCCACTTCTGTCTATTTTGTATAACACAGTACTTACTTTACTGCCCACATGCCACTTCTGTCTATTTTGTATAACACAGTACTTACTTTACTGCCCACATGCCACTTCTGTCTATTCTGTATAACACAATACTTACTTTACTGCCCACATGCCACTTCTGTCTATTCTGTATAACACAGTACTTACCTTACTGCCCACATGCCACTTTTGTCTATTCTGTATAACACAGTACTTACTTTACTGCCCACATGCCACTTCTGTCTATTCTGTATAACACAGTACTTACTTTACTGCCCACATGCCACTTCTGTCTATTCTGTAACACAGTACTTACTTTACTGCCCACATGCCACTTCTGTCTATTCTGTATAACACAGTACTTACTTTACTGCCCACATGCCACTTCTGTCTATTCTGTCTATTCTGTATAACACAGAAAATGGCTCGGTGTCCCACCTGGTCTCACTGATGTTGCATTCTACTGTCGTCAAGCAATGCTGAAGCTACCTCTGAAATCCATAGTGGAGGAATACAAAGTTGGAAAAGCAAGACTGTTGAGCATGCTGGAGGAATCGGAGGACAATATCGTGAGAGCAGTTCATCCAAAGCTGAGAACTGGCAGAAAGTGGAAAGTCCAAGAGGCTGTAAACAATGCCAAGAGAAACCTCAGCATCAAAGAAATAATTGGACACACGCAAACCAACAGACAGGGACTGGGAGCAACAAAAATGCAGTGGTGGTCCAAAGCCAAAGGGAAGGAAAAAAGAGACATGGTCATACAGGAGTTGAAGGAAGAAGAAGATGTCAAAAGAGTGCAGAAGGCAGTCCAGCAAGGTCAACAGGGGCAATGGACAACATGGGACAGTGCACTCCAAAGAAGTCTCAGCTGGAACGATATGTGGCACATGGCTCCTCTAAGGATAAGCTTCCTCCTCAGATCTGTATATGACCTGCTCCCCTCGAATGCAAACTTAGTGAAATGGGGGAAAGCAGACGACCCAGCATGTCCGCTCTGTCAGAAGAAACAAACAGTGGAACATGTCCTAAGCTCTTGCAAAGTAGCGCTAGCCCAAGGAAGGTATACATGGAGGCACAACCAAGTTCTGAAAGTGATCACAGATGTGGTTAGCGAAAAAACCATGACCCCAAACGCACCAATTGCTATGACAACGTTCTACAAAGCAGGAGGGAAACAGGTCTGGCCCGAAAGGGCTATGACAACCAGCACATTGCCAAATGGTCTTCTGGATGGAGCAGTCGACTGGGAGTGTACAGCAGACCTCCCAGAGTGGAGAAATTACCCAGATGTCATCAGCAAGACAGGCATGAGACCAGACATCGCTCTCCACTCTGACTCCTCGAAACAAGTGATTCTGATAGAACTCACTGTGCCATACGAAAGCAGAATGGAAGAAGCACATATCTACAAGACCGAAAAATACGCCGGTCTTGCCAGCACCCTGAAGAAAGCAGGTCTGCGGGTCAAAATTTTCGCCATAGAGGTCGGGGCAAGAGGGTTTGTGGGCACCTCCGCTTATGATCTCATGAAACAACTCGCCATTTCTGGGAAGAAGAGGACTAGAGCCCTTAAAGCGATGGCAGAGGCAGCAGAAAGGAGCTCAAGCTGGATCTGGGCAAGGAGGAACCAAAAAAGTGAACTTCATAAGGATTAAATTCCCTACAGATGATGTGTGCCCCGTTAGCACATTGGTAAAACCGCGTACCGCAGTTCTGAAGCGCAGAATCGCCCAGGTTCGATCCCCGGCGTGGGGAAAAAAAAAAAAAAAAAAAAAAATAGACAACAGCAGAAGGGCATCCAGGAGTCATGACCTGGATGTGGCCCGGCCCCCCGAGAGTGTAAGGAATTCAGGGCCGAAACACTTGTCTAAAGGGGGTTACTTCTCTGAAGACCTTCTGTTGTCTAGCTCTCCCTAGAGTTTCTTTCTACCTGCACATGGTCAGTCCATTGACTTCCGGGAATAGTTCGGAGGACATTCGGGAAAGACCGAAGGACACTGGGAAAGACTAGATCTGCGGGCTTTGTGGGTTGGCTTCCCACCTCGCCTTTGATAACATGCCACGAGTTTTCCAAATGAAAGATGCTCCCAGGATTCACCGAAAGGGGGAGAGAATGATGAATCCATCGGCACTGACTCCATCACGACTGGAAACGCACAACGGACCATAATCAATGACCAGTTGGAATTTCCGTGTGCGTGTGGAAGGAGATTCACCACCAAACGCGGCATGAAGATCCACAGGACAAAAATGGGCTGTTTGAAGACACATACGAACCAGCAGCAGCGCACTGCGATAGCAGGTGAGACGTTGGATGACCAAGGCCAGGAATTAAACCATAGTGCCAAGGACATCCACGCTGACGGTTCTGATGCGGATTTTGCACAAGCTCTTAACGCCAAACGTGGAAAACTCAATTTGCCGCCTGCCGGTGCAAAAGAACAATGGGAGAAATTAGATGAGGAACTTGTCCTTAAGCTGAATGCGCTAATAGGGAACAGTACGCTGGAACACAAACTTGACACATACGGAGACATCATATACTCTATCTGCAGGGACATTTATGGAGTGAAGCAGCCAAAGACAAAAACGCCTCCCCAGAAATCCAGAAGACAGCAGCAGATGGAGAGCATCCGGAGGGAGAAAAGGAAGCTTAAAAAGCGAATGAAAACTGCCTCAGAATTCGAGAAGCAAGGGCTCCTGGAACTCTGGAAAGATCTGAAGGCCAAACACAATGCTCTCAGCAAAGTGGAATCAGCAAGGCGAAGAAAGAGCAAAAAGAAGAAGACTCAAGATCGTTTCTTCAAAGATCCCTTTGACTTTGCAAGAAAGCTGTTTGAACAACCCAAATCAGGGACTCTCACAGTGGGCAAGGAAACCCTAGAGCAGCATCTCAGGGAAACATATTCCGATTCTCAGCGCGAGGCACCACTTGAAATCCAAAATCTGGTTTGGCCTGCAGCGCCAGAAGGAAAATTCAATAACAAACCACCAACACTGGATGAAGTGAAGAACGTAGTAAAGAAAGCCAGAGCCAAGTCAGCACCTGGACCAAACGGAATACCATACCTGCTCTACAAGAAATGCCCAAAAGTGCTCGAGTGGCTCCACAAGATGATTCGATCAGCATGGAGGAACCAGAAGATCAGCGACCAATGGATGAGAGCTGAAGGAGTGTACATTCCGAAGGAGCAGAACTCCAGCAGCATCAATCAGTTCAGGCCAATATCACTTCTGAACGTCGAGGGGAAAATCTTCTTCTCTGTTATGGCAGCAAGATTGACAAAATACCTGACTGAAAACAAGTATCTGGATATGTCAGTCCAAAAGGGAGGCATACCAGGAATGCCTGGATGCTTGGAACATGCCACGTTGATTTGGGATGCCATCCAAAAAGCAAGAACAGAGAAGAGAGACATTGACGTAGTTTGGCTTGATCTGGCGAATGCATATGGATCAGTTCCACACGATATGATCCAGCTGGCTCTTGAAATGTATCACATCCCAGAAAACATCCGAACAATGCTGAGGAAGTATTTCCAAGGGTTCTCAATGCGGTTCTCTACCAAAGAATACACCACGGACTGGATAGACCTAGAGGTGGGCATTGCAATGGGCTGTGCAATCTCTCCCATACTGTTCGTGTTGGCAATGGAAGTCATCTTGAAAGCTGCAATGAAGAGTTCAGGTCCAGTGAATCTGGGAGATGGATACCAGATGCCTCCTCTGAAAGCTTTCATGGATGACACAACAGTCTTGTCCACGGATGAGGAAGAGACACACCAAATCTTAAAGCAGCTGGATGAGCTGGTGGCCTCTTCAAGAATGAGGTTCAAACCTAAGAAATCCCGAAGTCTCTCACTGCGAAAAGGAAAAGTGGCAGATTCAGTCAAATTCATGGTAGCCAACCAAGCCATCCCCACTGTCACAGAAGAGCCAGTAAAAAGTCTCGGAAGATGGTATGATGACTCCCTGAAAGACACACAAAGGGGATATGAAACCAAGCAAACAGCAGAAGAAGGCCTGAAGAAAATAGATAACTGCGGACTGCCAGGCAAATACAAAGTCTGGTGTCTACAGTTCATGCTGATACCAAAGCTGCTGTGGCCACTGTTAATCTATGACATTTGCACCAGCACAGTCGAAGCAATGGAAGCCAAAATCAACAAATACACAAGAAAATGGCTCGGTGTCCCACCTGGTCTCACTGATGTTGCATTCTACTGTCGTCAAGCAATGCTGAAGCTACCTCTGAAATCCATAGTGGAGGAATACAAAGTTGGAAAAGCAAGACTGTTGAGCATGCTGGAGGAATCGGAGGACAATATCGTGAGAGCAGTTCATCCAAAGCTGAGAACTGGCAGAAAGTGGAAAGTCCAAGAGGCTGTAAACAATGCCAAGAGAAACCTCAGCATCAAAGAAATAATTGGACACACGCAAACCAACAGACAGGGACTGGGAGCAACAAAAATGCAGTGGTGGTCCAAAGCCAAAGGGAAGGAAAAAAGAGACATGGTCATACAGGAGTTGAAGGAAGAAGAAGATGTCAAAAGAGTGCAGAAGGCAGTCCAGCAAGGTCAACAGGGGCAATGGACAACATGGGACAGTGCACTCCAAAGAAGTCTCAGCTGGAACGATATGTGGCACATGGCTCCTCTAAGGATAAGCTTCCTCCTCAGATCTGTATATGACCTGCTCCCCTCGAATGCAAACTTAGTGAAATGGGGGAAAGCAGACGACCCAGCATGTCCGCTCTGTCAGAAGAAACAAACAGTGGAACATGTCCTAAGCTCTTGCAAAGTAGCGCTAGCCCAAGGAAGGTATACATGGAGGCACAACCAAGTTCTGAAAGTGATCACAGATGTGGTTAGCGAAAAAACCATGACCCCAAACGCACCAATTGCTATGACAACGTTCTACAAAGCAGGAGGGAAACAGGTCTGGCCCGAAAGGGCTATGACAACCAGCACATTGCCAAATGGTCTTCTGGATGGAGCAGTCGACTGGGAGTGTACAGCAGACCTCCCAGAGTGGAGAAATTACCCAGATGTCATCAGCAAGACAGGCATGAGACCAGACATCGCTCTCCACTCTGACTCCTCGAAACAAGTGATTCTGATAGAACTCACTGTGCCATACGAAAGCAGAATGGAAGAAGCACATATCTACAAGACCGAAAAATACGCCGGTCTTGCCAGCACCCTGAAGAAAGCAGGTCTGCGGGTCAAAATTTTCGCCATAGAGGTCGGGGCAAGAGGGTTTGTGGGCACCTCCGCTTATGATCTCATGAAACAACTCGCCATTTCTGGGAAGAAGAGGACTAGAGCCCTTAAAGCGATGGCAGAGGCAGCAGAAAGGAGCTCAAGCTGGATCTGGGCAAGGAGGAACCAAAAAAGTGAACTTCATAAGGATTAAATTCCCTACAGATGATGTGTGCCCCGTTAGCACATTGGTAAAACCGCGTACCGCAGTTCTGAAGCGCAGAATCGCCCAGGTTCGATCCCCGGCGTGGGGAAAAAAAAAAAAAAAAAAAAAAAATAGACAACAGCAGAAGGGCATCCAGGAGTCATGACCTGGATGTGGCCCGGCCCCCCGAGAGTGTAAGGAATTCAGGGCCGAAACACTTGTCTAAAGGGGGTTACTTCTCTGAAGACCTTCTGTTGTCTAGCTCTCCCTAGAGTTTCTTTCTACCTGCACATGGTCAGTCCATTGACTTCCGGGAATAGTTCGGAGGACATTCGGGAAAGACCGAAGGACACTGGGAAAGACTAGATCTGCGGGCTTTGTGGGTTGGCTTCCCACCTCGCCTTTGATAACATGCCACGAGTTTTCCAAATGAAAGATGCTCCCAGGATTCACCGAAAGGGGGAGAGAATGATGAATCCATCGGCACTGACTCCATCACGACTGGAAACGCACAACGGACCATGATCAATGACCAGTTGGAATTTCCGTGTGCGTGTGGAAGGAGATTCACCACCAAACGCGGCATGAAGATCCACAGGACAAAAATGGGCTGTTTGAAGACACATACGAACCAGCAGCAGCGCACTGCGATAGCAGGTGAGACGTTGGATGACCAAGGCCAGGAATTAAACCATAGTGCCAAGGACATCCACGCTGACGGTTCTGATGCGGATTTTGCACAAGCTCTTAACGCCAAACGTGGAAAACTCAATTTGCCGCCTGCCGGTGCAAAAGAACAATGGGAGAAATTAGATGAGGAACTTGTCCTTAAGCTGAATGCGCTAATAGGGAACAGTACGCTGGAACACAAACTTGACACATACGGAGACATCATATACTCTATCTGCAGGGACATTTATGGAGTGAAGCAGCCAAAGACAAAAACGCCTCCCCAGAAATCCAGAAGACAGCAGCAGATGGAGAGCATCCGGAGGGAGAAAAGGAAGCTTAAAAAGCGAATGAAAACTGCCTCAGAATTCGAGAAGCAAGGGCTCCTGGAACTCTGGAAAGATCTGAAGGCCAAACACAATGCTCTCAGCAAAGTGGAATCAGCAAGGCGAAGAAAGAGCAAAAAGAAGAAGACTCAAGATCGTTTCTTCAAAGATCCCTTTGACTTTGCAAGAAAGCTGTTTGAACAACCCAAATCAGGGACTCTCACAGTGGGCAAGGAAACCCTAGAGCAGCATCTCAGGGAAACATATTCCGATTCTCAGCGCGAGGCACCACTTGAAATCCAAAATCTGGTTTGGCCTGCAGCGCCAGAAGGAAAATTCAATAACAAACCACCAACACTGGATGAAGTGAAGAACGTAGTAAAGAAAGCCAGAGCCAAGTCAGCACCTGGACCAAACGGAATACCATACCTGCTCTACAAGAAATGCCCAAAAGTGCTCGAGTGGCTCCACAAGATGATTCGATCAGCATGGAGGAACCAGAAGATCAGCGACCAATGGATGAGAGCTGAAGGAGTGTACATTCCGAAGGAGCAGAACTCCAGCAGCATCAATCAGTTCAGGCCAATATCACTTCTGAACGTCGAGGGGAAAATCTTCTTCTCTGTTATGGCAGCAAGATTGACAAAATACCTGACTGAAAACAAGTATCTGGATATGTCAGTCCAAAAGGGAGGCATACCAGGAATGCCTGGATGCTTGGAACATGCCACGTTGATTTGGGATGCCATCCAAAAAGCAAGAACAGAGAAGAGAGACATTGACGTAGTTTGGCTTGATCTGGCGAATGCATATGGATCAGTTCCACACGATATGATCCAGCTGGCTCTTGAAATGTATCACATCCCAGAAAACATCCGAACAATGCTGAGGAAGTATTTCCAAGGGTTCTCAATGCGGTTCTCTACCAAAGAATACACCACGGACTGGATAGACCTAGAGGTGGGCATTGCAATGGGCTGTGCAATCTCTCCCATACTGTTCGTGTTGGCAATGGAAGTCATCTTGAAAGCTGCAATGAAGAGTTCAGGTCCAGTGAATCTGGGAGATGGATACCAGATGCCTCCTCTGAAAGCTTTCATGGATGACACAACAGTCTTGTCCACGGATGAGGAAGAGACACACCAAATCTTAAAGCAGCTGGATGAGCTGGTGGCCTCTTCAAGAATGAGGTTCAAACCTAAGAAATCCCGAAGTCTCTCACTGCGAAAAGGAAAAGTGGCAGATTCAGTCAAATTCATGGTAGCCAACCAAGCCATCCCCACTGTCACAGAAGAGCCAGTAAAAAGTCTCGGAAGATGGTATGATGACTCCCTGAAAGACACACAAAGGGGATATGAAACCAAGCAAACAGCAGAAGAAGGCCTGAAGAAAATAGATAACTGCGGACTGCCAGGCAAATACAAAGTCTGGTGTCTACAGTTCATGCTGATACCAAAGCTGCTGTGGCCACTGTTAATCTATGACATTTGCACCAGCACAGTCGAAGCAATGGAAGCCAAAATCAACAAATACACAAGAAAATGGCTCGGTGTCCCACCTGGTCTCACTGATGTTGCATTCTACTGTCGTCAAGCAATGCTGAAGCTACCTCTGAAATCCATAGTGGAGGAATACAAAGTTGGAAAAGCAAGACTGTTGAGCATGCTGGAGGAATCGGAGGACAATATCGTGAGAGCAGTTCATCCAAAGCTGAGAACTGGCAGAAAGTGGAAAGTCCAAGAGGCTGTAAACAATGCCAAGAGAAACCTCAGCATCAAAGAAATAATTGGACACACGCAAACCAACAGACAGGGACTGGGAGCAACAAAAATGCAGTGGTGGTCCAAAGCCAAAGGGAAGGAAAAAAGAGACATGTCATACAGGAGTTGAAGGAAGAAGAAGATGTCAAAAGAGTGCAGAAGGCAGTCCAGCAAGGTCAACAGGGGCAATGGACAACATGGGACAGTGCACTCCAAAGAAGTCTCAGCTGGAACGATATGTGGCACATGGCTCCTCTAAGGATAAGCTTCCTCCTCAGATCTGTATATGACCTGCTCCCCTCGAATGCAAACTTAGTGAAATGGGGGAAAGCAGACGACCCAGCATGTCCGCTCTGTCAGAAGAAACAAACAGTGGAACATGTCCTAAGCTCTTGCAAAGTAGCGCTAGCCCAAGGAAGGTATACATGGAGGCACAACCAAGTTCTGAAAGTGATCACAGATGTGGTTAGCGAAAAAACCATGACCCCAAACGCACCAATTGCTATGACAACGTTCTACAAAGCAGGAGGGAAACAGGTCTGGCCCGAAAGGGCTATGACAACCAGCACATTGCCAAATGGTCTTCTGGATGGAGCAGTCGACTGGGAGTGTACAGCAGACCTCCCAGAGTGGAGAAATTACCCAGATGTCATCAGCAAGACAGGCATGAGACCAGACATCGCTCTCCACTCTGACTCCTCGAAACAAGTGATTCTGATAGAACTCACTGTGCCATACGAAAGCAGAATGGAAGAAGCACATATCTACAAGACCGAAAAATACGCCGGTCTTGCCAGCACCCTGAAGAAAGCAGGTCTGCGGGTCAAAATTTTCGCCATAGAGGTCGGGGCAAGAGGGTTTGTGGGCACCTCCGCTTATGATCTCATGAAACAACTCGCCATTTCTGGGAAGAAGAGGACTAGAGCCCTTAAAGCGATGGCAGAGGCAGCAGAAAGGAGCTCAAGCTGGATCTGGGCAAGGAGGAACCAAAAAAGTGAACTTCATAAGGATTAAATTCCCTACAGATGATGTGTGCCCCGTTAGCACATTGGTAAAACCGCGTACCGCAGTTCTGAAGCGCAGAATCGCCCAGGTTCGATCCCCGGCGTGGGAAAAAAAAAAAAAAAAAAAAAAATAGACAACAGCAGAAGGGCATCCAGGAGTCATGACCTGGATGTGGCCCGGCCCCCCGAGAGTGTAAGGAATTCAGGGCCGAAACACTTGTCTAAAGGGGGTTACTTCTCTGAAGACCTTCTGTTGTCTAGCTCTCCCTAGAGTTTCTTTCTACCTGCACATGGTCAGTCCATTGACTTCCGGGAATAGTTCGGAGGACATTCGGGAAAGACCGAAGGACACTGGGAAAGACTAGATCTGCGGGCTTTGTGGGTTGGCTTCCCACCTCGCCTTTGATAACATGCCACGAGTTTTCCAAATGAAAGATGCTCCCAGGATTCACCGAAAGGGGGAGAGAATGATGAATCCATCGGCACTGACTCCATCACGACTGGAAACGCACAACGGACCATGATCAATGACCAGTTGGAATTTCCGTGTGCGTGTGGAAGGAGATTCACCACCAAACGCGGCATGAAGATCCACAGGACAAAAATGGGCTGTTTGAAGACACATACGAACCAGCAGCAGCGCACTGCGATAGCAGGTGAGACGTTGGATGACCAAGGCCAGGAATTAAACCATAGTGCCAAGGACATCCACGCTGACGGTTCTGATGCGGATTTTGCACAAGCTCTTAACGCCAAACGTGGAAAACTCAATTTGCCGCCTGCCGGTGCAAAAGAACAATGGGAGAAATTAGATGAGGAACTTGTCCTTAAGCTGAATGCGCTAATAGGGAACAGTACGCTGGAACACAAACTTGACACATACGGAGACATCATATACTCTATCTGCAGGGACATTATGGAGTGAAGCAGCCAAAGACAAAAACGCCTCCCCAGAAATCCAGAAGACAGCAGCAGATGGAGAGCATCCGGAGGGAGAAAAGGAAGCTTAAAAAGCGAATGAAAACTGCCTCAGAATTCGAGAAGCAAGGGCTCCTGGAACTCTGGAAAGATCTGAAGGCCAAACACAATGCTCTCAGCAAAGTGGAATCAGCAAGGCGAAGAAAGAGCAAAAAGAAGAAGACTCAAGATCGTTTCTTCAAAGATCCCTTTGACTTTGCAAGAAAGCTGTTTGAACAACCCAAATCAGGGACTCTCACAGTGGGCAAGGAAACCCTAGAGCAGCATCTCAGGGAAACATATTCCGATTCTCAGCGCGAGGCACCACTTGAAATCCAAAATCTGGTTTGGCCTGCAGCGCCAGAAGGAAAATTCAATAACAAACCACCAACACTGGATGAAGTGAAGAACGTAGTAAAGAAAGCCAGAGCCAAGTCAGCACCTGGACCAAACGGAATACCATACCTGCTCTACAAGAAATGCCCAAAAGTGCTCGAGTGGCTCCACAAGATGATTCGATCAGCATGGAGGAACCAGAAGATCAGCGACCAATGGATGAGAGCTGAAGGAGTGTACATTCCGAAGGAGCAGAACTCCAGCAGCATCAATCAGTTCAGGCCAATATCACTTCTGAACGTCGAGGGGAAAATCTTCTTCTCTGTTATGGCAGCAAGATTGACAAAATACCTGACTGAAAACAAGTATCTGGATATGTCAGTCCAAAAGGGAGGCATACCAGGAATGCCTGGATGCTTGGAACATGCCACGTTGATTTGGGATGCCATCCAAAAAGCAAGAACAGAGAAGAGAGACATTGACGTAGTTTGGCTTGATCTGGCGAATGCATATGGATCAGTTCCACACGATATGATCCAGCTGGCTCTTGAAATGTATCACATCCCAGAAAACATCCGAACAATGCTGAGGAAGTATTTCCAAGGGTTCTCAATGCGGTTCTCTACCAAAGAATACACCACGGACTGGATAGACCTAGAGGTGGGCATTGCAATGGGCTGTGCAATCTCTCCCATACTGTTCGTGTTGGCAATGGAAGTCATCTTGAAAGCTGCAATGAAGAGTTCAGGTCCAGTGAATCTGGGAGATGGATACCAGATGCCTCCTCTGAAAGCTTTCATGGATGACACAACAGTCTTGTCCACGGATGAGGAAGAGACACACCAAATCTTAAAGCAGCTAGATGAGCTGGTGGCCTCTTCAAGAATGAGGTTCAAACCTAAGAAATCCCGAAGTCTCTCACTGCGAAAAGGAAAAGTGGCAGATTCAGTCAAATTCATGGTAGCCAACCAAGCCATCCCCACTGTCACAGAAGAGCCAGTAAAAAGTCTCGGAAGATGGTATGATGACTCCCTGAAAGACACACAAAGGGGATATGAAACCAAGCAAACAGCAGAAGAAGGCCTGAAGAAAATAGATAACTGCGGACTGCCAGGCAAATACAAAGTCTGGTGTCTACAGTTCATGCTGATACCAAAGCTGCTGTGGCCACTGTTAATCTATGACATTTGCACCAGCACAGTCGAAGCAATGGAAGCCAAAATCAACAAATACACAAGAAAATGGCTCGGTGTCCCACCTGGTCTCACTGATGTTGCATTCTACTGTCGTCAAGCAATGCTGAAGCTACCTCTGAAATCCATAGTGGAGGAATACAAAGTTGGAAAAGCAAGACTGTTGAGCATGCTGGAGGAATCGGAGGACAATATCGTGAGAGCAGTTCATCCAAAGCTGAGAACTGGCAGAAAGTGGAAAGTCCAAGAGGCTGTAAACAATGCCAAGAGAAACCTCAGCATCAAAGAAATAATTGGACACACGCAAACCAACAGACAGGGACTGGGAGCAACAAAAATGCAGTGGTGGTCCAAAGCCAAAGGGAAGGAAAAAAGAGACATGGTCATACAGGAGTTGAAGGAAGAAGAAGATGTCAAAAGAGTGCAGAAGGCAGTCCAGCAAGGTCAACAGGGGCAATGGACAACATGGGACAGTGCACTCCAAAGAAGTCTCAGCTGGAACGATATGTGGCACATGGCTCCTCTAAGGATAAGCTTCCTCCTCAGATCTGTATATGACCTGCTCCCCTCGAATGCAAACTTAGTGAAATGGGGGAAAGCAGACGACCCAGCATGTCCGCTCTGTCAGAAGAAACAAACAGTGGAACATGTCCTAAGCTCTTGCAAAGTAGCGCTAGCCCAAGGAAGGTATACATGGAGGCACAACCAAGTTCTGAAAGTGATCACAGATGTGGTTAGCGAAAAAACCATGACCCCAAACGCACCAATTGCTATGACAACGTTCTACAAAGCAGGAGGGAAACAGGTCTGGCCCGAAAGGGCTATGACAACCAGCACATTGCCAAATGGTCTTCTGGATGGAGCAGTCGACTGGGAGTGTACAGCAGACCTCCCAGAGTGGAGAAATTACCCAGATGTCATCAGCAAGACAGGCATGAGACCAGACATCGCTCTCCACTCTGACTCCTCGAAACAAGTGATTCTGATAGAACTCACTGTGCCATACGAAAGCAGAATGGAAGAAGCACATATCTACAAGACCGAAAAATACGCCGGTCTTGCCAGCACCCTGAAGAAAGCAGGTCTGCGGGTCAAAATTTTCGCCATAGAGGTCGGGGCAAGAGGGTTTGTGGGCACCTCCGCTTATGATCTCATGAAACAACTCGCCATTTCTGGGAAGAAGAGGACTAGAGCCCTTAAAGCGATGGCAGAGGCAGCAGAAAGGAGCTCAAGCTGGATCTGGGCAAGGAGGAACCAAAAAAGTGAACTTCATAAGGATTAAATTCCCTACAGATGATGTGTGCCCCGTTAGCACATTGGTAAAACCGCGTACCGCAGTTCTGAAGCGCAGAATCGCCCAGGTTCGATCCCCGGCGTGGGGAAAAAAAAAAAAAAAAAATAGACAACAGCAGAAGGGCATCCAGGAGTCATGACCTGGATGTGGCCCGGCCCCCCGAGAGTGTAAGGAATTCAGGGCCGAAACACTTGTCTAAAGGGGGTTACTTCTCTGAAGACCTTCTGTTGTCTAGCTCTCCCTAGAGTTTCTTTCTACCAGTCTTTTGTGCATTGTACAACGTTCAGCGGTATAAACTGAGCTGTCAGATGGCATGTGTTTGGAGAGGAAAGAGGAAAGAGCACGGTACAGACGAACACAAGGTGTCACGCCCTTATATGACGTGGAACCGTCTGTGCTGGTTTGCAAACACAACATAGTGAGGAACCAGAAATACAGGAAAATAAATCAGAACGTGTTTTTAATGAAAACACACTCTTAATGACACTAAACACTGCATTCAAATTACAAGCCAGCAAGATATGGTCAACAAAAACGGAAACTATCAATGTTTTATGATCAGTCTGTCCTCGTTCAAAAAATGTTTTCGTTCATATTTCATATGCCAAGTGATCTGTAATAAGCACGATGTATACACAGTACTGTCATGAAGAATCGTGTAGTAATATGCACGGTGTATACACAGTACTGTCATGAAGAATCGTGTAGTAATATGCACGGTGTATACACAGTACTGTCATGAAGAATCGTGTAGTAATATGCACGATGTATACACAGTACTGTCATGAAGAATCGTGTAGTAATAAGCACGATGTATACACAGTACTGTCTGAAGAATCGTGTAGTAATATGCACGATGTATACACAGTACTGTCATGAAGAATCGTGTAGTAATAAGCACGGTGTATACACAGTACTGTCATGAAGAATCGTGTAGTGATAAGCACGGTGTATACACAGTACTGTCAAGAAGAATCGTGTAGTAATAAGCACGGTGTATACACAGTACTGTCATGAAGAATCGTGTAGTAATAAGCACGGTGTATACACAGTACTGTCATGAAGAATCGTGTAGTAATAAGCACGATGTATACACAGTACATGTACTGTCATGAAGAATCGTGTAGTAATAAGCACGGTGTATTCACAGTACATGTACTGTCATGAAGAATCGTGTAGTAATAAGCACGGTGTATTCACAGTATATGTACTGTCATGAAGAATCGTGTAGGATCTTATTCCAAGAAGACATTATCATGTGATGAAATAAATGTCAAACGAACGATAAATTTGACGGGATCATTATTTTTCACAGTGATCTCTTTTCGTTGCGAACTAATTTGTCAAGACCTTTCTAAGGACTGAAGTTGATCACGACCTAGGGACTAGTCGTCAATAACAGAGTTGACTTTCTGTGGGAATGTCACCAAACGGTGAAGCTGGTTGAGTGCAGAACGTGACTTCTGACTCTTTACTTCAGAGCAATTCTGGTTTGCATCTTACCTAAAACACAGAGAGAGAGGGGGGAGAGAGGAGGGGGCAGACAGAGAGAGACAGAAACAGAGAGACAGAGATACACACACAGAGAGACAGAGACAGAGACAGAGAGAGACAGAGACAGAGAGAGACAGAGACAGAAACAGAAACAGACTGACAGACAGACAGACAGTCAGCCAACACAAAGCCTTATGCTTGGCCTCCGCCTGTAAACATACACACTCGTAAACAAGTAGCATAAAAAAGGATATATTGTGGATGCATTGTGGGAATACTAATTATTTTCTGTGCATCATGGATCGGAAGCAAGTGATCTCTCCCTTTAAGGGAACAGAAAACATACGTGGCAACATCTCTTGCAGTTCTTGTTTGGTTAGTCAGTAATCTTTTCCCTGTTGCGTGATCTGGACAATTATTAGGTTCAAGATATTGTCTACTGTGTTTATCTCTAATGTGTCTGTGACACAGGTTAATAAGTTCAAATACCTGGGAACGGTCATTTCATCAGACGGCAGATGCACATCAGAAATAGCCGGCAGAATCGGCCAAGCCAAAACAGCATTCAAGAAGATGACAAGCATTCTTACCAACAAATGCCTATCAATTAACGTCAGGAAGAGAGTCCTTGAATGTTATATAGAACCAATGTTCTTCTTATGCAGCTCTGAATTCCTGAATGGCTTTTCTCAAGTTCTTTCTTGATTGGTACAACTGTAGGTTTGCGTAATGTCTTTGACGTCGGCACTTGTGTTCGTGTTCTTCTGCCGAACAGTCTCTGAGCAGGCGAACTGTTTACAGTATCTGTCGGGATGTTTCTCAGCTCAAGTAGAGCGAAGAAGGGATCTTGATTATTGTGTTCTGCTTTCTTCATGCGCGTCTTTGCAGCCTTCACCGCGCTCTCTGCTTTTCCATTGGACTGAGGGTAGTGTGGTGAGCTTGTTACGTGTTCAAACACATATGTTTTTCTGAACTTTCCAAATTGGTTCGACGTAAATTGAGTTCCACAGTCTGTTGTCAGGCGTTCTGGTATTCCGTGTCTTGCCAAGTGTCTCTTCAGACAGATGATGACCTCTTTGGATTCTCTTGTTTGTAACCGATCAGTCTCAAAGAAATCCGAGTAGTGATCGACCGTGACCAGGTATTCATTGCCATTATGTTCAAAGATGTCACAAGCGATGTGTTGCCAGGGCAGGTCAGGGATCTCTGTACTGATGAGTGGTTCTTTTTGCTGACCACGTTGGTATGTGTTACAGGCGCTGTATGTTTTGACAAAATCTTCAATGTCCGTGTTCATCCTGGGCCAGTAGACTACCTCACGTGCTCTTCTTATGCAGCTCTGAATTCCTGAATGGCTTGCATGAAGTTTCTCAAGGATGTCTGCTCTTTTGTTTTCAGGTACAATTACTCTGTGGCTTTTGAAGACAAGTCCGTTGTGGACTGACAGTTCATCCCTGAAAGGAAAGTAACCTTGTAACTGCAATGAAAGTTGTTGTTTCTCCTCTGGCCAGCCTTGTAGAATGACAGCTTTCAGGGTTTTCATGGTTGCATCTTCCTGAATTGCTTGCTGCAGACTGTTCAGTCTCTCTTGGCTGATGACCAGTTCTTGCAATGAGTCTGTTTTCTCCAGGTCTGTGAAGAAAATGGCTTCCTTGTGGGTGACTTGCTGTTCCGCTTTTCCACAGACTGTTCTGCTGAGGGTGTCAGCCAGGTACATCTCAGATCCACGCTTGTACACTACTGTGTACCTGAACTTCTGAGTTCTGAGTAGCATCCTCTGAATCCTCTTAGGTGCTGAGAGCAGGCTCTTCTTGTAAATGGTCTCTAGTGGTTTGTGGTCGGTCTCCACCAGGATGTCTCTTCCATAGACGTATCTCTCAAACTTTTTCAGACCAAAGAGTATTGCCAACATCTCCTTTTCTATTTGAGCATAGCTTTTTTCTGTCTCGGTCAAGGCTCGTGATGCGTACTGAATCGGTTGACCATCCTGCATGAGACAAGCTCCAAGTCCAAACTGTGAAGCATCACACTGAAGGGTGGTAGTACGCTTTCCTGAAGAGTCAAAGTAGCGAAGTACCGGTGGCTCAGAGAGTATCTTCTTCACTTTCTTCAGGGCTTCTCCGTGGACATCTTCATCCCATCTGAAGTGGACGTCTTTTTTTTCTGAGTGGTGCTGCTGCCTCAGACAGGTTTGGTGCAAATTTCTGAAGGTATCCGACTACACCGAGTAGTCTCTGCACAACTGCTTTGTCTTCTGGCACTAGGAGTTGTTGGACAGCGTCCAATTTCTTTGGGTCGGCTTTCAAGCCTTCCCAAATATGATATCTCTGTTTGTTTCATCTCAACCTTCTCCTTGTTGAGTTTGATTCCAGTCTCTCGGCATCGTTGTAGCAAACGGTTCAGGTTGGTATCATGAACTTGTGCTCCTGCTTCGTCGGTTGGTCCTTTGCCAAAAACAAAGATGTCGTCATGAACCGCCACCACGCCTGGCAGTCCTGCCAGAGCGATGTCAATCCTCCTCTGGAATTCTTCTGGGGCTGGCGAAATTCCAAAGGGCATTCGTTTCCATCGGTATTTGCCAGAAGGCGTCTCAAATGTTGTCAGGTAGCTGCTATCTTCGTCCAGTTCAACGTGCCAAAACCCGTTTTTCGCGTCCAGGTGTGTGAAGTATTTTGCATCTTGGAGGAGAGGCAGTACGTCATTAATGGTTGGCATGGGGTACTCGTTTCTCCTGAGGGCTTTGTTCAGTTGCTTAGGTCAATGCACAGTCTGACTTTCCCATTGCTCTTTGTTGCTACGACCAAACTGCTTATCCACTCCGTTGGCGTGTCTACTTTAGTGACCACGTCCAGTTTTTTTCAATCTCTTCAGCACGTACTTCACTTCCTCTTGCACTGATATCGGCCATTTTCTGCAAGGCATCTTCACTGGAGCAATACTGGGGTCTGTTTCTAGGTGTAATTTCCCTTCTAGTTTTCCTTCCCCTTCAAAGACATCGTTGTATCTTGTGAGTATGTCTTTTGCATTTTCCTCCTCTTTCTGATTCGCCACTATCGTTGTAATGTTCTCTTCATTGATCGTCATCAATTGCATATGCTGTACAGCTTTCAGTCCCAGTACTGGCTTACAGTCTGTTTTGGTGATCGCGAAGTTGACTTTGTATTTCCTTCTGTTCTTGGGGTTTTTCACTCGCAGTACAATCTCCCCCACAGGCTTCATTTCTGTTCCGTTGAACATCACCAGCTTCTTCTTCGTCTCTTGCAGGTTAGACTTTCTTTCATCTCATGTGACTTCTCTGTACAGGCTCTCAGACATCACGTTTGTTTTTGCACCAGTGTCAAGAAGAAATCTTACCGGCATCTCATTTATCAGCATTTTTGCTCGTATGTTTCTCTCCTTTTTTCTGGTTTTGTCTTCGATCTTGAGGATTTCATTATCACTTTCAGTGTCAATCTTTTCTTCTTCGAAGTGCCGAACTCTTGTTTTCTTTTGATTTTTCTTGGGTGTTCTGCAGCATGTGTACAGGTAGTAATGTTTTGATTTTCATATTTTTGATTTTGTTTTGCCGACCACATACTAGGGCCTATAGACTGTATAGTATGTCGACCAAAGGAGGTCAGCCAAAACATAGACGAAACTCCAGGAAGGACAGTGATGAAAGGAAAAAAGGGAGCAAAGAGAAGGAAGGTGGAACAATTACGAGTGAGAACAGCAACTGTAAGTACGTTTTGTGCTTGAAATGCTCGAATGCAGTTGACAATGAAGGGAGCAACATAGGCAGCATTAAATGCCATAGTTGCAAACAATGGTGTCACAAAGAGTGCACCAATCTGACAGAGAGAGAGTTCAGTTTTCTCTCAGAGGGAAATATAAATATTCAGTGAGTATGTCCAGATTGTCTTTCTGGTGGGAAAGAAAAACGGGGGCCACTGGAAGCAAAGATAGATTTACTGCTATCCATGTTCCAGTCTGTGGAGAACAGACTGAAGAAAGTAGAAAGTGCTACTGGGGTCTGTCTGGACCAGAAAATTGAAGAAATAGTAAACAAAAAACTTGATGAAAAGATGAAGGAAAGGGAAGAGAAAGAGAAAAGGGAGTTGAACCTTGTTGTTGTTGGACTGACAGACAGCAGTAAGCCAAATTCCACAGAAAGACAGCAGGAAGACATGAAAAAAGTACAGGACATTGTTGACAAAATATGTCCCGATCTACAAGACAAAAAGATAGAAGAACCAGTGAGACTAGGCAGAGTGGGAGGGTCCAGGCTGAGACTTTTAAGGATAAAGGTCCGTTCACGGAACACAAAGAGGGAGATCTTAAAAAATGCATACAAAATAAACAAGGATGTCATTGCCAAGGACAATAAAGACAGGATTTTTATAAAATCCTGACCATACCCCTGCAGAAAGATTACAACAAAAAGAATTAAGAGCAGAACTGAAAAAAAGAATTGAAAATGGAGAGAAAAACTTGAAAATTCGAGGTGACAGGATTGTGACAGTGCAATCAGTCGGAGCTACTGGGGCAAATGACGTGAAACATTGACAATTAAATCAGCCAGAACAGTCAAAAAATGCAGAAAATGTAAATATTGTAAATAAAGGGAAGTTTGTAATCAATGAGTGTAAAGTTTTTTTTATACAAATATTGATGGATTAATAAACAAAAGAGAAGAATTATTGTTTTTGATAGAAGAAGAGGAACCCAGTATTGTTGCCATCACTGAGTTTTTAAGCAAAAGTCAGTCAGATTATTTTTTAGCAGAATACACTATTCCTGGCTATACTGTATTTACCAATGCCAAACCTAAGAGGGGCGTTTTGATGTATGTTAAGACAAACCTGAATGCTCAGGAATGTATTAAACTTAACAGGACACATTTTGAAGAATGTGTATGGGCACATTTTGTCACTGAAGATGGATTAAAAGTCCAACTGGGATGCATATATAAAAGTCCTAATACCACTTCAGAAAATGAAGAAAATTTATGTAAACTGTTAAACGATAAATATATATCCTCATTTGATAAAGTTTGTATAATCGGAGATCTTAATTTTCCTAACATCGACTGGAAGGGAAAATGGACAGGTGTTAGGGATAACATTCATTGAATGCTTGAATGATGCATATTTAATACAAATGGTAAAATCTCCAACTAGAAGAAGGGAGGGACAAAAATCAAATATTCTTGACTTGGTGATAACAAATGATGAAGAATTTATATCTGAAATTAAACATTATTGTCCCATAGGCAAAAGTGACCATGAGGTACTGATTTTCGAGCTGTATGTTCAAACACCCAACACTCAAAATACCACAAATTATAAGTTTAATTTCAAAAGAGGAAATTATGCAAAGATGAAACAAGAACTGAGTCAGGAAGATTGGACAGTTTTAAATTCCATGGATGTTGATAAGACTTGGGACACAATAAAAAATAAAATCCTACTTTCCATGGAACAAAATATACCAAAAATAAAAACCAGTGATAATGTAAAAACTAAACCACTGTGGATTAACAAAAAAGTTTGGAGATTAATAAAAAAAAAAGAAAAAAAGAAGCATTATCTTTATAAGAGGTTTTTAGAAACTAAAGTGGGGAAAGACTATCTTCATTTTATAACGATAAGAAACAGTTGTACCAAAGAAATTAAACGTGCAAAAAAAGAATATGAAAAAAACATAGCAAAAGACTATCAGTTTAACCCTAAAAGATTTTGGAAATATGTGCAATCAAAGTGCAAAGTAAAAGTAGGTATTAGCCTATTGACTAAGGCTGATGGTGACACTGCATTATCCGACATTGATAAAGCAAATGTCTTAAATAAATCTTTTGCTAGTGTATTTACAAAAGAGAACTTGGGAAAATCTACCATCTATAAATATAGCAAATTGGTCAGATGGCAAAACAATAACAGATTTGGTAGTTACACCTGAGGCAGTTGAAAATAAGTTAAAGATGTTAAATGTAAATAAGGCTCAAGGACCTGATAATATTCATCCGAGGATTTTAAAAGAACTGTGTAAAGAACTATCTGTTCCACTCAGCATATTGTTTAATAAATCGCTGGAAAGGGAAATTGTACCTACAGAGTGGAAGAATGCATACGTCACAGCTTTGTTCAAAAAGGGTACAAAAAGTGATCCTGGTAATTATAGACCAGTTAGCCTAACTTCAGTACCATGCAAAGTATTGGAATCTATAATAAGGGATGTTATAGTTGATCAAATGACTTTAAGTAAACTTTACAAAGAATGTCAGCATGGTTTCCGACAACATAGATCGTGCATTACTCAGTTATTAAAAGTAATGAATTATTTTACTAATCTATTGGATAAAGGAGAGAATATAGATATTATTTACTTGGATTTTAGAAAAGCGTTTGATTCTGTTCCGCATGAAAGATTGCTTATCAAACTGCAGTATTATGGAATTACGGGTAAGTTACTAGCTTGGATTAGAGACTTTTTAAAAGATAGATAACAGTTAGTTAGAGTTGGAAATGATTACTCTAAATATACAGATGTACTGAGTGGTATACCTCAAGGGAGTATACTTGGTCCTGTTCTTTTTACTATTTTCATAAGTGATTTACCTCAGAAAATTAAGTTTTTGTAAGATCTTTGCAGATGACACTAAAATATACAATACATCTTCTAATCATAGTACATTGCAGAAGGATTTAGTCCATTGGTCCATTGGTCAGAAACTTGGAATCTTTTCTTTAATGCTTCAAAATGTAAAGTCTTGTATTTAGGAAAAAGTAACCCATGTAACAAATATTCTATGATAAATGATGGTATTACCTGTGAAATAATAGAATGTTTAGAAGAAAAAGATTTAGGAGTAATATTTGATAAAAGTCTCAAATTTGATAATCACATTCAAAATGTTATTAATAAATCAAACAAGTTGCTTGGAATCATAAAAAGAACATTCTCATACATAAACAGGGAGACATTTTTATATTTGTACAAAGGCTTAGTGAGGCCTCATTTGGAGTATGGTAACATTATTTGGTTTTCACGTCTTAAAAGACAATCAGAATTGACAGAGAAGATACAAAGAAGAGTTATTAAATTAATTCATGGTTTTCAAAATTATTCATATAGAGAAAGATTAGATTTACTCAATTTACCCAGTTTAAAAGCAAGAAGAATGAGGGGAGATCTGATCCAAAGTTTCAAGATTTTTAACAATATAGAGACGTAGATAGAACAGAATTTTTCAAACTGACAAATTATGACAAAACAAGAAATAATACTGATAAAATATTTATAGAATATTGCAAGACTAACATTAGAAAGTTTTATTTTACAAATAGAATTGCACATGTATGGAATAAATTACCAAACGAAATTAAAAGAGCACAAAACACAAACTCGTTTAAAAACCAGCTTGACCATTGGAAACATTACATTGAACTTAAATACGAATATGATGAATGAATCATCAAAAAACTGGGCGTACGACAGACCTTGACTACGAGTTTAAGAAAATAAAAATAAAAATGATGGGACTTGAAATAGCCAAACGGCTAATGTGTTATGTCCCTATTTCTAAACTAAAAACTAAACTAATGAAGCAAAGTGATTATTTCCTCCACAAACTTTGCATTTTCTTCCAAATGCTGGACATTTCTCTTTTGGTCTTGGGTGCTTTCCACCACAATATCCGCATTTCTCTCTGTGCTCTGGTTTGTTTCCTTTGCTATACTGCTTTGATGTCTTCTTTTCTTTTATACCTTGGACTTCCTGCGTGTTCCTGCGTTTTTCTCATTATTTGGACGGTTTGCTGTTGACTTGATTCATGCGCTCTGCATATATCAATGTTATGCGCAATCGACCGATTTGCGCTATCGGTCGATTGCGCTGCGCCATCGATAGATCCATTGTTTGCGCAGCAATCGGTAGATAGCGCTGCGCAATAAATTGATATGGTTGTTCGTTGGTTTCGTTGGTTTGGTCACATGGTGGGGGCAGCAGTTGGATACACATAATTATTATGTTGTGTGGTTACACACACACACACACACAGAGAAGTAAAAAGTAAAATGATTGTACATTCATATTTAGAAATCAAGTACACGAAATGCAAGCAGCAAGTTAAGAATGTAATACATTGTTAAACCTGTAAAACATCTCTCTCTCTCTCTCTCTCTCTCTCTCTCTCTCTCTCTCTCTCTCTCTCTCTCTCTCTCTCTCTCTCTCTCTCTCTCTCTCTCTGGACTGTCCTCCACTGGATGCCTCTTTGCTCTTTACAAACATGAGTTGCATTTACTCCAGCTTTTCACCAACTTCCTCGACAAGTTTAGACAGGACACATGGTACCATTCATTGCACTCTTCGCACTCGACCATCAGAGTTCCGTCGTCTGGACACCGACAGTCACAGTAAACTTCTGTCTCGACCTCATGAAGAGGTTTGGGCTGGCGATAGTTGACACGGGCAGGAAACTGTGAAATGGCTCCTTTGTCAATACATTTTCCGAAATGAATACGTAACAGCATTTCATCAAACTGCAGTTCCGTTGGATCCTCCCCGAACAAAAGCGAAGTTGCAAATGCAATCGCGTATAGTCCACAGTCATTGGCGTTCGGCTGCCTGTCGACGTTCATTACGTTGATGATGAGTTTATCCTCTCTGCAGTGGATGTATTTTGCAATAGTCTTGGTGGTCGTTGGACTTGGTTTCTTTCTAAGTGAGTCGTAAACGCAAACTGTGTTGGTTTCTGTTTGGCCGATATTAGAAACTGTTATCCAATGGCTGTTGTCAGCGTGTATGAACTGTACGAAATCACCAGTTGGAACTTTGAATGAGCAGTTCTGCTGAAGGACAGTATCTTGCAGGCCGGACTGGGTTGGAAATTCCGTTTTCAGTAGTTCGTTTGCTGCTCTCATGTGTCGATCGGTCATCCATGCTGTTCCGTTTATGTCCTGACGCTCTTTCTTTGAGAGAAGTGGTGGCAACTTTGATCCTGTTCCATTGGGTATCTCTCTGTTTGCGCATGTGGATTTCGGATGGCAGTGTGTAGAACATTCAATCCCATTGGCCCGACATGTGCATTTACCAGTTTTGCAGCTACCCTTGCAGGAACAATGTGTTTTCAGGAATCGATTTTCTGGATGATACTTCTGAGCTGCCTCACGTAGAGTTATGCATTTCTCATTGTTCGTCTGAAGATCACCGCTGTACGCCTGAAGATCGCCTCCCGTGAATTTCGTGCTGATCACCCGTATGCTGTACTCAGCGAATATGTCTTGACTCTGCTCCCATGGATAGAGCTTACGATGGCTGGTAGACGCGGCAAGTCTGTTGGTGTTCGGTCCAACTTTGGTACAGCAACGCTGACCCGATCTCCCACAGAAAACTCTTGAACTTTAATTCTTTTCCTCTTGTTGTAGAACTCGGACATCTTGGCAGCTGACAAGTATGTGTTGTCCAAAGCTCTTTTGCGAATGGCAGAGTGGCGAGTTGGAGATGGTTGCTTTTCAGGTGTTGCTGGTGGTTCAGGGTGCATTGGCGATGGTAGTGAATGGGAAGTGTCTTCTTGTGGCAATGGTGATGGCTGGTTTGTAGAATCTTCTAGTGGTGGCTGTGATGATGGTTGATTATCTTCTTCTAGCGATGGTGATGGCTGGTTGGTAGAATCTTCTAGTGGTGGCTGTGATGATGGTTGAGTTTCTTCTAACGATGGTGATGGCTGGTTGGTGGCATCTTCTAGTGGTGGCTGTGATGATGATGATGGTTGATTGTCTGCTGAAGGTGCAGTCAATGTCAGCTGCAGTCAATGTCAGCTGTCGCACTTCCAGTAATTTTGATCGCAGAGTCTCGTCATGTACACCCAGTACGATTTGATCTCTCAACATTCTGTCTTCCAGTGTACTATAGTTACAGGTCTTGATCAGTCTCCGCAGTTCTGCTACAAACTGTTCGATGGATTCTCCTGCTGCTTGATGTCTGCAGTTGAACCTGAATGCTTCGTAAGTTTCATTGGTTGAACCAACACAGTATTCTTTGAATTTCTGGAGAACAGTGTCAATGTCATTTCTTTCAGCTGCATTAGCAAATGCCAATCCTTCATAGATGTCCATGGCATCCAGCCCGATGCAAGAAAGAAAAACTGCTGTTCTGTATGTTGAGTCTTCTTCTGTCTGTTTTGTCACAATTTCATAGCTGTCTCAAAGCCTCTTGAATTTCCTCCAGCTGCTCTGCAGGTTTCCTACATTCACATCAAGTTTAGGAGGCAAGGGAATCTTGGCATGTCGTCGACTGGCTCTTCTCTCTTCTTGTTCATCTTCCATGGTTGAACTTTAGTCTTCAATATTTCTGGATTTTTGTTAGAGTTCGTATTCATGATTCTGACACCATCTTTCGTTCTTTCTACAGTCAACTCGGAAGACAGGGCAATGCTTCTTCATCTTTACTCCTCGCTGTCTGATTCTCAACTCACTATATATATACATTTCACAGTGAACAGCAATCAGTTATCATTTAAAGAATATCATCTCGTGCTGCTATCAGCAGGCTGATTACTATTAACACACGTCACAGTCCCTAGTCTTCCCCTCCGTCTCCTTCCCTGGAGGACTGATTTAGCAAGGCCACTGGGTTTTTTTTTTTTTGTATGGCTACACCAACGTACTTTTCTTTTCATCAATGAATCAGCGGATCTCCAGGTGGTTAAATGTTCAATGTGCCGCTTGATGGTTTGGTGTACTTGTTTATTGGTGATATGATCAGTGTAGCTAATGACAGAACATCTCATTTCCATGGATTGGGTTCATCCTTACAAATCCGCCGTGAAGATCCACGCTTTGCATGTATACAGGACGATGGAATATATCAATGCCTATAAGAGGCAGATCTTGTGTTTCATGGAGCTGTTCTTGTCCTTAAGTGTTTCAAACTGGATCGTTGTTATGTTGTCTTTGCTGCTATTAGGACGATTTCTTGCTTAGATCATCATTGATAGGAATGGATTCCAGGTAAGTGAATCGTTGAACATTTCCAAGCTTCAGTCCATGGACAGTTATATCAGCAATAATGACGGTGCTGTGACTGGCGATCATCTTAGTCTTTTCAGTGCAGAGTTCTTTGCCATATCTTGTCGATGGTTCATTTAGTTTTTAACAAGCTTAGCAATTTTTTTGCTCATTGATTGCAGGCCATAATGTTATCTCCAATGCTGACTATACTGACATGATCTCAAATGCGTTGTCGTGATGCTGTCCAGGAATATGTTGAAAAGAGTGGGAAACTAAAGGCAGCCCTGACAAACTCCAACCGAAGTATTCAATTACTCTTCAATAGTATCCTGTGTAAACACTGCACTTGTTGCTTTGGAGTATAATTGTTGGATGATGTTGATTAGCTTTTGCAAGATACTAAATTTCGTCATTGTGGCCCACAATGCCTCCTGATGGCCAGACTCTGTCAAACGCCTTCTTGAAGTCTATGAAGACGTGGAGGAATTCCTTTGGTGTAAGAAGCGTTTTTCGCAAAGGTACAAGATCTTTTCGATAGAGCTTCTACTCTTGCAGATTCAGGTATGTTCTTCAACAATAATGTGTTTAATCAATCTTTTCAGGGTGATTTTGAGCATTGCTCTGCTGCCATAGCTGATCAAACCGATAGTGTGGTAGTTCTTGCATTGTTGGTGATTACCTCTCTCAGGAAGGTGACGATCAGTGATTGGGTCATGGCACGGGCCTTCGCCTGTGTGCCCGATTTCGATGCAGACAGCAGTTGAAATATCATTTACTACCTCCGATAGTTTCAAGAGTTTTGATTAGACATTGTCAAAGCTACAGCCTTATCCCATTTCAGCGACTACAACTTCCTCACGGAGTGTTGGGAAGTCGTTTTCATTTGATGAATCTTACATTGTTTGCAAACTTGGATATCGTTTACTTTGTGTGTTGCACAGTTCAGAGCAATGGTCACTTCACCTTTTGACGAAACCTTATTCCTGTGTTAAACAGTTGCCGTCTTTGTCCTCAAGAGTGGTGACCTGCCTTTCGTTTGGGTCAAGTCTTTTATAATCGTAAAAGCTTTCTTTGTTGTTGTCATGTTGTTTCTCAATGTTTTCACATTATCGTTTCATCCATCTTTCCTTGAATTCTTCATTTCTTGAGAATCCTTTTCTTTATAACGCTGTACTTCTCCTTTATTTATTTATTTATATTTATTATTTGTCACTTTTTTTTTGTGTTTTAAGCATATTGATCACCGCTGCCCCCGTCATTTTGACGTTTTGACGTCTATGGACGTTGTTGTTTTGGTTTGTTTGTTGCTTGTTTGTTTGGTTTGTGGCTGTTTGTTTCATATTGGGGTTTATGGTTTGTTTGTTTTGTAAGTTTTCTCTTCATCACTCATTTACCTCAGTCTTTCATCATTACTAGTAGTAGTGTGTAGTAGTAGAGTAGTAATACAGTAGTAAAATAATAGTAGCAGTAGTAGTAGTAGTAGTAGTTGTTGTAATTGTTGTACTACTATATTATTATTGTTATTATTATTACTAATTTATCTGTTTCCTTTAAGTGTTCCTGTTCTTGCAGAGATTTTTCTGCGAAGAATGTAACTTGAACAATAGCCATGTAGGTAACAAAATGCAACATCATCGTGCAGATGTACTATCACTTCAAGTGCCTATGATGTTTGTATTTTGACAATTTTAAGGCAACCTTCAAGAGCACCTAACTAGTCTTGATCCACCAACCTGCTGCAACAATGCTGAGTCAAAGACTTGGGCAGAGCTGGAAAACAGCGCGTCATTGCTACTTTTTTCGCAACGAAACATGAACAAAGGTTTGGTCTCCGTGTTAGCTCCGCGTATGCCAGCCCAGCTCTTCAGCACTTCAGCATTTTATTCTAATATCAAGACATCAGTGTCAGTGCAGCAAGGTAGGAGCTGTTCTTCACGAATGTACAGCCTCAGTGTACATTTCATGTGCGTGTCAAAGAGCCAAGAGCAGCGATAGTTGCCATCGCGGAGACACTGTGGAAGAAGAAGTTTCATTGTGCTGGTTCCTCCGTACAGAATTCTAGGGATGGTTTGGTAAGTGTTTGTTTGTGGTTTTGTTTGTTTGTTTGTTTGTTTGTTTTTTTTTGTGGGTTGTGTGTTTGATTGATAGTCTGTATTTTATCCTATAGCACGTAAATAAATTATTAACCACTCGCCGAGGTGTGAGGGTTAACGCAACGGACAACCGACTGGAAGGTTGTGGGTTCGAATCCCCATCAGTCCCTTCAAAGTCGTTGTAGTACATTAACTTTGATTTATAATCAAACATCTTTTCCTTTCAGGCATGAAAGCTGTTTAATGATGCTATTATTCCAGATTCTGGAAAAAATATTTGCTATCGTGGATTTTGCAATACGCTGCAGCATAGACATGGGCAATAGACTGGTTGAGAACAGGAAACAACTCGTTTTGTCGCAGTCTGTGTTGTGATCACCTTACTAAGCCACTGAGGCCGTAAGCGTACTGAGCTAAATGACGTCGTTGTATCATTAGCCTCCCTTCAATTTGATTCTGTTACAAATTTCTGTTGTTAAACAGCAGAAGATGATCATTATCAGAAAAGTAGAAGACGATAAATGATGATCGACTTACATAATCATTCTGAACGGAGAATCGTATGATAAAAAAATGGCTAAGCCTGAGAGAGAAACACAATTGGTCAATAACATACAATTAGGAGCAAACTATCGCCATCTTAACACACTGCAATTAGCAAGCAAAAATCTTTGAATTGTCTCAGTGTTATTTCAAAATACTTGGGCCTTAATCTTACAAAGCAAGCAGGAATCGATGCTGAGGTTATCACAGGCCAGACGTTTGCTGAGCTGACAATCTATTTTCTTACCGTAAGTAGCAAACTTTTGGCTTCCTCTTCAGATTGTCTTTTCCTTCAGGCAAAGTGTGCATCGTTCTGGATCATCGCTGGAGACAGGAGTTTTGTCCTGCATCAAGTGAATTAAATGCTGATCGGTGCGCGCGCGCGCGCGGTGTGTGTATGTGTGTCTGTGTGTGTGTGTACGTGTGTGAGTGTGAATGTATGGGGGGGGGGGTGTCTGTGTCTGTGTTTCTGTGTTTGTGTCTTTGTGTGTTTGTGTGATGATGGATAGATTGTTTGATCTAACTTGTACAGCCTGAGCTCAATGATAATACTAAAGTGTCTCCTATCTAAATTTTATTAATTTTATTATCACCATTGCTGCTATTGCTGTTGACATCATAATACGGACCCTTTAGGGAAGTAGCTAGAAAGCTATCACTGAGGTCAACAGAGGAACAGCCTTGTTGAAAATATTCGAGAATGGACCACAAACTTGAACATGCCTGATCTGTATGCTTCTGTACCTTAGAAACATGTGGGGGTCTGGTGTCACATTCTTTAAATTCCCACCATCAAGCACACTAGACATGGGATGAAATAACGATGATAATAACCCATCTTTAAATGGATCTTCATGGAATTCAGGTTATAGCTCTTATGGATTCATCCGAGCTTCTGACATCGTCTTTAGAAAACTTAAAGTCTGGTTTTCCCGGTAGTTTATTTCCTGAAGAGGATGAGTTTTGTGAACGAGACATTCACAATTTACTAGACATATTGTGATGTAATACATGATTATTGTTGCTGAACATGTCGAAGAACACGCAATTTACATGGTAGTCTAAATAGCAGGTCGAAAACTGGCGACTCACGTTTCCGTAGAGGAATCTGCAGGTTTAAGTTCTCTGTCTTTGTTTCTACTTCCTTCTATTGTATACAGACATGTTTGTGTGTGTGGTGTGTGTGTGTGTGTGTGTGTGTGTGTGTGTGTGTGTGTGTGTGTGTGTGTGTGTGTCTGTGTCTGTGTGTGTCACAGAACCCACTGCCCAAGCTGCCAGTGCCGGACCTGAAGCAGACAATGGACAAGTACCTGACTATACTGAGCACAGTGGTCAGCCAGCAGGAGCTGGACACGACCACACAACACGTACAACAGTTCATCAAGCCAGGAGGATGGGGACACAAGCTGCAGCAGTATTTGATCAAACGACAGATGGAAACTGATAACTGGGTGAGATCACTATAGTGTATTCTCCGTGGTCTTTGATTTTACACATACATGTTAAGAAAATACGGTTTTTCTATGTGTATTGTTGTTTTCAACCAAAACTAATTAGACGTTTAAGAATGTGCTCAGTGCACTGGCAGACTATTCTAGTACATGTATCATTTTATCACAATCAAGTTGATTATTCTGATGTTGCAGGTATTTTCACATAAAGTGACCGGTCTACTTTTGCTGTTATAGTTACAACAAAACATTCAGGTACTGAAAATAGAAATGAAAGGAATAGTTTGTTGTTGTCTTTTCAGTTATTTTGAAAAGAGGTAATTCTGAGTCACAAGGAGGTTAGTAAACATCAACTCATGCTATTCAATCACGAAAGAAAGAAGAAGAAAAGAGCAAGAGAATTTAGCACATTTTGTGGCAAAGAAAGAATGCCCAAAACAGAAGCTCCGTAAATTGGGAGGGGAGAGAGAGAAGAGAGAGAGAGAGAGAGAGAGAGAGAGAGAGACAAACAAACAGACAGGACAGACAGACGAGACAGACGGAGACAGACAGAGACAGAGAGATAGAGAGACAGAGAGAGCCTCCACACGTTACTCATTATTCTGAAAGTGTCTTGCTAAAGACTACCATTGATGTCAACTGTCTGCTTGATCCTCTGTTGTTTCTGATAGTACTGTCTCGGAAGATGAACTTTTTAGTTGATACTCATCACTACATTCTCGGATAGCATGGTTTGTTGAACACTGGACGTTGAAGGCTTTAATTCTTTACTTCAGGCGACCGACTGGTGGTTACATAACATGTATCTGGATGTTCGCCTTCCACTTCCCGTTCATTGTAACCCATCGCTTGTGGGCCCAACACAACACTTCAGAAACAGAGAAGACTATCTGCGGTAAGTATGCTGTTTTTCCTGCAACTGTTCATGATGATAACATACGGTTCTCTGTATAACTTTTCTATGGTAATGATAATTGTGTGTATAAGACTTGTATGGTGAGGGTATGGTGATGATCATTACCTACATGCTTTAGATTCCTAGGATTATGGTGATGGTATCAAGACTTCTCTTGTTTTGGGCAAATCAACATTTTTTTCTTGTTTTCTTGTTTAAACACAGAGTTGAATTTTGCAAGTAGGCCTGAGGGAGACAGACGTGCTAGAGAATACCTGACCTTTTGCTAACCTGTACACACTCTGACTATAAAAACATGATGTTTCTGAATATTTCTTTTTTATCTCCTTTGTTTCTATGAGCAATTTTGAAATCCATTACCGACTTGCTATCCCCCTATGGGGATGCCGGTGGATCTTTCAGTATAAATAGTATCCCCACCCTCTGGAAATTCTGTGCAAGAAATGTCCTCCTCTGCCACTCTGTTTCTGCCTTGTTCCTTTGCTTTCTGTCATTTCTTCCTTTAATTTTCTACCTTGCTGGTCCATTCACCTGTATGTGTTCGATAACGTCTTGCGTACTTTTTCTTAGGATTGATGATTGGGTACATGTATTAAATGCATTTTTGGCTCTAGGGTAGTGAGATATGCGGAAATAGTTTTAGTTAATTTATGCCCGTTTTTAAATATGTTTTTTGTGTCCTTACATATGTTTAATTTTGTATTCAAGTGTGGTTTTTTTTAAAATCCCTGTGTGATAAATTGGACGGAGTGGTCAACGCCAGGGGCATGTCATTAGATTATGTGCGCGAATGCATTGATATGTGTGCTTAATTTTCTCTTTTTTTTTCCTGCTGAAGTTTTATGTGCTTGGAAACGGTTATAGTCCTGATATGGCTCTACTCAGTCGGCTGGGCTTTAAACAACAAAAACAATAAACAATACCGACTTGTCAGGTCTGTCGTAGCTTCACCACAGCCCCGAGTGACACGGGTCTGTCTTCACGGCAAGCGTAGCGCCTTAGTGGCATAAAACCACATCGTACTTCACCCACACCCAACAATCCCCGACATTACCCCGTGACCACCTCCCAGGACGAGGACCAATTGTTGGACTTTAGGAGGCTTAACCCTTTGACTCCCGTACCCTGTCCACCAGCATCCTGCATTGTCAACCATACTAGCAAAGCAAAAACTTAACCTTTTCGTTCCCTCACCTTATCCACCAGCTTCCTGGTGTATCGTTCGTAGCAGGAAGCTGGTGGATAGGGTGAGGGAATCAAAAGATTGAGTTTTTGCAGTTGGTGGATAGAGTCAAAGGGTTAAGTAACAATAGCATTACGCTACCCATCTAGTCCACATCCCAAAGCTGCATCACCCCTCGACGCTTACCGACACAGGAGGACAGGAAAAAAGAAAAAGTTTCTAAATATTTGTTGCTGAGAATGCATATGGCGCATGTATTGAAATATACAGGGGGGTGCAAAAGTAGGTATACAGTTATGAAAAAAGAAAACACGTACAATACTCATTGCATTTATTATACAAACAAATGAATATTGCATATACATGTAATAACAAGCACAGCCTTAATCCCTTAGATACTCAAACTGCTTGCCGTCGGCATTCACACACTCCTCTAATCGAGAGCGGAATTAAGCATTATAATAATGATGTGATACTGTATACCTACTTTTGCACCCCCCTGTATGTCCATGACATAAAATTGTGTGTGTGTGTGTGTGTGTGTGTGTGTGTGTGTGTGTGTGTGTGTGTGTGTGTGTGTGTGTGTGTGTGTGTGTGTGTGTGTGTGTGTGTGTGTGTGTGTGTTTAAACAAGAATTAGTCATGGGTTTGCAATGATGTGATTTTGTTGGCTGGTTTCTTTCTTTCTGTCCTTTTCTCTTTTCTTTTTTGAAACTTTATATCAAAGTTATGTAGAACCAATACTGTTGTACTGATGTGAGGCGTGGACAGTTAACAAGCAAAGCCAGAGCAAGATTGAGGCAGCCGAGATGTGGTTTCTCAGAAGAATGTTGAGAGTTCCATGGACAGCAAAGAAAACAAACGAGACAATCTTGATGGAGGCAGGCACAAATAGATCACTCATAAGGAAGATTAGGAAAAGACAGGCAACATTTATAGGCCATTTTATGAGGAAGGGGGATTTGGAGCACCTGGTCACAACGGGAAAGCTGGAGGGAAAGAGAGCACCAGGTAGACCCAGGGAGAGAATGCTGGACGGACTTGCAGAGTGGCTGGGGATGAGGAGGGTGGGGGAGATGCTAGGGGCAACGAGAGATAGATGGTTGGAAGTCCATGGTTGCCAACGCCAAACGGCAGGGCACCTGATGATGATGATGATGATGATATCAAAGATAGTATCGGTGCTGGTTGTTTATTAACTGTGCGACACACTTCAGAAGAAAGAAAGAAAGAAAGAGAGAGAGAGTGTGTGTGTGTGTGTGTGTGTTCAGACTTCAGATGGTTTATTCATATGGGCCACAGCCCCTTAGAAGGGGGATGCACATAATTATGCATTTTCACAATCATAGAAACATTAACTAGCCAATAACAATATTTCTAATTCGAAATGTTTTGTACAAGTGCACAAGAGATAAGTGGAAAGAACATGAAAATAAACTCTATTCAGATTCGAGCCTTGGGTCCCTTGGGAAGAATGGAAAAATTAATTCTAAAAGCGACTAAAGAAATTGTTGTCTTTCTAAATTTAAGCGCATTGTATTGAAATAAAGCTAAACTTCGAACAATTTTAATGGCAGTTGGTGACCTCTATAAAGTGAATTTAAATAAGGAGGGTTAGAACGAGGGGAGAGGAGAGAGAGAGAGAGAGAGAGAGAGAGAGAGAGAGAGAGAGAGAGAGAGAGAGAGAGAGAGAGAGAGAAACTTATATGTGATACCAAGAGCCAAGTAAAAAAGGGAGGGTAATGCCAATATGACCAGAAATCTGTATAAGTAGTTTCATCGATTTCAAGTTTGCCTAACATTTCGTAGCTATCTTGTATCGTTTATAGCAGTCTTCTGTAATCTTTAAAGTTAAATCATGCTTTTTTCAGCCTGTGTCGTAACCCACGCCGCTGATTTCGGCTCTCCAATACACATTAGAGTAGAGCATATGGGACAATCTTTGACAATGCTGTGATAATGAGAATGGGGATGATAATGATTTTGTGTGTGATAGTTTGTGTTCTAGTGCTGTGATAATGAGAATGGGGATGATAATGATTTTGTGTGTGATAGTTTCTGTTCTACTGCTGTGATAATGACAATGGTGATGATAATGATTATGTGTGTGATAGTTTGTGTTCTACTGCTGTGATAATGACAATAGGGATGATAATAATTATGTGTGTGATAATTTGTGTTCTAGTGCTGTGTAATGACAATAGGTGATAATGATATGTGTGTGATAGTTTGTGTTCTAGTGCTGTGATAATGACAATAGGGATGATAATGATTTTGTGTGTGACAGTTTGTGTTCTAGTGCTGTGATAATGACAATAGGGATGATAATGATTTTGTGTGTGAAGTTTGTGTTCTACTGCTGTGATAATGAAATGGGATGATAATGATTATGTGTGTGATAGTTTGTGTTCTACTGCTGTGATAATGACAATGGTGATGATAATAATTATGTGTGTGATAGTTTGTGTTCTACTGCTGTGATAATGACAATGGTGATGATAATGATTTTGTGTGTGATAGTTTGTGTTCTATGCTGTGATAATGACAATGGTGATGATAATGATTTTGTGTGTGATAGTTTGTGTTCTAGTGCTGTGATAATGAAATGGTGATGATAATGATTATGTGTGTGATAGTTTGTGTTCTAGTGCTGTGATAATGACAATAGGGATGATAATGATTATGTGTGTGATAGTTTGTGTTCTAGTGCTGTGATAATGACAATAGGGATGATAATTGATTTTGTGTGTGATAGTTTGTGTTCTAGTGCTGTGATAATGACAATGGTGATGATAATAATTATGTGTGTGATAGTTTGTGTTCTAGTGCTGTGATAATGACAATGGTGATGATAATAATTATGTGTGTGACAGTTTTTGTTCTAGTGCTGTGATAATGACAATAGGGATGATAATGATTATGTGTGTGATAGTTTGTGTTCTAGTGCTGTGATAATGACAATAGGGATGATAATAATTATGTGTGTGACAGTTTTTGTTCTAGTGCTGTGATAATGACAATAGGGATGATAATGATTATGTGTGTGATAGTTTGTGTTCTAGTGCTGTGATAATGACAATAGGGATGATAATAATTATGTGTGTGACAGTTTTTGTTCTAGTGCTGTGATAATAAGAATGGGATGAAAGCGATTTTTAATGTGTTGCTTTGTGTTTTAGTTTCACATCCAAATTCGTTCATGGAGCCCTCGACTATAAATCGATGATTGATTAGGTAAGTCAGTTAATGCTGTGATGTACAATGTTATTTTGTACCAATACAAGTTGGATTAAAGGCAGAGCTCTCGCCTTCTAATCTGACTCTGTGTGTTCGAGTATGGGTGGAAAAATAACATTGTGCAGCATTCAAGAAGATAAAAGCATTCTTACAACAAATGCCTATCAATTAACATCAGGAATAGAGTTCTTGAATGTTATATAGAATCGATAATGTTATATGGTTGTGAGGCGTGGACAGTCAACACACAAAGCCATAACAAGATTGAGGAAGCCGAAATGTGGTTTCTAAGAAGGAATTTGACAGTTCCATGGACAACAAAGAAAACAAGCGAGACAGTCTTGACCTAAGCAGACACAAGAAGATCATCGATAAGGAAGACCTGGTCCACAACAGGAAAGCTGGAGGGAAAGAGACACTAGGTAGACCCAGGGATGACTTTCAGGGTGGCTGAGGACAGAGAGGATGGATGGTGTGCTTGCAGCGACAGGGGATAGATGCATATGGAGGGCCATGATCGTCAATGCCATGCAATTGGTCATATAGTGATGATGATGACAGTCTCCAGTCCACGTAGAGTGTAAATGGGTGGGTACCTGACCATGTTCAGTGATGGGAAAGGTAAGCAACGACAGAAAGAAAGAGACAGACAGACAGACAGAGAGACAGACAGACAGACAGAGAGAGAGACAGAGACACAGAGACAGAGACAGAGACAAGACAGACACAGAGAGACAGAGAGAGGAAATGGTTTCTGCTACCTCATTGCCTACAACTTTAGGGTTACGGGACTTCCTTTACTTTTTTTTTTGACTATAGCACGATGGTACAATAGGTAATGCTTACCTTGATCTGATGAACATGTGCATACAACATACTAATCATTGACTACAAAACATACCAGCTAGAAAACTCATGTTTGTGGCAGATCGTCAGAATCGTCTTTAGTATTCCACAGAAGGATTCTAAAATTACTTTCATTGTTGCACGACTTAGGACTGTTCACATTATGGGATTTGTAATTGGCTAGCTGGTTGTTGCTTGGCTGGTTGTTGGTTGGCTGGTTGTTAGGTGGTTGACTGACTGCTTGGCTGACTTGTCGGCTGGCTGTTTGATTGATTAGTCAGTTTGATGAATGTTTTGTTTCAATACATTATGCAAGAGTTTACATGAGTTTCTAAAGATGCCAAAGATTGGATCATTTTCACTATGTGATGACTGGGTAAGGGTAAGGTAAGGGGCTGGAACTAAACAGCAGGAAGACTGAAGTCATGGTGATCAGTAAAAAAAAAACATGAAATCCCTCATGCAAAATAACAGCAAATGGCACAACCTTGACTCAGGTTGAGGAATTCAAATACCTGGGAACGATCATTTCATCAGACGGCAGATGCACATCAGAAACAGCCGGCAGAATCGGCCAAGCCAAAACAGCATTCAAGAAGATGACAAGCATTCTTACCAACAATGCCTATCATTAACATCAGGAAGAGAGTTCTTGAACGTTATATAGAACCAATACTGTTGTACGGATGCGAGGCGTGGACAGTCAACAAACAAAACCAGAGCAAGATTGAGGCAGCCGAGATGTGGTTTCTAAGAAGAATGTTGAGGGTTCATGGACAGCAAAGAAAACAAAAGAGACAGTCTTGATGGAGGCAGACACAAGTAGATCACTCATAAGAAAGATTAGGAAAAGACAGGCAACATTTATATGCCATTTTATGAGGAAGGGGGATTTGGAGCACCTGGTCACGGCGGGAAAGCTGGAGGGAAAGAGAGCACCAGGTAGACCCAGGGAGAGAATGCTGGACGGACTTACAGAGTAGCTGGGGATGAGGAGGGTGGGGGAGATGCTGGGGGCAACGAGAGATAGAGATGGTTGGAAGTCCATGGTCGCCAACGCCATGCGGCAGGGCACCTGATGATAATGATGATGCAAGAGTTTACATGAGTTTCTGAAGATGCCAAAGATTGGATCATTTTCACTATGTGATGACTGGCGACGATAATAGTATTGACGGATCATGCTATGGTAATCCGTTACATTTTGAGACTGCATCACCGGCTGCATTGGACGCTTAGAATAAGAAGAATCCCTGTGATCAACATGATCCAAAGAGAAAACGTCTGCTGTCCTCTGAAGCCATCAAGATGATAACATTTTTGATCAACCAAATTCAAAACAGGTGTTCTACAGAAGCTCCACGTAAAGGCACGATCTCATAACGGATAGGGCGCAAACCAAACTTTTTTTTCTAGTAAAAACAAATACCAATATGTCAACGAAGCACTGTTACTGGATCACGTGCAGTTACGATTTCTGCAACTAATGGAGAGGAATACAGTTTCATTTCAATCCCAGATAAATAAAACAGCCAAAGCAAGTTTCTATTGAACCACTCTCAGAAGAAAGGCTCGACTATAATTCTGCATAGTTAGTACCAGATGGCTATTTCTTTGTCACAGAGACCGTTTCTAATGACGTGGTCATTACTTTAGTCATGTCACTTTTTGCTCTTGCTCAAAACTGTCTTTCTGATCAGACCACTGAAATTTATGTCTCTATAAAGCACACACGTACAACGTATGACTTAGCTTAGGGAATGACAGCAAGAAGGTAGAAAATGTGAAGAACACGTGGGAAAGGGGGCGTGGGCCTTAAAAACTAATCTCCGAAATGTCTGTGAAATTATGATGCATCGCTGATAAAGTGTATTCTATACAACTTTTGAATTAAAACATTCATTGCTAAAGCATAAGTGTGAAACATACAAACAATAACGTGAACATTGTTCCACCAGAGGCACACTGCCTGTGGAAGTGGTGGGCAAGAAGAAAACCCCTCTGTCCATGGAGCAACACTACAAAATGTTCTCCAGCTACCGCAGACCTGGCATACCCAGTGATTTTCTGCTCACCGATCTTGGAACACAGGAACCGGCTTACATGGTAGTGGCTTGTAGAAATCAGGTAACAACCTGAATGCTTTTTCTTTTAACCCTTTCACTCCTGCACCCTGTCCTCCAGCATCCTGCACTGTCCACCATACATGTACTATCAATGCAAAAACTTCACCCTTTTCCTGCAGGAAGCTGGTGGATAGGGTGAGGAAGTCAAAGGTTGAAGTTTTTGCACGTGGTGGATGGGGTGAGGGAGTTAAAGGTTGAAGTTTTTGCACGTGGTGGATAGGGTGAGGGAGTCAAAGGTTGAAGTTTTTGCACGTGGTGGGTGGAGTGAGGAAGTCAAAGGATGAAGTTTTTGCACGTGGTGGATAGAGTGAGGGAGTCAAAGGTTGAAGTTTTTTTACGTGGTGGATGGGGTGAGGGAGTCAAAGGTTGAAGTTTTTTTACGTGGTGGATAGGGTGAGGGAGTCAAAGGTTGAAGTTTTTTTACGTGGTGGATGGGGTGAGGGAGTCAAAGGTTGAAGTTTTTGCACGTGGTGGATAAGGTGAGGGAGTCAAAGGTTGAAGTTTTTGCACGTGGTGGATAGAGTGAGGGAGTCAAAGGTTGAAGTTTTTGCACGTGGTGGATAGGGTGAGGGAGTCAAAGGTTGAAGTTTTTGCACGTGGTGGATGGGGTGAGGGAGTCAAAGGTTGAAGTTTTTGCACGTGGTGGGTGGGGTGAGGGAGTCAAAGGTTGAAGTTTTTGCACGTGGTGGATAGGGTGAGGGAGTCAAAGGTTGAAGTTTTTGCACGTGGTGGGTGGGGTGAGGGAGTCAAAGGTTGAAGTTTTTGCACGTGGTGGATAGGGTGAGGGAGTCAAAGGATGAAGTTTTTGCACGTGGTGGATGGGGTGAGGGAGTCAAAGGTTGAAGTTTTTGCACGTGGTGGATGGGGTGAGGGAGTCAAAGGTTGAAGTTTTTGCACGTGGTGGATGGGGTGAGGGAGTCAAAGGTTGAAGTTTTTGCACGTGGTGGATAAGGTGAGGGAGTCAAAGGTTGAAGTTTCTGCACGTGGTGGGTGGGGTGAGGGAGTCAAAGGTTGAAGTTTTTGCACGTGGTGGGTGGGGTGAGGGAGTCAAAGGGTTAAGTTTTTGCACGTGGTGGATAGGGTGAGGGATTCAAAGGTTGAAGTTTTTGCACATGGTGGGTGGGGTGAGGGAGTCAAAGGTTGAAGTTTTTGCACGTGGTGGGTGGGGTGAGGGAGTCAAAGGGTTAAGTTTTTGCACGTGGTGGATAGGGTGAGGGAGTCAAAGGTTGAAGTTTCTGCACGTGGTGGGTGGGGTGAGGGAGTCAAAGGTTGAAGTTTTTGCACGTGGTGGGTGGGGTGAGGGAGTCAAAGGGTTAAGTTTTTGCACGTGGTGGATAGGGTGAGGAAGTCAAAGGGTTAAGTTTTTGCACATGGTGGATAGGGTGAGGGAGTCAAAGATTGAAGTTTTTTTACGTGGTGGATAGGGTGAGGGAGTCAAAGGTTGAAGTTTTTGTACGTGGTGGATAGGGTGAGGGAGTCAAAGGGCTAAACTTATTTTTTGGAAAGAAATGGATAGTTACAGAAATCAGGAAACAGTATCAGTATACTGGCACATAGAGTGTGAATCGACTGCACCTTTAGCGGCATGGTGAGTGCCAGACCTGTTAGTTCTTCCAAAGTAGATCTAGTCAGACTGTCAGCGGGTGATTGTAAACTCTGCGTCAAAGATTTGCAGTGTGTTAAGACAACTCTGGATGATGGAGGATCATATCATTTTTTTCTTGTTTCCGATACAGTTGATTCGTCTGCTTTGTAGTCGATGAACAACTTTCCTTTGGGGATGAACCTTTATATCATCCTTCCGTTAATCTCAGGTAGCAGACGAAGAACCCACTGTCTTTATTCTCCACAGCCCCGTCTGCTACAACAACTGTGAAGACCTGAATCCATTCCAGGCGGTTGTAGGCGATGTCAAGAATTTCAAATATGAGTGTCTTTACGACTGTTTCAGATCAATTTTTGTATGAATTAAGAATGCCTGGAACTTTCCGTAACTTTGATTGAGAGGAGGCGTAAATAATAAAGTTGAAGAGTTTTATAGTATGTACACATTAAACCACCAGAAAGATTATAAGAGCATTTCAACATATTAACAAATTTCGTATTTAATGTTGTGCATATACTCATAGTATGTAGGATTAAAATCACATTACATTTGTCTATCCGCCATCAGCCACACCCATACCCACTTATACCTACCTTGTCCTTTCTTTATGCTGGTTAAAATCATACTATAGTTACATGAATTACGACATCAAATAGGAAATCACTTGTTCATTTACTTAGCCAGTCGCTCAGTCTGTTGGTTAGTCGGTTCCCACTATCATGTGTGCAGTTTTACCGAGTGGATGTAGAACAGGATGGCGTGACGCTCAGTGAGAGTGAATTGTACTCACAACTGTGCAAAGTGCTGAGAGCAGCAGAGTCAAACAGTGCACGATCTCCTCCAGTTGGTGTCCTCACGACAATGGACAGGCCATCATGGACTAAAGTCAGAGACAAGCTGGCCACAGGTAGGTATCACTTGCTTCATTGCGGTCCAAAATTTTGGCGTTATTTTAGAAAAAAACAAAAGGCAAAGCAACCACGCTGACCAGTGGGCATTTCCAGTAGTGTCTGTCAGATGAGACAATAAACTGAGGTCCCTGGAACATCAGGCACATAGCGCACGTGAATTAACCCACGGAGTCAAAATTGCAGTATTCCTCCATATATCATTTGAGATCGATTGTTGCTGTTTATTTTCGTATTCAGCTAAACGCATTGAAAACAAAATACTGTAAAAATATCAAGTGTATTTGCGGCGAACAATTCACACTGTTTCACTGTCTATTTTACTGCAAAATGCTACGTTCTTTTTTACCAAAAATGTTTACACAAGAAAATTATTCTGAAACTCATTTTAAAGAAGTAACTTCCGATCAATTTTTGTCAGTTAAAATTTCAGAATCGTTGGATCACAGTCCAGTTAATGCATTACTTTAAGTTTATGAAGTATGTACTTTAGAGTTAAATTTTCCATACACATTGTTGATGTTAAATGTTAGTGTTAAGTTCTTGTTCCATTTTTCTATTTTCCCACCTACTTATGTCTATAACTCTGTCTCCTCTATGCCCCAAAACCAACCCGCCCATCTCTCATCTCTCATTTTTTTTTTCCGTCTAATATCACTCATAGTGAAAAGACCGAACGAACGAACGAACGAACGGAGTCCAAAACGAATAAAAATCCACATACACGGGCACACACAGATACTCTGCACTTTGGCCACACGTAGTCCTTTGGGGGAAAACTTACACAAAATTATGTTGTAACAAAATATCAGTAAACATATTCGTATAAGAATGTCCAATCGTTTTATAGGAAGTGAATCTATTTCATACCTTTACACACACACACACACACACACACACACACACACACACACACACACACACACGCACGCACGCACGCACGTAAACGTTCTATGCATCCATGCCAGAACTTTATTGCAGTGATGTCACATCTATCAAGAGGAACGACACGAGACATGACAAAAACTCCCCTGACCACCATGCAGTCGGCGGACGAAAGATGAAAAATATCTGAACGGATGTTTTCAACAAATATGTATTTCATTTGTAGTCAGCAGTGAGACAGACAGTTGACATAATTCATGAAAATGAACTTTTGGTAGACCCAGGGAGAAAATACTGGACGGACTTGCAGGGTAGCTGAGGACAGAGAGGGTGGGAGATGTACTTGCAGCGACAAGGGATAGATTCGTATGGAGGGCCATGATCGCCAACGCCATGCGGCAGGGCACATGATGATGATGATGATGATGATGATGATGATGATGAAACTTTGAGGGGGGGGAGTGTTCGTTTCTTTATGTGTTTATGTCTTTGTTCATGTCTTTATTTATGTCTTTATTTATGTCTATATTTATGATGTCTTTGTTTATAATGTCTTTATTTATGATGTCTTTATTTATGTCTCTATTCATGTCTCTATTTATGTCTGTGTTTATTTTTTTTCCTTCATTTATTTCTTTATTTATTTATCAGATTCAAGTAACCTTTACAACTTGAACGTCATCGAAAACTCGGCGTTCATACTGTGTCTGGATAAACCGACGAGATCGCCAATGACAGGGAAGGATGACATCACAGTACAGGCTCTCAACTCCTTACATGGCCAAGGCACGGACTGCAACACGTGTAACCGCTGGTTTGACAAAACTTGCCAGGTCATTGTACGAAGCATTGTTTGTTTGTTTGGTTGGTTTGGTTTGGTTATTTGTTATAACGGCTACCTGGCTGAACCTGTCTCTCAGTCCAAAAAAGGCTACTTACTGCGTAGCTTTCATCGGCGATCTGGCCGACTTCTTCAGCGTAACTGCTGGGTTGAGAACTGGCTTCAGTGCGCACCGCCGTGAGCGAACTCACGACAGTGCGACTGAATAAGTGAGGAGTACACCGATGGCAGGTTGTGTCGGCCCCGGTCACGGTTGAGGGTAGGGTTCCTTGCGGCGATGTAAACTGCCTCCTTTACTCCCCTCTGGAACCATCTTGCTTCTTTGTCGAGAACTTGCACACTGTCCTTTTCAAAGTGGTGTTGGGTGTGGGTCAGATGTTCCCCCACTGGAAAGGACTCACGTTTGTGTTCTTTTAATCTTTTGTGAGAGTTGCGCTCAGTTTCGCCAATGTAACGATGGTCACAGTCCTGGCAGTCTATCTTGTATATCACCCCTGATGTGTCCAATTTGTCTGTTTTGTCTTTGGGGTGGACTAACTGGCTTCTGATGGTGTTGGTGGCTTGGCGTGGACACTGTCTCCCTTCCCTACTTCCTGATCTTCCTGCTGAAGCCTCAGTGACGCCGCTGACTATGGCATGGAGATGTGCCCTCTCGAAGGGGTTTGCCATTCAGTGGAAGGGTGGGGTATGGTTTTCTTACCCCCCGGAATATCCCAGGCCCACTTCTGGTATCCCGACACACTGAGTACTTTCTTGATGTACTGCACCTCTTCTTCTCTAGCGGTGTCAATAGAGCAGATGGTCTTCGCTCGGTGGGTGAGGGTGCAGATTACTCCAAGCTAGTGTTCCAGTGGCTGGTGACTGTCGAATTGTAAGTAGTTGTTGGTTTGTTTGTTTGTTTGTTTGTTTGGATGGGAAGGGGGAGGATTCGAGAGAGTCCAGTCTTTGAGCTCTCTCTCTCTTTCTCTCTCTCTCTCCCTCCCTCCCTCTCCTCTCCCTCCCTCCCTCTCCCTCCCTCTCCCCTCTCTCTCTCTTTCTCTTTTTCTGTCTGTCTGTCTGCTGTCTCTCTCTCTCTCTCTCTCGTCTGCCTCTCACACACATACACACACACACACACACACACACACACACACACACACACACACACACACACACACACATAACACCCCACCACATTAATTCTATTTCTTAACTACCCCAC
>CM060305.1:13885292-13902792 GCA_030674185.1 Monoplex corrugatus
TACATTGAGTATTACTAGCTTTTCCTTGTGTAGATGTTACATTGATGTTACTAGCTTTTCCCTGTCTAGATGTTACATTGAATATTACTAGCTTTTCCCTGTCTAGATGTTACATTGAATATTACTAGCTTTTCCCTGTCTAGATGTTACATTGAGTATTACTAGCTTTTCACTGTCTAGATGTTACATTGAGGATTACTAGCTTTTCACTGTCTAGATGTTACATTGAGTATTACTAGCTTTTCCTTGTGTAGATGTTGCATTGATGTTACTAGCTTTTCCCTGTCTAGATGTTACATTGAATATTACTAGCTTTTCCCTGTCTAGATGTTACATTGAATATTACTAGCTTTTCCCTGTCTAGATGTTACATTGATGTTACTAGCTTTTCCCTGTCTAGATGTTACATTGAATATTACTAGCTTTTCCCTGTCTAGATGTTACATTGATGTTACTAGCTTTTCCCTGTCTAGATGTTACATTGAATATTGCTAGCTTTTCCCTGTCTAGATGTTACATTGAATATTACTAGCTTTTCCCTGTCTAGATGTTACATTGATGTTACTAGCTTTTTCCTGACAAGATGTTACATTGAGTATTACTAGATTTTCCTTGTGTAAATGCTACATTGAATATTACTAGCTTTTCCCTGTCTAGATGTTACATTGAGTGTTCATCATCATCATCATATGCCCTGCCACATGGCGTTGGCGATCATGGCCCTCCATACGAATCTATCCCTTGTCCGTTGTCGCTGCAAGTATATCTCCCACCCTCTCTTTTCCTTAGCCACCCTGCAAGTCCATCCAATATTTTCTGTCTGGTCTACCCGGTGTTTTCTATCCCTCTAGCTTTCCTGCTACGACCAGGTGCTCTAATTTCTCTTTCCTCATAACGTGTACTGTAAATGTTGCTTGTCTTCTTTATTAATGGTCTTCCTTGTTTCTACCTCCTTCAAAGCTGTCTCCTTTTGGTTTTTTGTTTGTTTGTTTGTTTGTTTTTTTTGGGTTTTTTTTACTTTTTTGGTTGGTTGGTTGGTTGGTTGGTTGGTTGGTTGGTTGGTTGGTTGGTTGGTTGGTTGTTGTTGGTTGGTTGTTTTTTTGCTGTCCATGGAACACTAGGTATTACTAGATTTTATTTGGGCAGACTGCACGGTTTTGTACAGTCTGTATTTTGATATGATGGACGTTTGTATGTGTTGGTCAGACTGTACGGACGAATGGTGATGGCCTATGAGACTGCTTCACTACGTCGCTTCAGACAGGGCCGGGTGGACAATATACGGGTCAATTCACCAGCTGCGCTGGCGTGGCTCCGAGCTATGTGTGGGGAGCTGCATGTATCTGTGAGTAAATATGGAGGGAAGAGTTTAAGAATAATGTCACGTGCACCCATACGCATACATGAATACATACACACACTCACGTAGCATACACACACACAAACGCACGCGAACATATACACGTAATAAAAACACACAAACACGCTCACGCGCACAGACACACGCACACACAAGCACATACACGGGGCGCGCGCACACACACACACACACACACACACACACATACACACAAATGCACACACATGTACACGCATGTGCACTCACAGGCGAGTGACTGTTTCTGCATTTAGTTAAAAAGAGTCAACATTTGTATTAGTGATGAATTACAGTTATAATTAAAGGTACTGTTGGAAAAACGTTGAAGGGGAGTAAATCTTTCAAAGTGATAAAATGTGACAGGCACAGGGATCGTCTCCCTTGAATGCTGCCAAACTGTGAGAACTCAGGCTCTTTGTTGCTTTTCAGACAGATAAACACAGGTTTTCAGTACGTTTAAACGGTTCTTAGAACAGATGGATCTGAACTCTAATACCCTGAGGTCCCACTTACTAGATCTTGGACCAACACCACTGGACAAGTTCAGACGCACTGAGACATATGTGTGCAAAATGTCTTCTTGAGACAGGATGGGTTGTTGCCCTTTAGTTTGTATGATGATAATTCTCCTGCCAGATATTGTGTTCTCTGGACTGTGAGCAGGCTTTCGTCGTCATCTGTGTGTCGTCATCGTCATCTGACTGTATCATGTGCTATACACACGGACACTGAGGCTGAAATAATTGTGTTGTTTATACACAAAACCATTGAAGAATTCTGCTGTATTTTGTTAACTGCTTAATAAATTCAAAACTTCGCATTGGATTTATTGATAAAAAGTGGTAGCAGAATCATTAGTTTATTAAGGAACGTTGGTTTGTGGCATGTGCGATTTATTTTTGAATAAATGTTTTAATTGTGTGGCCTACCTTGTTATTTCATGTCCTTCGTATTGTTTCGGGACTGACAGAGAAGAACACGCGAGTGCTGCATTCACAACGTCGAATTATTCCCTAACTACTTCGGCTCGTGGCTCACACATGTATGAGCAAACGCCTGCATGAGTGTGTCTGCATGATAAATGGTTTACGCCCACGGAGGACAGTTCCCAGCCACATTCTAATCTACACTCTGGCAAATACATGTAAAACCTGTTGTCATGATGTCAGGGCAGTGTGCTCCCCCTCCCCTCCCCCCCCCCCCCGATCCCCCCCCCCCTACCTTGGGGATGCTAGTTGCTCTTTCAGTATAAATAATATTCCCATCTTCTGGAAATTCTGTACTAGAAATTTCTTCTTTTCCGTCACTCTGTTTTCTTCTGCTTTGTTCCTTCGCTTACTGTCATTTCTTCCCGTTATTTTCTGCCTTGCTGGTCCATTCATCTGTTCTGTACGTGTTCTAAAAGTTTTATATACTTTCTCTTAGCATTGATAAATTGCGCACGAATATTGAATATATTTTTGGCTCTAAAAAAATCTGACGTGCAAAAGCAATTTTAGGCAATTTACGTCAGTTTAATGTATGTTTTAGTTTCTTCAAATATGCTTATATTTGTAGTCAGGTTTGCTTTATTCATTCTCTGGTGATAAACTGGACGGGATGGCCATCGTCAGGGGCATATCCTTAGATCATTTGCGCGAATGGATTGATAAGTGTACGTACATTTCTTTTTCCACGTGAGTTGTATTTGTTTTCAAATGGTTATAGCCCTGATATGGATCTGCGTACTCGGTTGGGGTTTAAATAGTAGCAGTAGTAGTCATCATCATCATCATCATCATCATCATCATCAAGTGCCTTGCCACATGGTGTTGGCGATCATGGCCTTCCATCTGTTTCTATCCCTTGTTGCCGCAAGCACATCTTCCACTCTCTCTGTCTTCAACCACTCTGCAAGTCCGTCCAATATTTTTCCATGGGTCTATCTGGTGCTCTCTTTCCCTCCAGCTTTCCTGTTGTGACCATGTGCTCCAATTCCCCTTTCCTCATATAAAGTTTGCCTGTCTTTTCCTAATCTTCCTTATCAATGATCTTCTTGTGTCTGTCTCCATCAAGACTGTCTCGTTTGTTTTCTTTGCTGTCCATGGAACTCTCAGCATTCTTCTTAGAAACCACATCTCGGCTGCCTCAATCTTGTTCTGGCTTTGCTTGTTGACTGTCCACGCCTAACAACCGTACAACAGTATTGGTTCTATATAACATTCAAGAACTCTCTTCCTGATGTTAATTGATAGGCATTTATTGGTAAGAATGTTTGTCATCTTCTTGAATGCAGTTTTGGCTTGGCCGATTCTGCTGGCTATTTCTGATGTGCATCTGCTGTCTGGTGAGATGATCGTTCCCAGATATTTAAACTTATCAACCTGTCTCAAGGTTGTGCCGTTTGCTGTTATTTTGCATGTTTTTTACTGATCATTTTTACTGTGTAATTGGTGAGTAGATGTCGCGCCAGCAGGCAGCAAAAGTGTGTGTGGTGTTTTACAGTGATTTTATCGTGGTTCTATTTGGTTTTATGCATTGAATTTTGTATGTTTGTTGCTTTGAAATCCTGACACACGGTGATGTAAATTTTTTTTTTAAATTTTGAATATTTTACCAGATAAACCGATTTTAAAGTTTTTATACCTACTTTTCATCATTTTAATTCAGCTGCTCAAGTCGGACATTTTATCTGTGAACTGTGTTTACACCTTAGCCTACTGTGTTCGCCCAACGCTACAGCTTCCAAACCTTTCTGTTCTGCGTTCTCTGGATTTTAGTGTTGTGAACTGACCAACCCACACACCAACCTGCAAGTGTCTTCCTCTCCTGCCTGGCTCGCAATTATGGACCCGTCTTTTATAAAACAAATTGGACTGACACTTTTTAAACACAGCAAATGCTACCTCGGTGGAGGCGTCTACCAGCGAATACGAACACTGGGGCTGTGTCCTAAGCCCCGCACTGCGCGATCCTGTCGTGGTGGACGTCTCCACCGTCTTTGGCACAACCTGCCTCCTGCCCGACGCCACTTTTCGTCTCCTGCTTCTTCTTCTCCTCCACTGCCCCTGCCCTCGACCTCGCTGCTGCAAGCTTTGTCTCCTCCTCTGCCGTCTTCGCCTTCGCCTTCTGTCCTGATGGTGCCACCTTCGCCTTCTGTCCCGCCGGTGCCGCTTTCGCCTTCTGTCCCGTTGGTGCCGCCTTCGTCGCCACCTCGGCCGCCACCATATGACTGTGATAGGCTGAAACTATGCCTTTTTAATGCTCAGTCAACATGCACTGATGGCAAAGCCGAAGTCATTGCTGATTTTATCGCAGATGAGCATGTTGACATTGCTTTTATCACAGAGACATGGCTTAACCCCCTTGGTCACGAACCTATACATGCTAGCCTCACTCCAAGTGGTTACAGGCTTGCTTCTTTCCATCGCTCATCCCGAGGTGGCGGTATCGCCATCCTCTACAACGACTCACTCCATTCCCGCCTATCTTTCTCGCAGTCTCTGCCTTTCTCCCATCCTTCTTTCGAGCACGTTGAAGTATCCTTCCAATCCACCCCTCACCCCATCACCTTCTCCTGTGTCTATCGACCCCCACCTAGCTCTGCCAACAAACTCACCACATCCACGTTTCTCTCTGACTTTGACCAATTGCTTGACCACTACTGCCTCTTACTTGGAAATCTCATCATTCTAGGTGACATCAATGTCCACTATGACAACACTCACCGTTATGACACAAGACATATCATCAACTCTCTGTCCAATCACAATATGACTCAACACATTTCTGAACCAACCCATCAAAAAGGTCACATTATTGACTGGATCATTTCTCGTGATCACCACAATTCCGCTACTGACAACTGCTTAGTTCTTTCTACCCGTCTAACTTCAGCCCTTCCATCTGACCACTCTGCAATTCTCTGTTCTCTCGACATTTCTCCTCCTTCCCGTACCATGCGCACAGTGACTCGACGCAATCTCAAATCTATCGACCTCTCCACATTTTCATCTGATGCCTCCCGTCTCCTTTCTGAAAAGTCACATAACCTTGCCGATGAATTCTATACTACTCTCCACCATCTTCTGGACACTCATGCTCCAGCCACAACCCGTCTTTTACCTGACCGCCCCCCTACCCCCTGGCTCACTCATGAGATCGCCTGTGCAAAACGTACCCGCCTCTAAAACAAAAGTATCCACCCTCATTGCATCAGCAAAAACAAGCTATTTCCAAACCAAAATCCTGAATGCCTCTTCTTCAAAAGAACTCTTTACAACCATGAATCATCTCCTTGGCACACGAAAAGATTTACCTCTCCCAACAAAACATACAAATGAAGAACTCCCATCTGTATTCTCCAACTATTTCACCACCAAAATACAAACTCTTCGTGACAGGCTTGACAGGACACCCTGTCAACCATGCCCACCTGACCCTTCCTTCTCTGGCACACCTCTTACTACTTTTACCCCAGTCTCACAAGAAGAAATTCTCAACACAATCAGATCCATGTCGTTCAAAACCTGCGAACTGGATCCTCTTCCAGGTTCTCTCTACGCCGACTGTCTCCCTACTCTCCTCCCATTCATCACTGACATCATCAACACTTCTCTTCAAACTGGAACTGTCCCAGATTCTTTCAAGTCTGCTATTGTTCACCCTCTCCTCAAGAAACACAATTTAGATCCAAATGAACTGAAAAATTACCGGCCTATCTCTAATCTCTCTTTCTTGTCAAAACTCATTGAAAAAGTCGTCCTCAACCAGCTGAACTCTCACCTGTCTGCCAATAATCTCCTCAATCCTTTCCAGTCAGCCTACCGCCAGTGCCATAGCACTGAAACTGCCCTACTACATATTCTCAACAATCTCCTCCTTGCAACTGATACTGGCAAAGTCTCTCTCCTCACACTCCTTGATCTGTCTGCAGCCTTTGATACCATTCATCATGGTATTCTCCTTTCTAGACTTCATCATACTTTTGGCATCTCTGACATTGCTCTGTCTTGGTTCACTTCATACCTATCAAACAGAAAACAAACCGTTCTCATCAATGGCACTTACTCTCAACCTGCATACCTGACCTGTGGTGTTCCACAAGGATCTGTCCTTGGCCCTGTTCTTTTCACTCTTTACACCTCCCCCCTGTCCACCATCATCAACTCCCATTCTATAAAACACCACTTCTATGCTGATGACACCCAACTTCAAGACAGTGACTCACCTGATAATATACAGCGCCTGTTGACTCGCACCACTGAGTGTTACTCGGACATTAAGAACTGGATGACACACAATAGACTTCAGCTTAATGATGACAAAACAGAAGCTATCCTCATTGGCACCCGTCAGAAACTTTCTCAGCTGCCTCCTCTTTCTCTCCCATTATGTAACACATCAGTCCCAATTTCTGATTCAGCCAAAAACCTTGGTGTCTGCATTGACTCTACCCTCTCCATGAACAACTTTGTTTCTCAAACTGCCAGATCCTGCTACTATCATCTCCATCGTATAAGGCTGATCAGGAAGTATCTCTCTGTCGAAACAACTGCAAAACTCGTTCTCTCCTTCATAATGTCTCGCATTGACTATTGCAATTCACTCCTGTCTGGTCTTCCTGCCTCCACCATTCACATCCTACAGCGCATTCAAAACAATGCTGCACGCCTTGTACTCAAAAAGAAAAAAGCTGACCACATATCTCCTCTCCTGGCACAACTTCACTGGCTCCCTGTATCAAAGCGCATACAGTACAAACTAGACACCATGTGCTACAAAAACCTCAATAACGCAGCCCCCGATTACCTGTCAAGCCTACTTGAGATCTATGTTCCCTCACGTACCCTCCGCTCTGCCTCTGATCCTCTGACTTTTCGCTTTCCACGCACTAAGCTCAATACCTATGGTCCACGAGCCTTCTCTGTTTCTGGTCCACTCTCCTGGAACAAACTTCCTCTCTCAGTCCGTCAGCAACCTACTTTTGTCTCCTTCAAGTCCGCTCTCAAAACTCACCTTTTCTCCTCCGCATAAAATCCTAACCTCACTCAACCCCCCCCCCCCCCCCCCCCCTCTGCAGCCTGTCTCCGCTCGGAGGGAATCACATGGTTATAATATATAATTGTATATGCTATGCTCTCTATAATTTTCCATTGGTTTTATTCTTGCTTTTATTGCTTTTATTCTTTCTCCCCATTTATAGCCGTGCGTGTGTGTGGGTGTGTGTGTGTATGTGTGTGTGTGTGTGTATGTGTGTATGTGTGTGTGTGTGTGTGTGTGTGTGTGTGTGTGTGTGTGTGTGTGTGTGTGTGTGTGTGTGTGTGTGTGTGTGTGTGTGTGTGTGTGTGTGTGTGCGTGCGTGTGTGTGTGTGCGTGCGTGCGTGCGTGCTTGCGTGTGTGTCTGCTTCAGCGATTAGATTTGATTTTATCAAGATTTTGCGCTATATAAATATTGTAATTATTATTATTATTATTATCACCATGACTTCAGTCTTCTTCCTGTTCAGTTTAGTAGTAGGAGTAGTAATAGTAGTAGTAGGAGGAGTAGTAGTAGTCGTAGTAGTAGTTGTAGTAGTAATAATTATAAAAATGATGATGATGATGATGATGATGATGATGATGATGATTTTAACAAAGAAGAAGAACAATGATAATGATAGTGACGATGAGAATGATAATAATGATAATGTGTTTTTATCTTTCAGGAGGCCCAGAAACACATTTTATTCAGAGCAGCAGTTGCGTGGCACCAGAAATACCAAAAAGAGGTAGACCTTACAATGATGTATTTCGTTGATGAGTTCATTGTCTGTTTCTTTTTTTTATTTTTTTTTTATTTTGCTTTTTTTTTCCGTTGGTTGGTTAGTATGTTGGCTGACTGGTTGGTTGATTGGTAGGTCATTAGGTCCGTTATTCGGTTTAGTTTTTTGTTTGTTCTGTGTATAGAGTCAAAGTAATGAATCTTGAATGAATGAGAAGTGTATTGTGAAAACAAAGATTCACGTTCATATTATGTCTGTATATATCATAACCAACATGTATCACGTGACGGGAAGTGTGGTCAATGTCATATTATGTCTGTATATATATCATAACCAACATGTATCACGTGACGGGAAGTGTGGTCAATGTCATATTATGTCTGTATATATCATAACCAACATGTATCACGTGACGGGAAGTGTGGTCAATGTCATATTATGTCTGTATATATATATCATAACCAACATGTATCACGTGACGGGAAGTGTGGTCAATGTCATATTATGTCTGTATACATATCATAACCAACATATATCACGTGACGGGAAGTGTGGTCAATGTCATATCATGTCTGTATATATCATAACCAACATATATCAAGTGGCGGGAAGTGTGGTCAATGTCATATTATGTCTGTATATATCATAACCAACATATGTCACGTGACGGGAAGTGTGGTCAATGTCATATGAATTCTGTATATATATCATAACCAACATATATCAAGTGACGGGAAGTGTGGTCAATGTCATATTATGTCTGTATATATATCATAACCAACATATATCACGTGACGGGAAGTGTGGTCAATGTCATATTATGTCTGTAGGCCTCCTTCGGTCATGACTGACCATGGACAAAATACATCCGTTCTAATGTCTAAATGGGCTGTCTGCTTGGTCCAAGCAGCGTCGCCTGTGACTTTACAGACCAATGCGAGAGAGGCAGTCTCTGTCGCAGCGGTCGCATGTGTATGCTGATGCTGGTCTGTTGGCTGTCATCCCTTTTCTGTGAACTCGCTTTTCTGCTGCAGCAGCTGACAGTTTGTCCTCACCAATCCGCAGCTGTTTCTTGAGAGTAGTTCTCCAGCTGTTGCGGTCGTCTGCGAGGTCCTCCCAGGACTCAGTGTTGATCTCAAGCGCCTTCATGTCACGCTTGCAAACGTCTTTGTATCTCAGCTGTGGGCGGCCAATGTTTCTCTGCCCTGTGACAAGCTCACCATAAAGGATGTCTTTTGGGATGCGACCATCTTCCATGCGGCAAACGTGGCCCAACCAGCGCAGCCGACGCTGTCTCAGCATGGTATGCATGGTTGGGAGGCCAGCGCAGGTTAGGACTTCGGTGTTGGTCACCTTGTCTTGCCAGGAAATGCCAAGTATGCGCGGTAATTAACGACCTGCTTGTCAGATTTTCTCCTAATCTTCATGCACCCAATGAAGAAGGCAGGTCGTGGCGGGACAGCACCTAACTGGCTGGGGGCTGCCCAGCTTAGGTGGGCGGTAGCTGTCCAGTAAGACACGAAGGTCTCTCCCACCGTCAAAGGCAACCCCTGGCGTCAGCTCTACGCCAGTTGAGCAATGACTTATCACCGGTATCTGTTGCTTCCCGTGTTGTGCCGACACTAGTGTTAGTAGCGAGGCTGGATGTCCTCTCCAGGTCGTAGGTGCAGAGTGTTTGTGGATGAATGGACGGATGTAAGCCTGGGCAGTGTATGGAAGACAGGCTGTTGCCCATGCAACTTGTCCCCCCTCTCCACCTCGCTGACAGATCCAAAGGAACAGCAGGGCTGTTACGTTTTGGTGCCAACGCGGCCGCAGGAGCTGCCGGAAAGTGACAAAATTTACCATCCAACCGCCTTAGGGGCCCCACACCGGATTTACTGTCAGGGTTTACTCCCTTAGCTAGATGGCCGCGGGTAGCTCTTCAGAGCTGGCGCCCTTTGATGGATCTAATTTATTTCCACCAGGGTTTCTAGCCACTCTCCTCACCATCCTCCTGAGAGGACTGGTGGGGTTGCTGGTTTAGTCGCCAGCAATTCGACCTGTGACAGGTAGTACTGGGTTCCAGGTTACCAGTAGCGGATACATCTATCCGACCTGACCTGTATATATATCATAACCAACATATATCAAGTGACGGGAAGTGTGGTCAATGTCATATTATGTCTATATATATCATAACAAACATATATCACGTGACGGGAAGTGTGGTAAAGTGGGTAAGACGTCAGACGTCCAACTAATGGGTCTGGGATTCCATCTTGCATAGGTACGTCTGGTCAGTAAAAGGTGGAGACTTTTCCAATCTCCCTGGGCAGCATGTGTGCAAGCCTGTGAGCGCCTAAACCGTATTCGTGTGTACATGCATAAAGAACATCATGTATGCATGTTAAAGATCCTGTAAGTTATATTAGTGTCAGGTGGTTTATGGAAAATGAAAATGTTCCGCATGCACGCCCGCCAAAGACAGAGTATGCAAGTATATGCAGCAACATACCGCCTGCACAGAATGGGCAAAAAACAACAACAACAACAACAACAACAAAACAGCAACAACGTGCACACACGCATCCAAGAAATTTGGAACGCTTACATAAATCTCGTGTATGTTTCAAAGAATAAAGAAGAGCACGAGAAACAAATACAGTGATAGAATTTTGCACTTTGAAACAATACATTAGACTACTGACATCGAAATATGCCAGCAAAGTTCAGTTTCATTCCTTAAAGGGAAACTTTTACCTTCTCTCTCTCTGAAACAACACGTATTATCTTATTGTCCCGTTATGCGTATAAACATAAAAACCCTTTTTGAAGCTGTCAGATTTCAGCGTTTATGATGTATCATAACAGTTCATCACTTTAGAGGCAAATTCTTTCTTCGTATAGTTTAGTCTTCTTCGTCCATTAGATTCATTAAACTATTATGATAGTAATATTAAACTAACTGTACTATAATTCATTATTCTGTTCCATTTCCTATGTCACATTAATAAGCACAAAAGCTGGGGAAAAAAATCTTAATGCCATGATGATGATGATTAGGATGGGGATGAAAATCATACTATGGAGAATCATCTAGGATTGAGACTGCGTGACAAGGTTGTACTATGTCCGTTTATAACACACGCTGTCATCAACCAGGTTCAAAATATACACAGACACTGGCAGTATTGGTCAGGACAGTTGAGGAACACTTGCAGTTACACAACTCTGAAGGGAATGAAACTCGAGTGTGTGCACTCAGTCTTCCCGATAAGCCCATAGTATAGTCACGTCTGGGTAGGAACTGGTTGAGGCCGAAAAACCCCACAGTCATTTCGACAGAACGGGTAGGATTCGAACTCACAACTCTCCAATCAGTAATCTGTTGCGCTAACCACTGAGCCACATTGACTTATAGTTTACAAGACCTTGACAATTAAAACTGAAATTAATTTGCACTGAAAACAATTCACTCAATACCAAAAGGAGCACGGCTATACTATGATATTTTGACAACAGTTGATACACTTCCTAACTCCTGTTCTAAATGGTTAGAATAACTGGGAACAAATGTTTCATGGCAAAAAAGTATTAATGAAAATTCATAAAATACAAGAATGTAAACTAGAATGGTTTCAAATACACATTGTGCATATAATTCTAGGAACTAAAAGAAATGGGACTTGTAAATAGCTTTCGATACGACTTTTGCTTGGAAGCGAAAGACAGCATTGATCACATATTTTGGAAGTGTTCATGTGTCAACAGATTCTGGGAAAGGATAGCAGAATTGTTGAGGTCGAGATAAACGACTTGTACAAACATCAGATTAACCGAAAATTTAATTTCATTTGGCGCTGACGAAAACATGTGCACAGGTTCAATATTCGACTTGATAATCATTTTAGGAAAACTGTATGTTTACATGTTTGTCAGAAAAACGTTTGTTTCATGTGGAAGGGCGGGTTCAGTGTGGTGAAAGTTCTGTAGGCAGACTGGGATTATTCATGAAGTGCATTCGATTCGGTATGGATTAATAATTGGGCCAAAGACTGCCCCTTCAAGAATAATTTGAAATTTGTTCCAGGCAATATCTGGCCATGGCATAGACTGTCACCTGATTGGTCTGCAACGGGCGGCCACTGAACTGAACGTGTTGGATTCCATCCCGGTCTTTTCCGATCCTTCTTTTCATAAAACCTTTCAGTTTCCGTTGTCTTCGAGTCAGATTGTAAGCAACATTATGATGTTATTTTAGTTAATTTAGGCCTTTTCTCACACTGGACGAAGCAGTACGGAAGTTTCAGTCTTTTTCTCCGAATTTTTGTGTTTGGTGTTTGTTCGTTTGTGATCTTTCGCTTGACGAAGGCCAGTTGGCCGAAAATTTGCGTCTGTCTTGTCTGGCTGCATTAAATAGGCGTCCTGATTCTATTTTCGTGTTTTTTGTGGATAGTGATTTTCTGTTGTTAAAGACTACAATGATAGCACTGGATCTATCGACTTGTTCATTCATTTTTTTTTTTCGTTATTTGTTTGTTTGCTTGCTTGCTTACTTGCTTTGTTTGGGTTATTATTTATTTATACACTTTGACACTAAATCAAGTAGTGAAGGGACAGAAGGGTACATTTCTGTGTTTGTTATTCTTCTGAAGTCTGTTATTCTTCTGAATTCAGCATCTTATATCTTGCTTAGAGATTAAAACCAACAGCTTGAGTTTTTGAAAGGAATTGTTGAATAAAAGAGTGCGCCGTTGTACCACGATCTTCTGTTCACCATCGTTTATTTGTTCGTTATTTTGTTTGCTTGCTTGCTTGCTTGCTTTGCTGATGTATTATTTATGTATTCACTTTGCCCGTAAAGCAAGCAGAGAAGGAACAGAACTGTTAATCTGCGCGTTTGTTATTCTTCTGAGTTCATCATTTTAAATCTCGATTAGTGATTAAAATCAACAGCTTGAGTTGTTAGAAGGAATGGTTAAACAAAAGAATCTACCACTATATCATGATCCTTGTTCGCCAGCTTCAACATTTGAGTTTTGTGTGTTCATATTCGTCCCCCCATTGGTCCTTCTAGTCACAACATGCTATAACGATTTGGGGCCTCTTTAATCCAAGAAGCGCACAACAGTTTTTGACAGTTTCTGGGCAAAAGTATGCCCACATTTTGTGCAACAACGGAATTACGACGTTTGTCAGAAAAGTAACAGCACTGGTGTCACAAAAAAATTAATTTCAAATCCAAACTACAAACTACAAGTTTCCCTTTCGAAATAATCCCCCTTGAGTCTAGCGCATTTTCCTTCTCTGCCACGCCTCCATCACTTCTATAATTAATAATTACAATATTTATATAGCGCAAAATCTTGATAAAAATCAAATCTAAACGCTGAACAGACACATACGCACGCACACACACACACGCACGCACGCACGCACGCACGCACGCACGCACGCACGCACACACACACACACACACATGGCTATAAATGGGGAAAAAGAAGAAAAGCAATGGAAAATTATAGACAGCATATTATATACAATTATATATTACAATGTGATTCCACTCCGAGCGGAGACAGGCTGCAGAGGGGATTGAGTGAGGTCAGGATTTTATGCAGAGGAGAAAAGGTGAGTTTTGAGAGCGGACTTGAAGGAGACAAAAGTAGGTTGCTGACGGACTGAGAGAGGAAGTTTGTTCCAGGAGAGTGGACCAGAAACAGAGAAGGCTCGTGGACCGTAGGTATTGAGCTTAGTGCGTGAAAAGCGAAAAGTCAGAGGATCGGAGGCAGAGCGGAGGGTACGTGAGGGAACATAGACCTCAAGTAGGCTTGACAGGTAATCGGGGGCTGCGTTATTGAGGCTTTTGTAGCACATGGTGTCTAGTTTGTACTGTATGCGCTTTGATACAGGGAGCCAGTAAAGTTGTGCCAGGAGAGGAGATATATGGTCAGCTTTTTTCTTTCTGAGTGCAAGGCGTGCAGCATTGTTTTGAATGCGCTGTAGGATTGAATGGTGGAGGCAGGAAGACCAAACAGGAGTGAATTGCAATAGTCAATGCGAGACATTATGAAGGAGAGAACGAGTTTTGCAGTTGTTTCGACAGAAAGATACTTCCTGATCAGGCTTATACGATGGAGGTAATAGTAGCAAGATCTGGCAGTTTGAGAAACAAAGTTGTTCATGGAGAGGGTAGAGTCAAGGCAGAGACCAAGGTTTTTAGCTGAATCAGAAATTGGGACTGATGTGTTACATAATGGGAGAGAAAGAGGAGGCAGCTGAGAAAGTTTCTGACGGGTGCCAATGAGGATAGTTTCTGTCTTGTCGTCGTTAAACTGAAGTTTATCGTATGTCATCCAGTTCTTAATGTCCGAGTAACACTCAGTGGTGCGAGTCAAGAGGCGGTGTACATTGTCAGGTGAGTCACTGTCTTGAAGTTGGGTGTCATCAGCATAGAAGTGGTGTTTTATAGAGTGGAAGTTGATGATGGTGGACAGGGGGGAGGTGTAAAGAGTGAAAAGAACAGGGCCAAGGACAGATCCTTGAGGAACACCACAGGTCAGGTATGCAGGTTGAGAGTAAGTGCCATTGATGAGAACAGTCTGTTTTCTGTTTGATAGATATGAAGTGAACCAGGAGAGAGCAGTGTCAGAGATGCCAAAAGTATGATGGAGTCTAGAAAGGAGAATACCATGATCAATTGTATCAAAGGCTGCAGACAGATCAAGGAGTGTGAGGAGAGAGAATTTGCCAGTATCAGTTGCAAGGAGCAGATTGTTGAGAATGTGTAGCAGGGCAGTTTCAGTGCTATGGCACTGGCGGTAGGCTGACTGGAAAGGATTGAGGAGATTGTTGGCAGACAGGTGAGAGTTCATCAACACTGACATCATGCCCCCGATTACCTGTCAAGCCTACTTGAGATCTATGTTCCCTCACGTACCCTCCGCTCTGCCTCCGATTCTCTGACTTTTCGCTTTCCACGCACTAAGCTCAATACCTATGGTCCACGAGCCTTCTCTGTTTCTGGTCCACTCTCCTGGAACAAACTTCCTCTCTCAGTCCGTCAGCAAACTACTTTTGTCTCCTTCAAGTCCGCTCTCAAAACTCACCTTTTCTCCTCTGCATGAAATCCTGACCTCGCTCATCCCCCTCTGTAGCCTGTCTCCGCTCGGAGTGGAATCACATTGTAATATATAATTGTATATAATATGCTGTCTATAATTTTCCATTGCTTTTCTTCTTTTTCCCCATTTTGTGGCCATGTGTGAGTGTGTGTGTGCGTGTGTGTGCGTGCGTGCGTATGTGTATGTTCAGCGCTTAGATTTGATTTCTATCAAGATTTTGCGCTATGTAAATATTGTAATATTATTATTGTAATAGTTTAGCTGGTTGAGGACAACTTTTTCAAGGGGTTTTGACAAGAAAGAGAGATTAGAGATAGGCCGGTAGTTTTTCAGTTCATTTGGGTCTACATTGTATTGCTTGAGGAGAGGGTGAAGAATAGCAGACTTGAAAGAATCTGGGACAGTTCCAGTTTGAAGAGAAGTGTTGATGATGTCAGTGATGAATGGGAGGAGAGTAGGGAGACAGTCGGAGTAGAGAGAACCTGGAAGAGGATCCAGTTCGCAGGTTTTGAACGACATGGATCTGATTGTGTTGAGAATTTCTTCTTGTGAGACTGGGGTAAAAATAGTAAGAGGTGTGCCAGAGAAGGAAGGGTCAGGTGGGCATGGTTTGACAGGGTGTCCTGTCAAGCTTGTCACGAAGAGTTTGTATTTAGTGGTGAAATACTTGGAGAATACAGATGGGAGTTCTTCATTTGTATGTTTTGTTGGGAGAGGTAAATCTTTTCGTGTGCCAAGGAGATGATTCATGGTTGTAAAGAGTTCTTTTGAAGAAGAGGCATTCAGGATTTTGGTTTGGAAAAAGCTTGTTTTTGCAGATGCAATGAGACTGGATACTTTTGTTTTAGAGGCTTGGAAAAGTTGCCTATGAACAGTGAGTTTGGATTTGCGCCAGCGGCGCTCTGCTCTGCGGCGGGCACGTTTTGCACAGGCAATCTCATGAGTGAGCCAGGGGGTAGGGGGGGCGGTCAGGTAAAAGACGGGTTGTGGCTGGAGCATGAGTGTCAAGAAGATGGTGGAAGAGTAGTATAGAATTCATCGGCAAGGTTACGTGACTTTTCAGAAAGGAGGCGGGAGGCATCAGATGAAAAAGTGGAGAGGTCGATAGATTTGAGATTGCGTCGAGTCACTGTGCGCGTGGTACGGGAAGGAGGAGAAATGTCAAGAGAACAGAGAATTGCAGAGTGGTCAGATGGAAGGGCTGAAGTTAGACGGGTAGAAAGAACTAAGCAGTTGTCAGTAGCAGAATTGTGGTGATCACGAGAAATGATCCAGTCAAGAGTGTGACCTTTTTGATGGGTTGGTTCAGAAATGTGTTGAGTCATATTGTGATTGGACAGCGAGTTGATGATATGTCTTGTGTCATAACGGTGAGTGTTGTCATAGTGGACATTGATGTCACCTAGAATGATGAGATTTCCAGGTAAGAGGCAGTAGTAGTCAAGTAGTTGGTCAGAGTCAGAGAAAAAACATGGATGTGATGAGCTTGTTGGCAGAGCTAGGTGGATTCTGGAAGGATTCTTCCGGGATTCTCCGCAGCTCCGTGGTCACAGCTCTCTTGATTGCTTCTACGTCTTGAAAACGGGTCCCCTTGATGACCACTTAAGCTTGTGGAAAAGGGAAAAAATCACATGGAGCCAGGTCGGGTGAGTAGGGAGGTTGCTCCATCACAGCGATGTTCTTTTAGGCCAGGAACCGCCGGATGCTCAGGGTGTTGTGAACAGGCGCATTGTCGTGGTGAAGCCATCAAGACAGCCGTGACGACGGAGCTGCGGAGAATCCCGGAAGAATCCTTCCAGGAGTGCATGGAGGCGTGGTGGAGCAGGATGGGAAAGTGCGTTAGACTCAAGGTGGTTACTTCGAAAGGAAAACTTGTAGTTTTTAGTTTGGATTTGAAATAATTTTTTTGTGACACCAATCCTATTACTTTTCTGACACACCTCGTACTCAAGAAATCCTCAAGTTGCAAAACTTTGAACGCGTATTGCATGATGTTTGTCTTAAACGGGGGAGATTAGTTGCAGGCCTATAGCTTAACCTTGCTATTTTAATTCGACTCATTAATCTGTGTGCGTGCAGATACTTGGAGACGCTCCTCCTCTATTTATTGCTTACGGTCCAGCCACTGCTGACGGCTACGGGGTTCCCTACAGAGTGCTGGCAGACTCTATGACGTTTACCGTCACCTCCTTCCATCACTGCCCACACACAGACTCACACAAGTTCATGGATTCTCTGGTGTCCAGTCTTTTGGAGCTGCGTGACTTCTGTCT
>CM060305.1:13910292-13912792 GCA_030674185.1 Monoplex corrugatus
TACATATATATATATATATATTATATATGTATATATATGTATATGTATGCATATATATAATACATATTATACATATACATTGTACATATACATAAAACAAAGCGCCTGCTGGATGCCCTCAGTCGAATTCGGAGCCTATAGTGATGCTAATCTCTCCAGGATGAATGTAGGTGGAGTGATACCAGATGTTGGTGTCCAGCACGACTGAAACACAGCAAGTCCATCATTATGATTAATTAATATGCCAAGAGAACTTAAGATGTCCTTTTCTTTTGTTCACATGAAGTACGGGGTGTTTGGAATTGGAAAAAACAAAGACTGGAGATGTGCATAGTTGTTCTTGTTTGTGTGTTTCCCTTTCTGTTTGTCTCTCTCTCTCTCTCTCTCTCTCTCTCCCCTCTCTCTCTCTCTCTCTCTCTCTCTCTTTCTGAGCCACAGATTGTTTGTGTGTGTGCTGTGTACGCTCTGTGTGTGTGTGTGTGTGTGTGTGTGTGTGTGTGTGTGTGTGTGTGTGTGTGTTGTGTATGTGTGTGTGTTTCTGTGTGTGTGTGTGTGTGTGTGTCTGTGTGTGTGTGTGTTGTGTGTCTGTGTCTATGTTTCTGTCTCTGTGTGTGTGTGCTGTGTGTGCGACGAGGGAGATAATTATGACTGAAGCCATGACAGTGCATTATCAGAAACGCCATACGTATGGTGAAGACGAGACGGAGGAGTTGAATGATCACTAGTATCAAAAGTGGTAGACAGATCCAACAGAGACAGTAAGGAATTTGACCGTGTTCAATGGCAGTTAGGAGATCATTAACTATTTTCATGAGAGCAGTTTCAGTGCTGTAACCAATACGTTAGGCAGACTGCAGAGAGTAGAAAAGCCTTATGCGTTGAAGATGGTCATGGAATCGGAGAAACACGATCTTCTCAATTATCTTAGTAAGGAAGTGTAAACTGGAGATGTTCAAGTTTTGTGCAGTCAGCGAGGTCTTCTTAGGGAGAAGTCTAACGGTAGAGCTTTTTTATACCAAGGGGAAACAACCAGAACTAAGATATTCGTTAACAATAGCAGTAATGTATGGCAGTAATTCATCAATGACGGCAAACAACAAAGCAGATAGGAGTTGGTCCAATTCACTGTCTTGATGACACTTTTTGCAATAGAAAAAAATACCAGAAAAAGGAGCATGGTAAACATCAGGCAATGGTACAGATTGAGAATCAAGACTATCATCGACGGTTCTATTTTCGCAAATGAACTATTTCTGCGGTACATCAGATAGAGCAAAGGATGACGGAAGCGGAGATGACTTTACTCCTCCCATGAGAAAGTCTGTGAAGTTGAATAACTGCTTAGATGTAGTGCTGACTAATATCTTAGCTTGAAGAATGCCGACTCTGATTCTGCACCATTTCTGATGACAACATTATTAGCAGTCTGCCTAATTTGCTTGTGGACATGGAGACCAGTTTTCAGCCACTGTTTCTCTGCTCTCCTCTTCTCACGATTGGCCTGATGAAGCTGGAGGCCAGCTACCTAGATCTAGGGCGAGGATGGACGACTGGAAACCTCACGTCGAGCCGCAGGGTATGGCAGTTCAGGGTGTCCAGGAAAAGGCGATGAAACAGCTCAGCAGAAGCAGAGGCAAAGGACCCAACATCATGTAACACAACGGAACGTAATCCGACACAAAGTCGGATATCGTTGTTGAATATCATGTAGTGCAATGATACGCAAAGAAGCGACATGAATTGCAATGCTTGAACTGACACTTTTTAAATGATGTGTGTTTGATAACTTTGTGTACGTGTTAGTACGACCCTGTGACTGTACATGTCAATTTCCATGTGGATTAATAACGTGTTGGAATGGAATGGAATCTTTATTTAACGTCTGTTCACAGTAGCGATTTTAGACACACACACACACACACACACACACACACACACACACACACACACACACACACACACACACACACACACACACACACACACACACACACACACACACACACACACACACACACACACATACATAGGGAGAAAAAAATAAAAAATGAAAAAAATAATAAAAATAACGTGTTATAGATTGGGAAAAAAAGTGCAAAACAAAACTGAATGATAGACCACTACAGTAAATAGGGTAATACAAAGTAATGCAAAGTAATATAGTGTCAACACTTACTGATATCGCCTTTATGGACAGTGACATTCATGGAATGACAGACTGATTCACACTCCGGGGTAGGGATCAGCACCCACGTCTTCTGGCCTGAGATCTGTGCCTGCCATGAGGGCTCTCCACGTAATCCAGCTGTAACAACCACACACATGGAGAGCGGGAGACATGTCTCCCTGACAGAAACAGCTGTAAACAAACAAACAAACTAACAAACAAACCAACTAACAAACAAACAAACAAACAAACAAACAAACCAACTAACAAACAAACAAACCAACTAACAAACAAACAAACAAACAAACAAACATGTATACATGTGCTTGACCA
>CM060305.1:13927792-13935292 GCA_030674185.1 Monoplex corrugatus
ATATGAAAACGCCACAAAGATACGCACCCACCGAAGATGGCGAATGTAGTTTGTGCTGCAACATATCGCCTGCGTAGCGTTCAAGTTGTAGCCTAATGTGTATATATTGCTTTGAATACTTCGAATTACCCTAGTGGCATTTGTGTAGATTTCTTCTTCTTCTTCTTCTTCTTCTTCTTCTTCTTCTTCTTCTTCTTCTTCTTCTTCTTCTCTCTCTCTCTCTCTCTCTCTCTCTCTCTCTCTCTTTCTTTCTCTCCCTCTCTCTCTCTCTCTCTCTCTCTCTCTCTCTCTCTCTCTCTCTCTCGCTCTCTCTTTCCCTTTTCATTTTTCTTTTTTTGGGGGGGGAGGGGAGAGTAATGTTTTTCCAGAACAAATTACCAGTAGACTTCATCACAATATTTGCGCTTACACCCATCCACCATCTAAGTTGTACAAGCTGTCTAATAGAGTAGTGTCAAAACAAAGTCATTTTGAAAGAAATGTGTTTCCACTAGTCTGCGCAGCCTATCCAACTGGTTTTGAGCGCTGTCAAACAAGAATCGGCGTCCATCATTTTCATCCCTCCTTTGTATGGCATACAGACAGTACCTGTGCTAATGTTGTCTCATTTTCGTTCCCATACAAACTGTAGAATCTGATAGAAGGCATTCTGCAATTTATTCAAACATCATTCCGACAGATCAGGTAAATTCAAAAAGAGTCGAATAACTTTTGATATTGCAAAAGTTTTCATTACAATTTTTTTTTCCCACACGGTGTCAGTTTACGCTCACTCCATGTGTCTAAAACTTTCCGAATCTCAACTATTTTGATATCAAGCTTTTTATTTATTGTTTTAATATCATGACGCGTAGGGAGATTACCTTTATTGCTCACCTCCCCCCCCCCCCCCCCCCCACTTTCAAGTTTCTACGCCGCTTTAATGGACACAGAAGATGACAGTTTTTACAATACGATGCAGACGATGAATTTGATAATCATGATGCTATGGAATTTTTACAATACGATGCAGACGATGAATTTGATAATCATGATGCTATGGAATTCCATCTAGGACTGACGCTGCATGACAGTGCTATACTCTATGCTTACTATCGTAATATATCCTGGCATCAACCAGGTCCGAGAGATAGAGACACCTGTGGTGTTGATCAGAAAACTCAAGCAACACCCTAAAGACGCATCCGTGACGTGGATGAGACTCGACTGTGTGGTCCCAGCCTTCCCAATGCACCCATAGCGGGCTCAACTCTAGGTAGGAGCCGATTGAGGCCGAAAATGTTCACAATGATTTTTGAAAGAACGGGTGGGGACTCGATCCCACAACCTTCCAATCGGTAGTCCGTCGTGCTCACCATTACACCACGGTGACTGGTTTACCATCAAACTTTAAATGACTGATTGAATTTATGTTACATCTGCTCTTTCTTCTTTTATGGGCCCGCTTCTACCATAATGGGTGTCGCGGGGTTCAGCCCAGTTCCGGCATCAGCCATGTTCATGGCAATCATGACCATTTCATGCACCGGTCCACTAACCAAAGCATTTTGTGGAAGCCTTGAACGATTTCAATCTAATCAATGATTTCCATCTGCTCTGTGTCTGTCGTTGTACTTACCACTCAACGAAGGAGGAAAGGTTTGAAGAGTTCGACAAGAAAGGAGAGATGTAAGAGGTTAGTCTATCCTGTTGCTGTTATTCAAACTGTGATGTTTCGTAGCTTCTGTTATTTAATGCTTCGCTGCTTTGCTTTTCGATTTTGTGGTGCTTTCAGCGGTAAAGTTATACATAGTGAAGGATAGATAGATAAGATAGATAGATAGAAGATAGATAGATAGATGATAGATAGATATGATAATAATAATATAATAATGAACATTTTATAAGCGCAAACCTCCAGTACGGGGCGGAGCTCGTGACGCTGCACACTAATAAATCACACACACACAGACACGCAGGCACACACACACACACACACACACAGATAGATACATACATTACGATAATACATTATACATATATCCACATATATATGTATGTTGTCAAGTAGGTATGTATGTATTACTGGAGTGTTTTAATGTGTGTGAGTGTGTCTGCTGTCTGTCTGTCTGTCTGTCTGCCGTCTGTCTGTCTGTCTCTCTCTCTTCTTTCTCTCTCTCTCTTTCTCTCTCTCGGCTCTCTTTCTCCTTCTCGTTCTCTTTCTCTCTCGTCTCTGTCTCTGTCTCTGTCTCTATTATCATCCTCATCTTTTCTGTCTCTCTGTCTCTCTCTGTCTCGTTGTGTCTGTCTTGTCTGTCTCTGCCTGTTTCTGTCAGTCTCTGTCTTTGTCTGCCCTCTGTCTGTCTCTGTCTGTCTCTGTCTGTCTTTTCTGTCTTCTACTCTCTCTTCTCTCTCATTCTCTCTCACTCATCTCTCTTCTTCATCCTCTCTCTCTCTCTGTTCTACCGTTTCCTGACTAACTGTCATCATTTCGTTGAACGTCTTCTGTAGCCACATATAGACACGATATGTGTGTGTGATGTGTTATGTGTGTTGTGTGTGTAGTGTGTGTGGTGTGTGTGTGTGTGAGAGCTGATGTGTGATGTGTGAGTGTGTGTGTGTGTGTGAGTGGGGTGTGAGTGTGTGTGGTAGTGTGTACGTGAGTGTGTGTGTGGTGTGTTTGTGGAGTTTGGATGTAGCTTTGTGTGTTTTATGGATGGTGTGTTGTGTGTGTGCTGGTGGGAGTGTGTGGTGATGTGCTGTAAGTGTGTGGTGTGTGTGTGTGTGTGTGAGTGTGTGATGTGGATGTGGTGGTGGTGAGTGTGTGTGTGTGTGAGTAGTGTGTGTGTGTGTGTGTTTGTGTGTGTGTGTGTGATGTGTTGTGTTGCAGTATGCTGGGTGTGTGATGTATGTGTTGTGTGTGTGTTTAGTTGTGTGTGAGTGTGTGTTGTGTGTGATGGTGTGTTGTGCATTGTGTAGTGTAGTGTGTGTGAGTGTGGTGTGTGTGTCTGATGTAGTTGTGTGTGATCTAGTGTGAGTGGTTGTGAGTGTGTGAGTGTGTGTTGTTCGAGTGTGTGTATGTGTGTGTGTGTTGAGTGTGTGTGTAGTTTTGTGTGTGTGGTTGTGTGGTGTGTGTGTTTGTGTTGTGTGTGTGTTTGTGTGTTGTGTGAGTGATGTGTGTGTGTGTGTGTGTTGTGTGTGTTTGAAGTGTGTGTGTGTGTGTACGTGTGTTGTGTGTGTGTGTGTGCGCGCGCGCGCATGTGTGTGTCTGTTTTAGTGCGTGTTGTCTGTGTGTCTGTGTGTATGTGTGTGTTTGTGTGTGTGTTTTGTGTGTGTGTCTGTGTCAATTATGATACACTTTATTCATTGTATCTTATTTACCGTATTAATGCCATTCGATACATCTTTATTATTGTACCTATTTTACCGTATTGATTGTTTCGACTATGAAATACACGTTTAGTTGTCTTTCTGTGGTTCTGGTAACGTTGTTGATTCATAGCTGTATATGTGTGACTGCTTGTTAGATGTACTATGTGTGTGTGTTTCTTTCCTTCCCTTTTTTTTTTTTTTTTCTCTTCTTTTTTGACGGGCCCAATAGCCGAGTGGTTATTGTTATTCATTAGTCATTATTACTTTATAACACCTACACGTATGGAATCATTGTATGCACCATTGTTTACACTTACTTGTGTCGTAGCACTGTCGCCGTGACCCGGCCTCATCAGCGACTGACTGTGTTACTGTTTACACTTACTTGTGTCGTAGCACTGTCGCCGTGACCCGGCCTCATCAGCGACTGACTGTGTTACTGTTTACACTTACTTGTGTCGTAGCACTGTCACCGTGACCCGGCCTCATCAGCGACTGACTGTGTTACTGTTTACACTTACTTTGTGTCGTAGCACTGTCGCCGTGACCCGGCCTCATCAGCGACTGACTGTGTTACTGTTTACACTTACTTGTGTCGTAGCACTGTCACCGTGACCCGGCCTCATCAGCGACTGACTGTGTTACTGTTTACACTTACTTTGTGTCGTAGCACTGTCGCCGTGACCCGGCCTCATCAGCGACTGACTGTGTTACTGTTTACACTTACTTGTGTCGTAGCACTGTCGCCGTGACCCGGCCTCATCAGCGACTGACTGTGTTACTGCGACAGTGCTACGACACAAGTAAGTGTAAACAATGGTGCATACAGTGATTCCATACGTGTAGGTGTTATAAAGTAATAATGACTAATGGATTCAGTAAAACCTACGTGGCGGACTGCTATAATTTGTCAAAATGGTTATTGTTATTGTTGTTGTTTAAATTAAAGCCCAGCCGACTGCGTAGAGCCATATCAGGGCTATAACCGCTTCAAAACATACACAATCCTTCAACAGGGAAAAAAAAAGGAAAAGAAAATTAAGTACACATATCGATACATTCGAGCACATAAACTAAGGACATGCCTCCGGCGTTGACCATTCCGTCCAATGTATCGCATAGGGGATTTGAAAAACACACTTGAATACAAACTTAAGCACACCTAAGGACACCAAAACATACATAAACTACCTAAAATTGATTCCGCATAATTCACCTCCCTAGAGCCAAAAATGCACTAATACATGTACCTAATTATCAATCCTAATAGAAAAGTACTTATACTTTATCGAACACATACGGGTGAATGGACCAGCAAGGCAGAAAATGATAGGACGGAATGACAGAAAGCAAAGGAACAAGGCAGAAAATGATAGGATGGAATGACAGAAAGCAAAGGAACAAGGCAGAAAATGATAGGATGGAATGACAGAAAGCAAAGGAACAAGGCAGAAAATGATAGGACGGAATGACAGAAAGCAAAGGAACAAGGCAGAAAATGATAGGACGGAATGACAGAAAGCAAAGGAACAAGGCAGAAAATGATAGGACGGAATGACAGAAAGCAAAGGAACAAGGCAGAAAATGATAGGACGGAATGACAGAAAGCAAAGGAACAAGGCAGAAACAAAGAGAGGGTCAGAAAAGAGGAAATTTCTAGCATAGAATTTCCATAAGGTGAGGATACTATTCATACTGAAATAGTCCCCAGCATCCCCACGGGGGAAAGCCGAGTGGTTAAAACTCTAGACTTCCAATTGAAAGGTCTGGGTTTGGACCTGTCTGAGTACCGCCTGGTGGGTAAAGGGTGGAGAGTTTTCCGATTTTCTAGGTCATATATGTGCAGACCGGCTAGTACCCTGACCAGTACCCTGACCCTGTTTGTGTGTGTAGGCACACAGGACATCAAATACACTTACTAAAGATCCTGTAAACTATTGTCAGTTTTTTTTATTTTGTTTTGTTTTGATTTGTTTTGTTTTGTTTTGTCTTGTTTTATTTTCCAAAACAAGTGTGACTACCGCGTTTAAGCAAACAGGAACCAGAAAAAAACACTAAAAAATTGCTATCAATGTGGTCTTTAACAACAGAAAATCACTTACCAGAAAAAAAACACGAAAAAATAATCAGACGCGTATTTAATACAAGAGAAGACAGGCGCCAATTTTCAGCCAACTGGTCTTTGTCAAGCGTACGATCACAAAGAAACAAACACCAGATACAACAATTAGGAGAGAAAGTCTAACACTTCACTGTTGCTCCATGGTCCACATGGCTCCAGGAATACTTTTTGTACAGCTGGTGGAAGAACAGAACAGCAGTGAAGTATCAGTCTTTCTCTACTAATTTATGTATCTGGTGTTTGTTTGCTTGTGATCTTACGTTTGACAATGACCAGTTGGCCGAAAATGTGTGCCTGTCTTGTTTTGTTTTGTTTTGTTTGTTTGTTTGTTTTGTTTTCCTTATGGGATAATGAAAACACCCAGCGTGCACGTCCAGAGAAGAACGGATATGCAGACTGCGCAGGAATCATTCTGCTGCAATATAAACGTCTGCGTTGTGTGAGCCAAACACTGTGCATATGAGCATCTGAAGAAATTATCGCTCAGTACGAAAAATTAGAAAATAAAAATTGAAAGAAACTCTTACCAGCCGATATACCAAGGTTGCTGGCCAGGCTGAAAGGTGGCTCTTTCTTCAGGCATGTTCAATGCGTCCTTCAGCGTGATGAAGTCAGTGTCGTAAGGAAAGTACTGGCAATCCTCCTCAATGGTCCGCATGGCTCCTGGAACACTTTTGTACAGCTTGCGGAAGAAATGGAAGCTGAAGTGAGACATGGCAGTCCAGCTTGACGTGGCGTCTTTCACCAACACCGGTCTTCCAGTGAAAGAGTATTTCTGGTAGAAGTCCTCCTTGGAGATGTTCCGTTCTTCGGGCACGTGGAAGACGTCACGGCACATGTTACAGTCCACGACTGGCCTGCAGATTTCGTCCGAGAAGATGTTGTTTTCCACCAGGCATTCAGACGTGACGATGGAGTCTCTGAAGAGGTGATAGATGATGATTAACACACCCAAAACAATTGCCGTCACCATCACGTAAGCGTCCATTCTGCGAGCCGGAAAGTATAAAACATTCAGGAACTTTCCCCACCATTTCTGGATGAAGTATTTATTCCTTGCTTTTTCTCTTTCGGACGGTCCCTTAATCCCTTCACACAGCTGACGGTCGTCCAAACCCCGTTTCAAAGCGTCTGATCGCAGCTGGCGAAACTTCTCGGTTAGTTTGTCTGTCAGTTTGTCCACGTTTCCTTCTCTTTTCGAAGAGGACAAAGCCATTATCCTAGCGTCTCTGTATGTGTAGATGTGTAGGAAGAGTGAAAAGCCGGACCTCAACTGTGCTGTCAGCGCGAAACTTTTTTGTCACAGTGCCTCGTGCTTCGTTGTGTTGTATAGCTCGACTTGTTTCCTGATCGCGCGCAAGTTCTCGAGCGGCGCAGCCCGCTGTGGGGGGAAAGTGAATTATTCGGGCACGTATGGGATGCAACATTTACATTAAGTCAGAACATTCGTCCTCACTTGTAACGAGGTTCATGAGCACGATTTGTGTTTATTATAGCCTATACCATATGTTATATTCCTCTCTCTCTCTCTCTCTCTCTCTCTCACAATGTTTAAAGTATCAAAAAGGAATGTTCCGCAATATCTTCTCAATTTGTTTAATCAGAATGTGCGATCATACTCAAACTCAAGACAAAATCAATTCAAAATTATCCGTCCAAGAATTGACATATATAAAAGTAGTTTATCGTTTTCTGGTGCACAACTATGGAACACCCTCCCCCCAAATATCACAAACACTCAATCACTCTCTTCCTTCAAAGTTACTTTATTTAAATACCTGACGTCAGTGTCGTAGATTATCTCAGTTAGCAACAATAACGTCAGCTGCCTCTCAATCTATGACATCTAATCTAGTCAATGTGTGTGTGTGTGTGTGTGTGTGTGTGTGTGTGTGTGTGTGTGTGCGTGCGTGCGTGCGTGCGTGTGTGTTGTGTGTGTGTGTGTGTGTGTGTGTGTGTGTGTGTGTGTGTGTGTGTGTGTGGTGTGTATGCACAATGATAATTCGTGTTCTTTTTTTTTTTTTTTC
>CM060305.1:13942792-13975292 GCA_030674185.1 Monoplex corrugatus
TAGAAACCACATCTCGGCTGCCTCAATCTTGCTCTGGCTTTGCTGTTGACTGTCCACGCCTCGCATCCGTACAACAGTATTGGTTCTATATAACATTCAAGGACTCTCTTTCTGATGTTAATTGATAGGCATATGTTGGTAAGAATGCTTGTCATCTTCTTGAATGCTGTTTTGGCTTGGCCGATTCTGCCAGTTATTTCCGATGTGCATCTGCCGTCTGATGAAATGACCGTTCCCAGTATTTGAACTTATTAACCTGTGTCAAGGTTGTGCCATTTGCTGTTATTTTCCATGAGGGGATTTCATTTTACTGATCACCATGACTTCAGTCTTCCTGCTGTTTAGTTCCAACCCCTTACCTTTGCTTTCTATTTCTAATATATTCACAAGGTTTTGTAGGTCCCTTTCATTTTCTGCAATTAGCACGGGAAAGCGCTGTTCACAAATGATCTCGAGAAGTGCTAAATCTGGTCAGTTTTGTTTTGGTCCATGTAATCTTAACCATGACGTGTTAGCTTACCTTCCAAATTTACGTTTTAGCGAGTCGTCAACACCTTTGGCGCCTCGACGCATAAAGAGCTGAGAACGTCTTGTTTGTCTCTCTCTCTCTCTCTCTCTCTCTCTCTCTCTCTCTCTCCTCTCTCTCTCTCTCTCTCTCTCTCTCTCTCTCTCTCTCTCTCTCTGGTGTGTGTGTGGCTCTCTCTCTCTGTCTCTCTCTCTCTGTCTCTCTGTCTCTGTCTCTGTCTCTTTCTCTCTCTCTCTCTCTCTCTCTCTCTCATTTTGTGTATATTGGTTTTGAAGAAGTTTGGCTTTTTGGGTGTGGCAATGAAAAAAGATTCACCGAAGAGCTGAAAGAAAGGCTGCGTAGCAATTTCGGGCATAATTGGCGTAACCACTCGGATTCTAGTGCACGGTTTTCTTTGTATGGTAAATTTAAATCCTTATTTGTAACTGAGAAATGTAATACAGGTTTTGTATATGGAAGCTTACAGAAATGCGATGGCACAATTTAGGATGGATGTGTCCCAGATAAACGTTCATAGATACCGCTTTTCGCTAACGACTGAAAACACCTGCTGCCCAGTCTGTCCAAAGACAGTAGAAAACGAAATACATTTTCTGTTTAAATGCCCATTGTACAATCAGATAAGACAAGTCTATTTCCCTGTTATTTCTGAAGATGATGATTTAGAACAATTGCTCATTGGCACACTAACCAATGACTCAACAGGAAATGTAGTTAATGTAGCCAAATTTCTCGTCGCCGCCTTCAAGATGCGAGAAAGCATGATTGCAGATGTAGTAACGTGAAGTATTGCGTGTCTGTGTCTACAAGGGCTGAAGTATTTCATATGGTCATTTAAGATCATCACTATTGGAGTTTGTTACCTGCCATTGTTTTTATGACAAATATGTGTGTATTGATTCTCCCCCATGAAAGGGGCTGTTGGCCTATGTTCATTAAAATTCCGAGTTCCGAGTTCTCTGTCTCTGTTTCTGTCTTTCTCTCTCTCTCTTTCTCTCTTTCCTTTTCACACATACATACACACAAGCAAATACACACGCACATACAAGCACACACACATACACACATAAACACACACATACACATAAACACACACACAAACACATACACTCACGCACACACAAATGACATACACACACACAAGCTAACACACACGCATGTACACATACACACACACAAGCACAACACACACACACACACACACGCACACACACGCACACGCACGCACACGCATCACACACACATACACACACACACACACACACACACACACACACACACACACACTACACCCATACAAGCACACACACATACACACACAAGCACATACACACACATACGTACACACAAAATCTCACACACAAACACACACAAACAAACATACACAACACACAAACACGCACACACACACACACACACACACACACACACCACACACACACACACACACACACACACACACACACACACACACACACACACACACACACACACACACACACACCACACACACCTCTCGCCATTCCATACGACTTTGTTTTACAAAAACGTTTATCCCCTAACCCGCACGTGGTACAGAAAGTCGCTGCTTTATCTTCCCTAACCCATAAAAAGGTTAGGAACCCGTTTAAAACTGAGTGGACAGTAAGTCATTCACACAAAATGTTTATCCCAGAGTCGAACACACGCAATCCGATCAGCGTGCAGGGACTTCAACCTCTTCGTCAACCAGGGTCAAAGTGCTCAACACGCGTCTGTCTCTAAGAAACATTCTACACGTTGAATCTGTTCGAGTGCTTTCGTGAGAACGTTTATGACACTGGAAACAGCAGCACTAGTAGCAGCAGCAGCAGCAGCAGCCAGCAGCAGCAGTTGTAGTAGTAGTAGTAGTAGTGGTAATAGTCGTAGTAGTATCAATATTTGTGACCTCCCACCACGAAATCAGTCTTAACTAGCATCTTGGGTATTTTGAGGTATACATATCACTGGAAAGTGTACATTCTGCTGATTATTTTGGTACTTGAATGAAGCATGTACTAAAAAAATGTAGAAGTTATGTATGTTTAAAGTCATTAAGTTGTATGACGGCCATTTGGAGAAAACGGCCTCTAAAGTTTTTGTGTGTTCTCCTACATATTTTCCTTAAATTTCTTTATTTGGTGGCTTTGACCAAGTTTGTTTCTAATTTTCGCTGTCATTATCTGAAAGGTGCACCAAAGAGCTTTCTGTCAGTATATTACATGTGCGGATACTGTACAGGTTACGGTTCATAATAAGAGACAAAAAGAGGTACTTTTGGTAAGAAATTGCGTTCTTTCTGCTGCGGTCAGTGCATTAAATTACCATTTTAAATTGATTTATATTTTTTCAAGAAAAAATTTCTGCGGGGGAATAGATTATAATCTACAGAAATCAATTTTGAGAAAAAGTCAAAACACCCCAAATAGACCCTCAGTCACCTTTTCAGCTCCTAATGCTGTTCGACTGACTGCGAGTTAAGACTGAATTGGTGGTGGGAGGTCGCATTTAAAATACTTTTAGAGGACTGAAGGATATAGTGCTCACTGGTTTCCTATTCAACAGCATGTTTCTGGCAGGAGGACTGAAATAAGCAGACAGATAACAAACGTTTCCAAATCCGCCCCAACCTGAAAGAAATTCTCCCATCTGCTGCAGGGAACAGTAAGAAAGAGACAGTGTTATGTAGGTTACACATCCTCCACTCATTCGTACCTCTAAAAAAAATTAAAGAAGCACTGTGGTTTCGAATACAGCATGACGAGCCGTTGAGCATGAGACACCTTCTTCTTGAATGCTGGGACTTATACAATGTGAGGTATAAGCACTACACAGTGGACTCCTTAAAGAACCTCTTCATAGACGTCCCTCTTGATGCCATTTTCCAGTTTTTACATGAGATCAAGAGATTTCACCTGAAACGATTTTATGTCTGAGTATGTTTTCCTTTAACTGCATTTTTGACTTGCAAGGTTAACGGTGAGCATGGTTTTTAACTGTTGTCTTTTAGCTTAACCTAATTGTCGTTTTTGACGTGGTGTTGCCCTGATACAGCTCGAGTAGTCGGCTGGGCTAAAAGCAATATGAACATGAACAGCGCGTTAGATACAAGGTAGTTTGTTATGTGTTATACTGTTGTCTCTTAATGGCTACCTGGCTGAACCTGTCTCTCAGTGACAAAAAAACAGCTAATTACTGCGTAGCTTTCATCGGCGATCCGGCCGACTTCTTCAGCGCAACTGCTGGGTTGAGAACTGGCTTCAGTGCGCACCGCCGTGAGCGAACTCACGACAATGCGACTGAATAAGTGAGGAGTACACCGATGGCAGGTTGTGTCTGGTTCTGCTTCTGCTTAAAATCTCTCTGAATTGTTCCATGCCCTATTCTCCTTCTCCTACTCTTCGCTCTTCTTCTGATATTCAGCTTTTCTAATCAGAATTCCTCGATACACACTGGAGAGTCATGCTTTCTAGTCTTTGGCCCAATGTGGACGTTCCCTGTGGAATAGTCTGTCATCTGATCTGAGAAATTTGCTTAATCTTTTTTTTGTTTTGTTTTAAGACCGGCTTAAAGCCCATCTTCTCCGTGAATCCTTCTGTTTAAATCAACTTTGTTTTTGTTCATACCACTCTATCCCCATCCTGTGTAAGTACATTCATAAAGAATGTTGTTTAATATGGATGTTATTGGGTGTGTGTGTGTGTGTGTGTGTGTGTGTGTGTGTGCATGTTTTGTGTGTGTGTGTGTGTGTGTGTGTGTGTGTGTGTGTGTATGTGTGTATGTGTGATATTATTGGGTAAAACTCGTGAATGTGCGCTACACTTATATTTCATTTATTTTTGTATTGTACAATTGTAAACGCCTAGACCACCATCAGGTGCACTATAAATATAGTAGTAGTAATAGTAATAGTAGTAGTAGTAATAGTAGTAGTAGTAGTAGTATTGTTGTTGTTATTGTTATTATTATTATATTATTATTATCATTATTATCATTATTGTTGTTGTTGTTATTATTATTACTATCATTATTATCATTATTATCATTATTATTATTATTATTATTCTTGTTCTTGTTTTTGTTGTTGTTGATGATGATGTTGTTATGGTAGTAGTAGTAGTGGTAGCAGCACCAGCAGCAGTAGTAGTAATAGTGGTAGCAGTAGTAGTGGTAGTAGTACTAATAATACAGTAGTAGCAGCAGCACCAGCAGCACCAGCAGTAGTAGTAGTAGTACTACTAGTAGTAGTTATAGTAGTAGTGGTAGTAGCAGTAGTAGTAGTATCAATGTTCACAATGCTTTTAGAAGATGGAAGGGTGCAGTGCTCGATCCGCATCGCTGTCGCCGGCCATTCTGTCATACAAAACAATATCGAACAAGCAGCTGCAGTCTATTAATACATCAGCTGTATTTCAAACGGAGTCCATCATGTTTCTCTTCCGGACTTGCAGTGGTAGGTGACAGTTTATCCGGTTCACGCCTCTATCTTTTCCCTGCAGCCGGCGACCAAGTCCTTCAGCTGTGACTGTATACTGAGTCCCTTACAAAACTTGTTTCGTTTTGTTTGTTTCCAGCATGCACGTGCCTGTTTAAATGATGCAGACAGTCGGTTACACAGAAAACCCATGCTGTTTCCTTTCCTGCGCCACTTACCCGATGTGTGAGTGCTTTATGCAAGTTATATACTTGGTAATCTTTTGAAAAACTTGTTTGTTTTTTCTTCTTCGTTATTCTCACGACGTTCAAGTGCTCATTTAGTTGATAGGGTTGTTTGTTGTTGTTGTTGTTGTTGTTATCGACGTGTTGTCGTCGTCGTTGTTGTTGTTGTTGTTGTTGTTGTTCCGAATGATGTTATTTTTCCCTAACTCAAAATACCCATGCAACTTGTGATGTCCGGTTCCCTTTTCCCCTTGATGTTTAAGTGTTTATGCTGAGAGTTTTAAGTGTTTGTTTAGATGATGTTACACAGAAAACTAAGTTACTTTAATTCCATGTTCAAGTGGTCCATGATCAAACTGCTTTGTACTCTATGTAATGAGTCACACACAAGAATTGCTCTGTGTAGTGAGTTACATACAAAAACTGCTTTGTACTATGTATGAGTCACACACAAAAACTGTCCTGTACTCTGTATAATGAGTTACACACAAAAACTGCTCTGTATAATGAGTTACACACAAAAACTGCCCTGTACTATGTATAATGAGTTACACACAAAAACTGCTCTGTACTATGTATAATGAGTTACACACAAAAACTGCCCTGTACTATGTATAATGAGTTACACACAAAAACTGCTTTGTACTATGTATGAGTCACACACAAAAACTGTCCTGTACTATGTATAATGAGTTACACACAAAAACTGCCCTGTACTATGTATAATGAGTTACACACAAAAACTGCTCTGTACTATGTATAATGAGTTACACACAAAAACTGTCCTGTACTATGTATAATGAGTTACACACAAAAACTGCTCTGTACTATGTATAATGAATTACACACAAAAACTGTCCTGTATTATGTATAATGAGTTACACACAAAAACTGCTCTGTACTATGTATAATGAGTCACACACAAAAACTGCCCTCTACTATGTATAATGAGTCACACACAAAAACTGCCCTGTACTATGTATAATGAGTTACACACAAAAACTGCTCTGTACTATGTATAATGAATTACACACAAAAGCTGCCCTGTACTATGTATAATGAATTACACACAAAAACTGCTCTGTACTCTGTATAATGAGTTACACACAAAAGCTGCCCTGTACTATGTATAATGAGTCACACACAAAAGCTGCCCTGTACTATGTATAATGAGTCACACACAAAAGCTGCCCTGTACTCTGTATAATGAGTTACACACAAAAGCTGCCCTGTACTATGTATAATGAGTTACACACAAAAGCTGCCCTGTACTATGTATAATGAATTACACACAAAAACTGCTCTGTACTCTGTATAATGAGTTACACACAAAAACTGCCCTGTACTATGTATAATGAGTTACACACAAAAGCTGCCCTGTACTATGTATAATGAGTCACACACAAAAGCTGCCCTCTACTATGTATAATGAGTCACACACAAAAACTGCCCTGTACTATACATAATGAATTACACACAAAAACTGTCCTGTACTATGTATGAGTCACACACAAAAACTGTCCTGTACTATGTATGAGTCACACACAAAAACTGTCCTGTACTATGTATGAGTCACACACAAAAACTGTCCTGTACTATGTATGAGTCACACACAAAAACTGTCCTGTACTATGTATGAGTCACACACAAAAACTGCCCTGTACTATGTATGAGTCACACACAAAAACTGTCCTGTACTATGTATGAGTCACACACAAAAACTGTCCTGTACTATGTATGAGTCACACACAAAAACTGTCCTGTACTATGTATGAGTCACACACAAAAACTGTCCTGTACTATGTATGAGTCACACACAAAAACTGTCCTGTACTATGTATGAGTCACACACAAAAACTGTCCTGTACTATGTATGAGTCACACACAAAAACTGTCCTGTACTATGTATGAGTCACACACAAAAACTGTCCTGTACTATGTATGAGTCACACACAAAAACTGTCCTGTACTATGTATGAGTCACACACAAAAACTGTCCTGTACTATGTATGAGTCACACACAAAAACTGTCCTGTACTATGTATGAGTCACACACAAAAACTGCCCTGTACTATGTATGAGTCACACACAAAAACTGCCCTGTACTATGTATGAGTCACACACAAAAACTGCTCCTGTACTATGTATGAGTCACACACAAAAACTGCCTGTACTATGTATAATGAGTTACACACAAAAACTGCTCTGTACTATGTATAAATGAGTCACACACAAAAACTGCCTGTACTATGTATAATGAGTCACACACAAAAACTGCTCTGTACTATGTGTAATGAGTACACACAAAAACTGCACAATGTATTATGTATAATGAGTTACACACAAAAACTGCTCTGTACTCTGTATAATGAGTTACACACAAAAACTGCTCTAGTATAATGAGTTACACACAAAAACTGCTCTGTATATGTATAATGAGTTACACACAAAAACTGCTCTGCATTATGTATAATGAGTTACACACAAAAACTGCTCTGTACTCTGTATAATGAGTTACACACAAAAACTGCTCTGTACTATGTATAATGAGTTACACACAAAAACTGCCCTGTACTATGTATAATGAGTTACACACAAAAACTGCTCTGCATTATGTATAATGAGTTACACACAAAAACTGCTCTGTACTCTGTATAATGAGTTACACACAAAAACTGCTCTGTACTCTGTATAATGAGTTACACACAAAAACTGCCCTGTACTATGTATAATGAGTTACACACAAAAACTGCCCTGTACTATGTATAATGAATTACACACAAAAACTGCTCTGTATAATGAGTTACACACAAAAACTGCTCTGTATAATGAGTTACACACAAAAACTGCTCTGTACTATGTATAATGAGTTACACACAAAAACTGCTCTGTACTATGTATAATGAGTTACACACAAAAACTGCTCTGTATTATGTATAATGAGTTACACACAAAAACTGCTCTGTACTCTGTATAATGAGTTACACACAAAAGCTGCCCTGTACTATGTGTAATGAGTTACACACAAAAACTGCCCTGTACTATGTATAATGAATTACACACAAAAGCTGCCCTGTACTATGTGTAATGAGTTACACACAAAAACTGCCCTGTACTATGTATAATGAGTTACACACAAAAACTGCCCTGTACTATGTATGAGTTACACACAAAAACTGCCCTGTACTATGTATAATGAGTTACACACAAAAGCTGCCCTGTACTATGTATAATGAATTACACACAAAAGCTGCCCTGTACTATGTATAATGAGTTACACACAAAAACTGCCCTGTACTATGTATAATGAATTACACACACAAACTTGTATCTTTTCTTCTCGACGTCCAAGAGGCTATGTAGATGATATAGTCGCATGCTTTATGAGTGAGGTTTTATTATTTGTCTGTTGATTTATTGATTTATTGATTGATAAATTTATTGATTTATTGATTTTTTGTTTGATGTTTATTGTTTATTTGTTCATCTATTCAGGTAGTTATCTATTTATTTATTTATCTATTTATGTATTTATTTTTCATGTATTTGTTTTTTATGTATTATTTATTCCCATAATTTATGAGTGGGGATTGATTGATTGATTGATTCATTCATTCATTGATTTATTTATTCATTTATTTATTCGTTTTGTCTTTTTTTTTCAAATGAGATTAGTTTTTTAATATCAAACGGTATAAGGACTGATTCATATGCCAACATACATGTCTGCTGTAGCCAACATAAATGATTTTATTTATAGAAAAGAAAATAGGAGACTGTAAAAGAATAAGCAATTGCACGCGCGCGCACACACACACACACACACACACACACACACACACACACACACACACATACACACACACACACACACACACACACACACACACACACACACACACACACACACACACACACACACACACACACACACACACACACGAAATAGGATACTTTATTTAATTGTTTCATATGCATGTATGTATATTTATATATACAATACAATACAATATTTTTATTTGTACAGCGCAAAATCTTGATTAAAATCAAATCGTATATATGTAATAGCCTTTATTTTCGTTGTTGTACGAATTTATTCTATTATTGCAGGGTTGTTCAGACATCAATAAAGGAACATACTGTAGAAAAACTGATATTCCGTGTGTGTGTGATACCATCATTTTCCAAAAGGTGCAGATGCCATGTAAACAAAATACCAGATCAGTTCCTGAATCTGTGTGGGAAAAAACATGAAGTCTTTATTGCATAAGGCTAATTCTGTACTGGTGTCAACAAAGGTAATGTTGTTAACGTTGTGCCTTTTGCTCATGCGATGAGACCTTCATTTTTATTTATTTATGATCGGTGCGATGGCCATATGGGTTTGAACGTCAAACTTCAGGCAGGAATATTTGAATTCCAACCTGCTTGGGTATTGTCTGGAGGGTAATACTGGAGATTTTTCGTATCTTCTAAATCCACATTATCTGCAGACCTGCAGGTGGTTGAATCCTCTATGCGTGTATGCGCATGTAGAAAATCAAACAAACACACACACATACACACGCACGCACGCACGCACGCACACACACACACACACAAACACACACACACTTAAGTGAAAAGAAATTAACCAACGACCACCACACACACATACACACACACACACACACACACACACACACACACACACACACACACGCAACACACACACAAACACGCACACAACACACACACACAAACACGCACACACACACACACACATGCAACCACACGCACACACGCATGCACGCACGCACACACACTTAATGTGAATTGACATTAAACCAATGACCACACACACACACACACACACACACACACACCACACACACACACACACACACACACACACACACACACACACACAACACACAAACACACACACACACACATACACACACACATACATACACACACACACACACACACACACAAACACACACACACAAACACACACACACACACACACACACGCACACACACACACACTCACGCACACACACACAAATACACACACACACAACACACACACACACACACAAACACACAAACGCAACACAACACACACACACACACACACACACCACACACGCACACCACACACACACACACTACACACACACACACACACACACACACACACACACACACACACACACACACACACACACACACACACACACAGATACTATATGAATGTTTGAGCCATGTGTATGTTCAGCGGCCTACTAACATTCGAGAAGCAATCCCCGCACGAAAGCAAGAAAAAAAGTGTATGCTTACCTTAATGACGGGGTATTCCACCAAAGATGGAGTATACAGACTGCGCAGCAACATAACGCCTGCACAGTATCATCATCATCATCATCATCATCATCATCATCATCATCAGGTGCCCTGCCGCATGGCGTTGGCGACCATGGACTTCCAACCATCTCTATCTCTCGTTGCCCCTGGCATCTCCCCCATCCTCCTCATCCCCAGCCACTCTGCAAGTCCGTCCAGCAATCTCTCCCTGGATCTCTTTCCCTCCAGCTTTCCTGTTGTGACCAGGTGCTCCAAATTCCCCTTCCTCATAATATGGCCTATAAATGTTGCCTGTCTTTTCCTAATCTTCCTTATGAGGGATCTACTTGTGTCTGCCTCCATCAAGACTGTCTCGTTTGTTTTCTTTGCTGTCCATGGAACTCTCAACATTCTTCTGAGAAACCACATCTCGGCTGCCTCAATCTTGCTCTGGCTTTGCTTGCTGACTGTCCGCGCCTCGCATCCGTACAACAGTACTGGTTCTACATAACATTCAAGGACTCTCTTTCTGATGTTAATTGATAGGCATTTGTTGGTAAGAATGCTTGTCATCTTCAATGCTGTTTTGGCTTGGCCGATTCTGCCGGCTATTTCCGATGTGCATCTGCCGTCTGATGAAATGACCGTTCCCAGGTTTTTGAACTTATTAACCTGTGTCAAGGTTGTGCCATTTGCTGTTATTTTGCACGAGGGGATTTCATGTTTTTTACTGATCACCATGACTTCAGTCTTCCTGCTGTTTAGTTCCAACCCCTTACCTCTGATTTCCTGAACAGTATGGGCCAAGCAAACAAACAAAGTACATACACACATGGAAGAAAACAATACTCGGAACAGAAAACAAAATCTTTGAAAATATTATAAAATAAAGCAACATCAGCAACAAGGAAACGCTCATGTTTTGGTTTTTTTTTTGCGTTTTTTGTGCAAGTGAGTATACATGTATTTCAAAGCCAAAATACAATAAACTTTATAACAGTGTGAGTGGGTGTACATAGTGTTTGGGCCTCCTGAAAATCATTAATTTCCTTTATCATTTATACTTGATGTTCATCAGACCATTGAGCCGGATATCCTGATTGATGTCTATACTTTACACACCTGTTACTGTGGCTTTGGGGGCTGTGAAACGTAAAAGGTTTTGTGTGCTGGGTTTTTGTTGTTGTTGTTGTTGTTTTATTTTTTTGGTTGGTTGTTTTTGTTTGCTTGTTTTTTGTTTGTTTGTTTGTTTGTTTGTTTGTTTATTTTGTTTGTTGTTGTTTTTTGTTTTGTTTTGTTTTGCTGGTTTTTTGTTTGTTTGTTTGTTTTTGCTTCGTCTGTTTCTTTCAGTTGTTTCTTTTTTTCTTTCTTCCTTCAGCTTTCCCTCTTTTCATCTCTGCGTGTCTAAGAGTGTGTATAGGTGTGTGTGTGTGTGTCTGTTTGTGGGTGTGTCTGTTTGTGGGTGTGTCTGTGCATGTGTCTATGTGTGCGAGCTCATGCGTTCTTGCGTGTATGTAGATATGATTCTGAGTCAGATGATGGGGAGGTGGTGTAACGGTTGTCGTCATCATCGTCACCATCACAATCTTCATCATCATTATATCCGTCGTCGTCGTCGCCATCGTCGTCATCATCATTATCTTCTTCTTCTTCTTCTTCTTCTTTCTTCTTTCTTCTTCTTCTTTCTTCTTCTTCTTCTTCCTTCTTCTTTCTTCTTCTTCCTTCTTCTTCTTCTTCTTCTTCTGCTTCTTCTTCTTCTTCTTCTTCTTCTTCTTCTTCTTCTTCTTCTTCTTCTTCTTCTTCTTCTTCTTCTTCTTCTTCTTCTTCTTCTTCTTCTTCTTCTTCTTCTTCTTCTTCTTCTTCTTCTTCTTCTTCTTCTTCTTCTTCTTCTTCTTCTATCATCATCATCATCTTCAGCAACACTATCTTCTCCATCACTCATTATCGTCAACTAAATAATTATCCGATGAGCGTGATAGTGGCTGGGACGTCGGACATCCAGCTGGAAAGCTTGGGTTCCATTCTGTCTGGGTACTTGCCTGATAGACAAAGGGCGTACGTATATCTTTCCTGTGTCCCAGGTCAACATGTGTGTGGTGGATCTGCTAAGGCCCTGAAATCCCTTTTGTGTGTATGTGCTTACAGAACACCAAAAACGCATGTCAAAGACCCTGTAGGCCATTATCAAGGTTCGGTGGCTCATATGGAAACAAAACCACTCCTCGTGCACACCCACTGAAGAAGGACTATGCAGACTGTTTAGAGCATAACGCCAGCACAGTGTGGGCAAAACGACATGAATAAACATATCCGGAGAATAAAACAACAACAACAACAACAACAACAACACATTGCTCAGAACAAAACACAAATATCATTACTGCCGTCAATATCATCATATTTCATTATCATCATCATAATAATATATAATAATTATAATAATAATAATAATAATTACAATAATAATTACAATATAATAATAATAATAATTATGATAATAATAATAATTACAATATATATTTATAATAATAATTGCAATATTTATATAGCGCCAAATCTTGATAAAATCAAATCTAAGCGCTGTCATCATTGTCGTCGTCGACGTCGTTATCGTTGTCTCGCCATCATGTTCGTCGTCATCATCATCATCATCATCACCATCATCACCATCATCAACAACAACAACAACAACAGCAACAACTAACAACAACAACAACAACAGCATCATCATCATCCACATTCTTGCTTCAGTTTGTCATCGTTTTCTACTTCGCTTGCCCCGTGTAGATTTTGACAGCGCATAGAGTTTTGCGCAGGCACGAGGAGTCTGCCAGATAATTTCTGGCGAGATGTGGGTGGCGCGCGTACAGAATGGCCTGATGTGATGAAATCCTCTTGAACAAATTCCACCCTGTTACCTTACTGGACAGTAGACAGGTTTTGTCAGCTGATGCCAAGACACAGACACAACTGTGTTTTAAACTGACAGTGATAGACAGCTATGGAACAATAGAAGGTAGTTCTCTGTGTCAGTTGTGATGGTGTTGTGTGTGTGTGTGTGTGTTGTGTGTGTGTTGTGTTTTGTGTCTGTGTGTGTGTCTGTGTGTGTGTGCTGTGTGTGTGTGTGTTGTGTGTCTGTGTGTTCGTGTGTGTGTCTGTGTGTGTGTGTCTGTGTCTGTGTCTGTGTGTGTGTGTGTGTGTTGTTGTGTCTGTGTTTGTGTGTGTGTCTCTGTGTGTGTGTCTGTGTGTCTTGTGTCTCTGTGTGTGTGTGTGTGTGTGTGTGTGTGATGTGTGCGTGTGTGTGTGTATGTGTGTGTATGACATGTGTTTGTGTGTGGTGCGTGTGTACATGTGTTGTGTGTGGGTGCTGTGTACAGTGTTTGTGTGGGTGAGTATGTACATGTGTTTGTGTGGTGGTATGTATATGTGTTGTGTGGGTGGTATGATTGTGTTTGTGTGGGTGTGTATGTAATGTGTTTGTGTGAGTGTGTATGTAATGTGTTTGTGTGGGTGTGTATGAGCATGTTTGTGGGTGCGTGTGTACATGTGTTGTGGATGTTATGTATATGTGTTTGTGTGAGTGCGTATGTACATGTGTTTGTGTGAGTGTGTATGTACATGTGTTTGTGTGAGTGTGTATGTACATGTGTTTGTGTGAGTGTGTATGTACATGTGTTTGTGTGAGTGTGTATGTACATGTGTTTGTGTGAGTATGTATGTACATGAGTTTGTGTGAGTGTGTATGTACATGTGTTTGTGTGAGTGTGTAAGTACATGTGTTTGTGTGAGTGTGTAAGTACATGTGTTTGTGTGAGAGATAGAGACAGAACCAACCCATCAAAAAGGTCACATTCTTGACTGGATCATTTCTCGTGATCACCACAATTCAGCTACTGACAACTGCTTAGTTCTTTCTACCCGTCTAACTTCAGCCCTTCCATCTGACCACTCTGCAATTCTCTGTTCTCTTGACATTCCTCCTCCTTCCCGTACCATGCGCACAGTGACTCGACGCAATCTCAAATCTATCGACCTCTCCACATTTTCATCTGATGCCTTCCGTCTCCTTTCTGAAAAGTCACATAACCTTGCCGATGAATTCTCTTCACCATCTTCTGGACACTCATGCTCCAGCCACAACCCGTCTTTTACCTGACCACCCCCCTACCCCCTGGCTCACTCATGAGACTGCCTGTGCAAAACGTGCCCGCCGCAGAGCAGAGCGCCGCTGGCGCAAATCCAAACTCACTGTACATAGGCAACTGTTCCAAGTCTCTAAAACAAAAGTATCCACCCTCATTGCATCTGCAAAAACAAGCTATTTCCAAACCAAAATTCTGAATGCCTCTTCTTCAAAAGAACTCTTTACAACCATGAATTATCTCCTTGGCACACGAACAGATTTACCTCTCCCAACAAAACACACAAATGAAGAACTCCCATCTGTATTCTCCAAGTATTTCACCACCAAAATACAAACCTTCGTGACAGGCTTGACAGGACACCCTGTCAACCATGCCCACCTGACCCTTCCTTCTCTGGCACACCTCTTACTACTTTTACCCCAGTCTCACAAGAAGAAATTCTCAACACAATCAGATCCATGTCGTTCAAAACCTGCGAACTGGATTCTCTTCCAGGTTCTCTTACTCTGACTGTCTCCCTACGCTCCTCCCATTCATCACTGACATCATCAACACTTCTCTCCAAACTGGAACTGTCCCAGATTCTTTCAAGTCTGCTATTGTTCACCCTCTCCTCAAGAAATACAATTTAGACCCAAATGAACTGAAAAATTACCGGCCTATCTCTAATCTCTCTTTCTTGTCAAAACTGCTTGAAAAAGTTGTCCTCAACCAACTGAACTCTCACCTGTCTGCCAACAATCTCCTCAATCCTTTCCAGTCAGCCTACCGCCAGTGCCATAGCACTGAAACTGCCTTGCTACACATTCTCAACAATCTCCTCCTTGCAACTGATACTGGCAAAGTCTCTCTCTCACATTCCTTGATCTGTCTGCAGCCTTTGATACCATTCATCATGGTATTCTCCTTTCTAGACTTCATCATACTTTTGGCATCTCTGACATTGCTCTCTCCTGGTTCACTTCATATCTATCAAACAGAAAACAAACTGTTCTCATCAATGGCACTTACTCTCAACCTGCATACCTGACCTGTGGTGTTCCACAAGGATCTGTCCTTGGCCCTGTTCTTTTCACTCTTTACACCTCCCCCCTGTCCACCATCATCAACTCCCACTCTATAAAACACCACTTCTATGCTGATGACACCCAACTTCAAGACAGTGACTCACCTGACAATATACAGCGCCTCCTGACTCGCACCACTGAGTGTTACTCGGACATTAAAAATTGGATGACATACAACAAACTTCAGCTAAATGATGACAAGACAGAAGCTATCCTCATTGGCACCGTCAGAAACTTTCTCAGCAGCCTCCTCTTTCTCTCCCATTATGTAACACATCAGTCCCAATTTCTGATTCAGCTAAAAACCTTGGTGTCTGCATTGACTCTACCCTCTCCATGAACAACTTTGTTTCTCAAACTGCCAGATCTTGCTACTATCACCTCCATCCTATAAGCCTGATCAGGAAGTATCTCTCTGTCGAAACAACTGCAAAACTCGTTCTCTCCTTCATAATGTCTCGCATTGACTATTGCAATTCACTCCTGTCCGGTCTTCCTGCCTCCACCATCACATCCTACAGCGCATTCAAAACAATGCTGCACGCCTTGTACTCAAAAAGAAAAAAGCTGACCACATATCTCCTCTCCTGGCACAACTTCACTGGCTCCCTGTTAACGCACATACACTAGACACCATGTGCTACAAAAGCCTCAATAACGCAGCCCCCGATTACCTGTCAAGCCTACTTGAGATCTATGTTCCCTCACGTACCCTCCGCTCTGCCTCTGATCCTCTGACATTTCGCTTTCCACGCACTAAGCTCAATACCTATGGTCCACGAGCCTTCTCTGTTTCTGGTCCGCTCTCCTGGAACAAACTTCCTCTCTCAGTCCGTCAGCAACCTACTTTTGTCTCCTTCAAGTCCGCTCTCAAAACCACCTTTTCTCCTCTGCATAAAATCCTGACCTCACTCAATCCCCTCTGCAGCCTGTCTCCACTCGGAGGGAATCACATTGCAATATATAATTGTTTATAATATGCTCTCTATAATTTTCCATTGCTTTATTCTTTCTCCCCATTTATAGCCGTGTGCGCGTGTGTGTGCATATATGTGTGTGTGTGTGTGTGTGTGTGTGCGTGAGTGCGTGTGTGTGCGTGCGTGCGTGCGTGCGGTTGCGTCGTGTGTGTGTGTGTGTGTCTGTTTCAGCGCTTAGATTTGAATTTATCAAGATTTTGTCTATATAAATATTGTAATTATTAATTATTATTATTAGATGGAAGTCCATGATCGCCAACGCCATGAGGCAGGGCACCTGATGATGATGATGATGACTCATGTCTTCCTTCATGTCTAGCTTGAAGACGTACGTTTTTGTCCAGCGATGATTTCCCCCTGTACAGTCTGTTGCCCCACTCCCCGTCCTGTCCTAGTCCTCCATCCAGTTCACGTGTACTTTGTAACTCCCGGAGTTTGTGTCGTTGTTAGGTGATTCATCACCATCATCATCAGGTGCCCTGCCGCATGGCGTTGGCGATCATGGACTTCCAACCATCTCTATCTCTCGTTGCCCCAGCATCTCCCCCACCCTCCTCATCCCCAGCCACTCTGCAAGTCCGTCCAGCATTTTCTCCCTTGGTCTACCTGGTGCTCTCTTTCCCTCCAGCTTTCCCGTTGTGACCAGGTGCTCCAAATCCCCTTCCTCATAAAATGGCCTATAAATGCTTGCCTGTCTTTTCCTAATCTTCCTTATGAGTGATCTACTTGTGTCTGCCTCCACCAACACTGTCTCGTTTGTTTTCTTTGCTGTTCATGGAACTCTCAACATTCTTCTGAGAAACCACATCTCGGCTGCCTCAATCTTGCTCTGGCTTTACTTGCTGACTGTCCACGCCTCGCATCCGTACAACAGTATTGGTTCTATGTAACATTCAAGGACTCTCTTTCTGATGTTAATTGATAGGCATTTGTTAGGTGATTGCTTTGGTGAATAATGAGATTGCGCGTTTTGGTTTGATTCTTGTATCAAGATTTAGCGCCTTATGAATGGCACTATATATACAATTGCATATAAACATACATGTACATAGTATGTGTTTATATATACATGCAAATGTATATGTATGTATATAGTGATATATATATATATATATATATATATATATATATATAATAGGTGGGGGGGGGATCATAGGCACACGTGCACAAACACATATTACACATATAATACACGTATACATTATGACAACATGCAATTACACACTGTGATATAAGATGCATGTACTCTTTGTGATAATTGTAACTCAGACACAAAGCACATGCACACACACACACACACACACACGCGCCCCGCGCGCGCGCACACACACCACCACACGCACGCGCACACACACACAAACAAACACGCACGCATACACACACACATACACATACACAAAGAGAGAAAAGAGAGAGAGGACAATGGACAAAGACAAGACAAAGATGCACTATATTACAAACGGAAAAGCAATGGGATAGAAAGCCCTTATATCACAAACATATGCAGTCGTATTTACACATGCTTTGTTAAGAAGAAATAACGCTTCGACATGTTATATGTTTGGATTACTCTATAAATCAAATCACATATCAATCACATCAAACATATCAGGTCCACCACTTAGAGACCAGGAAACACTCAATCATAGATTGATAATAATCTACGATCAGCATCGAAGTCTAGATATAGTACTAGAGGTACGGTGTTTCAGTTTCGAGACCAGACTCAAATTAAAATGGCCCATAGTTAACTGCTATTCAATTCTATAAGATAGATGCTGCTAATGTTGTTGTTTTGATGTTATAAAACATACTCGAGAAAAAGGCAGCACAAGTGGAGTGAGTGCTGGACTGAGGAAAACATCGTTAAGACAATATAGTAATAAGATTAAACCTTTTCAATGTAATAGAGGCAGTGTAAGAAACTTTTACCAATGTGTTGCCAGACAAAAGAAGAGAAATTTACTCTAATGATAAGATCTTCACTAATTAATCAGACGAAGATGAAAATCTCTGACACACAAAAAATATTAACACTGTTACAAACAACAATTACCACTACTACCACCTACTACTACTACTACTACTGCTACTAAACCCAAAGATAATAAATGGAGGTAGAAAAAAGAGCAGTTCAGAAGGATGATTAGAGGGAAAAAAAAAAAAAAAAAAAAAAGGGGGGGGGGGGGGGGTAGCAAACATTGGGTCGATTGAAGGCATAAACACATAAAATTCTACAGGAGACAGAAAATCAACAGATGATATGAAGTCAAATAGACAAATGTATAGATAGATAAATAAAGTAAATGTTACTTTCGACAATAGGAAATTACAGTAATGATAAACGCATATGTAGGCTATAATAGAAATATCATACATGTGTAAACAAATCAATAATTCATGTAATAAGACATAAATAAATCAAGAATAGTAACCATAATCAAGCGCCGTTTTTCTTGATAGGAGAAGAGAGATACAAGCATGATACGGATAACAGTTGGAGAAAAGTGACAAATACAGACAGCAGATAAGAGCCAACCAAACAAACAGACAATATGGCTAACAGATAAGATGGGCAAGCAAGCAAAGCAAAAAACAAACAAACAAACAAAATGAACAAAGGCAATGAGAAATAAAGAAGAAGCAAGACAGAATCAAACACGTCATAGAGTCATCAACAAATCATCGTATATAATACAGAAATAAATACTGGTTGGCAGTTTGAACTGTTAAAATATCAATAATGTTAAAGAGAGAAAAAAAGAAAAAAAAACAAAAACAAAAAACAAAAACACGAATTATCATTGTGCATACACACACACACACACACACACACACACACACACACACACACACACACACACACACACACACACACACACACACACACACACACACACACACACACACATTGACTAGATTAGATGTCATAGGTTGAAAGGCAGCTGACGTTATTGTTGCTAACTGAGGTAATCTACGATACTGACGTAAGGTATTTAAATAAAGTAACTTTGAAGGAAGAGAGTGATTGAGTGTTTGTGATATTTGGGGGGAGGGTGTTCCATAGTTGTGCACCAGAAAACGATAAACTATTTTTATATATGTCAATTCTTGGACGGATAATTTTGAATTGATTTTGTCTTAAGTTTGAGTATGATCGCACATTCTGATTAAACAAATTGAGAAGATATTGCGGAACATTCCTTTTTGATACTTTAAACATTGTGATACCTTTATTGAACATTAAGTGTGACTTTAGAGGGAGGATTCCTAACTGTTTAAGTTTTTCATCTGTTGTTAAAGTGGGATCTGGCATGATAAGTTTTGCTGCCCTCCTATGTAAGGTGTTCAATTTTTTTAGATGAACTTCACATGAGCTATACCCACAGTGTAGAGGCATAATCTATGTGCGATTTAATATGAGCATTAAAAAATAATTGGCGTGTGTTTGTATCTGTTAGATATCTTAAATTTGGGACAGAATAAATAAGTTCTTGGAGATAATCCTGCATAAATAATCAATGTGGTTTTGCCAGGTAAGATTATGATCAATGAGAACTCCCAGTAAAACGGTGTTCAGGTATTTGTGCAATAGAATTACCTCTCAAAGACAGATTGAGTGACAGAGGGCCAAGCTGCCGTTTTTGGCGTGTGCATATAACCATACATTCAGTTTTCGTAGGTTCAAAGCCATGGCGTTTTTAGCACACCAATCAGAAATTTCATTTAGGCTCTTTTGTAAACGTGTGTTTACAGTCGCTATGCTTGTGTCTTGTGTATGGATTGTTCCGTCATCAGCGAACATATCACAGTGAACTGTGGGATCAGATATATGAAGTGGTAAGTCATTATGAATACAGAAAACAGAATGGGTCCTAAGATTGATCCTTGAGGAACGCCACATTTCACATGACCCTCGGATGAATATGATCCATTAAGATGTACTTTTTGTTTGCGTTCATGAAAGTAGGAATTGAAAAATGAAACTGTTGAGTCGTTGGCAAGGTACGTTCGTAATTTAGCTAGTAAGATATCATGATCAACGAGATCAAAAGCCTTTTTAAAGTCTAGAAATACTGCTCCAGTTAATTTGCAGTTTTCATGGCTAATAACCAGGTGTCAGCAAGCCGTGTTAGGGCTGTATGACAAGAGTGGTTCTGACGGAAACCAGATTGCAGTGGGTGAAGAATACTTTTGGTTTCCAGGTAGTCTGAAAGATGTTTATGGATATGTTTTTCTAAAGGCTTTGACAGGACAGAGAGAAGAGAAATTGGCCTGTAATTATTTATTTGTGAAAGATCTTTTGTTTTTGGTAAGGGTACAACTTTGGCCTGTTTTAGAGCTCTGGGGAATACGTTGTTTTTTATGCTGATGTTGTAAATATATGTAAGTGGTTCCGTGATGTAGGGCAGACCAGTTTTAGTATTTTGGGACTGATTTCATCTGGTCCTGATGATTTTTTATTATTCATTTTATTTATATACATTCCAGTTTCATGGACTGCTATACTGGGAATACTAAATGAACTTGTATTATTGGTCCTCTCTTTGCAAAAGTTAATCAGATTTTCAGAGGGGACATATTGATCACAGTTAGAAATAGGACGGGTTAGTAGTTCTGATACTGACAGAAAATGATCATTGAATTGTTTGCTGTGAAACTGAGAGGCGTGCCTGGGAGCTTTTTCCCACTTCCCTTAATAACTAAGTTCATTGCTCTCCATAGTGATGATACATCTTTATTGTTTTTTACCAGTCGATCAAAGAGAGACTTCTTGGCTTGACGGACCATTGATTTTACCTTATTACGCATCGTTTTGTATTCAATGAAGGTTTTTCTTTCTTGAGTTTATCTCGTAATGACATCGCATTGATAATGTCTGTTGACAGCCATGGGGGCATTGTTGGATGCTTTACTCTTTTCCGTCGTAGTGGGGCATGTTTATTTAGGACAGTCGTGAACAAGTTGTACCAAATGTCTAGGGCTTCGTTAGGATTACTAGTACTAAACACACTACTGAACTCTACTCTACCAAGATCAGAGAGGAATGCATCCTCATCAAAGTGTTTGAATGATTATATGTTATACATGTATGATTATTCTTTTTTATTTTTGAACTTTGGCTGACCGGTGCAGTTTACAGGTTGATGATCACTTATGCTTAAATCATCTACAGCTGCATTAATTATTGCCTCTGGTTTGTTTGTATAGATATGATCTAAGAGTGTTTCTGATGTTGCTGTGATTCTTGTTGGATCTTTGATTAATTGTTTTAGGCCAACCAGGGTGGTCGTTGACTGCCATGCGGGTTGTGGAGTGAGTAGGTCAAAATTAAAGTCACCTAACATTAGAATGTCTGTATGTCGTTGACACAATTTGTCCATCATCTTTAGAAAGTGGTCATGCCATTCGTATGTGCTCCTGGGATTTCTATATAAAATACCGATAAGTAAAGGTGGAGTTGTTGCAGAAGGCTTTAGCTCCACCCAGATACATTCAACTTCTTTGGTTTCTAAGTCATAACGTCTGTTGGTTATTTGTTGAATATCTCGGTGGATGTAAAGCGCAACTCCAGTTTCTCCATGGCATGAGGGGTCTCGCCTGATTACAGAATAGTCTGGGATTGCTATAGCTTCATCTGTAATATGAGATGCTAGTCGTGTCTCGGTCACACCGTACAAATGGTAATAATTTTGTTTGTGTAGGAACACGCACAGTCCTGATACTTTGTTTGGAGATGATAGACATTAAATGACCAACACGCATGATCCCTGTTTTTTTTCAGTGAATGTGGTCATTGGTCATTGAGAGAAGAGGAGAGAGACAGAGACAGACAGAGAGACAGAGACAGAGAGAAAGACACACAGACTGAGAGACAGACAGACAGACAGAGAGAAAGAGAGAGAGAGAGAAGGAGAGATGCATGCATGCATGCATGCACACACACATGAATGTACAGATCGTCATTGTACAGTATGGCTTTGTGTAAGGGAAGTAATTGAAGGCGCTTTCCATCATTGTTTTATATGTTCCTGGTGGTTCCATTTACTTCTCATCGTCATCATCATCATCATCATCATCATCATCATCATCATCATCATCATCAGGTGCCCTGCCGCATGGCGTTGGCGATCATGGACCAACCATCTCTATCTCTCGTTGCCCCCAGCATCTCCCCCACCCTCCTCATCCCCAGCCACTCTGCAAGTCCGTCCAGCATTCTTTCCCTGGGTCTATCTGGTGCTCTCTTTCCCTCCAGCTTTCCTGTTGTGACCAGGTGCTCCAAATCCCCCTTCCTCATAAAATGGCCTATAAATGTTGCCTGTCTTTTCCTAATCTTCCTTATGAGTAATCTACTTGTGTCTGCCTCCACCAAGACTGTCTCGTTTGTTTTCTTTGCTGTCCATGGAACTCTCAACATTCTTCTGAGAAACCACATCTCGGCTGCCTCAATCTTGCTCTGGTTTTGCTTGCTGACTGTCCACGCCTCGCATCCGTTCAAGAGTATTGGCTCTATATAAGCATTCAAGGACTCTCTTTCTGATGTTAATTGATAGGCATTTGTTGGTAAGAATGCTTGTTATCTTCTTGAATGCTGTTTTGGCCATGGACAAAAGAAAGAGGAAGATTTACTTCTACAGGAGTAAATCTCACACGTAATTTACAGACTGAGGGTGTAAACATCGTCGACAGAAAAGTCACAGGCCAGAAAATTTTTAACCTGGATAGCTTCCCTTGCACGAGGTCTATGTTTACACTCGAATTAGGGAAACAGTACTTCGAGCATTCAAACAAGATTTTTTTTTAAATCATCTGCAAGGGCTTGTCGGTTTGTTTGATCGGGTCATTCGTGTCCTGATGTTGCGAGTTTAATTAACGATTTGACTCCCGTACCCTGTCCACCATTATGCTGCATTGCCAACCATGCCAGCAAAGCAAAAACATTAACCCTTTGATTTTTGCAGTCGGTGGATAGGTGCGGTAGTCAAAGGGTTAATCCCAGCTCATATAACATAAAAACTGGACTGTTCACTTCCCATCATTGTGCTTCATTCTATCGTGTCATTATAGCGTTTCTAAGGTCCCTTTTGCCCCTTCCCTCTCTCTCCCCATTCAATGATCTTGCTAGTCCATATGGTTTTGCACGGGCGCAAGGAGTGCTAGATAATTGTTGGAAAATTCCGAGTGCTGTGATTCAGGCTTGAACAAAATTTGAAGTCGAAGTATTCGTTCGGGACAGTCGAAGCAATCTGAAGGGTATTAGCTTACGAATAGCTAAGTGTGGTAACGACCTACATTTCTAACATCGGGTTTTCCCCTATGATGTTGACCATTGGCACCAGACAATGGAACCTAACAAAATAGGCTGTTGTCATCGGGTTTTCCCAGTGATCTTGGCCACTGCATTGTAAAGAAAATAGACAAAGAAATCTTACGTCAGAGTCGTGGCTGAATGGTTAAAGCATTGCACTCGAAATCCATTGAGTCCCCCCCCCCCCCCCCCCACTGCATTGCAAAGAAAATAGACAAAGAAATCTTACGTCAGAGTCGTCGGGCTGAATGGTTAAAGCATTGCACTCGAAACCATTGAGTCCCCCAACCCCACCCCTCTCTCAGCTTGAATCTGTCAGTTAAGCTTGTGTATCTGTTGGGGCAGAGGAAGAGCTCCCGCCCTCCAATCTGACCGCAAGGGTTTGAATCTGACGCCAGAGAAACATTGTAGGTGCAGTCTGCAGACCAGCCACATATGAATGGTACCTCTTTCTTCAGGGTTACAAAGAAAAGCAATGAGGGAGGCGAGATGGGTACCGCCATCATAATGCAGGTCCCTTAGAAAAGTTCAGATGTCTCCTACCTCACTCCAGTGGACCTTCCTCCCACATGTCTTTCACGAGGTCCCTCCTTCAGTTGGCAGACCTGTTTTTCCCCTTTCCTTCCTTTTCGTGTTCAAGGTCACACCAAACATTGTAAAAGAAAGAGACTTGCAAACACTCTTATGCGTAAGCTGTTGCACAATAGTGCAGTAATTGTGATTTTAATACGGCAGGGCACATAGAGGGCGTGATAAACGATGGGTGGGCGTCTAGATGTCTGACATCCAGTGTCAGAAGGTCCTGGGTTCAATCCGCCTAGATATTGAAGAAAGCTGGAGGGAAAGAGAGCACCGGGTAGACCCAGGGAGAAAATGCTGGACGGACTTGCAGAGTGGCTGGGGACGAGGAGGGTGGGGGAGATGCTAGGGGCAACGAGAGATAGAGATGGTTGGAAGTCCAAGGTCGCCAACGCCATGCGGCAGGGCACCTGATGATGATGATGATGAGATATCTCCGTCTGATGGGTAAAGGGTGAGGAGTTGTTTTGGTTTTTTGTTTGTTTGTTTGTTTTCCAATCTCCAAGGTCAACATGTGTGCAGATACGCGTGTAGAATATCAAATACGCACGTTAAACATCCTGAAAGTCGTGTCAGAGCCCGATGACTTATGGAACATGAAATAACCAAGCACTCACGCCCAGCATAGATGTAGTCTGTATAACAATATGGTGGAATGAGGTCAACTCGCCTGAAAGCTTATGCTCTGCTATGAAGTCTGATTACGTGCAATTCGCAATGAGTCCAAATCAGTTTGAAGAATTGAGCTTTTCAAGATTAATTTGACATAATAATGATAATTCAGGTATTATGGTAATACGATCAACACATTTCTTTAATCATACGATTTTAACATATGGATAGGCAATATCAACAAGGCGTGACCTATCCTATTAAAACATACAAACAGACCGATCCTCTGCAATGAGCGATCCACGCTGTCGAAATAACCAACACAGGTATAATTAATATTCTTCCCTTTCTTTTTACGTTCACCGCATACATGGACATGCCACATCTGGCAATAATGTGGTCTTTGTTTGTTTGTTTTTTGTGTTTGTTTTGTTTTGTTTGTTTTGTTTTGTTTTGTTGTTGTTTGTTGTTTGTTTGTTTGTTTGTCTGTTTGTTTGTCTTTTGTTTTGTTTGTTGTTGTTGTTTGTTTTTGTTTGTTTTTTGTTTGTTTCCTTGCTTGTTGGTTGGTTGGTTGGTTGGTTGGTTGGTTGGTTTTGTTTGTTTTTGTTTGTTTGTTTTGTTTGTTTGTTTGTTTGTTTGTTTGTTGTTTGTTGTTGTTGTTGTTTGTTTGTTTGTTTGTTTGTTTGTTTGTTTCTTGTTTTGTTGTTGTGGTTGGTTGGTTGGTTGGTTGGTTGGTTGGTTGGTTGGTTGGTTGGTTGTTGTTCTGTTGTTTGTTTGTTTTGTTTGTTTCCTTGCTTAGTTGGTTGGTTGGTTGGTTGGTTGGTTGGTTGGTTTTGTTTGTTTGTTTTTTTTTGTTTTTTTTTGTTTGGTTGTTGTTGTTTTGTTTGTTTGTTTGTTTTTGTTTGTTTGTTTGTTTGTTTGTTTGTTTGTTGTTTGTTTGTTTGTTTGTTTATTTTCGTTTGTTTGTTTGTTTGTTTGTTTGTTTTTGTTTGTTGCCTTGTTGTTGGTTGGTTGGTTGTTGTTTGTTGTTTGGTTTTTTTTTGTTTCTGTTTGTCTGTTTGTCTGTTTGTCTTTTTGTTTTGTTTGTTTGTTGTTTTGTTTGCTTCCTTGTTGTTGATTGGTTGGTTGGTTGGTTGGTTGGTTGGTTGGTTGGTTGGTTGGTTGGTTGGTTGTTGGTTGATTGGTTGGTTGATTGGTTGATTGGTTGGTTGGTTGGTTGGTTGGTTGGTTGGTTGGTTGGTTGGTTGTTGTTTTTGTTTGTTTGTTTATTTAGTTGTTTGTTTTTTGTTTGTTTGTTTGTTTGTCTGTTTGTATGTTTGTTTGTTTAGAAGTTCTACTGGTTGTCATCCTGCTTGATGTTCAGCAGAGGTGCAAACCGGCCACACCGTCTGTCGTTGTACTGGACACAGGTGACATGGCCACAATACCTGTTTCTGGTCCACTTGACTACAAGTGACAAGTTGGTGATGGCACCAGCGTAAACATGCCGTTCATGGGAAAAAGGATTAATTCTCGCACAGATGCACCCTATCAAAATCAATCAGCACCGATAAACCTATAGACAGATTCTCCGCTCTGGGTGGTCTAACCTGTCAAAATTAATTGTGCCTCAAACTGAGAGGCCTACATACATATATACAGAACAGAAGAAGAGTAGAGAAAAAGAAAAGCAAGAAAGAAAGAACGGGGAGGGAATAGAAGAAAAGAAGAACAAAGACAGGAAAAACGAAAGAAATGAAAGAAGGGCATATATCTTTTTTTTATCAAGGGGAGGGGGCTTAAATCCAGTTTTTCGTCTATAAATCTCCCTCTGTTTTTCAAATCGCCTCAAATAGATATAGACGGACAGACAGGGAAAGACAGAGAGGGACAGACAGACAGGAACAGAGAGAGATAGAGAGATAGAGACAGAGAGGGAGAGAGAGACACACAGAGAGACAGAGAAAGAGAAAGACAGACAGAGAGAGAGAAAGACAGACACAAGAGAGAAAGACGGAGAGAAAGACAGAGACAAAGAGAGAGAGAGAGTAGAAGAAAGCGAGAGGCAGAGATCAAAGAGACAGAGACCGAAAAGAACGAGACAGACGTCAAGACATGGAGACAATGTATGTTTCTATTTGTATAAGACAGTGTGTACGCGTATGTGCGTGAGTGCATGCTTGTACGCGCGTGTATGCGTGCGCGTGCGTGTTTTTGTCTGTGCATGTTTGTGTGCCTGTGCGTGCGCCTACGTGTGTATGTGGTGGTGGTGTTGTGTTGTGTGTGTGTGTGTGTGGTGTGTGCTAGAGTGTGTATGAATGCGTGTGTGTGTGTGTTTGTGTGTGTGTGTGTGTGTGTGTGTGTCTGTGTGTCTGTGTCTGTGTGTGTGTGTGTGTCTTTGTCTGTGTGTGTCTGTGTCTGTGTGTAGTGTAGATAAAACGGAGAAAGAGAAAGAGTGAGAGAGCGAGACATACAGAAAGAGAGAAAGAGAGAGAGAGTGAGTGAAAGAGAGAGAGTGAGTGAAAGAGGAGAGAGTGAGTGAAGAGAGAGAGAGAGAGAGAAAGAGAACAAAACGCAGAGAGGTAATTAGGCCAAGAACACTTAAAGTGAGTTAAACCGATACTGCTTGAATTATCAGACGGTAAACCGGATTTCATGGAATGAGATCATGTCAACCTACTGCCTTCAGTAAGGGGAAGTTGTTTCGGATTATGTACTTCTGTGTGTGAGAACGTAAACGTATTATTCTCAGGTTAAGGCAAGTACAGGCTTGCTCTCCGGTAGTTACCGGCCCAGCAGGAACGAAATAAAACAGAATGGAAAAGCCATTCTATTGTTCTCTCTGTTTGTAGAAAAATATATCACATAAAATCAGATTTTGTAATACTTAGAGTAATTGTAACCTTAAAAAAAATCTCACCTGTCTCACCTGCGGCAATCACCGAGTTCGGTGTTGGCTGCTGCAGTTCTGGATGCCACCATCTCCCTCTAGACCGCTCTTTCTTGACTTTTGTGGACAATTTCTTGAATATTTAGGCCTCTGATGTTGGTTATGTTCTCGATGTGTGAGATTGGAGGTCTGCCTTTCCTCCTTTTTACCTCTGTTTTTCCTTGAAAGATGATTGCCATGAGGTCTTCAAGAAGCATCAGACGGAAAAAGTAAATCTGATGTGAAATGAGATAGGCTAATGGCAGACTGTCACCAAAGTGAAAACAGAATGTATGTAGTACCAGAAGTTCCTGTAAAGGTGTTGCTCTCACACCTTCCTCAAAACCAAGATTTTTAGCACTGTCGGGGCCTGTTTGACCATGGTCTTGGCACCATGACTTCTAGACTTATTCATTAGCGATTTCTTAAACGTTTACATCTTCGAATAAGAGTTGGTAAAGATCCATTTTAAAAAAAAAAACAGCTAAAAAAATCTTGCTGATACATTTTTCTCACGCGACCCCCCCCCCCCTCCCCACACACACATACATACTCGTACACACCCACACACGCACTCTATCTCTCTCTCTCTCTCTCTCTCTCTCTCTCTCTCTCTCTCACTGTCTGTCTCTCTCCTCTCTCTCTCTCTCCTCCTCTCTCTCTCTCTCTCTCTCTCCTCCGATCGATATGAAACCAGTTCCATTTTTTTTTCTTTTAAAAGGGAGATGAAGATTTCCGACAAACACGCAGACACACACGCACATACTGTGACTGTATCATGCGTGTACGCACGCGCAGATACGAGAACATCGCTATACCCGGATGTACGCACGCATACATTCGGACGTATATAACTACATACATATACAAACACACACATATACCGTCACACCCATGTGTACACACGCAAGCATATGCACACACACACACACGCACACACACATATGCACACACACACACATATGCACACACACACGCACATAATGACACACACACACACACACAACACACACACACACACACACACACACACACACAAAACACACCACACACAATACACACACTCATATACATTTACACACAAACTGACTGATATACATGGTGATTTACAACTGACTGGAGATTCACGACAAGTTGAGACAACAGGGGGGTGCAAAAGTAGGTATACAGTTATGAAAAAAGAAAACACGTACATTACTCATTGCATTTATTATACAAACAAATGAATATTGCATATAATGTAATAACAAGCACAACCTTAATCCCTCAGATACTCAAACTGCTTGCCCACTTCACCCACTCCTCTAATCGAGAACGGAATTAAGCATTATAATAATGATGTGATACTTACTGTATACCTACTTTTTGCACCCTCATGAATATATATATATATAGAGATATATATATATATATAGATAGATATATAGATATATGTGTGTGTGTGTGAGGGGAAGGGTGTATGAGTGTGCGTGTGTGTGAGCGTGTGTGTATGTGTGTGTGTGTGCGTGTGTGTGTGTGTGTGTGTGAGTGTGTGTGTGTGTGTGTGTGCGTGCGTGCATGTGTGTGTGTGTGTGTGCGTGCGTGCGTGCGCACGCACGCCAACATTTCCCCATCCCCCACCCCCACCCCAACACTCCAAGGGCGTCACTCATCAAAGCACTAACCGAACGTTACGTTGCTTTAATTTGGGGATCGTGATGGCAACCATTGTCTTCAGCGTAATGTAGATGTCTGCCCAGCTACCACACCAAACTGAATAGAAGATCCCTCTCTTGCCTCATTCTGGGACACCCCTTCCCCCTCCCCCTGTCCATTTGGAGACTTTACTACCGAGTAGGGTTTTGTGCAGGCTCAAGGAGTCAGCCAGAGAATTACTGATAGACCTGGTAGAGCGCATGTGCAAGTTGATCAATCCCTTTTGATCAAACTCACGCTGCAAAGGCAATTTATAAACCAGTTAAAAATCATTCTTGTGTAGTTATTCTCCATACTCATGGAGAACGCATTATCAGACTTGTAGTGGAGCACAGGGAACTCAAGCTGTTAACCCTTTCACTCCTGTACCCTACTGCCAGCGGCAAAAACTTAACCCTTTCACTCCCTCACCCTATCCACCAGCTCCCTGCATTGTCAGCCTTCATAGGCAAACAGAAACTTAACCCTTTCACTGCCTCACCCTATCCACCAGCATGCACGCCCACCACAGAGATATGATGATCAACAGTTTCAGGTGGATCGAACCCAGGACCTTTCGATTGAAAGTTCGTCCTTCACCCACTTAACTAATAATGCACCCGATCTTTGAAAGACTTAGCTTTCCCTGACGGTTGCCCGCCAGAAGGGTGTATCTGCAGGAAGCTGGTGGATAGGGTGATAGAGTAAAAGCATTAAGTTTTTGCTTTGCTGGCATGCCTGAAAATGTGGGATGCTAAGGGACAGTGTGAGGGAATCAAAGGGTTAAGTGGGCTGACTATATGACACTATGTTGTTGATCATCAAGGGAGAAGAGTGGCAGAATGGTTAAGACGTTCGCCTGCCAATAACTAAACTCGAAGTTCCGGGGTTCGCTCCCCGTAGAGGCCTCGACTTCTCTCCTCAGTTTGGCCGGAAAATCGAACTGAACGTCAAGTACTTCGGAAGGGAACGAAAAACGAGTCGGAACCGTGTGCCTTCTGGCTGCGCACACTAAAGATCCCACGGTAGTTGAAAATCGTGAAGAGCTGGGCATTGCCCGGCTGCCTTGGTATAAAATATCGGAGAGATAGGTTGATTTCCCTGGTCCCACCCCTTGAATACTAATTAGCCTTCTTGCCTTTCTGAAGTCTTTGTTTTTAAAAAATGTGATTATGAGTATGAATTTGAAGCGACGGAGAGGGGATAGGCGCCGCCCTCGTAGTGCTAGCCCCAGGAAAAGTTGAGGTGTCGGCCACCTCACTCCCCATACGACCCCAGGGTTATGGAACTATCTAGGTTGGACCTCAGGACCTGGCCAGCTCATGGGTTCATGTGCAGACTTTAAAGGCTTGTGCCGTGATCATCCTGGATCTTCTCCATCACATGGCGCCTGTGACGTTAGTGCGTATGGAATTCGTTCCGAGTGTGGAGACGTCTTCTTGAGACATTGAAACTGAAACAAACTAAATATTAAAAAAGACCTTGTTCCGTAACTAAGCTACGCACAAAAAGTTAAGGATCACTTGCACAAAAATTCATAACTTTCAAAATAAGAAAGCCAATGCGTTGAAGTTTGGCAAACATTTAATTCCATGCTTTAGCGATAACGATACACAATTGCCTTCAATTTCGAGCAATCGTTTGGTGTGTACATTTGATCAAAGTGGGTACGTATCGAAATTTGATTTCCCAAAGTCATTGAAATCACAAGACAGGGCATTCTGATGCTCCCAAAAGTTCAGTAATGCGTGTAACCGCCATGGCTGTTCTGGCACTCGACGCAGCGAGAACTCATCGAGTTGACCAGGTTGGTGAAGATCCTCTGTGGAAGCGCCTGCCACTCAGCCTGCAGCATCTGGTAGAGGTGTTGGGCATCCCTGGGAGGGGGTGGTTGCTCCTCACTTTGCGATCCAGCTCATCCCAGAGGTTCTCAATCGGGTTGAGATCGGACTGCATGCTGGCCACTCCATTCTGTTGACTCCAGACTGCTGCAGGAAGTCTTGACCACCCTTGCCCTGTGGGGGCGAGCGTTGTCATCCTGGTAGACAGCCATCGGTCCCATCTGCTGCAGTGTAGGCACAGCCAGCGGTCGAAGGATCTCATCCCGGTATCGGAGGCCAGTCAGGTTACCCTGTACATGATACAAGGGTGTTCTGTGGTGAAGGCTGAAGGCCTCCCAGACCATTACAGAACCTCCACCAAAGGCCACCTTTTCTTGGACAGTGGTGTCAATAAAGCGTTGCCCTGGGCGCCTCCAGACCCTCAGTCGGCCGTCGTTGTGGTTCATGGTGAAGCGTGATTCATCACTGAACAGGACCTTGGACCATTGCTGACGTGTCCACCTCACGTGACGTCTGCAGAAGGCGCGGCGTGCTGCCCTATGGGCTGGAGTTAAGCGTGGCCGTACAGCTGGGCGACGAGAACGGAGGTTAAATCATGAAGGCGGTTCCGTATGGTCTGCTGGCTGATGTTGATGTTAGTAGCCACCCTCAGCTGCCTTCGAATGATGCTGGAAGAGGCTGTTCTTGTCTGCAGGGCTTGTCGTTCAATGAGACGATCTTCACGTGGGTTTGTCTTCTTCGTCGACCAGATCTGCGTCTTTCATGGACCCTCCCAGTGGCTGTGAAGCGTTGAATCAGTCTGACAATGACCGAGATGGACACCTGAAGTCGCCTGGCAACTTCTCACTTGGGAA
>CM060305.1:13980292-13985292 GCA_030674185.1 Monoplex corrugatus
CTCAAATCTATCGACCTCTCCACATTTTCATCTGATGCCTCCCGTCTCCTTTCTGAAAAGTCACATAACCTTGCCGATGAATTCTATACTACTCTCCACCATCTTCTGGACACTCATGCTCCAGCCACAACCCGTCTTTTACCTGACCGCCCCCCTACCCCCTGGCTCACTCATGAGATCGCCTGTGCAAAACGTGCCCGCCGCAGAGCAGAGCGCCGCTGGCGCAAATCCAAACTCACTGTACACAGGCAACTTTTTCAAGCCTCTAAAACAAAAGTATCCACCCTCATTGCATCAGCAAAAACAAGCTATTTCCAAACCAAAATCCTGAATGCCTCTTCTTCAAAAGAACTCTTTACAACCATGAATCATCTCCTTGGCACACGAAAAGATTTACCTCTCCCAACAAAACATACAAATGAAGAACTCCCATCTGTATTCTCCAACTATTTCACCACCAAAATACAAACTCTTCGTGACAGGCTTGACAGGACACCCTGTCAACCATGCCCACCTGACCCTTCCTTCTCTGGCACACCTCTTACTACTTTTACCCCAGTCTCACAAGAAGAAATTCTCAACACAATCAGATCCATGTCGTTCAAAACCTGCGAACTGGATCCTCTTCCAGGTTCTCTCTACGCCGACTGTCTCCCTACTCTCCTCCCATTCATCACTGACATCATCAACACTTCTCTTCAAACTGGAACTGTCCCTGATTCTTTCAAGTCTGCTATTGTTCACCCTCCTCAAGAAACACAATTTAGATCCAAATGAACTGAAAAATTACCGGCCTATCTCTAATCTCTCTTTCTTGTCAAAACTCCTTGAAAAAGTCGTCCTCAACCAGCTGAACTCTCACCTGTCTGTCAACAATCTCCTCAATCCTTTCCAGTCAGCCTACCGCCAGTGCCATAGCACTGAAACTGCCCTACTACACATTCTCAATAATCTCCTCCTTGCAACTGATACTGGCAAAGTCTCTCTCCTCACACTCCTTGATCTGTCTGCAGCCTTTGATACCATTGATCATGGTATTCTCCTTTCTAGACTTCATCATACTTTTGGCATCTCTGACATTGCTCTGTCTTGGTTCACTTCATACCTATCCAACAGAAAACAAACCGTTTCATCAATAGCACTTACTCTCAACCCGCATACCTGACCTGTGGTGTTCCACAAGGATCTGTCCTTGGCCCTGTTCTTTTCACTCTTTACACCTCCCCCCTGTCCACCATCATCAACTCCCATTCTATAAAACACCACTTCTATGCTGATGACACCAACTTCAAGACAGTGACTCACCTGATAATATACAGCGCCTGTTGACTCGCACCACTGAGTGTTACTCGGACATTAAGAACTGGATGACACACAATAGACTTCAGCTTAATGACGACAAAACAGAAGCTATCCTCATTGGCACCCGTCAGAAACTTTCTCAGCTGCCTCCTCTTTCTCTCCCATTATGTAACACATCAGTCCCAATTTCTGATTCAGCTAAAAACCTTGGTGTCTGCATTGACTCTACCCTCTCCATGAACAACTTTGTTACTCAAACTGCCAGATCCTGCTACTATCATCTCCATCGTATAAGGCTGATCAGGAAGTATCTCTCTGTCGAAAACAACTGCAAAAACTCGTTTCTCCTTCATAATGTCTCGCATTGACTATTGCATTCACTCCTGTCTGGTCTCCTGCTCCACCATTCAATCCTACAGCGCATTCAAAACAATGCTGTACGCTTGTACTCAAAAAGAAAAAGTGACCACATATCTCCTCCTGGCACAACTTCACTGGCTCCCTGTATCAAAGCCATACAGTACAAAACTAGACACCATGTGCTACAAAAGCCTCAATAACGCAGCCCCCGATTACCTGTCAAGCCTACTTGAGATCTATGTTCCCTCACGTACCCTCCGCTCTGCCTCCGATCCTCTGACTTTTTCGCTTTCCACGCACTAAGCTCAATACCTATGGTCCACGAGCCTTCTCTGTTTCTGGTCCACTCTCCTGGAACAAACTTCCTCTCTCAGTCCGTCAGCAACCTACTTTTGTCTCCTTCAAGTCGCTCTCAAAACTCACCTTTTCTTCTCCGCATAAAATCCTAACCTCACTCAACCCCCCCCTCCCCCCCTCTGCAGCCTGTCTCCGCTCGGAGGGAATCACATGGTTATAATATATATATTGTATATGCTATGCTCTCTATAATTTTCCATTGGTTTTTATTCTTGCTTTTATTGCTTTTATTCTTTCTCCCCATTTATAGCCATGCGTGTGTGTGTGTGTGTGTGTGTGTGTGTGTGTGTGTGCGTGCGTGTGTGTGCGTGCGTGCGTGCGTGCGTGCTTGCGTGTGTGTCTGCTTCAGCGCTTAGATTTGATTTTATCAAGATTTTGCGCTATATAAATATGTGTAATTATATATTTTATTATTATGTTCTAATTCAGTACCGTTATTTTTTTTTTTTTTTTTTTTGCGCTGCGCATTCTACGTGTCGGGGAATTCGTTTGTTCTACATTTAAGTGATTCACTCTATCAATGTACAGTGACTTGAAAGTAGGAAATATCTCTTTACTTTCTTGTATGTTGTTAAGAGTTTTGAATTACTTGGTCTTTTCTTTCTGTGGTGGTGGTGGTGGTGGTGGTGGTTTTTGTTTGGTAGGTTGGTTGATTGTTTTCTTGTGTGTGTTTTTTTTTCTTCTTACCTCGCCATCCAGAAGAATGTTGAGAGGTCCATGGACAGCAAAGAAAACAAACGAGACAGTCTTGATGGAGGCAGACACAAGTAGATCACTCATAAGGAAGATTAGGAAAAGACAAGCAACATTTATAGGCCATTTTTGAGGAAGGGGGATTTGGAGCACTTGGTCACAACGGGAAAAGCTGGAGGGAAAGAGAGCACCAGGTAGACCCAGGGAAAGAATGCTGGACGGACTTGCAGAGTGGCTGGGGATGAGGAGGATGGGGAAGATGTTGGGAGCAACGAGAGATAGAGATGGTTGGAAGTCCATGGTCGCCAACGCCATGCGGCAGGGCACCTGATGATAATGATGATGATGACCTCGCCATCTGTCTTTCTTTAAAACAAAGAGAACTTTCCTTTTCTAGAACATAGCTTGTTCCTGCCGTTTGTGATCAAAGTCACAACCAAAAGTGTTTCTGTAAAAACGTCTATATAGGTCTGGGTGTGCTTTGGTTTGGTTTGTTCCTTTCTTTCTGTGTATTCTGAGTGACTACACAAATCTATCATCCTATATATTATACGATACGAGGAGTAACACCTGTAGGTGCCTATACATGTATCCAGATCTCAGTATAGGTGTAATGGGGAGAAGGGGAAGGGAGAGGGAACGTATTTACTTATTGCGTTGTTTCATTATATGTAATACGTGTACGATGAGGACATTTGGTGTAGATCTGTAAAATTGCTTTAAAGTGAAAATAGTTTGTTTTACATTTGTTTATTCATTCTTTTGTTTATCGGTGTAGTTTAAAATTTATTGATCTATCATTCATTTCTTTATCATTTATATATATATATATATTTTATATATATTATATATATATATATACAAGGTGTTTTAAAAAGAATACGCCAAATCATCACGTGATGTGTCAAAAACGAAAAAAATTACAAACCTCTAGCATGAACACATTGTGTTGTATATACATTCAAGTTTCATTTCATGTTTTATAAGTGCTCAATGTGGCCACCACCGGCAGCGCGGACAACATCAAGCGATATGAGAATTCCTCCCAAACGCGCCTCAGCATGTCACGGTCCACCGTGTTGATTGCAGCTGTTATTCGATCTTTCAAGTCATCGATACTTGCTGGAAGTGGTGGAACATAAACTTGGTCTTTAACATATCCCCACAAGAAAAAGTACACACAGTGAGGTCCGGGGATCTGGCAGGCCAAGCACAGAGAGCAAGGTCTTTAGCACCTCTCCTCCCAATCCATCGCTGAGGCACGTTTTCATTCAGATAAGCTCTAACCCCGAGATGCCAATGGGGTGGTGCTCCATCTTGTTGAAAAATGAAGTCATTCGAATCTGCTTGCAGTAAAGTGAATAGCCAGTTTTGGGCATTTCGAGATAGGTTTGTCCTGTAACGGTGTTTCTTCAAAGAAAAAGGGACCATAGACCTTGTCTTGAGACACAGCACAGAAGACGTTCACTTTAGGGGAATCTCTTTCATGCTCAACAGTTTTCATGTGGGTGATCTGTTCCCAAATGCGCACATTGTGACGATTGACTGTGCCGCTCAAATGGAAGTCGCTTCGTCACTAAAAACTAAACGTGAAAAGAGAGTTTCATCACCTTCCTCCATCTCCAGCATTGACTCACGAATGTCCTCCGCATCACCTTGTCATCATTAGTAAGTGCTTGGACGAGGCTTAGTTTGTATGGTTTCATGTGTAATCGTCTCTTTAACACACGCCAGCAGTGGTATGAGGGATGGCAAGCTGAAGACTTGCTCGACGTACGGACTTACGTGGGCTGCTCTCAAATGCATCATGAATCCTCTCCACTTGCTCCTCTGTAACACGTGGTCTTCCAGGACTCTTTCCTTTGCACAGACACCCACTCTCTTTAAACTGTCTAACCACCGTCGAATGCTCTCACGATGGGGCGGATCAATGCCGAATTCTGTTCTGAAAGCACGTTGCACCGTGACAATGGCGTTTGTTTTCGCGAACTCAAGCACGCAAAACGCCTTCTGCTGAGGAGTCGCCATTTTGATTGATCTTCCCACAATTCAGCTGCACCGGAAGTTATACTAACGACAGCGTGTGAAACTGACACCCAATCAAACTTTGATAACTACTCTATCAAATAACCACTGATTCAGTCCACTACAATGCTATAGACCTGAAAAAACTGCGTAATGATTTTGGCGTATTCATTTGAAACACCCTGTATATAATATATTATATTATATGTGTGTGTGTGTGTGTGTGTGTGTGTGTGTGTGTGTGTGTGTGTGTGTGTGTGTGT
>CM060305.1:14000292-14017792 GCA_030674185.1 Monoplex corrugatus
GCGCGTTCTTATTCTTCTTTCGTGTGTGTGCGTGTGTGTTGTGTGTGGTGTGTGTGTGTGTGTGTGTTGTGTGTGTTGTGTGTGTGTGGGGTGTTATGTGGGTTTTGTGTGTGTGTGTGTGTTTTTTTTTCTGGTTCCAGCGAACAGGCCAGTTTTTAATGTTGTGGGCTGGGATTGAACTCAAGATATGAACTCTTGAGTCCATGGTTCTACCGACTAGCCTGCGCGTGAATTGTGGCCCATCTGAGGGTCAAACCCACGACCACTGATTATCAGTCTGGTGCACTGATCCACTGAGCCAGTGCGGCCATAAACTGTAAAGTATTTCATGCACGGGGGTCCACCAATCGTATGCTGTACGGTTGTCGGCTGAATACGTAATTATTCATCTTTTTCATGAAGAGAGAAGATTGGCTAGATAGTTAAAATGAGATGCACATCATGTACCTTTGGCGTGACCATATAAGGACTATGTGTCGGCTAGAGCTCTCTCTCTCTCTCTCTCTCTCTCTCTCTCTTCTGTGTGTTGTGTGTGTGTGTGTGTGTGTGTGTGTGTGTGGTGTGTGTGCACACGCGCAAGCGGTCATCTTTCTCTGTCTTATACAGATAAAGAGAGAGAGACACACACACACACGTGCACACGCACACACACATGCACACACACACATATATATATAAATACACACACACATATATATATTTATATATATATATATATATATATGCATACATACATACATACATACATACACACACACAAACATACAAACACACACACACACGTACACATTCACACACACGTATACACACACACACACGTACACACACACACACACACGTACACACACACACACATACACACGAACGCACGCACACGCACGCATGCACCGGTCCGCAAAATCAATACCATCAATAAGATTAAACCAACTGATATTAATCCATCCTCGTCAGCTTGTTTTTTGGCCACAGAGATTGGTCGCCCCGTTTATTAATTGCTCATTATTTGCGCGAGGCATAAAGTTAATTAAAATCCTGAGAGATATTGACAGAAGCGTGGTGACATATGTCTGGTTGTGAACTTGATGATTCACACACATCTGTCCACAGGAGTGTCCTCTCTGCTCCTGTTTGTCGTCATCCGAATTACACGTGATACTCAGCACTTATTCTGCCGGTGCAGTCCTATTAACTGACTGTTTTCGAAATTACAAAGTTGTTATATCAACCATAATGAAATAAACAAAATCGTAGTAAAGAAATATTTAAAGACTCACAAAAGGCAATACCAACGAAGCAAAATAGTAATGACAAATTATTATTCATTGTCTTTCTGATAAAAGAAGTTCTATGACTTGGGCTCACACCTCGGATCACGTACTGCACCAAGTTTGGTGCAAATTCGACCATAGACAGTATGTAAATCCTATAAACGCCAAACATAAGTGGGCCTTACAATGTCAATAGTGAAAAAAATGAAATAAAAGGTCTTTCAGAAATGGCCTATTTGCACAAGATTTAGGCATAATTTACCCATAAACAGCAAAGAAAACAAACGAGACAGTCTTGATGAAGGCAGACACAAGTAGATCACTCATAAGGAAGATTAGGAAAAGACAAGCAACATTCATAGACCATTTTATGAGGAAGGGGGATTTGGAGCACCTGGTCACAACGGGAAAGCTGGAGGGAAAGAGAGCTCCAGGTAGACCGAGGGAGAGAAAGCTGGACGGATTTACAGAGTGGCTGGGGATGAGGAGGGTGGGGGAGATGCTAGGGGCAACGAGAGAAAGAGATGGTTGGAAGTCCATGGTCGCCAACGCATGCGGCAGGGCACCTGATGATGATGATGACCCATAAACATCTAATAAATCCTTTATGATAAATCTGACATATTTTCGGGTCGGAAGAAGGTTCAGTAGGAGAAAAACAGACCATAATATTAGCTAAGGCAGAGTATGCTGTGGTGTCTCTAAACGATCGGATTGTTAAAAATGACATAAAAGTCTGTCTGTGAATAGCTGTAATCATAATGGGGTTAAGTGTAGTTTTGACATTTTAGCTACTGCATTATAACGGTGATCGTTTAGAGGAAAATAACATAATTTACTACTAAACGTAATTATCATCACGACACGAAAAACTGATTAATGAATGTGTCAATAAATGAATAAAATCAGTTAATTACTTGTTATTTTAAAAATTAGCGACAGCAGAAGGGCATTGAGGCCCAGCCTTCTCAGAGTGTAAGAAGCTTAGGACCAAAAACTTTGCTTGGAGGCGGTTTCTGTTCTGATGATTTCTGCCGTGAAGCTCGACCCAGAGTTTCTTGCTACTGAAACATTTCTAGATCAATGACTTCCGGGGAATTGAGTCTTCTTTTGGAATGTCTGTCGTCTGTCTGTGGCATCAGGTTCCTATCATATTTGGAGAGTCCTCCCTAAACGTTCTGTCTCCAGGCGCTTCTGTCTGCTTCAGTTCTCTCCAGGTATCGGTGCTGATGGCAAGCGCTTCCAGATTGCGTGTGCAGATGTCTTTGGACCGTGGCAATCCGCGTTCAGGTGTGAGACCTGACCCCAGCAAAAATGGCGCCTCCGTTTCAGTTTCTCAAGACAAAGTCTCCGCGCTCGGAATGAATTCCATATGCACTAAGGTCACAGGTGATCATGGCACAAGCCTTAAGTTTGCGCATAAACCCATGAGCTGGCCAAGTTCTGAGGTCCTACCTCTCTCACCTGTCTCACCTGTCGGCGTCACCGGACTGAGTGTTCGTCGCTGCACACTTTGTCACCACCATCTCCCTCCAGGCCGCTCTGTCTTGACTTTTGTGGACAATTTCTTGAATATTTAGGCCACTGATGTTGGCTATGTTCTCGATGTATGAGATTGGAGGTCTGCCTTTCTTCGTTTTCGCCAGTTTTTCTTTGAAAGATGGTTGCCATGAGGTCCGACTTCTTGTTGCGTGATACATGGCCAGTGTATTTTAATTGATGTCTGCTAGTAGTTTTCTGGTGGTATTAAGTTCTTCCGGGACACTTTCATTAGTTGTTCTGTCTGTCCATTTGACATGTAGTAGTCTCCGATAAAACCACATGTCTGCTGCCTCAATTCTTCTCCAATCAATTTTTCTCAGAGTCCAGGCTTCGCAGCCATAAATCATGGCTGGCCAAATCAAACATTTTAAAAGTCTAACTTTCAAGCCATTTGGTATGCCTGTGTCTTTCCAGATAATGTTAAGCTGGACCATTTTTGCTTTGCCATTCCAATTCTTATTTTGATGAGGTCCTACCTAGCCTATGTTTTTTCTAGCCTAGCTTGACAGCAGTACGCACTGAGAAGACTTCTGTTCTCTTTAGTACTCTGTTGTTGGATATGTGTTCTTTCCAAAAGATGCTGAGGATGTGCCTCAGGCAGGGCATGTAGGAAGCATTCAGCCTTCGTCCTTGTCTGGAGCAAAGAGTCCATACTTCGCTACTGTAGATGAAAATGCTTTCCATTCAAGCCTTGTATACCGAGAATGTGAGTGTTTGATCAGCTCCCTGTTAGACAAGACTCTTTTTGACAGTCTGGCTTAACGGTGAGCATGGTTTTTAACTGTTGTCTTTTATCTTAACCTGGTTGTTGTTTTTGACGTTGTTTTAGCCCTGATATGGCTCTAACAGTCTGATGGACTATATACAATAAGAACTTGAACTTGGACAGTCTGGCTAGTATAGTAAAAAAATTTTCAATCTTTAAAATCTCTGGCTTAAGCGAGAGATTTCATAGACTGTAGATCTCAAGTGATACGTCTTCGTGGAAAGCTTTAAGCTCATATTGCCCGGTGTTGACAGAGGGTGGTTTATCCACATCCAGTCCCGTTGCCTGAATGCTATATCGTGAACTCAAACTCATTGACAACTGCAGTATATCGATTAATGGGTTGCTGCATGTCTTGAGTCACTCTGCTTAAACTTGTTCTGCAAGAACATAAATCCTCTTTATGACGACGTTCCCAATAAGTCTGAAACATAAATCCTCTTTATAACGACGTTCCCAATAAGTCTGAAACATAAATCCTCTTTATGACGACGTTCCCAATAAGTCTGAAACATAAATCCTCTTTATAACGACGTTCCCAATAAGTCTGAAACATAAATCCTCTTTATGACGACGTTCCCAATAAGTCTGAAACATAAATCCTCTTTATAACGACGTTCCCAATAAGTCTGAAACATAAATCCTCTTTATGACGACGTTCCCAATAAGTCTGAAACATAAATCCTCTTTATAACGACGTTCCCAATAAGTCTGAAACATAAATCCTCTTTATGACGACGTTCCCAATAAGTCTGAAACATAAATCCTCTTTATAACGACGTTCCCAACAAGTCTGAAACATAAATCCTCTTTATGACGACGTTCCCAATAAGTCTGAAACATAAATCCTCTTTATAACGACGTTCCCAATAAGTCTGAAACATAAATCCTCTTTATGACGACGTTCCCAATAAGTCTGAAACATAAATCCTCTTTATGACGACGTTCCCAATAAGTCTGAAACATAAATCCTCTTTATGACGACGTTCCCAATAAGTCTGAAAAAAGAGATGCAACGTTAGTCCAGTAGTTTGATCTGTCATCTTTGGTTATATTTTGTTCAATTTCATTTAATGTCTGTCCACATAATGTGATGCTAGAAGTTTTGTATTAGTTTTTATAAGTTATATTTTTATGATGACGAGGGTGTCCCTCGTATCTTGTTGCACCGAACCTTCACTCCAGCAGTTATATAGAAGCTTGAGCAAGGCTTTGATGAGCCTGAACCAGACTCTCTTAAAGACTTTGAACGGAACGCGGTCTTTTCCAATGTTTGGTTGTTGCTTTTTTTTTTCCTGAAGAACGTGTGTTCAGTGCTTTGTAGAGTTCCTCCATGCCAGGTCCTGATCAGGTTCAGTCATGTGGGCAGGTATTCTACAGGAGTCAACAGGGTAAGACTCTTCCCTTCCAAGATTGGTAGCTTCTGTTCATAGCATAAACTTCAAACCAATCAGCAGACGTTACTTTTATCCTGTGCCAAATTTAATACTGCGAATTCAGTCTGAAATGTTGTAAGGAGTGGGAATCAAAATGTACTGAAGACACAGAATGGTGTTCATATGTAAGTACAAAAGGCAAGACAAGTTTAAAGTGGAAGGTTATGAATGAAAACAATTCAACAAATATCTCTAGCATATGTTACCTTGATGCGTGCAGATGTACAGAATGATGATATCCGCTCGTTTAATAAAAATGAATTAATTAACGTTATAAGGACCGGCGTACGTCAAGGATGCCTGCTGTCACCATTCCTGTTCCTCCTCGCCATCGATTGGGTGATGAGACGGACAACAGATGGACAGAGGAATGGCATCCAGTGGACCCTATGGACTCAGTTGGACGATTTGGACTTTGCCGATGACCTCGCTCTGCTCTCCCACAAACAGCAACAGATGCAGAACAAGACTTCAAGCCTGGCCTCCCATGCGTCCCAAGTCGGCCTTCACATCCACCCCAACAAGACCAAAATTCTGAAAATCAATGCTTCCAGCACAGAGGCAGTGAAGTTGGGAGACAACAACCTGGAGGAGGTCGAGACCTTCACTTACCTTGGGAGTGTAGTCAATCAGCAGGGAGGAACAGATGCAGACGTGAAGACCCGCATCGGAAAGGCAAGAGCATCCTTCTTGGCCCTCAAGAACATCTGGCGATCCCACATGATCACACCCCGCACTAAAATCCGCCTGTTCAACTCAAACATCAAATCAGTTCTTTTGTATGGAGCAGAAACGTGGAGAACAACTAAGACCACTACTAGAAGAGTCCAGACATTCATAAACTCGTGCCTACGCAAGATACTGAAGATCCACTGGCCAGTTACCATCAGTAACACAGACCTCTGGCAGAGAACTAACCAAGTGCCAGTGGAAGAAGAAATCAGAAGAAGGAGATGGCGATGGATAGGGCACACCCTGAGGAAACCATCAACCAACATCACCCGCCAGGCCCTGACCTGGAACCCTCAAGGGAAGAGAAAGAGAGGCCGACCAAAAAACACCTGGAGAAGAGAACTGAAGGCGGACGCCAAGCAGACCGGCTACTCCTGGCGAGAACTTGAGCAAATAGCCCAGGATCGTGGACGATGGCGGGCGGTTGTGGATGGCCTATGCCCCTCCTGGGGCTCAAGGCCTAAGTAAGTAAGTAAGTATATTTTCTGAACTGCAAAATTATACAATCATTTCAGCAAGGTTGTCATAGCCGAGGGGTGGCAATGGGGACAAGCTCCCATTGTCTATAAAATGCCCCTCACGGCGCGCGTCTCCAATAGCCTCTGACAACTAAGTCCAGCTCCTAGCCTGCTCGCGTGGCTTAGATATAAGCCCGGCGGAACTGCTACTACTGATAGGAGAAGGGGTGAAGGCGGGTTACTGGCGCCTGAAAACCAGTGCTTTGGGTAGATGGGGCTCATCAGTCTGGGAAGACAGCTCATCTAAAAGAAGGAAAACTCTGATTTCAAACCTCCGCTGCCTTGCGGCCATACCCACTCATAGGAAAGGCTTCGGGAGTCAACCCTGAGGAAAAATCCGGAGTCGGAGTCCCTAAGGCAGTTCGCTGTTGTCTACAACCTCGTTCTGGCAACTCCTGCGTCGCCCCTGGTACCAGGCGTACAGGTCTCCGTCTTTCCCCTGGATTCTACCAGTGGCGAGGAGAGGGGGGATCTGCTGCATGGGCAACAGCTCGTCCTCCATATTCACTTGCCCAGGCCTGCACCTGGAGAGGTCACTCCAGTTTCGCTGGTAACACAGCATCGACACAACGCCTCCCGGTGCAGACTATCATCTCCTGAGATGTAAAGCGGCCGACGATTTCAGCAACAGGTCAAAATACCCATCAACTGTCTCCGTGACAATGCCAACTCATTAATGACAAAAAATGTATTATATGGATATGACGGACATTTCAAACCAGATCCCATGTTCCACTTGATTCTGCTGGAAACCAGATCCTATATTTATAAATGCATATGTAATGACTGCATTACGCACATTAACTTGTTCATGAAATATTTAACAGTTGTATACGATGTTAGAATATATGCATCACTAATGAATATGGACTACACTACTGACAAGTTCTTTTTTGAAACATTGTGTGGAAGTGTTTGGTTCAGTAACTGTTATCATTATCTTCGCTCATATTATCTGCCTGGCATTTCACATGCAATGTACTTTCGTAAAACTCCACACATCTGCACGATAAATATGATAAGTATATACAGTACGGGTGTGTTTGTATTCTTTCTTGTAATAAGTCAAGTATATATATATATGTGTGTGTGTGTGTGTGTGTGTGTGTGTGTGTGTGTGTTTGTGTGTGTGTGTGTGTGTGTGTGTGTGTGTTCGTTCTTTTATTTTACGTCTTTTCACTGTAAATGATATTAGACTGTGTGTGTGTGTGTGTGTGTGCGTGCGTGTGTGTGTGTGTGTGTGTGTGTGTGTGTGTGTGTGTGTGTGTGTGTGCGTGTGTGCGTGTGTGTGTGTGTGTGTGTGCGTGCGTGCGTGTGTGTGTGTGCGTGCGTAACTGTGTGTGTGTGTGTGTGTGTGTGTGTGTGTGTGTGTGTGTGTGTGTGTGTGTGTGTGTGTGTGTGTGTGTGTGTGTGTGTACAGCTGGTACCAGTGTTGTTGGCTATGACGTCCCAAAGACACGCCATGTAAGGTCTGGTAGCAGCAAAACCCCTACGCAACCGTTGTTCATGCTCCTTTGTCTTTCCGACACTAAACTGATCAGGACAAAACGGTCAAGAGCCATAATCATTGACAACTCTACGGCTGATATCCGCAAGGATGAAGAGTGACTCATTATGAGCAAACTCGCCGAAAGCAGTACAGAGGTCATCATAAAACCTGTCCTCTCTTCAGAGTGTGCGAGCACAGGCATTGGTGAGGTTTACTGTCAGTCTGTAGCAGGGCTTTCAGGGTCCTTTCAGATCCTCCTGTATTAAGATAATGAATCAAAGCAATTTCCCTCTGATGGCAGAGCCCACAACATACTTTCTGGGTCTCATCGTTAGAATACGAAGTCCACCTCTCCGACACTTCAAAATCATTGAAATTTGTTTTCTGAAAAGTGGCGATGTTTACCTTCGGCCTGTTTTCTTTTCTGTTGTTGTTGTTGTTTGTTTGTTTGTTTATTTCTTTCTTTCTTTCTTTCTTTCTTTCTTTGTGTGTTTGTTTGTGTGTGTTTTTTTGTCTTGTTTGTTTTTGTTTTGTTTTGTTTTGTTTTTGGTTTGTTTGTTGGGTTTTTTTTTTTTGTGTTGCTTGTTTTGTTTCCATATTTTTGATTGATTGTTGTTATTGTTTTTTCCTCGAAGCAGCCTTTCGATCATTCGGCACTTCTTGCACATCTTCTGAATGGCTACACCTCATTGTTCTTGCATTCCAAGGGCGAAAATTGAAAGATAAGGCCTTCAGTATCATTTGTTGATGGTGGTGCTTTATTTGTTTTCCTCTGATGCATAAATCCGTTTGTCGGGAATTCAGTCTTAGCTCCTGACACCCAATCAAGCAAACGGACAGTGACAGAACAACACTGACTAGGACTGGCTAGCTTCAGGCACATAGTAACTGTCCAGTAAAATGACAGGTAGTAACTGTCCAGTAAAATGACAGACAGTAACTGTCCAGTAAAATGACAGGTAGTAACTGTCCAGTAAAATGACAGACAGTAACTGTCCAGTAAAATGACAGGTAGTAACTGTCCAGTAAAATGACAGACAGTAACTGTCCAGTAAAATGACAGGTAGTAACTGTCCAGTAAAATGACAGACAGTAACTGTCCAGTAAAATGACAGGCAGTAAATGTCCAGTAAAATGACAGGCAGTAAATGTCCAGTAAAATGACAGACAGTAACTGTCCAGTAAAATGACAGACAGTAACTGTCCAGTAAGATGACAGACAGTAACTGTCCAGTAAAATGACAGACAGTAACTGTCCAGTAAGATGACAGACAGTAACTGTCCAGTAAAATGACAGACAGTAACTGTCCAGTAAAATGACAGACAGTAACTGTCCAGTAAAATGACAGACAGTAACTGTCCAGTAAAATGACAGACAGTAACTGTCCAGTAAAATGACAGGCAGTAAATGTCCAGTAAAATGACAGGCAGTAAATGTCCAGTAAAATGACAGACAGTAACTGTCCAGTAAAATGACAGGCAGTAACTGTCCAGTAAAATGACAGACAGTAACTGTCCAGTAAAATGACAGACAGTAACTGTCCAGTAAAATGACAGGCAGTAACTGTCCAGTAAAATGACAGGCAGTAACTGTCCAGTAACAGGCAGTAACTGGCCAGTAAAATGACAGGCAGTAACTGTCCAGTAACAGGCAGTAACTGTCCAGTAAAATGACAGGCAGTAACTGTCCAGTAAAGTGACAGGCAGTAACTGTCCAGTAAAATGACAGGCAGTAGCTGTCCAGTAAAATGACAGGCAGTAGCTGTCCAGTAACAGGCAGTAACTGGCCAGTAAAATGACAGGCAGTAGCTGTCCAGTAACAGGCAGTAGCTGTCCAGTAAAATGACAGGCAGTAGCTGTCCAGTAACAGGCAGTAGCTGTCCAGTAAAATGACAGGCAGTAGCTGTCCAGTAACAGGCAGTAACTGGCCAGTAAAATGACAGGCAGTAGCTGTCCAGTAAAATGACAGGCAGTAACTGTCCAGTAAAATGACAGGCAGTAACTGTCCAGTAAAATGACAGGCAGTAGCTGTCCAGTAAAATGACAGGCAGTAGCTGTCCAGTAACAGGCAGTAACTGGCCAGTAAAATGACAGGCAGTAGCTGTCCAGTAACAGGCAGTAGCTGTCCAGTAAAATGACAGGCAGTAGCTGTCCAGTAACAGGCAGTAGCTGTCCAGTAAAATGACAGGCAGTAGCTGTCCAGTAACAGGCAGTAACTGGCCAGTAAAATGACAGGCAGTAGCTGTCCAGTAAAATGACAAGCAGTAGCTGTGGAGCGAAATGACATCTTTTCCGCAACCCCTTACGATGAAGCTGGTAAATTTCTGCTTTCATTGTTGTTTGAATGCTGTAAAGTGAGACTGCGCTGTCCTGTCCAGAGACTAGGTAGTATGGGTACACTGATGTGGGGAATCTGGTATAGCAAGAGTAAGGAAACCAATGAAGACATCATGCCATAATTACTGTCTATTTCTCATTGCACAACAATCACAGTGATGAATACTAATTGCAATCTCTTACTTACCTATTTCAATTACCGAAGTATTTAAATAAAAATCCAAAACAATACAAGAAAACAAATTAGCAGCAGTGGTAATAGATTTAGATAATAACAACATGTACAAAACACGCGTGCGCACACACAACATACACATACACAAACACACACAACATACACATACACGAACACACACAAACATACACATACACGAACACACACAAACATACATATACACACACACACAAATACACACACACACACATACACACACACACACACACACACACACACACACACACACACACACACACACACACACACACACACACACACACAACACACACACACACACACACACACACCACACATCCGGTGCTCACGAGGTGAAATCACCAATCTAATTGTCATTTTTTTCTTATCAAGTCGTGAGAAGATATTTACCGAAACTGTCTGGGCATTCCGTCCTAAGTGTTTTTGTAGATCTTGTGTTAATATTTGACATTGCCAAAAGTTTGTTTCAAAGTCTGATTATTTATTTGTTATCAGTGTCTGTAAATAATCCACGACATTCCATGACAAAGCACGTTCGTTCTGCTTCACATAGCTTCATTTTCTATTTTGACAAAGGGAAAAAATGTCTGCCACTTCCATACATAATAATAATAATAATAATATTATAATTACAATATTTATATAGCGCAAAATCTCGACAAAATCAAATCTAAGCGCTGAAACAGACACACACGCACGCACGCACGCACACACACGCACACACACACACACACACACACACACACACACACACACACACACACACACACACACACACACACACACACACACACACGCATGGCTATAAATGGGGAGAAAAAATAAAAGCAATAAAAGCAAGAATAAAAGCAATGGAAAATTATAGAGAGCATATCATATACAATTATATATTATAACACAGTGATTCCCCTCCGAGCGGAGACAGGCTGCAGAGGGGGGTTGAGTGAGGTTAGGATTTTATGCAGAGGAGAAAAGGTGAGTTTTGAGAGCGGACTTGAAGGAGACAAAAGTAGGTTGCTGACGGACTGAGAGAGGAAGTTTGTTCCAGGAGAGTGGACCAGAAACAGAGAAGGCTCGTGGACCATAGGTATTGAGCTTAGTGCGTGGAAAGCGAAAAGTCAGAGGATCGGAGGCAGAGCGGAGGGTACGTGAGGGAACATAGATCTCAAGTAGGCTTGACAGGTAATCGGGGGCTGCATTATTGGGGCTTTTGTAGCACATGGTGTCTAGTTTGTACGGTATGCGCTTTGATACAGGGAGCCAGTGAAGTTGTGCCAGGAGAGGAGATATGTGGTCAGCTTTTTTCTTTTTGAGTACAAGGCGTACAGCATTGTTTTGAATGCGCTGTAGGATGTGAATGGTGGAGGCAGGAAGACCAGACAGGAGTGAATTGCAATAGTCAATGCGAGACATTATGAAGGAGAGAACGAGTTTTGCAGTTGTTTCGACAGAGAGATACTTCCTGATCAGCCTTATACGATGGAGATGATAGTAGCAAGATCTGGCAGTTTGAGAAACAAAGTTGTTCATGGAGAGGGTAGAGTCAATGCAGACACCAAGGTTTTTAGCTGAATCAGAAATTGGGACTGATGTGTTACATAATGGGAGAGAAAGAGGAGGCAGCTGAGAAAGTTTCTGACGGGTGCCAATGAGGATAGCTTCTGTCTTGTCGTCATTAAGCTGAAGTTTGTTGAACGTCATCCAGTTCTTAATGTCCGAGTAACACTCAGTGGTGCGAGTCAACAGGCGCTGTATATTATCAGGTGAGTCACTGTCTTGAAGTTGGGTGTCATCAGCATAGAAGTGGTGTTTTTTGGAACACCACAGGTCAGGTATGCAGGTTGAGAGTAAGTGCCATTGATGAGAACACTTTGTTTTCTGTTTGATAAATATGAAGTGAACCAAGAGAGAGCAATGTCAGAGATGCCAAAAGTATGATGAAGTCTAGAAAGGAGAATACCATGGTCAATGGTATCGAAGGCTGCAGACAGATCAAGGAGTGTGAGGAGAGAGACTTTGCCAGTATCAGTTGCAAGGAGGAGATTGTTGAGAATGTATAGTAGGGCAGTTTCAGTGCTATGGCACTGGCGGTAGGCTGACTGGAAAGGATTGAGGAGATTGTTGGCAGACAGGTGAGAGTTCAGCTGGTTGAGGACGACTTTTTCAAGCAGTTTTGACAAGAAAGAGAGATTAGAGATAGGCCGGTAATTTTTCAGTTCATTTGGGTCTAAATTGTGTTTCTTGAGGAGAGGGTGAACAATAGCAGACTTGAAAGAATCTGGGACAGTTCCAGTTTGAAAAGAAGTGTTGATGATGTCAGTGATGAATGGGAGGAGAGTAGGGAGACAGTCGGAGTAGAGAGAACCTGGAAGAGGATCCAGTTCGCAGGTTTTGAACGACATGGATCTGATTGTGTTGAAAATTTCTTCTTGTGAGACTGGGGTAAAAGTAGTAAGAGGTGTGCCAGAGAAGGAAGGGTCAGATGGGCATAGTTGACAGGGTGTCCTGTCAAGCCTGTCACGAAGAGTTTGTATTTTGGTGCTGAAATACTTGGAGAATACAGATGGGAGTTCTTCATTTGTATGTTTTGTTGGGAGAGGTAAATCTTTTCGTGTGCCAAGGAGATGATTCATGGTTGTAAAGAGTTCTTTTGAAGAAGAGGCATTCAGGATTTTGGTTTGGAAATAGTTTTTTTTTGCAGATACAATGAGGGTGGATGCTTTTGTTTTAGAGGCTTGGAAAAGTTGCCTGTGTACAGTGAGTTTGGATTTGCGCCAGCAGCGCTCTGCTCTGGGACGGGCACGTTTTGCACAGGCAATCTCATGAGTGAGCCAGGGGGCAGGGGGGCGGTCAGGTAAAAGACGGGTTGTGGCTGGAGCATGAGTGTCCAGAAGATGGTGGAGAGTAGTATAGAATTCATCGGCAAGGTTATGTGACTTTTCAGAAAGGAGACGGGAGGCATCAGATGAAAATGTGGAGAGGTCGACAGATTTGAGATTGCGTCGAGTCACTGTGCGCGTGGTACGGGAAGGAGGAGAAATGTCAAGAGAACAGAGAATTGCAGAGTGGTCAGATGGAAGGGCTGAAGTTAGACGGGTAGAAAGAACTAAGCAGTTGTCAGTAGCTGAATTGTGGTGATCACGAGAAATGATCCAGTCAAGAATGTGACCTTTTTGATGGGTTGGTTCAGAAATGTGTTGAGTCATATTGTGATTGGACAGAGAGTTGATGATATGTCTTGTGTCATAACGGTGAGTGTTGTCATAGTGGACATTGATGTCACCTAGAATGATGAGATTTCCAGGTAAGAGGCAGTAGTGGTCAAGCAGTTGGTCAAAGTCAGAGAGAAACGTGGATGTGGTGAGTTTGTTGGCAGAGCTAGGTGGGGGTCGATAGACACAGGAGGGTGAGGGGTGGATTGGAAGGATACTTCAACGTGCTCGAAAGAAGGATGGGAGAAAGGCAGAGACTGCGAGAAAGATAGGCGGGAATGGAGTGAGTCGTTGTAGAGGATTGCGATACCGCCACCTCGAGATAAGCGATGGAAAGAAGCAAGCCTGTAACCACTCGGAGTGAGGCTAGCATGTATAGGTTCATGACCAAGGGGATTAAGCCATGTCTCTGTGATAAAAGCAATGTCAACATGCTCATCTGCGATAAAGTCAACAATGACTTCGGCTTTGCCATCCTTGCATGTTGACTGAGCGTTAAAAAGGCATAGTTTTAGTTTATCACAGTCATATGGCGGTGGCCGAGGTGGCGACGAAGGCTGCACCGACGGGACAAAAGACGAAGGCGACACCAGCGGGGCAGAGGACGAAGGCAGCAACGACGGAACAGAAGAAGAAGACAAAGGCAGCATCAGCGGGACAGAAGACGAGGGCAACGCCGGCGGGACAGAAACGAAGGCGGCACCGGCGGGACAGAAGGTGAAGGCGGCACCGGCGGGACAGAAGGTGAAGGCGGCACCAGCGGGACAGAAGGTGAAGGCGGTACTATCAGGATAGAAGGCGAAGGTGAAGATGGCAGAGGAGGAGACGAAGTTTGCAGCAGCGAGGTCGAAGGCAGGGGCAGTGGAGGAGACGAAGAAGCAGAAGAAGAAAAGTGGCGTCGGGCTGGCACAGCAGGAGGCAGGTTGTGCCAAAGACGGTGGAGACGTCCACCACGACAAGATCGCGCAGTGCGGGGCTTGCTACACAGCCCCAATGTACGTATGCGCTGGTAGACGCCTCCACCGAGGTAGCATTTGCTGTGTTTAAAAAGTGTCAGTCCAATTTGTTTAAGAAAGGACGGATCCATAATTGAGAGCCAGTCAGGAGAGGATGATGTTTGCAGGTTGGTGTGTGGGTTGGTCAGTTCACAACAATTGAATCAGAGAACAACGAAGGTTTGGGAGCTGTAGCGTTGGGCGTACACAGTAGGCTAAAATGTTAACACAGTTCACAGATTAAATGTCCGACCTGAGCGGCAGAATTAAAATGACGGGTAATCTTGTACAATAGAATACGAAAATAATTGGAGCTAATTTCACGCACTTTTACGGGTGTTTTCGGTTCTGCTCGATGTAAAGAGACGTAAGACACCCTTACCTACTCACTTTGACCAGTCCTTCCCCACAAACATGCACAAAGTATCCCTGAATGACTGGCGACCACAGCTCCAGCAGTCACCTGCACGCCATTTTGGTTGCTGATCACATGGGCACAACGTCATCACTAGTGGGGAGTTATTGTCTATAAATAGTAACATCAACCACGTGTGTCAGTGCAATCACCGACCTAAAATATGTGTGCAGTGCAACACTTGTTTACCCCTTCGGTTACCCCTTCACGACTTGCTGCTGGAGTTGCTGCTGCATCTGGTTTGTTTGCTTTGTGTTTTTTATCTTCTACGTAAGGTAGGCGGGATGCTTGTGGTGTAAATGTTCATGTCCTTTTGTTTGTGTGTTTTTTTGTACGTGCTGGTGGCTTTCACTGAGCATCCGAATGGAAAAAAAACTATTTGCCGTGGGTTATCATGTAACAATTTATTTGAAAGAACAAGGAAAAAAATGGCAGAAACAAACAAAATAAAAAGACAGAAAGCTGCAACAAGTGCACCAAAAACCCACTATCCTGAGTTCAAAATAAAAATTAGAACAAAATAACAATGAAGACATTTACACATTTTAAATGGGGAATCATCACAGAAATATTTTTAAAAAGAATAAAACAAGCTGTAGTTACCTACTACCAAATACTTTCAAGAAACAATCACATAATTAAGACATTGACACCGGTAATCATGAGCAAAAATCAATGGCATAAAGGAAGCTGCAACAAGTGCACTAGAAACCCACTATCCTAGGTTCAACATGATAAATTGAACAAAATAACACTATGAAGACATTTTCACAATTTACATGGGTAATCATCACAGACATGTATTTTACAGAACAAAAAAGGCACACAAAAAAATTGTAGTTATCCACTACCAAATCATTTTCATACAAAGAAATCACACAGTCAAGACAACAGCACCCAATTGCATAAAAAAGTAAGATGTACATCTTGTACTTTGGAGTATAGTAAAAACATTTCGTTACTATTTACAATATTTACAAATGAGGCGAGCCGATGGTAACCTGGCTCAGGTAGGCGAGCACTCCTGCTGGATGTGGCCTTGCATGTCCAGCACTTTGTTGATCCGAACAACTTGAAGAGAAAGCCCAGGGCAGTTGGTAGTCCTTGGACTTGATCCCACAGTACGAAATTACCAACATTAGTACTGTTCCCGGATGCATGTGAGCAGACGGGAAAAGTAGTACTGTTGGTCATTCCGGTACCTGTTCCGCCAGAGGAACTCAGCCAGGTACGATGGGAACAACTCGTGGGACGTACCAAACTGGCGCTTGAGCTTCCTCTTCGCCCTCATCCACGTGTTCTCAATGTTGTTGGTGTGGACGGTGGGGTTGTTCGGATCAACAAAGTGTTGATCATGCACGATCACATCGTGCAGGTAGATGCCCCCTCCTACCTGAGCCAGGTTACCATAGGCTCGCCACCCATCAGAAATGATGTGGGAGCCCGGCAGTATGTATTCAAGCACGATGGGCTCCAGTGTGGCCCTGGTTCTGTCAGGCACCTCCACCATGAAGCACTTCCCAGTGTCCCGCTCAATCCCCCCAAACACCCAGTGGCCCTCCCGCCACTGTCCCCTATGATACTTCCTATGGAAATATTTGGACTCATCAATTTCCACGATGATGGGCAGGCCTGTCTGCTCATCCAGGCCTCCCACCTGCTGTGGATGAAGGCGCAGGTCTTCCTCGCAGACCTGCACACACACACACACACAAAACACAGCCGGATGTAAGTGTCAGAAACATTGACACCAAGTTCATGTTCAAAATTGGGTAATAGCACTTTAGAGTTGGGATGAAGGTACAAATGTTAATGTTTATGCTCTTACCTCACGGATAAAATTCATCCAGTCAACGATGGTCTTCTCGGTGACTTGCAGCTCTCTTGCCACGTGCTTTTGGGGGACATCCATGTCCCAGAAGTACAGGAGCAGGATGCTGGTGGGCAGTGTTATCTTTGATTTTTCGAACCAGCTTCCATCTCTGCATTCAAACAGAAGGAAAATGTGCTTACTGTTTGCAAACAACTCAATCAAGCCATAACAGTACAAGAGAGAGGGGACACAGACACACACACACACACACACACACACACACACACACACACACACACACACAGAGAAGAGAGAGAATCATTGACGTCATACATTTCAATCAAGTCTCAAACGTCATAGCCTTTAATTTTTTTTAACAAGTCCCAATGCGATAAAGGGACACCGAGACCAAAACACTAAAAGTCAAATAGTTGACTTACCTTATCGTTTTGGTAACATTGCAAGCCCCCGGACACCTCCAACGCTTGCCGTCGATATGCCCGTTGTAGGTGCCAACGGTCATGTAGTTGCCACAAACGTGGCACAACTGCTCATTTTTGAGCAATCCTCGACTGGCCAGCCACCGAATCGCCTCTGCGGTGTCCTGGATGGCAGGCAGGAGGGTCTGAAGCCTCCACTCCTCCTGCAACATCTGCTGTGGCTGAATGACCCCAGCCACTGGGACGAGATGCTCAAGGTTTCTGGGTCTCCCTCTTCCGGCCATCTTCTTTACTTTTACCAAGTTTTTCGCGCGGTTTTTTGC
>CM060305.1:14030292-14085292 GCA_030674185.1 Monoplex corrugatus
TTTGCGCCACTCTGTGTGTGTGTGTGTGCGTGCATATGTGTGTGAGTGTGTGTGTGTGTCTGTGTGTATGTGCGTGTGTGTGTCTGTGTGTGTGTGTGTGCGTGTGTGTGTCTGCGTGTGCGTGTATGTCTGTGTGTGTGTGTGTGTATGCGTGTGTGTGTATGTATGTATATGTGTGTATGTGTGTGTGTCTGTCTGTATACGTATGTGTCTTTGTGTGTGCGTGTGCGCGCACGCGTGTGTGCGTGCGTGCGCGCGTGTATGCACCGTATGTGTGTGAGTGCAAGCGCGCCGGTGGTTTAGAACGTAGGAGTATGCGCGTCATAAATATGCATGATCTCCCACGTGGACGAGTCTCCACGTCACCAGAATGTAAAATTCATCAATGCAAACATCCATAGATTATTAACCACATCAAGGCCAGTCGGTGATAACAAACAACAAATCAACAACAACAAGAAACAAACAGCACAGGCAAAAATAACAAGGAAACGAAATGGCTCTCATATTTAGCACCGATGAAAAAAAAAACCCAACCTGAATTTGATACTTCTTCTTCATTACAAATGATTGAAAGTTGATAATTTTATTACTTTTTCTGTATTTGTAAAACTCACATTAGCATACACATAAGAAACAACATTACGTCAGATTTCTGTACGACCTACTTGCAGGCCTGTTTGTTTGTTTGTTTGTTTGTTTGTTTGATTGTTTGTTTGTTTTTGTTTGTTTGTTTATCTGTTGTTGTTGTTTGTTTGTTTGTTTGGTTGGTTGGTTGGTTGGTTGGTTTGTCTGTTTGTTTGTTTGTCTGTTTGTTTGTCTGTTTGTTTGTTTGTTGTTGTTGGTTGTTGTTGTGGTTTGTTTGTTTGTCTGTTTGTTTGTTTCTGTTTGTTTGTTGTTTGTTTGTCTGTTTGTTTTGTGCTTCTGTTTGTGAAGGGTATTAATCTTTCTTTTTGTTTTGTTTGTTTGTTGTTGTTGTTGTTATCGCTATTGTTGTTGTTGTGTTGTTGTGATGATGGTTCATGGAAACGAGTGTTTCCTTGTATTATAAATGTGTAAATATATATAGCATGTCTAGGAAATGTTTAGTCATACGATGTCATAAATACAGTTATGTTTAACTGTTGCTTCGTTAATCTTCTTTCCATGTGAACATCTTTCATTTTATTTCACCGATTGAAAGCATGAACAACACGTCAAACCGTGTAATCACAGCATCACGAATTTCAAAAAACGGCAGAGACTTGGTGGACAAAGGCCCAGAACTCTCATCTACCAGTTTGACTGCCCACGATCGATCCTGCCTTGCGCGTGCCGCCCACCAGTCCACCCAGCTTTGAACAGGTCCCTGGTCTTGTTTATTCATGATAAGGGAACGGTCAAGAAGCGAAGAAGAGGAGTGGACAGAAATAAGCCTACGCCCCCCCCCCCCAACACCACTCCCGACCCCCTCCCAACCCCCACTCCCGACCCCCCACCCCCGACTCCCACCCCCAGAATCTGCCACTCACTCCCGCAAACGGTTTGATGATTATCAGATAGTTTTAAGTGGTTAAGGGTTAAAATAAAAAAGGGGGCGTAACTCATCAATACAGGTATAAAATGGCGAGTGGGTCCGCGTGATCAATCACTGTTTGTCGTCGTTTACGTTGTACGAAACGGCGTACGTTCTCGGCCTTGCCACTGATTTCCATCAGATCTTGTCCACGAGTACAGGCTAGGCTCGAGTTCTTCGTGGTGGTACTCCACGAAAAGAAATCCTCTGAAACCTGGTCAGTCATTTCTGGTTAACTTGTCCATCTCTGCAACTGTGAGCAGCGTAGGACAGCAGTCATCATGTCTAACGCACACTATCAGCAAGCTATGTCTAAGGTAAGGTCCTCATGAGAGACAGAAAGACAGACACACACAGACAGAGACTTAGAGAGGGGCAGAGAAATGAGAGACAGACAGACAGAGAAGAGAAAGAGAGAAAGATGGGGAGGAAAGAGAAAAGAAATGTATGTTTATGTTCGAGAGTAACAAATTTGCATACTGAAATGTTTTTGGGGTTTTTAGTTTTTTCTTCTTTCTTTCTTTCTTTCTTTCTTTGTTTTGGGGATTTTTGTTCTGTTTTGGATTTGGTTGGTTGGTTTTGTTTCTGTTTGTTTTTTTGTTTGTTTTTAATTTGTCTGTTTTTATCTCCATTTCTAAAAATAAGGGGGAGATAAGTTTATAGCTACCAAAGACAGATGAGAGTTTCTGTTTGTTCTGTGTGAGTCAGTATGTCTGCCAGTCTTGCTGTTTGTGACAACTATATGTGGACACGATTTTCTCAACTCTTTGGTTGATCTTTACCAGATTTTGGGCGAAGGAGTGAACTGTTGAGGAGTCATGATAGGATAGATTTGAAAGTAAGAACATCAAGGTCAATACCACAACGGATCCAAACATACCTTTACATCAACAATTTTCGAGGAAGATGTGCAAACCACTTTTTCTTAGAAACTTCTGACAATATCAAAAGTCTGTTTTTGTTGTTGGGACAGTCGTCCATTGCTCTCCATGCTTGTCAAGTTTTGTGTCATATGATTTGTTTTTTCAATGTCACATCATCATCATGTGTCCTGCTGCATGGCGTTGGCGATCATGGCCCTCCTTCTGAATCTATCCCTTGTCGCTGCAAGTACATCTTCCATCCTCTCTGTCCTCAGCCATTCTGCAAGTCCGTCTAATATTTTCTCCCTGGGGTCTACCAGGTGTTCTCTTTACCTATGCACAATGATTGATGTTTGATCATCCGTATCTCAATGATTGTGAAACAAAAATTGTCAAAACTTCAAGAAATAATCCGACTTTCTAGACTTTAAGTATCATCTTAAGAACAGATTTATTTTCTACAATTATATTTAATGTACTTCTTCAATGTGTCTTTAGACGCGCAATGGTTTGGCCAGACGGCGAAGAGAATATCGCCATAGCATAATAAAAGTGTCTTTTTTGACATTTCCAATGCATCTTTGTCTTCTTTACGTGATGACGATATCTACTTTTCTTTGTTTTAACGGCAAAGATATTATAGTGTGATAACCTAAAGATCAGCAAATGTGGGGAATCCTCCTCTGGTGTGGAAAGCAGACCATTTGTCCGATTCACCATCTGTCCTCAGCAAACAAAGTCATAAAGCAGTGTTGACAGGACACAACTCTGGTACAACCACAGTTTGATGCAGATGCTGTATCATACTCCCGAGAACATTTTTTCCCTAGCAGAGCTCCTTTTGAATGTCTTTTCCAGTCATTTCATCCATCTTTCTGTACAATCCTGCCAGGGTATTTCAGTTCATGTTATTTGTAGCTTTAATGGATGTGAAAGATGAAGGTGTGTATAGATTAGATCATCAATTTTCTGTTTTCTATTGGTTCACTTTCAGAATCATTAGGCTGGTACAGGCCATAAACAATCTGTCTTCTCCTGCATGAGTAGGTAGGTATATCGGCATCTGGTTAGAGCCATATCGTCCATACAATGTAGTCTCCTGGTGTCTCAGAAGACACAGATCATACAGAGCAAAATAAGATAAACTGAAAGTTTGTATAGTTCTGGCGAAGGAGATGGTGGTTTTCAGCTAAATCTGTACAAAATGTGTAGCCATTCAAAATGATCATTAATTTTTTGTACATGTATAAGGCCTGGATGGCCCATCGGTAGAGCTCCCGCCTTCCAGTCTGCTCGCACATGTTTGTTTGAGTTCGATTCTGGCCCGTGAAAAAGTCTGTGAAAATATGGTCTACACTTCACCCACCTGTGAATGGGTACCCTCCTCTCTTCATGGCTGGGGAAGGCAAAGCAGCGAGGGAGAGTAGGTGGGCGCTACTCTCATAATGCTGGACGAAAAATAAGTTCCATACGACCTGAGGATTGTGGGACAAAGTGTACCTTACACTGTGTGCCAGCATTACTGAGAGCTACAAAGACACATAAACGCAAACAGAAAACCTTAACAAATAATTCATGAGCACACAATTTCTTGGAACACTGGTTTCTTCCCTCCCCCCCGCAAACCCACCTTCCACCCACCACCCATCCCCCTGTGCAGAAAACGATATACAAGAAAGTAAAAGAGCGTTCTGGGCTTTGTCATTATTGCACATACTCAGGCATGTGTTTGTAGCTCATGAATTTATTTGGAAGAGAAGAGATCTTCTAAATGCCCATGTTGTTTTGGGACCATCTGCGTAGAGTAAAACTTCCATTCTTCCTTCGTCAATCATTTAGCCTTTATGCTTTTAATCCAATTTAAAAACTCACCTTTTTTCCCCGACATTGAATTCTGCAACTACCTCTTTCCAAAGAAATAAGAGGAAGCAGGGAGAATTTTTATAATATTAATCAAAGGACATAACTCTTAATTATCTCTGTTGTACTTCTCAAATCTAGCACAGTTTGCGCTACCATTCAGCTAGCATAGAAGCAGATACAAAGTACAAAAACAGTAAGCTTAGAGGAGTGTCTCTGAGCTTACTGTCTTCTTACTTTGTATCTGCTTCTATGCTAGCTGAATGGGTAGCACAAACTTTTGTTAGATTTGAGAAGTATAACATGGGAGATAATTAAGAGTTATGTCCTTTGATTAATACCTCTTTCCATCAGTTTTATTCGCGTTTCCGCGTCTTTTCATATGGTCTGCCTGGTGCGTGGGTGTGCCTTGATTTGAACTGTCAAGACTTGGCGCCATGTAAATATTCTAATGAGTATTATTATTATAGAAAAGATCTTCTACAATGAATCGTACTTAGGCAGTAGTGATCACTCACACGTTCATTCAGAACACACAAAAATCCTCCACAATAAGTAATATGTCACTCATGAAGACTAGATTCTTGGATATATCTAGGCAATGAATATGTCGCTCATACAGTTATTTACACGAGAAAAAATCCTCTGGATTAATCGGTATTTCACACATGAAGGGAGACATTCTTTTAACATACTTAGGCATGAGTATGTTGTTTGCTCATCGCGTTGATTCAGAAGAAAGAAAAAGGATCCTCTGTAATGAACTTGTACGTCTCACATGATGGCGTAGATTTCTGGACATACATACATACTACATAGGAATGAGTTCATTCACAGCAGAAAAGATTCTTCGGCGTGAATAGTGTGTCACACATGAATACTTACGACCAACCTGTTTTGTTTAATTGCGAAGGGTTCAAAGCATCACTCAAGTTGGAATGCTGCAAAGTCTGTAAGAGGTCTGTTCATAATAAGACGTAGCCGCCATACCTAATAGTTAAAACAACAAACAAAGGACGACTAAGAAGGAACAGCTCAACTGATCTTTGTTTCTTTTTTTTTGCACGTCTGATATTTGCATGGCAAGCATTTCGTCAATTGACAATATATGTACAACGGGTATAATGTTTGCAAATAACGTGATAACCAGAACTGACAACAGTATCATTCAGACTAACTTTTCGCGTTTAAATCATCATTGAAACTCTCTGTCTCTCTGTCTCTCTCTCTGTCTCTCTCTCTCTCTCTCTCTCTCTCTCTCTCTACACACACACACACACACACACACACACACACATACATACACACACTCACACATATACAACACTCACTCACACACACCACCACACAAATCACACACAACACAATACACCACATATACACGTCCAATACATGTTTTCAGTTTTCACACTCGCTGACGCTTACACAGAGATGCACACACACACACACACACACACACACACACACACACACACACACACCACACACACACACGCACGCACGCACGCACGCACGCACGCACACGCATTTGCAATCCACTTACACATACGCTATGAATCAATATGATCACTATCGCCTTGCCGTTGATCTTACATGTAAGGGGGACAAGCACACGCAGATGTTGCTTGGAGTATAAAGATGTCATTTTATAGTGGAGTGGAAAGTGTTACATTGACAAAAATGTATGCATAGTCCTTGGCGTCGTGCCTATAAATTTCGACACATGCATATGTATATGTACATGTATATGAAATATGTATATATAGTATATGTATATGTATATGTATATGTATATGTACATGAATATGTATATGCATATGTATATGTATATGTATATGTACATGTATGTGTATATGTATATGTATGTGTATATATATGTATATGTATATAGATGTGTGCTGATGAAGGATACAGTGGGCCGAGGTAATGGGAGAGGAAATCGTTGTCCTATAACCCTAAGGCCTCAGGGCGGTAAGATGGCCAGTATCATGAAGGTCATTCCCATCTCCTGTTTTCTGGTGTTTTACTTTCGTCAAATCTGAACAAGGTCAAGTACACTCTCCAGTGGGCACCCGTAGGGATGCGCGGGCTCTTTCAGTATGAATAGTATCCCCACCTTCTGGAAATTCTGTGCTAGAAATGTCCTCTTTTCTGTCACTCTTTTTGTTTCTGCCTTGTTCCTTTGCTTTCTCTCATTTCTTCCTATCATTTTCTGTCTTGCTGGTCCATTCACCTGTATGTGTTCGAGAAAGTCTTAAGTACTTTTTCATAAGATTGATAATTGGGTACATGTATTGGGTGCATTTTTGGCTCTAGGGAGGGGTGAGATGTGCGGAGGTGATTTGGGGTAATTCACGTCCGTTTTTGTATATGTCTTGGTGTCCTTATGTATGCTTAAATTTGTATTCAGGTGTGGTTTTTCTTTTTTTGTTTTTTGTTGTTTGTTGTTGTTGTTGGTTTTTTTTTGGGTTTTTTTTTGGGGGGGGGGGGGTCCCCTGTGCGATAAATTGGAAGGAGTGGTCAACGCCGGGGGTGTCCTTGGATTGTATGCGCGAGTGTGTTGATTTTCTTTTTCCTTATTTTTTTCCTGTTGAAGTTTTGTATGTTTTGAAGCAGTAGTGGCCCTGATACATTGTATTTGATACATTGTATTTCATCCAGCGGTATTGGTATAAATTTTTGCTGGGTTCCGTCACATTGTGGACTTTATTGGAATGAAGTTTCAGACCATTTAGCAAGAAACGGAGCATCCAAAAATGCCAATACCGTAACATGCCATAATTTACGACTTGGTTCTGTGCTAGAACGTTCAGTTTATACAAATTTCTCCAATACCCATAGCCTGATACCTTACTGCCCCAGACAGCTAGCGTCCTTGATATACAAACTAAGGCTTAACTCATGGAAAACGAAATATACACAGAATGTATGTATTTGTTCAAAAACATTATCAGTCCACCATCTGCTCTTTGAATGTCTTATCTTACTTACGACATATAGAAATAACAATCTGGATTTTTCATGTACTGACGCTAGAGATATTCTTTACAACAAAAATAATGATATTATCTCGTTAGTCCAGCTGATTCTCAGATCCCCTGTTGGCAGATTGTTATGAAGAGTTAATTAATCGTTGTATGTTATTATTTGACACTGTTAATTCATTGTTCTGAATTATTAATTGCACTTGTTCCCCTTCTCCCCTTCTTACATTCAAACTTCTATTACCCTTCCCCATACTCATCCTCCACCCCACCTATTTTTTCCCCTATGTATGTATGTGTGTGTGCGTGCGTGTGTGTCTAAAATCACTATTGTGAACAGACATTAAATAAAAGATTCATTCATTGTGGCCCTGATATGGTTCTACGCAGTCGGCTGGGCTTTAATCAACAATAACAAAAATAATTCTCCGATGGGTCGACTGCAGGTCAGTGTTTGCCCCTTAGCCAGACATGTACGTGTACTCGTGAGGTCGGTCACACTGACACACAGACACTCTGCTTCCATACTCCCCAGGCCTCAAGCGAAGCGATATGGCTAAATGGATAGGCGAGACGGCAGGCTGGATGTGTGTGTGTGTGTTGTGTGTGTGATGTGTGTGTGTGTGTGTGGTGTGTGTGTGTGTGTGTTGTGTGTGGTGTTGTTGTTGTGTGTGTGTGTGTGTGTGATGCGGTGTTGTGTGTGTGTGTGTGTGTGTGTGTGTGTGTGTGTTCTTGTGTGTGTGTGTGTTGGTTGTTGTGTGTGTATGTGTTGTGTGTGTGTGTGGTGTGTGTGTTTGTGTGTATTGTGGTGTTGTGTTGTTGTGTTGTGTGTGTGTGTGTTGTGTTGTGTTTTGTGTGTCGTGTGTGTTGTGTTGTTGTGTGTTGTTGTTGTTGTGTGGTGTGTGTGTGTGTGTTGTTGTGTGTGTTGTGTGTGTGTGTGTGTGTGTGTGTGTGTGTGTGTGTGTGTTTTGGTGTGTGTTGTGTGTGGTGTGTTGTTGGTGTGTGTTGTGTTGTTGTGGTGTGTTTGTTGTGTTGTTGTTTGTTGTGTTGTTGTTGTTGTGTGTGTGTGTGTGTGTGTGTGTGTGTGTGTGTGTGTGTTGTGTGTGTGTGTGTGTGTGTGTTGTGGTGTGTGTATGTGTCGGGGTGGGTGTTTGTGTGTGTTGTGTTGTTGTGTGTGTGTGTTGTGTTGTTGTGTGTTGTGGTGGTCTTTGATTTAATGTCTATTGTTGTGTGCTGTGCGTGTGTGTGTGTTTGTGTGTGTGTGTGTGTGTGTGTGTGTGTGTGTGTGTGTGTGTGTGTGTGTGTGTGTGGTGGTGGTCTTTGATTTAATGTCTATTCACTAAAGTGATTTTAGACAACAACAACAACAACAACAACAACAACAACAACAACAAAAAGGGGGGGGGGTGATAGAGGAGGAGTGAAGAAGATATTTGAAAATTGTCAATTTTGATTTTGAGAAAAGATGATCCAGAAAACAACTGTTTTGAAGAGGGGAAGGTAAAACTAACAAATAATGTTACCATAATTATCGATTTAAACAAACAAACTGACAAACAAAATTAGTAAATATCCGGAAGAAATGAATAAAAAGTAAAACTAATAATTGACTAACCACAACAATGAACAAGTCAAATAACATTTTAAAGGTAATTCGCTATAGGACTTTTTGACAGGCTAACAAAAAATTCATACAGTAATGATGATGAGGCAAATATGTCAGAAACTGTACTCACAGATAGTGTTGGAATATGTCGTTTTACCCTAACGCAAGAAAGAATATGACTATGTGTTATCTTCTTTCCACACAGACACACTATGTTATTGGTATATTTTGTTTTGAATGCATCAAGTTTCCATCTGTACATAAGGGACTGTATAGTTCTGCTGGCATGAAGCTGCTTAAGTATTTTGCTAACTTCAAAATTCATGTGACATTTATCATACTTTTTCTGTTTTAATTGGAACTGCTTCCAGACGTAGTTGTCCACTAAAGTGTAATTCTCGTGCAACGAGAGAGAAAGCTGGATATTGTTTGAATCTGGTGAGTTATTAGCTCCCCGTTTGGCAGCCCTGTCAACTTTATTATTATAACTAAAAGAACTATGAGAAGGTATCCAGCAGAAAGTGATATCAGTGCCTCTTAAAGATAAATTATGAATCAAGTGACTTATTTCCAGAATCATTTCTGATCTTGTTTGTAATTTTGATAATTCAAGAGCCTGAAGTACTGATTTTGAATCAACGCAAAGAAGTATCTGAAAAATTGTCCTAGGAAGACTTATCAGAAAGTTTAAAGCCATTAATATTGCAAAGAGTTCAGCTGTAAAGATAGATTTATCAAGTCCTATGTAGAAAGATTTTTCAATTTTGAGAGCAGGTATTAAAAACGCTGAGCCTGCTTTTCTTTCAATTACTGACCCATCAGTGTAAATTTTCAAATGATCAGAATATACGTCGTTTATATGACATTTAACCTGACTTGCCAGTAAGTTTATATTGTCTCCTTTTTTTAAATTAGTGTGGTGTACGTCAAATCGTGCTCTTTGGAGTTCCCAACTGGGTACTGGCGAAAAGGAAGGTCGTATAGATACAGGATCTACGTCTAGATCAATTCCTGAGCCTTTCATGACGTCAGATGTGTATGTTGCAAGTGTGACCTGTGAAGATATTGATTTAGCTCGTTTTGGAAAGTCGGTATCTGATCTCAGTTTAATTTCTGTTTCTGAGATGTTTTCTACGGTAGTGTTTCTTAACAAAAATTTAGTAGAAGCGACTTTCCTTTGCTCATCAAGTGGCAACAGTTTGATTTCATTATATGTCCGAAGACAGGAAGCATGCATTGGAAGACCCAGTGCAAGTTTGAAACCTTTACAATCTATGCTCTGCAGTTTTTTTAGTAAGTGTTTCGGTGCACTGAAGAAGATTTCTTGAGCATAGGTTAATTTAGATCTAACAAGCGATTTACAAAGATGAACAAGTGTTGATGAATCTTGACCCCATGTCTGTTTGCGAACTATTTTTATGAAATTTAAACTTTTTTGAGCTTTGGTTAATACGTATTCAATATGCTGATTCCAAGATAATTTTGCTGTAAGGAAAACTCCTAAGAATTTAATCGACTCGTTAAACTGAAGAAGAGTATCTCCCAGTTTGAAAGTGGGAATATTTACTGGGTTAGCTCCATTATTAAATAAAACTATTTTTGTTTTTTCCAGGGATAGATGTAACCCATTTTCTACCATGTATCGCGCTATTTTATCAAGTTCTAATTGGTAGCACTTGCGTGTATAATTGATACAGCGCAAAGGAGTTTTCTTTTTCATATTTACCTGCATCCACATGCATAAATCGTCAGCATATTGAGCTAAAACTACATGCTTAGATACTTTACTGGGTAAGTCATGCATTAATATCATGAAAAGAAGGGGAGCTATAACGGATCCCTGAGGGATACCCATTTGAAGAATTCGTTTCGTGGAATATACATTTTCAATCCTCGTTTGAAATACTCTATTTTCTAAGAAACACTTAACATAGCCAAAAATGTGACCTGTCAGCCCAATACTTTTAAATTTGAATAACAATCGGGAGTGCCACACTTGATCGTATGCTTTCGTTATATCAAAAAATGTAGCTAAAACACATTGACGTCTTGCAAATTGTTGTTTTATATTAGTAGTTAGCTTTGTTAGGATCTCTACTGGTGACCTGCCTTTTCGAAATCCTGCCTGATTTACTGGTATTATTTTATTCTTTTCACAATAGTGCATCAGTCTCTTTAAGATTATTTTCTCCATTAGTTTACATACATGTGATGTTAATGCAACTGGCCTGTAGTTTTTCAAATCGGTATTACATTTACCTGGTTTTAATACAGGAACCACTATTGTTTCTTTCCAGTTGTTAGGCATTATCCCACTATTCCAGCATTTTTGAAATATGTCATGTAGCAAGATTATAAAATTTTCTGGTAAATTTTTCAGCATCTCATTGGAAATTGCATCTAGTCCAACTGACGTTTTTTTACTTGGAAGGGACTGAATGGCATCTTTTAATTCTTGAAGTGTGAGTGATGCATTTATGTAGTGAGTATTGTCAGAGGCAGGGTCCTTATATACATCTTTCTTTTCATCTCGTTCCCTATAATTTCTATCAGAGACAGGGAGTCCTTCTACACGACAGGCCTCAGCAAACACGTCTGCAAAAGCTTCTGCTTTTTCCAATGAGCTAGGAATAGGGTTATTTTCTAGCTTTACTGGAATTGATGGCAACTTAATCCCGTTTTTCATTAATTTTAGTTTTTCCCAAATCTTTATCGTGTCTTTGTGGTTATTTACTTCACATTTACAAAAAGATGTCCAGTGTTGTTCTTTGGCTTGCTCTATGATTCTGTTACACTTAATGTTGGCACTTTTCATCGCTGTATGATTTTCAGGTGACCTGTTTGCTAAATAAATTTTGTATTTTTCTTTCTTTTCGTTCACTGCCTTTTGACAGTCCTCATTCCACCAGACATTTCCATGATGTTTTCCTATTTTTGACACTGTAAGTTTTGGAATTGAAATGTTAGCAGCCCTTAAGAGTGAGTTACAGAAAACTTCGTACGTTTCGTTTATGTTCATTGCTTCAGATAGATCTGTTCTTGTCTTTTCAAGGATTGCCTTAAAACTGATCCAGTCAGCGTTTTTATAATTAAACTTGGGTAAACTATCTTGTGGTATGGCGTCTATTTCTGTAGTATGGTTTAGGGTAAGACGTATGGGGATGTGATCTGATCCCAACAAGTCATCCTCTGTTTGCCATGTGGCGTTTGGGGCTAGGGATGGTGAGATTAAAGTAAGGTCGATAGCTGTGGGTCTGTGGGTTGGTATATCGGGGATCCGGGTAACGTGTCCGTTGTTAAGTAAATATAAATTGGAATCTACAATATTTTCAATCAATCTGTTGCTTGATATGTTTGTACAATACTTTTCCCAAAATGGGGCATGTGCATTAAAATCACCTCCAATTATCCACTTGTCGTCCTGATCTTGAAAGTGTTTTTAACCATTCAGTGTTCATAGAGTCTGGGCCTCTTGGTAAGTATACAGAGGCCATATTCACAACTAACGATGAGGAAAATTTTATAATGATTGCACATGATGAAATAAATGCGGTAGATTTAGGTACTGGCGATGATCGTTCACAATAGTTCAGTCCTTCACGAATGTATATAGCTGTTTGTATACGGCCACCGTCATTTACAGAGTCACATATTGGTGGATAATAAAAACCGGATATTTTAGGTAATTTGGTTTTGATGGTATTCAGCGATTGTAGGAGCATGACATGGACGTTTTTAGAAGAGAGATAGTTACTCAAATATGAGATGTTTTTAACAATGGAACGTGCGTTCCACTGAAAAATGTTGATATCACTTACTACACACGTCTTCATGAGGAACGGTTGAATAACTTTAGAACAATATGGTAAGTTTATATAGATTTCATTTAACTTTGAATTAAAAGGTACAAATAGGATAAAAATGAAGTATGTGAACAAGAAAATAATTAAGTAAAACAATATAGCTGAGAACTGAACGAAGAGAAACTGAATCTGGGCTGAATCTAAAATGACCAAGGAGAGAAGAAAAACGGAGATTGAAAGCCGGGTCTTTGTTGATGTCGTTGTCGGTTTGATCTCCTCCTCGGTTTTTCCCAGAAAAGCTGATGGATTTGCCTCCCTAAGTTTCTGGCCAGAACGCTCGCCCCTCTGATGGTTGGATGGACGTCGTCCTGGCTGACTTGAGTGTGTGTGTGTGTGTTTGTATGTGTGTGTGTTGTGTGTGTGTGTTTTGTGTGTGTGTGTGTGTGTGTGTGTGTGTGTGTGTGTGTGTGTGTGTGTGTGTGTGTGTGTTGTGTTCTGTCGTGGTGTGTTGTGTTGTGTTGTGTTGTGTTGTGTTGTGTTGTGTTGTGTTGTGTTGTGTTGTGTTGTGTTGTGTTGTGTTGTGTTGTGTTGTGTCGTGATGTGTGTGTGAGTGTGTGTGTGTTGTGTGTTTTTCTTTCTTCTTCTTTTCTTTCTTTAATTTAACGTCTTTTCACTATAAGTGATATTAGACGGTGTTGTGTGTTTGTTTGTGTGTGTGTGAGTGAGTGAATGAGTGAGTGAGTGAATGAGTGTGTGTGTGTGTGTGTGTGTGTGTGTGTGTGTGTGTGTGTGTGTGTGTGTGTGTGTGTGTGTGTGTGTGTGTGTCATTTTCTAACAATCCTCCGACTCTACGTGTCAGTCCATGCCTGTTAACCGACCTTTCATGCTTCATTCATCTCCTCGTTTGCGTTTGAAAGTATTACGGGATAGTATGTGATACAGTGATTTTCATGAAAATTCTGTGAGGTGGAATTTCATTCATAATTATCTAAGCCATTCAATGACCATGAGCATTGTCGTGTTGTGTATTCATCTTGATATCAGATCATTCACTTTGACTCTGTCTAACCCAAAAAAATGGAATATTGACATTAAGCATTAAAATTCATTCAGAGGTAACCCTTTGACTCCCGCACCCTGTCCACCAGCATCCTGCATTGTCAATCATGCTAGCAAAGCAAAGACTTAACTCTTTGACTCCCTCACCCTATCCACCAGCTTCCTGCAGGAAGCTGGTGGATAGGGTGAGGGAGTCAAAGAGTTAAGTTTTTGCAGTTGATGGATAGGGTGCGGAAGTCAAAGGGTTAATCATCAACAGACTGGTTCACATCATGCATCGTCATCATCGGCCATCATCACGTAGTCCAGTTGTTAGAGTTGGGAGGTTAAATGACTGCTGCAATGCGTCAGCAAATACAGTCCTCATTAAAACAAATTTAATACTTATGTTTCGTCATTCCTCTTTAGTGCGTAGGCTCCCTTATTTCCTCCTTTAACCGTTTCGACTCCCACACTCTGTCCACCAACATCTTGCATTGTCAACCATGCTAGCAGGGCAAAAACTTAACCCTTTGACCCCCCTCACCCCATCCACCAGCTTCTTGCAGGAAACTGGAGGATAGGGTAAGGGAATTAAAGGGTTAAGTTTTTTTTAGGTGATGGATAGGATGAGGGAATCAAAGAGTTAATCCCTAGGCTCGGCCAGTCTATCTTCTAAAGGAGCTATATTATGCATACCCTCTTTATTTTGCATGAATTATTTATTCTCAGTCATGGCCAAGGCTGCAATTTGAATTTCTCACCCCCCCCCCCCCCCCCCCCCCCAATTTTGTCTTTTTCTTTCATATAGGCTAAGTAGGCCTACCGAGATAAGCGAGTTTGGGTTGAATGTGAGCTGTCATGATGAATAATGAAACAGGGCATAAACTGTGTACACCTTCAGGGCTACACACTTTGCAACTCACAAATAAGACTAAGTAGTATGATTACTACAGCTAACAACGAAGTCAGTCTTATAGTATGTATGTAATTATTTCGTTTTAAGTCCAAACTGCCAGAGAGTCTGATAGTATCGTTTCATGTGTAGACTGCCAGGAGATTGTTAGTATCGTTTTAAGTCCAAACTGCCAGGGAGATTGTTAGTATCGTTTTAATCTCAGACTGTCAGGGAGATTGTTAGTATCGTTTTAAGTCCAAACTGCCAGGGAGATTGTTAGTATCGTTTTAATCTCAGACTGTCAGGGAGATTGTTAGTATCGTTTAAGTCCAAACTGCCAGGGAGATTGTTAGTATCGTTTTAATCTCAGACTGTCAGGGAGATTGTTAGTATCGTTTTAATCTCAGACTGCCAGGGAGATTGTTAGTATCGTTTTATGTGTAGACTGTCAGGGAGATTGTTAGTATGTTTTATGTGAGACTGTCAGGGAGATGTAGTTTTATGTGCAGACTGTCAGGGAGACTGATAGTATCATTTTATGTGTAGACTGTCAGGGAGATTGTTAGTATAGTTTTATGTGTAGACTGTCAGGGAGACTGTTAGTATAGTTTTATGTGTAGACTGTCAGGGAGACTGTTAGTATAGTTTTATAGTGTAGACTGTCAGGGAGACTGTTAGTATCGTTTTAATCTCACTGTCAGGAGATTGTTAGTATATTTTTATGTATAGACTGTCAAGAGATTGTTAGTATCGTTTATGTGTAGACTGTCAGGGAGACTGTTAGTATCGTTTTATGTGTAGACTGTCAGGGAGATTGTTAGTATCGTTTATGTGTAGACTGTCAAAGAGATTGTTAGTATCGGTTTTATGTGTAGACTGTCAGGAGACTGTTAGTATCGTTTTATGTGTAGACTGTCAGGGAGACTGTTAGTATCGTTTTATGTGTAGACTGTCAAGGAGATTGTTAGTATCGATTTATGTGTAGACTGATCAATGGAGATTGTTAGTATGGTGTTTATGTGTAGACTGTCAGGAGATTGTTAGTATCGATTTATGTGTAGACTGTCATGGAGATTGTTAGTAAGTTTATATGTGTAGACTGTCAGGAGATTGTTAGTATCGTTTTATGTGTAGACTGTCAGGGAGATTGTTAGTACAGTTTTATGTGTAGACTGTCAGACAGATTGTCAGTATAGTTTTATGTGTAGACTGTCAGGGAGATGTTAGTATACGTTTTATGTGTAGACAGTCAGGAGATTGTTAGTATAGTTTTATGCGTAACTGTCAGGGAGACTGTTAGTATAGTTTTATGTGTAGACTGTCAAGGAGACTGTTAGTATCGTTTTAATCTCACTGTCAGGGAGATGTTAGTATGTTTTATGTATAGACTGTCAAAGAGATTGTTAGTATCGTTATGTGTAGACTGTCAGGAGATGTTAGTAGTTTATGTGTAACTGTCAGGGAGACTGTTAGTAATCGATTTATGTGTAGACTGTCATGGAGATTGTTAGTAATAGTTATATGTGTAGACTGTCAGGGAGATTGTTAGTATAATTATATGTGTAGACTGTCAGGGAGATTGTTAGTATAATTATATGTGTAGATTGTCAGGGAGATTGTTAGTATAATTATATGTGTAGACTGTCTGGAGATTGTTAGTATAGTTTTATGTGTAGACAGTCAGGGAGATTGTTAGTATAGTTTTATGTGTAGACTGTCATGGAGATTGTTAGTATAGTTTTATGTGTAGACTGTCAGGGAGACTGTTAGTATAGTTTTATGTGTAGACTGTCAAGGAAATTGTTAGTATAGTTTTATGTGTAGACTGTCAGGGAGACTGTAGTATAGTTTTATGTGTAGACTGTCAGGAGACTGTTAGTATAGTTTTATGTGTAGACTGTCAGGAAATGTTAGTATAGTTTTATGTGTAGACTGTCATGGAGACTGTTAGTATAGTTTTATGTGTAGACTGTCAGGGAGACTGTTAGTATAGTTTTATGTGTAGACTGTCAGGGAGACTGTTAGTATAGTTTTATGTGTAGACTGTCAGGGAGATTGTTAGTGTAGTTTTATGTGTAGACTGTCAGGGAGATTGTTAGTGTAGTTTTATGTGTAGACTGTCAGGGAGACTGTTAGTATCGTTTTATGTGTAGACTGTCAGGGAGACTGTTAGTATCGTTTTATGTGTAGACTGTCAGGGAGATTGTTAGTATCGTTTTAATCTCAGACTGTCAGGGAGACTGTTAGTATCGTTTTAAGTGTAGATTGTCAGGTAGACTGTTAGTATCGTTTTATGTGTAGACTATCAGGGAGATTATAGTATCGTTTTATGTGTAGACGTGTCAGGGAGACTGTTAGTATCGTTTTATGTGTAGACTGTCAGGGAGATTGTTAGTATCGTTTTAAGTCCAAACTGCCAGGGAGACTGTTAGTATAGTTTTATGTATAGACTGTCAAGGAGATTGTTAGTACAGTTTTATGTGTAGACTGTCAGGGAGACTGTTAGTATAGTGATCGTCACGCTGTTCGTTGACTTGACTGGTTTGGTTGGATAGTCGGATGCTATATAGGCAGATGGCTGGGGGCGGGGGGCGGGGTTGGGGGCGGGGGGGTTCATTCTTTGTTTCTTTCTTTTCTTTCTTTGTTTTTTTTTCTTTCTTTCTTTTTTCTTTCTTTCTCCTTTGTTAACGTGTGCGTCAGTTAGTGTGCGCGTGTATTGTCGGTAGAACTGTGTGTTAATCTGACAATAAGTGGCCTATGGTACGGTGATGATGTTGTGTGTGCATGCATGGGTCTATCTTTTGGGGATTCTCTCTCTCTCTCTCCTCTCTCCTCTCTCTCTCTCTCCTCTCACTCCTGCCCCACACACACACACACATCACACTACACGCATTGCTCAGCACACACACATCACACACACACACATACACACACACACACGCACACATACCACACACACAACACACACACACACACGCACACATACACACACACACATCACACACATACACATAACACACACACATACACACATACACTACACACACTCACACACATCCCACACATACACACACACACATACAACACATACAACACACCACACATACACACACACACACATACAATACACACACATACATACACACACACATACACACACACACACATACAACACACACACTACACAACATACACACACAACACACACACATACACACACTACAACACTACACACACACACACACACACACACACACACACACACACACACACGCACACATACACACACACACATACACACATGTACACGCACGTAAGCTGGTCAGCGAACACACACACACACACACACATACACATACACACACACATACACACACACACACACACTCACACAGTCCACACACACACTCATCATCGCTCTCTATCGCTTCTGGAGGTATTGAATTAAAATGGAGAAGTGACATACAAAACTAGTGAGTGTTCGAAAAACAAGTGACTCTTTATGTCCGCCGTTCGATTTGCACAGCATTTTACGGCCCTACCAGCTGTTCATACAGTACGTAACGCACATCAACGTGACCAATGAAATGTACTACCTTAAATCAACACGCTACTCACTACACGAAGGCAGACCACATTGTAGCCAGTGACACACGTTCGTGTGGGGCGTGCGTGTGCGTGCGTGCGTGCGTGTACACACACACGCACACGTACGTATGTACACACAAACACACACACGAACACGCACGCGCGCGCGCGCCACACACACACACACACACACACACACACCTGTCTCTGTCTCTGTCTCTGTCTCTTCTTTTCTCTCTCTCTCTCTCTCTCTCTCTCTCTCTCTCTCTCTCTCTCACACACACACTCTCACTCTTATACTGAAGTTAGATGAAGTGTTGAGAAAGTTTAATACAGCGTTGTTATCTTCATGTCGAAAGAACCTGTCAGGGGATACGTGGAAAGTAAGAAATAAAGAACAACTGACAATTTACAACTTACATTACACAATATTTACAATACACAAATAAATGAAATATGGCATCTACAAAAAGCAGAAGAAAAAAAACTAAAGTAAGAAGACAAATTGATGCTGATAACCACAGTATCAGCGAAGTCCACTCAACGCTAATTATTTCAAAAATTCATCGCAGTGTTTTGATGTAATTTCCTTCTGTAAAAAAACAAAAACGGTCAAAAATCAGATTATTTCAGTTGGTTCTGTTTCCGAGCTAACCAGGAAAACTTTTGTACTTTCAGAACTTAATACCTGCATGCTGCAATTATTAGTGTCAGGTGAGAACTCTAGACCACGAATGATCATGTGTTCAGTCTCAAAATGGAATTTTGTCCTTATATGGACATAAAGAAAAAGGAAGAGGAAAAAGAAGGAAAAGAAAGTTCAGTTCAGTTCATATTGCTTATAGCCCAGCCGACTACTAGAGCCATATCAGGGCTAACACCATGTCAGAAAACGACAACCAATTAAGATTAAAAAAAAATGTAAAAAAAAAAAAAACAGTTAAAAACTCTGCGAACCGTTAACCTTGCTTATCTAAAACGCAATAAAAGAAAAACAGACGTAAAACCATATCAAGTGAAGGAAAAGAAAAGGATGATTATCATGATCATAACAATAATGACTCTGGTACTCATCATCATCATCATCATCATCATCATCATCAGGTGCCCTGCCGCATGGCGTTAGCGATCATGGACTTCCATCTGTCTCTATCTCTCGTTGCCCCTAGCATTTCCCCCACCCTCCTCGTCCCCAGCCACTCTGCAAATCCGTTCAGCAATTTCTCTCTGGGTCTACCCGGTGTTCTCTTTCCCTCCAGCTTTCCCGTTGTGACCAGGTGCTCCAAATCCCCCTTCCTCATAAAATGGCCTGTAAATGTTGCCTGTCTTTTCCTAATCTTCCTTATGAGTGATCTACTTGTGTCTGCCTCCATCAAGACTGTCTCGTTTGTTTTCTTTGCTGTCCATGGAACTCTCAACATTCTTCTTAGAAACCACATCTCGGCTGCCTCAATCTTGTTCTGGCTTTGACTCTGGTGCTAGTGGTATTAATAATATATCTGTGTTTGGGAGAAGGGGCTAGGGGGTGGGAAGTTAGATTCGCAAAGGACCACAATGGCGTGTGGTTCGTAATGTTCGTGCCTTGGGTGGGTAATATCGTATAACATATCAGTTATCATATGTTGTTCTCTTTGTTTTCAAACATCCATTGCAAAAAAACTATACTGTGTCATTTAGGGGAAAAAATAAAACTTCCTTGCAAGGCGGGAAAAGTGACTCCCACAGCTTTGTTGTAACTTAAAGAAGAAAACACCCCTGGCCAAGCCTGTTCAAACTTTTATCTACCAACACAGTTTTGAATTCAGGTAAAAGGGGTGTGTGTGGTTGTGTGTGTGTGTGTGTGGGGTGTTGGTGTGTGTGTGTGTGTGTGTGTGTGTGTGTGTGTTGTGTGGTGTGTGTGTGTGTGTGTGTGTTGTGTGTGTGTGTGTGTGTGTGTGTGTTGTGTGTGTGTTTTTTTTGTTTTGGGTTTTTTTGTTTTGTCATGCATGTTTTGATATTCTAAACTGCGGTATAATAATATAGTAATAACCGACGTTTTCATTCGACAGCAGAAAAAGATGGTTGTTGTTGTTATTGTTGTTGTTGTTGTTGTCGTCGTCGTCGTCGTCGTCGTCGTTGTCGTCGTTTTGTTTTTGTTTTTGTTTTTGTTTTTTGGAAGATCCTGAGTTCGAACCACCTTGACGCCTCCGCATGGTGTATACTTTTTAATAAAATTTTCTATTATGGCATGTCAACATGCGTGTAGACCTGCCAGTGCCTAGACCCCTTTCATGTGTACACGCATGCAGAATATAAGTATGCATTTGGTCCCTTTTTATCCACTGGACGAGGCGGCAGGGAAGTTTTTAGTCCTCTTTTTATTATCCGTTGTTTGGTGTTTGTGGTCTGTTTGTGACCGTGCGTTCGCGCTTGACAAAGGCCGGTTGGCCGAAAATTTGAGCTTGTCTTGTCTTGTTTCGTTGAATACGCGCTTGCATTGGTTTTCTTGTTCTTCTGGTTCCTGTTTGCTTGGGCGCGGGCAGTCGCACTTGTTTTAGATATCATAAGTATGAACGTCAAATATCCTGTAAGTCAGGTCAATTGCTGGCTTTTCGAAAAACTAGAACACCCAGAATGCAGACCCACCATGGGCAGAGTATGAAACCTATGCAGCTACGTACGGTCTGCACAATATGGATAAAGCAATTTGCATTCACACATTCGAGAAATTCGGAGCGCTAAAAAAAAAATTTTGAATATTAAACTAACTCGCTTCACTTCCACGTAAGGATATGTGTACAGTTAAGGACCCAGCTCCAGGCCACCGAAGGACTATTTAGATAGCATCTGAGAGGTGCACACGTGTGAATGTTCACTGCTTTCCTGTTCACGCCATCACTGTCGGGTTGTCGTGTTGTCACAAAGAGAGCCGCCAGCTGTACACGTCACTTGTTCTTGGCCACATTCCATACAGCATGCGTGCCGTAAGTTATTCTCACACTTTGTAAATAACTGTTGGACTTTACTAACTGTTGGACTTTACTAACTGTTGGACTTTACTAACTGTTGGACTTTACAAGCGATACAGGATGACATTTCTCTGTCACACTTTCTAAAATAACTGTTGGACTTTACTAACTGTTGGACTTTACTAACTGTTGACTTTACTAACTGTTGACTTTACTAACTGTTGGACTTTACTAACTGTTGGACTTTACAAGCGATACAGGATGACATTTCTCTGTCACACTTTCTAAATAACTGTTGGACTTTACTAACTGTTGGACTTTACAAGCGATACAGGATGGCATTTCTCTGTCACACTTTCTAAAATAACTGTTGGACTTTACTAACTGTTGGGCGTGGCGTTTACTAACTGTTGGACTTCACAAGCGATACAGGATGACATTTCTCTGTCACACTTTCTAAAATAACTGTTGGACTTTACTAATTTTTGGACTTTACAAGCGATACAGATGACATTTCTCTGTCACACTTTCTAAAATAACTGTTGGACTTTACTAACTGTTGGACTTTACAAGCGATACAGATGACATTTCTCTGTCACACTTTCTATAATAATAACTGTTGGACTTTACTAACTGTTGGACTTTACAAGTGATACAGGATGACATTTCTCTGTCACGCTTTCTAAAATAACTGTTGGACTTTACTAACTGTTGGACTTTACAAGCGATACACGATGACATTTCTCTGTCACACTTTCTAAATAACTGTTGGACTTTACTAACTGTTGGACTTAAAAAGCGATACACGATGACATTTCTCTGTCACACTTTCTAAATAACTGTTGGACTTTACTAACTGTTGGACTTTACTAACTGTTGGACTTTACTAACTGTTGGACTTTACAAGCGATACACGATGACATTTCTCTGTCACACTTTCTAAATAACTGTTGGACTTTACTAACTGTTGGACTTTACTAACTGTTGGACTTTACTAACTGTTGGACTTTACAAGCGATACACGATGACATTTCTCTGTCACACTTTCTAAATAACTGTTGGACTTTACTAACTGTTGGACTTTACTAACTGTTGGACTTTACTAACTGTTGGACTTTACAAGCGATACACGATGACATTTCTCTGTCACACTTTCTAAATAACTGTTGGACTTTACTAACTGTTGGACTTTACTAACTGTTGGACTTTACTAACTGTTGGACTTTACTAACTGTTGGACTTTACTAACTGTTGGACTTTACAAGCGATACACGATGACATTTTTCTGTCACGGTTTCTAAAATAACTGTTGGACTTTACTAACTGTTGGACTTTACTAACTGTTGGACTTTACTAACTGTTGGGCGTGGCGTTTACTCACTGTTGGACTTCACAAGCGATACAGAATGACATTTCTCTGTCACACTTTCTGACTAACTGTTGGACTTGACAAGCGATACAGGGTGACATTTCTCTGTCACAGTTTCTGACTAACTGTTGGACTTGACAAGCGATACAGAATGACATTTCTCTGTCACAGTTTCTGACTAACTGTTGGACTTGACAAGCGATACAGAATGACATTTCTCTGTCACAGTTTCTGACTAACTGTTGGACTTGACAAGCGATACAGAATGACATTTCTCTGTCACAGTTTCTGACTAACTGTTGGACTTGACAAGCGATACAGGGTGATATTTTTCTGTCACAGTTTCTGACTAACTGTTGGACTTGACAAGCGATACAGGGTGCAGTGACATTTCTCTGTCACAGTTTCTGACTAACTGTTGGACTTGACAAGCGATACAGAATGACATTTCTCTGTCACACTTTCTGACTAACTGTTGGACTTGACAAGCGATACAGAATGACATTTCTCTGTCACAGTTTCTGACTAACTGTTGGACTTGACAAGCGATACAGAATGACATTTCTCTGTCACAGTTTCTGACTAACTGTTGGACTTGACAAGCGATACAGAATGACATTTCTCTGTCACAGTTTCTGACTAACTGTTGGACTTGACAAGCGATACAGAATGACATTTCTCTGTCACAGTTTCTGACTAACTGTTGGACTTGACAAGCGATACAGAATGACATTTCTCTGTCACACTTTCTGACTAACTGTTGGACTTGACAAGCGATACAGAATGACATTTCTCTGTCACACTTTCTGACTAACTGTTGGACTTGACAAGCGATACAGAATGACATTTCTCTGTCACAGTTTCTGACTAACTGTTGGACTTGACAAGCGATACAGAATGACATTTCTCTGTCACAGTTTCTGACTAACTGTTGGACTTGACAAGCGATACAGAATGACATTTCTCTGTCACAGTTTCTGACTAACTGTTGGACTTGACAAGCGATACAGAATGACATTTCTCACATATACTAACCCCGACGGTATATATGAAACCAAGAGCGTCCAACGTACATGACATTAGTTTCTAAGTAGACTTTTCTCGTGATGCCCTACGAGACAATCAAAATCTTCCATCAGATTTGATCCTGAATGTCATCACCATGTAAAACATCTCTGGCAAGAAGAATGGCATTCTGGGATAGAACAGAAACTTGTTAATATGCAGCCAAACGTTTGATAGATCCTATTTTACACAGAAAGGAAGAAACCAGTCTTTCGATAACATATGGGTCAGCCCTATCTTTCCCTTTCCCTTCTTTGGAAAAGTTGATGATACCAACTACCGTGGTATTCATTAAGACTGTGATGAACACCGTGGTATTCATTGAGACTGTGATGAACACCGTGGTATTCATTGAGACTGTGATGAACACTGTGGTATTCATTGAGACTGTGATGAACACCGTGGTATTCATTAAAATTGTGATGAACACTGTGGTATTCATTGAGACTGTGATGAACACCGTGGTATTCATTAAGACTGTGATGAACACCGTGGTATTCATTGAGACTGTGATGAACACCGTGGTATTCATTAAGACTGTGATGAACACCGTGGTATTCATTAAGACTGTGATGAACACCGTGGTATTCATTAAGACTGTGATGAACACCGTGGTATTCATTAAGACTGTGATGAACACCGTGGTATTCATTAAGACTGTGATGAACACCGTGGTATTCATTAAGACTGTGATGAACACCGTGGTATTCATTAAGACTGTGATGAACACTGTGGTATTCATTAAGACTGTGATGAACACTGTGGTATTCATTAAGACTGTGATGAACACTGTGGTATTCATTAAGACTGTGATGAACACTGTGGTATTCATTAAGACTGTGATGAACACACTTTTGCCAAGCATGCGCTTGTTATCTACTGAGACCAATGTGACATCAGAACCACTCAGTAAAGATGTCCTTGTTTTTACTGGTGTCCCACCTGATCTTATCTATACTAAATTTATCACAAAATGCACACCTTTCATCTAATTTGAACATGACTTTTAAGAATGTGTTGCATTTTTCGCTGACTTTGCTCTCACATACTTTCTGAATGTCTGTTTTTAGTTTTGCATGTTTGTTTTAATTTAATAAATGCCTTTTAAACGTTGAGTGTGCACATCTCATTTGGCCTGTGAAACGATTTTGAAATGGCCGCTGTGGTCGCCTGGTCTGAACATCCAAATGAATGGATGAAAATGTTGACAATGACAGCTCACTTTTGTTACAAAGATCTTATATATCGTCGAGGTAAATCAATATTCATACAAAAATGTTTCTATACGAAATAAACATAGAAACATTCGTCTAACACGGTCATTTTATATTAAGCAAATATTTGTCTGCAAAAGTTTTAAACACACATAAAAATACAGAATATCAACAAACTAAACGATTAAAGTTTACTCGTATATTCTTTTAGTCGACTGGTGAACTGTAATGACATTAATACTTAATACATGCCGTATTATCGTCACCAAACTGGAGAGGACAGCAATAGAATGACAGCAGTCAGATTCTTAAGCTTTGAGAAAATAGCACCACTTCAAAATCAATAACAACTGCTTTTTCTGTGAAGATGTCAGGAATTTGTAAATCATTTCCTTTTCCTTTCTCTGAAAGTTGTGAAAGTTTTCTTTTCGCTTCTTTGTGAATCCATTTGTGTAAATGAGATGCTGTAAAACTGAAAATACAGAGGGGTGCAAAAGTAGGTATACAGTAAGTATCACATTATTATTATAATGCTTAATTCATTAAAATTATTAGCACAGTAAGTTAGCTGGCCTTATTTTCGATATTTTCAGTGTCATTAATCAATTTTATCGTAACTAATAATATGCATGTACTTTTATCCTAACTTTTATTTTATTTTATTTTATTTTATTTTTTTGCAGGTAAAGTGGCAATTTAATTTAGATCTAAGCGGCAATTTAATTTAACCATGGCTGGTAATTTGACAGATGAGGAGAGCAGATGGATTTTAAAACAATACTGGAAGACAGATGGACTTCTTTCTTTGGGGGGATATGTAAAGGAAAGGGTTTTCGCATGCAAGCTGCGCACTGTTAATGACATGATTCAGTTCATCTTGCAGGCTTGTCAAGAAATTGATGCTGATAAAGATCTTTGTGCTAGAGTGTGCATGAGTGTCCGCTCTCGATTAGAGGAGTGTGTGAATACCGACGGCAAGCAGTTTGAGTATCTGAGGGATTAAGACTGTGCTTGTTATTATATGTATATGCAACATTCATTTGTTTGTATAATAAATGCAATGAGTATTGTACATGTTTTCTTTTTTCATAACTGTATACCTACTTTTGCACCCCCCTATATAGCTTGTCTCATCATTGTGGCCACCATCATCACCACATTAACATCATCATCACACTATGGTAATGAACTGATTCGCTTGACACTGTATTGCTGACACAGATGTGTACTGTATCAACGCTTTGAATCTCAGTTTTGTGCCCATACATAATTGTCAACGTTTAAAAGTCACAAGGAAAATATGGGCAAGCCATACTGGCAATCTACATCAGTTTAAATGTCTGAAAGACAAATGTTCACGCTGAGCTTACAAATGTTTATGCCATACTAACAACATTTCATGTCCGTACAAACAAGATGGCACACTAATAATCTTTGTTTTTCCTAAAGTGTTACACACATTTCCAATGCTTGATCGTAACACTAACAATTGAACATGATCGTTTTAATCTTTTACGGTAGTGATTTTTCTCATGAGCTTTTCCATTCTTTTGTCCATCCATCCGTCCATCTAGCCCTCTATTGCTCCGCACGACAAGCAATTCAGATCCACGGTATCTTTCACTCTCTCATAACCATCCATTCATTAAACTGCCCATCCATCCATCCTTCCAGGCAACATGGTCCATCCACTCTCCCATCTATCTAAACTTGTTCATCCACTTGCAGGCAGTTCAACGGGCCACCAACGTGGTCTTCCAATCCCACCATGTGTCACGCGACAAGCGAGGCAAAGCTCTGGGCCAGCGAAGTGGCTTCCGAGGCTGCACCATCTGGCTGACCGGTCTGTCCGGAGCTGGTAAGACCACCATCTCCTTCGCCCTGGAAGAATACCTGGTGGGTCAAGGCATCCCGGCCTACTCCCTGGACGGAGACAACGTCCGTACCGGCCTGAACAAGAACCTCAGCTTCTCGCCTGAGGACCGTGAAGAGAACATCCGGCGTATTGCCGAGGTGGCCAAGCTATTTGCTGATGGAGGCATCGTGTGCATCACTAGTTTCATCAGTCCCTACGAGAAGGTACGGTGATTTTTTTCTTCTCCTTTGGCTGTTTACCTTTCGTGTTTGTATAGGTGTTCTCTTGTGTTGTCTTCTTCTATGTCTTTCTTTTACTTCCTTTTGTCGTTTACCTTTCGTGTTTGTATAGGTGTTCTCTTGTGTTGTCTTCTTCTATGTCTTTCTTTTACTTCCTTTTGTCGTTTACCTTTTGTGTTTGTATAGGTGTTCTCTTGTGTTGTCTTGTTCTATGTCTTTCTTTTACTTCCTTTTGTGTTTGTATAGGTGTTCTCTTGTGTTGTCTTGTTCTATGTCTTTCTTTTACTTCCTTTTGTGTTTGTATAGGTGTTCTCTTGTGTTGTCTTGTTCTATGTCTTTCTTTTACTTCCTTTTGTCGTTTTATTCTTTTATTTTGTGTTTGTATAGGTGTTCTCTTGTGTTGTCTTGTTCTATGTCTTTCTTTTACTTCCTTTTGTCGTTTACCTTTTGTGTTTGTATAGGTGTTCTCTTTGTTGTCTTGTTCTATGTCTTTCTTTACTTCCTTTTGTGTTTGTATAGGTGTTCTCTTGTGTTGTCTTCTTCTATGTCTTTCTTTTACTTCCTTTTGTCGTTTTATTCTTTTATTTTGTGTCAATAAAAGAAGACACGATTTATGACTGGTTTGGCTTCCTTGCTCTCGTAACTTGCATTCTTACGAAAAAGTGTCACGCGGTGCCTGTTGTTCTGTTGCTGCTTCCTTTGTGTGTGTGTGTGTGTGTGTGTGTGTGTGTGTGTGTGTGTGTGTGTGTGTGTGTGTGTGTGTGTGTGTGTGTGTGTGTGTGTGTGTGTTTGTGTATGTGCGTGTGTGTGTGTGTGTGTGTGTGTGTGTGGCGCGCGCGCGCGCGTGTGTGTGTGTGTGCTTTGTTACGAGCGTAATATGCCTGTCTTCTAAGAAGATACTGTGCCGTGTTAATTACACATTCGTTGTTCTGTCCCTTTTTTCCTGCTTGGCATCTTGAAAAAGAGCAAGAGTTAAGAGAGATCTGAAATAAAGAAGTAAGGAGTTACGACCTTAATTATTCCTCCAACAGTTTAATCACACCACTGTGTTGTGGGATTTTGTTAATTACAATACCCTCATTCAGAGCACGGTGTGAACGTTAGTGGCGTACAGTGACATCATTAACAAGACCTTCGTTCCACTTACTGTCAACATTTTTTTTTCTCTGCCTCCACCTACTTCTGTCTCCCATATCCTTTCTACTCTTCTTTTCTTTTTTTTTTTTTTTTTTTTTTTCTTTTTTCTTTTTTCATTAACATTACGATATTGCTCATCGTCCTTTTTTTTTTTTTTTTTTTTTTTTTTCTTTTTTCATTAACATTACGATATTGCTCATCGTCTTTTTTTTTTTTTTTTTTTTTTTCTTTTTTCATTAACATTACGATATTGCTCATCGTCCTTTTTTTTTTTTTTTTTTTCTTTTATTCTTTTTTCATTAACATTACGATATTGCTCATCGTCCTTTTTTTTTCTTTTTTTTTTTTTTTTTAATCTTGACCTCTTTGTTATTGTGTAATATTGATAATCGTGAGCACTTGTTTTCGTTGCCTGTACACAGGATCGTGCCAATGCTCGCCAACTGCACGAAGATGAAGGCCTGCATTTCTACGAGTGTTTCGTGGACACCCCTCTCAATGTGTGTGAGAACCGTGATGTCAAGGGACTGTACAAGAAGGCCCGCGAAGGAAAGATCAAGGTGAGAACCCACTGATATTCCATATTTAAAGATAGATTCCTTGTTATATTTCTCACGTGTAGTTGGCTGAACATCTGTAAACCGTTCCCAAGAAGGTGCCAGTTACTTATGAGTATGTAGATTTCAAAAAGGTGTTACCAGTTCGAGAGAACCCATACATGCTTCGGCGATTTCTTTACAAGAACATTTCAGAGCAAAAAATTTGAATATGAGGATCTGTATATTCACATCTGGTATTTTGTACACCTTTCAAGAAGAGCTTCTTCCCTTAAAGTTCAGAATGGCGATTTATAAAGGTTTTGTCTATGATTCGCTCACAACAAATGCCAATAGAAGTTAATATTAGAGCAAGGTTAACGACTCCGTCAATATCTTATTGCTTTATTTTTCTACGTGTCTGCAAGATCGATTAAGGGTGAACAAATTACAAGTTTGATTTTGGTCCCTCCCCCCCCCCCCCCCCCACCTGTTTGATTTTGGTGTTTTTCTTTCTCTTCCTACTTTATGTCCCAGTTTACTGAATGAAATATCACAATGCAGGTATAATTCCATAAGCGCTATATCACAGTGGTAGTTACAAATCTACTACTAAGTTCGTGAATAACTTGCGTTGAGCTTTTATTCTTGTCCACAGAGCAAATAATAATGGGAAGAAATTGAACAGAACTTGAGTTTTTTCGTTTCCTGTTTCTTTTATTTATATTTTTTGTTTTGTTCGATTTTTACAAGAAAATATGCAAAGACACATAGCTACTTACTAATATTGACGGGTGCAGTAATCCAGTGGGTAACCTTCGGACCTCCAACCAGAGGGTTCTGGGTTCAATCCGTCTGGTCTGGACACCTCCTGCTGGCTGAAGGGTGAAGATTTTTTCGATCTTTCGGGTCACCATGTCAGTAGATCTGCCAGTTCCAAAATCTTCCACCCTCATTCCCCTTTCAGACCTGTCAGTGCCTAAATGCCCCACCCTCACCCCCTTTCAGACCTGTCAGTGCCTAAATGCCCCACTCCCATCCCCTTTCAGACCTGTCAGTGCCTAAATGTCCCACCCTCACCCCCTTTCAGACCTGTCAGTGCCTAAATGCCCCACTCCCATCCCCTTTCAGACCTGTCAGTGCCTAAATGCCCCACTCCCATCCCCTTTCAGACCTGTCAGTGCCTAAATGCCCCACCCTCATCCCCTTTCAGACCTGTCAGTGCCTAAATCCTCCACCCTCATCCCCTTTCAGATCTGCCAGTTCCAAAATCCTCCACCCTCATCCCCTTTCAGACCTGCCAGTTCCAAAATCCTCCACCCTCACCCCCTTTCAGACCTGTCATTGTTGTTATCATTGTGGTGATGATGAAGAGATTATCATAATTGTTATTCTCATCACTACAATAATTAGTATCATTTATATAGGCACATCCATGTGAACACTGAGGATAATAATGTGTAAGTTTGTTTGTTTGTTATTCTCATTACTACAATAATTAGTATCATTTATATAGGCACATCCATGTGAACACTGAGGATAATAATGTGTAAGTTTGTTTGTTTGTTATTCTCATTACTACAATAATTAGTATCATTTATATAGGCACATCCATGTGAACACTGAGGATAATAATGTGTAAGTTTGTTTGTTTGTTATTCTCATTACTACAATAATTAGTATCATTTATATAGACACATCCATGTGAACACTGAGGATAATCATGTGTAAGTTTGTTTGTTTGTTATTCTCATTACTACAATAATTAGTATCATTTATATAGACACATCCATGTGAACACTGAGGATAATAATGTGTAAGTTTGTTTGTTTGTTATTCTCATTACTACAATAATTAGTATCATTTATATAGACACATCCATGTGAACACTGAGGATAATAATGTGTAAGTTTGTTTGTTTGTTATTCTCATTACTACAATAATTAGTATCATTTATATAGGCACATCCATGTGAACACTGAGGATAATAATGTGTAAGTTTGTTTATCTCGGTGGCTGTTCGAATCTAAAGTAGCGTGTGTGCGTATGTGCGTGTGTGCGTGTGTGTGTGTGTATATGTGTGTGCGTGCGTGCGTGCGTGTTTATGCATGTGAAAGAGGAAGACACACGTGAGAAATTGGTGGTGGAGCATGCTGTGGTGGAGGGATGAAGATTTGGTATCCAACGTTAAGATTGGGGTGGGAGAGGGAGGGCTGCGACAAATATCTCGTGTGGTTGAAGAAAAAGAATGGATTACTCTTGTGAACGGTTTTCATTCAGAAATGTTTGATTTATGTGTTCATTTCCTGAATAAAGTCTCCTGAGGAAGGGCACACACATGCCGAAGTACCGGGCTCAAAATTCAAGTTTGTTGTCTTGTTTTTTTGGTAGATAGATAGATAGATAGATAGATAGAGATGGGAGAGAGATAGATAGATAGATAGATAGATAGATAGAGAGAGAGATAGATAGAGAGATAGATAGATAGATAGATAGATAGATAGAGAGATAGATAGAGAGATAGATAGAGAGATAGATAGATAGAGATAAATGGATAGATAGATACATGAAGAATGTTTTCTGGCGCTTCGCTTTCGGCCCGGATTTCAGACAGAACATTTCCCCACTCCGAAAGCATGTGCACAATAGTGGAAGGAGGGGGGGGGGGGGGGGCTCATGTTGAAAATCCCTGTCCAAACCCAACCACGCTATATCAAATGAACAATTTTTGAGTTTTTCTGTTGCTTGCAGGCTTCACCGGCGTGGACTCAGCCTACGAACCTCCACCGAAACCCGAGCTGGTCCTGAAGGCCGGCGAGCAGACTGTGGACGAGTGTGTTCAGCACATTGTGTCTGCCCTCATGGATGATGTAAGTCAATTATTACTGAAGGAAGTCGTTAGGTAGAACGTCCTCTACGGCATCTTAATCGTAGTTTGAACTCATGGTGAGTTTAGTCGACTAGTTTTTGGTGACATTTTTTGTTTTGTTTTGTTTTTAGGATCATTGTACTCAGGGAGGTTATCTTTGTGCCAGCCTCCCCCCCCCCCCCCCCCGGACCCGGACCACCAATGCCTTGCCACTCTCGGGACATTTTTAATGTTGTATAAGGCTTTTGTTAGACCACATTTAGAATACGCAAGTGTTGTTTGGAATCCGTATTTGATAAGACAGTCAAAAATGATTGAAAATGTACAAAGAAGGGCAACTAGGTTGCTTATAGAGTGTAAAAATATGAGTTATGAAGAAAGGCTTAAGTTTTTAAAACTTCATTCACTGAAAGGTATGAGGGTTAAGGGGGATTTAATACAGGTATACAAAATAATGAATGGGATGGATACGCTATCAGTTGAAACATTTTTTTCCTTTCCACAAGCTAGTATAACAAGGAATGCTGAAGGTAAAATATTTGTTGAACACAGAGACACCAACACAAGAGCGTTTTGTTTTTCTAACAGAATTGTTAAATTGTGGAATAAAATTCCTTTTGAAATTAAATTTACTAACAGCATTAACAAATTCAAAAATTTCCTGGACGATGACGCAGAATTCAAAATTTTATTTAAAAAAATAGACTGAAGCAGATTGCTCAAGTATGAATATTAAGGCATGCTTTTCAGACCCCGAAGAAGAAAGCGTAAAACAAAAAAGATAGGACGTTAAAAGGCCAGAAGGCCTAGGCTACGAGCCAGCCCTCAGCTACTACTACTACTACTACTACTACTACTTACCTCCCGACATAAATTACCAAATGATGCTTGGAAAGTGAGGCTGATAAAGAGGGAGGGAATCGGTTGATGTACTGATTTATTTGTAGTGAGTAAATGACGAGGGAGGGGTGTCCTGTTAAATACTAAGTAGAATGGCAATAAGGTTCCGATTGATGGTTATGTTGTAAACAAATGAGGTTGACGCGTGTGTTGTCGATTGATGGTTATGTTGTAAACAAATGAGGTTGACGCGTGTGTTGTCGATTGATGGTTATGTTGTAAACAAATGAGGTTGACGCGTGTGTTGTCGATTGATGGTTATGTTGTAAACAAATGAGGTTGACGCGTGTGTTGTCGATTGATGGTTATGTTGTAAACAAATGAGGTTGACGCGTGTGTTGTCGATTGAGTGTGTTATGTTGTTAAACAAATTAGATTCACGCGAGTGTTTTTGCATCTGCCCGAAAATCTGTTAAAACGACTTCACTGACTATATGAGTGTGTGCGTATGTATGTATGTGTGCGTGCGTGCGTTGTGTGTGCGTATGTATGTGTGTGTGTGTGTGTGTGTATGTTTGTGTGTGTGTGTGTTGTGTGTGTGCGTTGTGTGTGTGTGTGTGCGTTGTGTGTGCGTGTGTGGTGTGTGTGTGTGTGTGTGTGTGTGTGTGTGTGTGTGTGTGTGTGTGCGTGTGTGTGTGTGTGTGTGTGGTGTGCGTTGTGTGTGTGTGTGCGCGTTGTGTGTGTGTGTGTGCGTTGTGTGTGCGTGTGTGTGTGTGTGTGTGTGTGTGTGTATGTGTGTATGTGTGTGCGGTGTGTTGTGTGTGGTGTGTGCGGTGTGTGTGTGTGTGTGTGTATGTGTATGTGTGTACACAGGAGATCGTGCCCCGTGGTGCAGTGATCTCTGTACGGGAACTGTTTGTACCTGAGGACAAGAAGGCGGATGCCAAACGGGAGGCCGAAGCTCTGCCCTCAGTCCAGCTCACCAAGGTAAAGGGCAATGGAGCTGAAGGAAGGCGGGGGGGGGGGGGGATGGTCGGGGGCTTTGGGTCAAGAGGCATTGTTGGACGAAACAGGAGATCACCTTACAGAATACAAGATGAAGGAAAAGCTTACGCACAGCATATTCTCAACAAACGGTTTTCATCTCAAATACAATTATGATATAATGGCTACCTGGCTGAACCGGTCTCTTGTGCAAAAAAAAGGCTACTTAACTGCGTAGCTTTCATCGGCGATCCGGCCGACTTCTTCAGCGCAACTGATATAGTTTCTGGTTTCGTGTTTTTTATCCCAGCAAAAAACGCTTGCATACGCAGACAATGCTAAATGTACACATATCGTGTTACATATGTAGCAATGCAGTAAAACTGCTGCGTTCTTCACTCTTTTGTTCCCAATTACAATCTGAACGGGAACGGGAGGTAACACCAAGATAAGGTAACTCTTAAAAAAAACAGTTTACCCTGAACTTTTAACTGGAAAAAAGGTCAACTTGACTAGTTGCTCTGTTCGTTTACGTCATAGCACCACAATGTATGATTCATGAAGAAACTGGCATATTTCCTATTTCACTGTCTATGGAAAAGATATGATTCAGGGCTATTTTTCGACATTTACCACCCCATTATATATTATTTTGATTATTTGATGCTTGTTTCCGAAATGTTGATATCTAATTATGCCTGTCCAATTTGTCTCTTGAATAATCTGTATCTTATACCATTTATGTCCCCTAAAGGGGCCGAAGATAAATAAAATTTTGTTTCTTTGTTTGTTTAATCTTGAATCTTATGACTGTAATTACTATGATTTTGTATAATGCTATAATGCCATACCTAAGTCTTTATGTTGCATATCATACCTTTGTTTTATGTCCATATCAAACCTTTGTTCTGTGTTGGCATATTAAAAACAGCTGGACCTGCAGTGGACCCAAGTGCTGGCTGAAGGCTGGGCCACTCCACTGTCCGGCTTCATGCGGGAGAAAGACTATCTGCAGTGTCAGCACTTTGGATGTCTCCTAGATGGTCAGATATGCTTTTTTTTTTTGACACAGGACTGTATGTGATGTAAGAATGAGTGACTGGGTAGGTGGGTGAAGAAATGAATGAGCGAGTTAACGAGCGAGTGAGTAAATGGGAAAAGGGGTTTGACTAATTTACAGGCAACATCATTGCTTTTGATGTCTAATCTTTGCAACATCATTCATACCCTCGCTCTCAACCAGTTAAGACGGGGGAGGGGGGGGGGGGGACAGGCAGATAGAAAGCCAGACAGAGAGAAGACGATGTGATTTCCTGTGGTGAAAGTTATTGTTTTTATCCTTTGACTCCCACACCCTGTCCACCAGCATCCTGCACTGTCAACCGTGCTAGCAAAGCAAAACTTTAACACTTTGTTTCGCTCACCCTATCCACCAGCTTCCTGCAGGAAACTGATGGACAGGGCAAGGGAATCTGAGGGTTAAGTTTTTGCAGTTGGTGGATAGGGTTCGGGAATCAAAGGGTTAAAGATACCATTGTAAACCTACATACGTGCTAGATACCGAAGTAGCACGTTTTCGTGCACATGACGCTGAACATACAATACAATAGCATCGTTGTGTGCTGTGTGACAGCTTGACCTGCACGCAGATGCTATGGATTATTATGATCAGATGTGTGACAAAAGTAAACAATCAGTCGACTGTCATCGTCAACAACGTTGAAAGTCAGTTCTCACATCGTCTATCAGTCATCATCAACATCCATCAGCTATCGTCTTTATCAACAGAATGGTTGAGACATGTGTTGCGCAGTAGGCTAGTGAATTTCTGTCGATTTGGGAGAAAGGTGAAAGGAATGAGCAGAAGCTAGTCAATAACAATAACCGCCATCAACAATCCACGGCAGCTGGAACGAACAAACAGTCCATCCATCATCATTAATCCATCGTTGTTATTGATGTGATCATTCACATACGCTCTGGGGCAAATAATTTTGTTATCATCTTCTTTTTCGTTATTATCATTATAACGTTGGTGTTGTCTTATCGTCTTTGTCGTTATCAACAACATCACTAATTAAAAATCAATATTCGCGAACAATCACTATATACCTTTAAGCATACATAGTATCCCCATCTTCTAGAAATTCTGTTCCAGAAATTTCTGCTTTTCTGTCACTCTCTTTGTTTCTTTCTTCCTCCTTTGCTTTCTGTCATTTCATCCTATCATTTTCTGCTTGCTGCTCCATTGACCTGTATGTGTTCGATAAAGTCTTGCGTACTTTTTGTTATGATAAAATGCCTTTTTTTTAGGATTAAATGCATTTTGGTTCTAGGGAGGCGAGATATGAGAAAGCAGTTTAAGTAATTTAGGCCTGTTTTTATATATGTTTTGGTGTCCTTATGTATGCTTAAATTTGTATTCACTTGTGTTTTTTAAAATCCCCTGTGTGATAAATTGGACGGGGTGGTCAACGCCAGGGGCATGTCCTTAGATTATTTGCTCGAATGTATTGATGTGTATACTTAATTTTCATTTTTTGTCATGTTGAAGTTTTGTATGTTTCAAGACGGTTATAGCCCTGATATGGCTCTACGCAGTCGGCTGGGCTTTAAACAACAATGACAATAATGGAAAGACATTGAGCTTTATGGGATGTCACGGCGCTAACATATAGGGAATAGCAAAGTCAGAGCAAGATTGAGGCAGCCGAGATGTGGTTTCTATGAAAAATGTTGACAGTTCCATGGACAGCAAAGAATACAAACGAGACAGTCTTGATGGAGGCAGACACAGGAAGATTAGGAAAAGACCGGCAACTTTTATAGGCTACTTATGAGGAAAGGGAATTTAGAGCACCTGGTCACAACAGGAAAGCTGGAGGGAAAGAGAGCACCAGGTAGACCCAGGGAGAAAATATTGGACGGACTTGCAGTGTAGCTGAGGACTGAGAGGGTGGAAAATGTGCTTGCGGCAACAAGGGATAGATACATATGGAGGGCCATGATCGCCAACGTCATGCGGCAGGGCACTTTATGATGATAAAGTAGCGACAAGGGATAGATCTGAATGAAGGGCCATGATCGCCAACGCCATACGGCAGGATACATGACGATGACGATGATGATGATGATGACGATGATGATGATGATGATGATGATGATGATGATGATGATGATGTACAGCTGAGAAATATTCGTATAGAAACACACAGTGAACACATCTATAACACTGTTTTTTACAGGCGGAGTGAGCAACCAGTCCATCCCCATCGTGCTGCCCATCAAGACGGAGGACAAAGAACGGCTGGACGCCTGCAGCGCCTTCACCCTCAAATACGGGGACAAGAACATCGCCATCCTGCGCAAACCTGAGTTCTTCCCCCACAACAAGGAGGAGCGCTGCAGTCGTCAGTTTGGCACCAGCAATAAGGGGCATCCTTACATCAAGGTATATCGCTGGTACAGATAATGGTTATAATGGTTGGTGGACCAACTGGTGATTACAACTGTTGGTTGTGGTGGCGGTGCTGGTATAGTGTGTATAATATGGTATAGTGTGTATAATATGGTATAGTGTGTATAATGTGGTAGTCACGCCGGATGTTTGGAACGCCAGCACTAAATTTCCTGGAATCAATATTTTGAAATCTGTTCCAAAATTTCTGTCCCTATGAAACGCTGCTAGAATTTCGAAAAAAAAAGAAAAACCGCAGCGAGCACACATGCCCCTATAGATAATTGGTCTGGACCATGCCAAAGAGCAAAGACATTCTTTCGGTTAGTTAGCATGGGTTAAAACAGTTGAAATGGCGAACCATCACACAGGTTATCATTGTCTTCTTCCAGGCGGTGATAAGCCATGAAACACACAAAAAAAACATGAGCTGAGCTGAAAGGACGAGATTAGAATCAAAGAACAGTTCAATTAGCTGCTACAAAGGATATGGTTCTCTTCGCCTGAAGATCGTATAAAGAGCAAATACATGACCAGCGCTTTACAGCGGAATCTGCAAGTAAAGGTTTCCTATCTGTTTTGATGGACGGAATCAGGATATAACCTCCATACCGTTAATGTGATGGCTGTTTGTTTGTTTTTTCAGATGATCTTCGACAGCGGAGACTGGCTGGTGGGTGGTGACCTGGAGGTTCTGGACAGAATCACCTGGGGAGACGGTCTGGACGAGTATCGTCTGACCCCTAAACAACTACGTGCCAGGTTTAAAGAGATCGGGGTGAGTGACAGAATTTCATACAAATAGAGCTAGACTGCAGAAATCATAAAATTGCGTTCATTTGTTCGTTTGTTTGTGTTTGTGGGTTATTTGATTAGCTAGGTGCTCACTCTGTACGAGCAACAGAAACGTGCAGGTCCAAAGAGATCAGGGCATGTACATGTACATTTCATACAACTGAAACTAGACTGTAAAAGTCTCTAACAACGGCTTTCTGGATTCCTTTGGTGGATAGGGCTGTTCGTTGGTTTGCTCATTTACTTGTGATTAACGGTGGCTCACGTGTTCCTGGAATGGTTGGTTAAGGTAGCAGGTACAGTGGGGGAGATGAGAAATTTGACTTTTTGGAATTACTACTTCCTATATTTTTTTTAACACAGAAAAATCATTTCTACACTATATCCTCAAAGCATTTTGCTGAAAAACAAACAGATTTGCTTCAGGAATTTTTTTAGTAAGGCTGGGGTGACCCAAAAATCTCCTGAAAATCAACGTTTGTCAAAATTGACCTTTTTTTTGTCGTTTTGCGTTCCTAGTGCGTACAAATATTAACCAATCTGCATGAATTTTGGCACAAAGCTTTATCATACTAACAGCTAGCTTGTGTCATACCAGATTTTGGATAACTTGTATAGTTTAGTAATAAAGCTTGTAAAAGTGTAAAAAATTTTAATGACATTTAACGCGAATTTTATACGCCCATAGAATGAAGACAAAACTGGATATCAAAAAGTTGGTATGACAAAAGCTTCATTTTGTAATATAGGTTATATTAAAAAAAACAAATCTTCAAAAAGAATTATACCCTGGGAATTAGTCTGTCAAAAACTATCACTATTTTTGGTATCGAAAATTTCACATTAATTTACATAATTAATTACAACACAAATTATATGAAACATTTTACCAAAATAATATTTTTTTCTATTAGAGACATGTATCCTGCAGATTTCTGCCAAAAATCAGGTTTCTAGCTTATGTATATCCACTGTTACTAAAATAAACAAAAAATAGCTTCTCCGCCACTGTACCTGCTACCTTAATAGGATGGTTGGATGTTGGTCTTTTGATTTGGTTGCTGGTTTCAAAAGGAAACATCCTAATGAAATTATGGCAAGTGTATTTTTGTACTCTTTTTACAAAAAATGTAGCGGATGGACCATTCATCTCCCATCACTACAGTCCTGTTCGTTCATGTATTTGATCTAAGTTACCCCATCCTATTTGAAATAACAATTCGTTGCAAGCGCTTAACTGCCTAACTAGGGGATTGATTGCTTTGGCTGCTTCAGTTTCGGTTGTCAACTGGTCTATTTATTCCTTTTTTTTTTTTTTTTTCGCTAGTCTCTTCTTTTGTAATCCAACACTTTCGACTACTTTACTTATTCGTTCATTCATTCTTTCGTTCCTTCATTCATTTGTTTCTTCATTTCTTGGTTTGCTCATTCATTGTTGTTGTTTTGTTGTTTGTTTTGTTTTGTTTTGTTTGTTGTTGTTGTTTTCACTCGTCTCTTCCATTGTAATCACTTTTGACTACTGTGTTTATTTCTTCGTTTATTTATTCCTTCGTTCCATCATTCATTTGTTCCTTCATTTGTTTGTTCATTCTTTTTCTTTTGTCTGTCTGTCTGTCTGTCTGTCTGTCTATTCGCTCGTCTCTGCCTATGTAATCTAACCATGGCGAAACATCTGAGGCCTACAATCAGCTACTTATCATCAATTTATGTCTGTGTGTGTTAGGCAGATGCAGTGTTCGCCTTCCAGCTCCGTAACCCTGTTCACAACGGTCATGCTCTGCTGATGACAGACACACGTCGTCGTCTGCTGGAACGAGGCTACAAGAACCCCGTGCTTCTGCTGCATCCTCTGGGTACGTTAGCAAGCTAGAAGACAAAGATGCAAGCATAATTATGCTTTCATTTGCGTACATATGTCTGTAAAAAAAGCCAGGTATTCCAGTCTATTTCATCGTATATCCTGTCAAAAGCCAGGCCAGGTATTCCAGCAGTCTGTTTTATTTTGTGTCATGTTAAAAAAACAGGCATTCGGACACAGTATTGTATGTGTCATGTAAAAAGCCAAACATTCCAGCACAGTCCGTTTTATTTATATGTGTCAGTAAAAAGCTGGACATTGGACATTCCATACCAGCAGTCTGTATACGCTTATGTTCACCCGTTTCAAGAAAATGAAGTATACGTGAGGAATTCAGGAAAAAAAAAAGAAAAGAAAAACAACTATAGATAGAAGAGAAGAAGAACAACAACAAAAGAAAAGGATAGAGTGCTTCATGGACTTCATGCTTCACAAGAAAATATGAGAGTAATAAGTCAAAGAAAGACTTCACTCAGAGGAAGAATGTGCGAGAGAGAGAGAGAGGGGGGGGGGAAAGAGAGAATGAGAGAGAGAGAAAGAGAGAGTGAGAGAGAGAGAGAGAGAGAGAAAGAGAGAGAGAGAGAGTATGATTCATGGTCATACAAGCCCCGTCATCTCCTCACATCGTCACCCTCCAATCAATGTGAAAACAATTCCATTAAAATAGAAAGGTGGAAAGTGAAATGGTCTCTTATTTATGACAACTACAAACAAAGAGAGAATTAGGAAAAGAAGTTAGTGAAAGAGAAACTGAATAACCATTATTATCATAATGCTATTACCAACAAAATGTGTGTGTAAAATTCCGTCGAAGTGACTTTTCGGGAAAAAAAATGTTTGACTAGAAGCACCCCCCAAAAAACTGAAAACTTGCGACAATTCAGTAACAAAAATACCCCTAAAACTGTGACAAAGCAAGAGCCAAATAAAGTCTACAATAACAACGATAATAACGACAATCACAGCCGCACAGCAATGAAAAGGAGCAGATCCTATCTACAGCTTATACATATGTATCCTACCTGTTTGTAGGCCTTTGTGTATCAGTATTTCTATGCTGACGTATGAATAGTACTTTATGATCATACGTTTGGCAAAATCTTACCACACACCATCAACCCCGTTTCAGCTTCAGCAAAACAGTGTTGCTCGCGCTCGTTGTTAATTCTGATTTCAAATGGCATCAGCAGATGATGACTCATTTGAAATGCTTACGTCCCACTGTTAATTTAATCTCTGATCAATAAACCATTGGTGACTGTTAATTCTGATTTCAAGTGGCATCAGCAGATGATGACTCATTTGAAATGCTTACGTCCCATTGTTAATTTAATCTCTGATCAATAAACCATCGGTGACTGTATGTCCGGTTTATCATCATGTGCCTTGCCACATGTCGTTGGCGATCGTCGGCTTCCATACGAATCTATCTTTTGTTGCTACAAATATATCTCCTATCCTTTCCGTCACCATCCGCTCTGCAAAATTGTCCAGTATATAAACTCCATAGCATCATAATAATCATCCTCATCGTCGTCATCATCATTGTAAAAGACTGTGCTGGCTTGGGTGGCCATTGAGGTGGGTTAGAAAATGGGAAAAAATATGTGAATGATTGAAATAAGTATTAACTTAAGTGATTCAGATCACCATCATCATCATCAGGTGCCCTGCCGCATGGCGTTGGCGACCATGGACTTCCAACCATCTCTATCTCTCGTTGCCCCCAGCATCTCCCCCCACCCTCCCCATCCTCAGCCACTCTGCAAGTCCGTCCAGTATTCTCTCCCTGGGTCTACCTGGTGCTCTCTGTCCCTCTTGCTTTCCCGTTATGACCAGGTGCTCCAAATCCCCCTTCCTCATAAAATGGCCTATAAATGTTGCTTGTCTTTTCCTAATCTTCCTTTCGAGTGATCTACTTGTGTCTGCCTCCATCAAGACTGTCTCGTTTGTTTTCTTTGCTGTCCATGGAACTCACATTCTTCTGAGAAACCACATCTCGGCAAGTCAAGTCAAAAACAGCAGATATATGCCCGGGCCAGCAAAGTGATTTTCGTCCGTTCTAATTATGATCAAACACATTCACTTTGGCAAAAAATCCGCTTGTGTACTGTGCAGTATACTAAATTTCCACCAAAGCAAAAGGGGATATATTCCTATAATATTACTAAAGACTTTTAAGTTACATATCAGGCTTCGTATGACTCGTGCCTGTAGTGAAATAATATGTAGTATGAGTCAGTCAGTATGTACGAACGTCAAAGAAATACAAGCTATATGTAAAGTGTAGTCTTCAGTTGTGTAACTGTCCTTGTGCTGTTCCAGGTGGCTGGACCAAAGACGACGATGTACCACTGCCCGTGCGTATGAAGCAACATGCTGCTATCTTGGAAGAAAAAGTCTTGGACCCTAAGAACACAGTCATTGCCATTTTCCCGTCACCCATGATGTATGCAGGACCCACAGAGGTGAGAGCCGACTTTTCTGTTCTGTCCCTCCACCCACTCATCCCTTTATGTATACACACACATATATATATATATATATATATATCATCCCTTTATGTATACACACACATATATATATATATATATATAATATATATATATCATCCCTTTATGTATACACACACACACACATATATATACAGTGAAACGCTGTTATAGCGAGAGCGGACGGCCCAGGCACATTTTCTCGCTATTGCCGAGTTCTCGTTATTCCCAAATGACGAATTTACCAAGGGAAACAAAGGGAAATAATCTTGGCACCGGCGCCGTCGATGTGTTCATAATTAATCGATAGTGTCCCTTGATTACACACCGCACAAGGACGCGCCTTTCGTTGTTTTTCTTTGTTACCGGCCACCACGAGATGTGCCCTACCGGGAACTTGACGACGAGGTGGGGGTGGGGCGAGTGGCGAGAACTTTTGTGACCAGGAAGGATAGAAAATCTCTCGTTATTACCGAGATGATTATCCACTAACTCTCGTTAAACCCAATGGTTTATTCTTAAAGATTAAGAAGGATAAAAAACGGGGATTGAAAAATGTCTCGTTACTACAGTGTTCTCGTTATTACAGTTGTCGTTATTAATGGACTCCATTGTATATATATCATTCCTTTATGTATACACACACACACATATATATATATATATATATATATATATATATATATATCATCCCTTTATGTATACACACACACACACACACACATACATATATATATATATATATATGTATTGTCTCACATAACTTGTTCTACGAATTCACCTCCTGAAACATCCCACTCGATATTCTAAACTTCTAGAGCATTCGGATTTCACGGCAGTGAAAGGAAACGGGAGACAATCCTAGTAATGTCTAATTTTCAAAACGAATAGTTACTTCGCTTTAGTCACAAACTACAGCAGCTGCCCCTGCAAACTTGCACACAAAAAACTGCAAGAAACTTTGGTAACTAGCATTCCTGGGGACGTTGATTTTTTTTTTTTTTTTCCAGCGTTCCTATTTTTTTCGGATGCGTGTATCATGTTTTGCCCACACTGTGAAGGCAGTGTGTCGCTGCACAGTCTGCATACTCTTTCTTCGCCGAGTCTGTATGTTGGATGTATGGGTGCTAGTACTGTGGAAAGCAGTGTATGTCGATGGAAATTTTGTGGATGAAAGGCCAGTTAATGTTAGTTTTACAAGATACTGTATGGTGTGTAAAGCTTGGATGATTTCATGTGACCATACTGGCTCATGTCCTTTCAGACCAGTATGAAGTTCTTCAGATATAGAGTAATGAAATGTACGAAACGTTTTCTTCCAAAATCACCACAGTTTTGGATTAACGGTCTGAAGTATGCATGCGTAATGGGTATAGGGACTGTGTACTGTATGTGTATGTGGTTAGATGCTCATTTGTCTTCGCTTGCCTGTGCACCAGTGCATTCGAATATTTTGATCACTTTATTTATTTGCTTATCAATAAAGTTATTTCATTGACTGAATATGTAAATATGATACATGTAGTAGTACTGTGTTGGTGGTGAGGGGGGTGTGGGCGTACTTTTACATGACTTTAACATATGAGATTCAGTTTATTATGCACGTTATGGCATTTCGATATGAATGTGTTATGTCTTTGTGTTGAAATCGATTGAAACACCACGATGCTATTTTTCTTTTGGAGACAACACATTTGCCTTGACTTGACTTGTGTTTTCATGTTCCGGTAAGCCTGGACACTGACATGGCTTGCAGCGTCTTTGACGTACGTAGGTCAAGTCGTATTTGATGTTCTACGTGTGTATACACACTCACAATTTCCACTATATCCACCAGGCGTGAGTTACCGAGTAGGATCGAACCCCAGACCTTCCGATTAGAAGTATGTCTTTCCCACTTGACTACCGCGTCCGTTGTTTTCCTGGGGAATACCAGATCCTAAGAAACTGACACTGCAACTCTTGTTAAACCCACAAATGGCATTTGTACGGACTTGCAGAGTGGCTGGGGACGAGGAGGGTGGGGGAGATGCTAAGGGCAACGAGAAATAGAGGCAGATGGAAGTCCATGATCGCCAACGCCATGCGACAGGGCACCTGCTGATGATAATGACCGTTGTTTATCCCGAAAAAGACCTGACGATACAAAATGCTGTTGCTACAGGTCCAGTGGCACGCCAAGGCCAGGATGGCGACTGGAGCCAACTTCTACATCGTGGGCCGTGACCCTGCCGGCATGCCTCATCCAGATGGCTCCAAAGACCTCTTTGACCACACACATGGCGCTAAGGTTGGTAGCTGTGGGCCTTCTCGAACATGTCCGCTTTCACTGTCAGGTTTGAGGGTGGTTCTGGTTGTCTGGGTGTAAACGTTATCTGTGTTGTCTGGATGTAAACGTTATCTGTGTTGTCTGGATGTAAACGTTATCTGTGTTGTCTGGATGTAAACGTTATCTGTGTTGTGTGGGTGTAAACGTTATCTGTGTTGTCTGGATGTAAACGTTATTTGTGTTGTCTGGGTGTAAACGTTATCTCTGTTGTCTGGATGTAAACGTTATCTCTGTTGTCTGGATGTAAACGTTATCTGTGTTGTCTGGATGTAAACGTTATCTGTGTTGTCTGGATGTAAACGTTATCTGTGTTGTCTGGGTGTAAACGTTATCTGTGTTGTCTGGATGTAAACGTTATCTGTGTTGTCTGGATGTAAACGTTATCTGTGTTGTCTGGATGTAAACGTCATCTGTGTTGTGTGGATGTAAACGTTATCTGTGTTGTCTGGATGTAAACGTCATCTGTGTTGTGTGGATGTAAACGTTATCTGTGTTGTCTGGGTGTAAACGTTATCTCTGTTGTCTGGATGTAAACGTTATCTGTGTTGTCTGGATGTAAACGTTATCTCTGTTGTCTGGATGTAAACGTTATCTGTGTTGTCTGGATGTAAACGTTATCTGTGTTGTGTGGATGTAAACGTCATCTGTGTTGTGTGGATGTAAACGTTATCTGTGTTGTCTGGATGTAAACGTTATCTGTGTTGTGTGGATGTAAACGTTATCTGTGTTGTGTGGATGTAAACGTTATCTGTGTTGTGTGGATGTAAACGTTATCTGTGTTGTCTGGATGTAAACGTTATCTGTGTTGTGTGGATGTAAACGTCATCTGTGTTGTCTGGATGTACACGTTATCTGTGTTGTCTGGATGTAAACGTTATGTGTGTTGTCTGGATGTAAACGTTATCTGTGTTGTCTGGATGTAAACGTCATCTGTGTTGTGTGGATGTAAACGTTGTCTGTGTTGTCTGGATGTAAACGTTATCTGTGTTGTCTGGATGTAAACGTCATCTGTGTTGTGTGGATGTAAACGTCATCTGTGTTGTGTGGATGTAAACGTCATCTGTGTTGTCTGGATGTAAACGTTATCTGTGTTGTCTGGATGTAAACGTTATCTGTGTTGTCTGGATGTGAACGTTATCTCTGTTGTCTGGATGTAAACGTTATCTCTGTTGTCTGGATGTAAACGTTATCTCTGTTGTCTGGATGTAAACGTTATCTGTGTTGTCTGGATGTAAACGTTATCTGTGTTGTCTGGATATAAACGTTATCTCTTGTTTCGCTGTCTTTGCAATGGTTTAGCCAGAACTAAAATCAGAGAGAGGTTTGCTTAAACATCTTGCCCTCCTGCCTCTGTGCACGCATTTTCATTTTTCCATCTCTCTTCTTTCTTTTCCCTTCCCTCCTTTTTCATCATAATCACATCATCTGTGACACCTTTTTCACTGATAAAGAGGTTAGGAACGTCCTAAAACAGAGTGGGACTATGTCATTTGTAGGAACCCACCATTCAAAGGAGTCCAATACTATCCATGACTTTATTTATGAAAGCATATTGGTTTGATAATACTGTTGTACGGATGTGAGGCGTGGACAGTTAACAAGCAAAGCCAGAACAAGATTGAGGCAGCCGAGATGTGGTTTCTCAGAAGAATGTTGAGATTTCCATGGACAGCAAAGAAAATAAACGAGACAGTTTTGATGGAGGCAGACACAAGTCGATCACTGATAAGGAAGACTAGGAAAAGACAGGCAACATTTATAGGCCATTTTATGACGTAGGGGGATTTGGAGCACCTGGTCACAACGGGAAAGCTGGAGGGAAAGAGAGCACCAGGTAGACCCAGGGAGAGAATGCTGGACGGACTTGCAGAGTGGCTGGGGATGAGGAGGGTGGGGGAGATGCTGGGGGCAACGAGAGATAGAGATGGTTGGAAGTCCATGGTCGTCAACGCCATGCGGCAGGGCACCTGATGATGATGATGATTGGTTTGATATGCATCTGTATAGGCCTAGGACGGCGGGGTTGGTGAACTGAACAAAACTTTCAGGCAAATGCTTATTCAATCTTTTTACGCAAACGAGCATTGATTCGTCTCGTGCATTCGTACTGAAAGACGTATTCTTGTAAATATCATCATCATCAGGTGCCCTGCCGCATGGCGTTGGCGACCATGGACTTCCAACCATCTCTATCTCTCGTTGCCCCTAGCATCTCCCCTACCCTCCTCATCCCCAGCCACTCTGCAAGTCCGTCCAGCATTCTCTCCCTGGGTCTACCTGGCGCTCTCTTTCCCTCCAGCTTTCCTGTTGCTCCAAATCCCCCTTCCTCATAAAATGGCCTATAAATGTTGCCTGTCTTTTCCTAATCTTCCCCACGAGTGATCTACTTGTGTCTGACTCCATCAAGACTGTCTCGTTTGTTTTCTTTGCTGTCCATGGAACTCTCAACATTCTTCTGAGAAACCACATCTCGGCTGCCTCAATCTTGCTCTGGCTTTGCTTGCTGACTGTCCACGCCTCGCATCCGTACTACAGTATTGGTTCTATATAACATTCAAGGACTCTCTTTCTGATGTTAATTGATAGGCATTTGTTGGTAAGAATGCTTGTCATCTTCTTGAATGCTGTTTTGGCTTGTAAATATACTGTGCCAAAATAAGTAACAGCAACACTGTATTTTGTACAGATGTTTCTGATAGATCTGTAGAAAAGTCCTCATTGTTTGCCAAGAAAAAGTGTCACGCACAAGTTAAAGATCCACAACATTGTGTCTTCTTTTAACCAGATCTTTTATTGTTTTAAATTTTCTGTCAAGGGAAAATGTTGCTATACGCATCTTCTGGATCTGTTTACATACTTGTTCATGCATTAGTTAGGCCCGGATCGTTTCTTGTTTCTTCTATAGTCAATGCTTATTTTGTCGTGGTTTTGTTACTGGTATCACATGAACTGGAAATGGGATTGGTCAAGAAGCATTCAACGCGTTCGGATAATTTCATATGTGGTCCCTCGGATAATTTCGTATGTGCTGGCAAACCGCATCCATTTACATGTACATAACATTGCCATAACAATCTATAAAAACTGATCACCTGTTATTCTGCTGTTCTCAAGTTCTGGAACAACATCAGAACGTTTGAAACTATTGCCTTCAAAATGATTTTAAAACCACCGACCCTCTGTATGTCTACAGGTTCTAACCATGGCCCCAGGTCTGACACAGCTAGAAATTGTCCCATTCCGTGTGGCCGCCTACAACCTGAAGAAGAAAGCCATGGACTTCTTCACTCCAGAGCGCAAAGACGACTTCCTCTTCATCTCTGGCACCAAGATGCGCAAGATGGCCCGTGAGGGAACAACGCCACCTGACGGTTTCATGGCTCCCAAAGCCTGGGACATAATGGTGGCCTACTACCAGTCGCTGGCTTAACTCCACGCTCTGTCCAGGACACACTCTCTGCTGTTGACGCTGCTGATGCTTTCTATCAATTTGTTCTGTCGTTCATCTTTCTACACGATCTTTGTCATACATAAAAAAAGAATTTCATATAGACGACCTGAGTATATCGTGTCATTACTGATGTCACCTTTGAGACTTTCTTGAACAAATTTGAAGATAACAAAGTATTAAACGATATGCCTTGTGTTAGAGACAAAATATTCAGAAACCATTTTTATAATGTGACACTGCATGACATGAATCTTAATCCCCAAAACAATTCCTCCATCAGTTCAGTAAATGTACAGAAGGAACGGCTGTTATGCGATTGCTTTCAGAAAAAGACATTCATTGAAAGGTATGCTCCTGTAATCCATATAAGAACTGGAGATGAAAGAAGTTTTATACAGCAACCTATGTCAATGTCTTCCTGAAAGAGTATCACGCCAACAGGCAAAACGAAGTGACTGTCGTGGTATTGTTTAGTTGAAAGTAATATTTTGAGGGTTTTCTGATCCATATAACTTATAACGTAGGCCTAATTCTACCAGTAGACTGTGACTCGGAATCTTTTGTCCAGTTCAGAATGTGCGGTTATATTATGACATGAAAGCGTGACTAGATGTTACAAAAAGAAAGGTACCGTAAAATGTCCAGAACTCCAACCATCTGCTCTGCTTTTCCGCTTTGAAAAAAGAAATTTTGGTCAGCTTTTATCAAGACCACGATGACTAAAAATTTCAGAGATCTGTAAAACTTGTTCCAAATGATTAACATTTCATAGCAGTATTTCTGACCAGACAAAGATATTTTTAATCTGAGTTAGTGTGTTTCATCTGCAACAAAATCTTTGATGGTTTTTGTACAGTCCCAATGTAGTTGTTCTTTGTTCGTCAAATTTTGCAATCTTGCCTTGCACACAAGATAAAGAAACTATCTTACACTATTCGTTGTAACGTCTGTATAGATACACAAATCAATCTGGAAATGAAAAATACAAGAACAAACTGGTTAGATAAATGTATATACATACCGTTTAATTCATAGGGACAAAATATCAAAGTGAATACAAATGCAAATTTTACAGTACACATAACATAGATTTACTGATAACTGCTATGGAGAAAGACTTCACAAAGTGTTCTAAAGTGCGCACAAGGTATTAATTGTTGCTGACTCGTCTCGTCCTTCTGTGATAAACGTTGCTGTTATTTTTAATAATGACGTTGTGAATGTTCCCCCCCCCAACCCCCACTCCCTTACAATTTTGCAAGGGAATTCTTGGTGAAGACTTTCATCCATTGCTTTACGTAATAGCTGACTTTTTCGCTTTAGCTAAGTATAAGCGGTAGGTTAAGGATTCCACTTCAGCTGTAAGTGAGAATCCATCCCATTGTAAGTTATCAATATGAACTGTGTGTCTTCGTAGACACACAGAAGAGTATACACAAGCATGTATGTACTGGTGTGATGCTGACGTTGTGTGATATTGTTAAACATGTCTTGTCTCTTATTTAGTGATAACGCCAAGCTGGCAATGAGTGGCAAAACAATGTGATCAACAAAGCGATATCTTTACAGACAAAAGATTGTGCAATGGAATTGTGATAAATTTTAGAGACAAAAGATTGTGCAATGGAATTGTGATAAATTGTAGACACCAAAGTTGTGACCTGTGTTGTAACTGAAATCTACCGGTATGTTGTAAGCCTATCTATAACATTTTGGTGAAGTCATGCATTTTAATTCTGGGACGCTCATGTTATATGTTTTGACCTCAACAAACAAATCTAACAAGTCATACATACTATGCCGTTCATCTCTCTCTCTCTCTCTCTCTCTCTCTCTCTCTCTCTCTCTCTCTCTCTCTCTCTCTCTCTCTCTCTCTCTCCTCTCTTCTCTCTCTCTCTCTCTCTCTCTCTCTCTCTTCTCTCTCTAAGGCTGCAAAAACGCATTTCCTTCATGCTTGTTGACAGACAGCTGATGCCATTTATAGCTGTTCCTTACCAGCTCACAGGTTTTGTTGCAGATTAAAACTCGTGGGACGATTGAAGTGAATTTGTGTTGGTTTCCATCTGTTTGACGTGTGGCTGTTGTGGTTGTTTATATATATAGGGAAAAACGCATACAACTTTACAGATGTAGATTCCTTCTTGTTAAATAGTCCAACACAAGCGCTCGCACGCATAAACTCTAACCAAAATATTTGCACCCATGTTCACATGCATGTATGTGCTCGATCAGACTCATGCATACAGACACAAAACGCGCTTGCGCACAGACATACATACGTACGTGCATACATGCATACACACGTACATATATATAATAACGTTCAGCAAATTAAAACGAAACAATCAACTGTGAAAATTAGATGTTATTCATGTTCATGACAATTGCTGGGGAAACGCCGAGGTGGTCAAGATCATTCGTAACATCAGCCTTCAGAGTCAGGGTTCTGCCTTGTCCACGTCGAAGGTTGACACGGTCGCTGAGGTTGGCAGACAATATGTCACCCAGTCGTTATTTTCGATTGATGGTCGACGATGCTTCTGTATGGATAAAATATCGACTGCGAGCTTCGAGGAGAGTTGCAGCATTTCATGGACACGGTGGTTGGAATTCAGAGTACATGTACGTGCGCTGAACGATCCAACTTTCACATTAGATTGTTGAGTGCGGGGGTTAGACAAACTTTGGTTGGCAGCCAACATACATACATACATACATACATACATACATGCATACATGCATACATGCATACATGCATACATGCATACATACACACATACATGTACATACATACACACATATGCATACATTGTACATACACACATACGTGCGTACGTACATTCATACGTACGAACGTATATATGTAGTACATACATACGTGCATACATATGTACATACATGCAAGCACACATAAATACAAGCACACACACACATACACACACACACATACATATACATCATACATACATACATACATACATACATACATACATACATACATACATACATACATACATGCATGCATGCATGCATGCATGCATGCATATCAGAGAATTTTCTATTCTCTAAGATAGGTTAAGGATCCTATAGCTTGTAGAGACGTACACAGAGAGAAAAGATTGGAATTTACACATTTCTGAGTAAAAAAAAACAATCCAAACTCCTATTGTACATGCATGTGGGCGCGCACACGCATAAGCCTACATATGGTGACACATGCATATCTTCATGCATTCATGTACACGCACATACTGTTCGCACGAACATATCCATACACGTACACACTCGCATGTACGTTAACACGTACACTCGGCACACACACACGGACACACACACACACACACACACACACACACACACACACACACACACACACACACGCACACACACACACGCACGTGTGCACGCGCACATACACACACACACTCACACAGACACACACAAGTAGGCTACGTATACTCTGGCTTGCACGTATGTACAGACACATATGCATTCACATATGCTCGCACTCAAACATACATACAGACGCGTGAGCACGAGTACACACAAATGCACATGCACACACGCATCCCCCCCCCCCCAACACACACACTCATTCACATACACATATACATACACACACACACACACGCATACACACGCACGCACGTACGCACGCACACGCGAGTCGTAAATGATCTTTTGACATCTCTAGATGAAAACAAAATTTCCGTTCTTCTTCTTTTGGATCTTTCAGCCGCATTTGATACTATTGACCATAGTATCCTCCTCCACCGTCTGGAACACGTCTTTGGTATCAAAGGCTGTGCACTCGACTTGTTCTCGTCCTATCTATCAAATCGAAAACAGTTTGTTGTTGTAAACAACTCCCGTTCACACGAAACAACCCTGGATTTTGGTGTCCCGCAGGGCTCCGTACTGGGCCCTGTTCTTTTCTCACTATACACGACTCCACTTTCAAATCTTATCACTGATCATTCTATTCGTCATCAAATGTTTGCTGATGATACACAGTTAAACAACTCTGAATCCCCTTCAAATTACTCTTCACTTATTCAATCATTGCAAGACTCTGTTTCTGACATAAAAACCTGGATGGACGATAGTCGCCTCAAGCTAAACCAAGGAAAAACCGAAGCAATGCGCTTTTCTCCCAGTCCTGCTATCTCTTCTGACCTTCCCTCTAACATTCGGTTCGAAGATTCTATTGTTGATTTCTCTGAACAGTCACGCTATCTTGGATTCTTTCTTGATTCTCATCTAGCTATGGAACATCAGATCATGAAAACGTGTCAGGCCGCATACATCCAACTCCGACAAATCAGTTCCATACGTCATTACCTCACATATGAAGCAACAAAAACACTTGTAACTGCTTGTATTCTGTCCAGATTAGATTATTGCAACTCCTTACTTCTCGGCTGTCCCAAGACTCTTCTCAAACCCCTTCAACAGGTTCAAAACTCTGCAGCCAAATTAATTTTCAAAGCTCGCAAATCACACCATTGCACACCTCTCTTTAAACAACTCCACTGGCTTCCGATCGAACAAAGAATTAAGTACAAATCTGCTTGTATTCTTTTCATGTCATCTCGGGCACTGCTCCAGCGTATATATCTGATCTATTTCAAGTCTATGTTCCTTCTCGTTCTTTACGTTCCGCTTCTGACGACAGAATATTCCGTGTCCCGGATTCAATAGAAAGCAACATGGTGGTCGTTCCTTCTCATACTCTGCTGCTGTTGAGTGGAATTCCCTGCCTCACTCTCTCCGCCACAGCCCCTCTCTCTCTTCCTTTAAATCCAACCTGAAAACTCACTTATTCCGCCAGTACTTTTGAAACCTGAATTTTCTTGTTCTATTGTATGCGTGCGTGGGTGTGTGTGCGTGTGGGTGCGCGCGTGGGTGTTTGTGTGGGTGTGTTTTGTGTGTGCGTGTGTGTGTCTGCATTCGTTGCTGCACACGCGTGCATGCCTGCATGTATGTGTTTATGTGTATTTCTTGTATTATGTATTTTGTTGAAAATGTGTTCTCCCCTCCCATTTCACCACTTTACTCCTCCTTTTCAAATTTGTGAAGCGCTTTGAGTCCATAGAAAGCGCTATAAAAATCTCCATACTTACTTACTTACTTACTTACTTACTTACTTACACACACACACATGCATACATACACACATACACCCCACAACCGTCATTACGTCCTCCACACTCCACAAACATGCATGTGACGCATTTAGCGGCGCACGTACGTATGCACATACACACGCGTGTGATCGTGTGTACAACACAAACACACACATATACACACACGTGCACGCGCACGCACGCACACACACACACACACATATGTGTGTGTATATATATATATATATATATATATATGTACATATATATATATATATATATATATATATATATATATTGTCAGAGAGAGAGAGAGGATCAGGATGCTTTTATAAGGAAAATTTTCAAACGAGATGGTCAAGCCATACAGGCATATCCCATTTTACGACCTTAAAGAAGAAAATTAAGGAAGCACCTTTGCCTACGTAAGGAAAGCAATTTTTGGTGGCCTGAATGTGATTCTGGTGTATAAAATGTTCTGTTTCTAAACACAATTGTCTTGCAGCAAAATTATTCAATGGTTCATTGAAGACAAGTCTGTACATAAATGTTCAGCAATCTTCTTGGTAAGGAGCATTCCTTGGTTTACAAAAATGCCTGCTGTTTCATTAAGACTGATAATATGAATACACATAAGAAGATTTACAAAGGAATCTACATTGTTTTGCCACGTCACTACAACTACTACTACCTCCACATCACTGTTACTACTATTAGTACTACTACTGTTGCTGTTGCTGCTACTACCACTACCACTTCTATGACTACCACTACTACTGCCTGCCATTCCTATTACTACTACTATATTACTATTACTCATCATCATCATCAGGTGCCCTGCCGCATGACGTTGGCGACCATGGACTTCCAACCATCTCTATTTCTCGTTGCCCCCAGCATCTCCCCCACTCTCCTCATCCCCAACCACTCTGTGTAAAAATTACTACTACTACGGTACTATTACTATTACTATTACTACTACTACACTCACAACCTCGCCACTGGACAAGATTTTGTTTGATTGAAGTCTTCCAAACCATAGTGACTGCAGTTTTCAGTTTCTCGAGATGACGTCTCCGCGCTCAGAACAAATTCCATGTGCACTAACGTCACAGGTGCCATGTGTGTGGTAACCATGGCACAAGCCTTAAAGCCTGCACATAAACCAATGAGCTGGCCAGGTCCTGAGGCCCTACCTAGACTATGTTACGTACAAGCGCGATGAATTGCATCCGAATATCCGAATAAACGGATGACAAATTCCTGTTTGTAGTTCATACTTGTGTTATGAAAACTGTCTTAAAACTGTTATCACGCGTAGCGTTTTGTCGTGGCAAGGTTGGGTAATTTCCTCTGTCCCTCCCGCTCTCCCTTCCACCCACCAGTCCATCGCCCTCTTCGCCATGTTTAACCCTTTGCCTCCCACACCTTATCCACCGACTGCAAAAACTTAACCCTTCGACTCCCTCACCCTATCCACCAGCTTACTGCGGGAAGCTGGTGGATAGGGTGAGGGACTCGAAGGATCAAGTTTCTGTTTGCTAGCATGGTTGACAGTGCAGGATGCCGATGGACAGGGTGGAGGAGTCAAAGGGTTAAACAATGGACTAGATGGTATCTGCAAAACGTTTCATTCGATTTTTATCTTCTTTCAAACTTTTTGAAAATTTATTTTTGACATAGCGCAATAGCAAACATATTGATTAATAAATGATACTATGGACAGCAAAGAAAACAAACGAGACAGTCTTGATGGAGTCAGACACAAGTAGATCACTCATAAGGAAGATTAGGAAAAGACAAGCAACATTTATAGGCCATTTTATGAGAAGGGGGATTTGGAGCACCTGGTCACAACGGGAAAGCTGGAGGGAAAGAGAGTACCAGGTAGACCCAGGGAGAGAATGCTGGACGGACTTGCAGAGTGGCTGGGGGATGAGGAGGGTGGAGGAGATGCTGGGGCAACGAGAGATAGAGATGGTTGGAAGTCCATGGTCGCCAACGCCATGCGGCAGGGCACCTGATGATGATGATGATGACTATCAGCAAAAGGTAGCTAGCTGCAAATGTGACGTACAGTGTGATACTATCAGCAAAGGGTAGCTGCAAATGTGACGTACAGTGTGATACTATCAGCAAAGGGTAGCTGCAAATGTCACGTACAGTAAAAAAAAAATTATATTCGCGGACTTGACAATATGAGTTCTCTACACAAATGGGGAAGGCGGGGGGGGGGGGGGG
>CM060305.1:14087792-14092792 GCA_030674185.1 Monoplex corrugatus
GGTGTCTGTGTCTGTGGGTGTCTGTGTCTGTGTGTCTGTGTCTGTGGGTGTCTGTGTCTGTGGGTGTCTGTGTCTCTGGGTGTCTGTGTCTGTGGTGTCTGTATCTGTGTCTGTGTGTCTGTGGTGTCGTGTCTCTGGTGTCTGTGTCTGTGGTGTCTGTATCTGTGTGTGGGTGTCTGTATCTATGTCAGCGTCTATGCGTGTGTTTGAGAGAGAAAGAGAGCACACAAAAAAGACTTAATTTATTGCTTTCCCATCGTAGACCTTCACAAATGATTAAAATCGAAAACGACATTTAGTTAATGAAAAGTGAATAAGTGTTCAGCGCTGGATCTTAACAGATTATAATGTGTGTCTGTAGGAGATTGATTGATTATGATTTTTTAATATCCATAGGCTTTCCATGAAGAACTTTCCATAAAGAACGACAAAATAGTTATAACCCCAAATTCCTGTTTCAGCAAATTTGCATAATCTGACAGAACTGAGATGAACTGATCAGCTTGTGTACAAGTTTGACACTTGACATGAAATAATTAAATCTCATACAAAAAGTCTACTTTCAGAATACAATTTCCATTCTACAGATTTCTCTGCAAGATTATTATATCTTACAATTTTCTCTGCGGTTCCATTTGAATTCTCTGCATGATTATTTCTATGTTACAGTTTTCTCTGCATTTCATATGAATCTTTTTTACTTGTCACATTTACCAAAAGACTAGTTGTGCCGGGGTTATTCCCCCATCCAGTTTTATGGAGACCATCACCACATTCCTCCAACGATAACTCCCATGAAGTTATTTCAGACACAGAACAGGTTAAAACACGAACGCAGAACAAGGTTAAAACACGACACAGAACGGGTTAAAACACAAAACTAAAGTTACCGTGAGAGCAGGGTATGAACGGTCTGTGGTATGTATTTTACATGATTTAAGAAGATGTTAGCGATGAGGATGATGTATAAATTTCCATTTTGGTTTAAAACTGCCAGACAGCGATGTACTCTGCGCTTCCTGTCGAAACAAATTCTTGCTTCAACCTGCCCAAGAGACACGAACACCTGCAGTATAAGTTCGAAAATCTAAACATCTTCGAGAAGGATTTGTGAAGTGTGACATATGTACAATTATTTTTCCCTCCCTTTTCCAGAACTGTATATAAAACTTGGTTGAGCAGAGAAGAAAATTCACCCTCAGATCATCACGTACGTTCAAGGTCTGTCTTAACAGCTACCGAAAAACTTCTCAAAATCAGAAACCAAAGTGTTGTAGGCCTACATATTACAGGCCTGTCAACACAAGCAGACTTAATATGGTCCACCCCAGAGACAAAGCAACAATCAATGCAAGAACGTGCACAGCTTGAGACAACTGTAACATTGGCATCTAATCCAAAACAAGTGTGACTGCCCGCATTCAAGCAAACGGGAACCAGAAAAACACGAAAATAGAATCAGAACGCGTATTCAATACAACAAGACAAGACAGGCACAAATTCTCGGTCAACTGGCCTTTGTCAAGCGTGAACGTAAGATCACAAACAAATACCAAATACAAAAATCACGAGAAAAAGGCTGAAACTTCCCTGCTGCTTCGTCCAAGAGGACTAAATCAAAGTGCCAGCGTTCAAGCAAATGGGTACACAAAAAACGCGGGAAGTCACACTTGTTATTTTGGACACAAAAAACAGAATGAGAACGCGTATCTGACACAACACGATAAGACAAAAACGTCACTGAACACAATTACTGATTACGAGATGTCTCCCCTTTATTGACAAACATGCTCACCCCACGTAAACGCAGGCTAAAGCGATCAACAAGATTTGAGGCAACCTTGTCTTGTCTTTGTGTATCAAGTACGCGTTCCGATTCTATTTTTGTGTACTTCCGGTTTCTAGTTGTAACACTGACTACACATGAGAAATTGCCAGACTGTTGGCACCAGAGCCAAGGAACACATCAGCACCTGATGGGCTTCACTTGAAACATTGTGGAACACTGTGAGAAACAGGATACCGAACCTCACGTAAAAACATCGATATTCTGACCAGTGAAGAAGAAACCTACAAACAGTATGGGAAGTTCTAGAAATCAAGGGAAAGATACCATCACTTTACACACATCTTTGTTCTACGGGATATCTCCCCTCCAAGGACATATGTTCACCCCACGTAAACACAGGCTACACAAGTAGATCACTCATAAGGAAGATTAGGAAAAGACAGGCAACATTTATAGGCCATTTTATGAGGAAGGGGGATTTGGAGCACCTGGTCACAACGGGAAAGCTGGAGGGAAAGAGAGCGCCAGGTAGACCCAGGGAGAGAATGCTGGACGGACTTGCAGAGTGGCTGGGGATGAGGAGGGTGGGGGAGATGCTGGGAGCAACGAGAGATAGAGATAGTTGGAAGTCCATGGTCGCCAACGCCATGCGGCAGGGCACCTGATGATGATGATGAAACACAGGCTAAAACGACCAAACAAGATTTGAGGCAACCTTGCAACACAACATATTACCTAATCAATATCCAAAATCTGAAACTGAAAGCTAGTGAATACTGGTTTAGCAACAGGTAGGTAGCGTACTGTCCTCCCCCCCCCCCCCACCAACCACCTCCTTCCCCTTTCCCATCGTTTCTGTGTGTACACTGTTGGATCTCTAAAGATGTTGCTCAAAATACTGTTCGTGACGCCATCTATTTTTGAATCTCTAAAGATGTTGCTTAAAATACTTTTCATGACGCCATCTATTTTTGAATCTCTGAAGGTGTTCAGAATACTGTTCATGACGCCATCTATTTTTGAATCTCTAAAGATGTTGCTCAAAATACTGTTCATGACGCCATCAATTTTTGAATCTCTAAAGATGTTGCTCAAAATACTGTTCATGACGCCATCTATTTTTGAATCTCTAAAGATGTTGCTCAAAATACTGTTCATGACGCCATCTATTTTTGAATCTCTGAAGGTGTTCAGAATACTGTTCATGACGCCATCTATTTTTGAATCTCTGAAGGTGTTCAGAATACTGTTCATGACGCCATCTATTTTTGAATCTCTAAAGATGTTGCTCCAAAATGCTGTTCATGACGTCATCTATTTTTGAATCTCTAAAGATGTTGCTCAAAATACTGTTCATGACGCCATCTATTTTTGAATCTCTAAAGATGTTGCTCAAAATACTGTTCATGACGCCATCTATTTTTGAATCTCTGAAGGTGTTCAGAATACTGTTCATGACGCCATCTATTTTTGAATCTCTGAAGGTGTTCAGAATACTGTTCATGACGCCATCTATTTTTGAATCTCTAAAGATTTTGCTCAAAATGCTGTTTATGACGTCATCTATTTTTGAATCTCTAAAGATGTTGCTCAAAATACTGTTCATGACGCCATCTATTTTTGAATCTCTAAAGATGTTGCTCAAAATACTGTTCATGACGCCATCTATTTTTGAATCTCTGAAGGTGTTCAGAATACTGTTCATGACGCCATCTATTTTTGAATCTCTAAAGATGTTGCTCAAAATACTGTTCATGACGCCATCTATTTTTGAATCTCTGAAGGTGTTGCTCAAAATACTGTTCATGACGCCATCTATTTTTGAATCTCTGAAGGTGTTGCTCAAAATACTGTTCATGACGCCATCTATTTTTGAATCTCTGAAGGTGTTGCTCAAAATACTGTTCATGACGCCATCTATTTTTGAATCTCTGAAGGTGTTGCTCAAAATACTGTTCATGACGCCATCTGTTTTTGAATCTCTGAAGGTGTTGTTCAGAATACTGTTCATGACGCCATCTATTTTTGAATCTCTAAAGATGTTGCTCAAAATACTGTTCATGACGCCATCTATTTTTGAATCTCTGAAGGTGTTGTTCAGAATACTGCGCATGGCACCATCTGTTTCTTTTTCAAATTTAAACATTTATTTGTAAAGTCGAATTTTCGTCAACTATAAAAAATTGAACTTTGTCAATAAAGAGACTCAAAAAAGACACGAAAGTCAATGTAAGGAGTTTTCAGATGTGACTTGCGTGGCGGTTGAATTCCCGTGTTCCAATGCGACTACACGAGTTCAAACTTGGATAGGAAAACTTCAAATGTACTTGAAGGGCAGCCATAAATGGGAGGGGGGGAAGGGGTTCCTGGCCCTGATCCAAATGGAATGGAATCACCATACATAAAGACCACTGCCGTCAAAATGTAAACCGTGATTAGTGTTCTCCATATCATGCATCAACAACCTTGTTTATGGAACAAAAACTTCTGTTTTCCTCCGGAAATATTGACAGCCTGGGCAAAGAAGTCATAAAAAAGATCGAAAACGAAAAACTAAAGACAGTCTGACTCGGTAGGTGAACCTGAACACAGAGATTCTTAGTCCATCAGCTTCGGAGCTATATGGCAGAATCCGGAAAAAAAGACTAGGTTGTTTTTTGTTTGTTTGTTTGTTTTTGGTTGTTGTTGTTTTTCTTGTTGTTTTTAGGATCATCGCACTAAGAGAGATTACCTTTGTGCTCACCTTTTTTTTTTTTTTTTTTTTCTTTTTTTTGTTTTTTTGTCCCATTTTCTACGCCACCTTAATGGCCACAGAAGCTGGCACAGTTTTTACAATGCGATAATGATGATGTCGATGAGCACGATAATCATGATGCTATGGAGTTCCATCTATCTTCTTAATGTTATTTACATGACTTATTTTAGTATGAATATGTCTGTGCCATTGCTTTAGCTTCGTGTGGAACTGACATCAAAGTTACATTTTATTATTTTATCCGTAGTCCTCTGTGGGTAGTTAAAATGCTTCAGCATAGGTGGGATCTGTATAAAATTGTTTACCCCGTTCGATAGTCTCCTTATGTATTAAAGTGGAATATGTTGTGGCCAGATGGGGATGGTAGGGGCAGACTTCACAAACCCATTTACTTGTGGCGAAATGGGGATAATACGGGCAGAATTCACAAACCATTTACTTGTGGCGAAATGGGGA
>CM060305.1:14097792-14105292 GCA_030674185.1 Monoplex corrugatus
CATAAGGCACCCCTTAGCTTTGGTCTCTTCCGAGACAATCATAAGGCACTCCCTTAGCTTTGGTCTCTCCCGAGACAATCACAAGACACTCCCTTAGCTTTGGTCTCTCCCGAGACAATCATAAGGACTCCCTTAGCCTTGGTCTCTCCTGAGACAATCACAAGACACTCCCTTAGCTTTGGTCTCTTCCGAGACAATCATAAGGCACTCCCTTAGCTTTGGTCTCTCCAAGACAATCATAAAGCACTCCCTTAGCTTTGGTCTCTCCTGAGACAATCACAAGGCACTCCCTTTAGCTTTGGTCTCTCCTGAGACAATCAAAAAGCACTCCCTTAGCTTTGGTCCCTCCAGAGACAATCACAAGGCACTCCCTCAGCTTTGGTCTCTCCCGAGACAATCATAAGGCACTCCCTTACCCTTGGTCTCTTCCGAGACAATCATAAGGCACTCCCTTAGCTTTGGTCTCTTCTGAGACAATCACAAGGCACTCCCTTAGCTTTGGTCTCTCCTGAGACAATCACAAGACACTCCCTTAGCTTTGGTCTCTTCTGAAACAATCACAAGGCACTCCCTAGCTTTGGTCTCTTCTGAAACAATCACAAGACACTCCCTTAGCTTTGGTCTCTTCTGAAACAATCACAAGGCACTCCCTTACCCTTGGTCTCTCCCGAGACAATCATAAAGCACTCCCCTAGCTTTGGTTTCTCCCGAGACAATCACAAGGCATTCCCTTAGCTTTGGTCCCTCCCGAGACAATCACAAAACACTCCCTTAGCTTTGGTCCCTCCCGAGACAATCACAAGGCAGTGGTGATTTTCTGTCATGGTCTACTTCCTTATCCTTGGTCTCTCACGAGAATGCGCAAGGACCGTATAACCAGGATGATATAATGGCAGGTATAGTTAGTCAGTCATTGGACAGTTCATATCCCATGTCTGCTTTAAATGTTTGTCTTCTAGACGAAGGGACAGGAGCTGAAAATAGGCAAATTAACCGATATCCTTGATAAAAAAAAAATAATAAAGTCACTGTAATGGTGAAATGCAGCAGTGTGTGTGGGAATTCAACTGGCGCTGCTTTAAGGAAGAGGGAAGAAAAGGGGGATAGGGTAACGTTTGTGCTATATGGCAAAATGGATGTTGTATGTGTGGGGATGAGGGGATAGTGAGATCCAGTTAAAAGCTGTGAAATATGAAACGTTATGTATAATAATAATAATAATTATTACAATACTTATATAGCGCAAAATCTTGATAAAATCAAATATACAGTTCCAAGTGATGGTTGCTCAGTACAGCACCTTTAGATAACACTGAAAATTTGTGTTGCACTGACAACAACAATAACAATAATGATAATCAGAAGAAGAAAATTAACAACAGCAGCAGCAGCAGCAGCAGTAGTAGTAGTGGTAGTAGTAGTGGCAATAGTAGTAGTAGAAACAGTAGTAATAGAAACAGTAGTGGTAGTGGTAATACTAGTAGTAGTAATGGTAATAATAGTAGTAGTAGAAGCAGTAGCAGCAGTGGTAGTAGTAGTATAAGTAGTAGTAGTAGCAGTGCTAATAATGACTTCTTGTGCATGGCTCCTCTCATAATAAAGCTCTAAATGCTTCACAAAACCTTGAGACACAAGACAGATGCACGTAAAGCAAATAATGTTAACCTTCACCCCTGTGGTGAAAACAGATGAAGTACAGTGTCAAGGAAGCGACGAAAAGAATTATTATTAATACCATATCCAAATCATATGTCATTTGGTAAAAGAAAAAAAGAAACACACTAGAAGATTCGTCATAACCGTTTCCAAGGATACTGAACATTAACATCTTTCCAACTTCATCGTTATTCGTGGTAAAGCCCAGTCGACCGCGCAGAGCCATATCAGGGCTACAACCATGTCAAACTAGTATTTCTGAAAATTTCTTTTCAGGAGAAAGGTGGCAAAATGGTTCAGACGTTCGCCTGTCAATAAGTAAACTCGAGGTTCCAGTGTTCGTTATTCATTGAGGCCTTGACTTTTCTCCTCAGTTCGACCGGAAAATCGAAGTGGACGAAAAAAAAAAAACCGAGTTGGATCATATCCCTGTGCCCACTGGACTGCGCACGATAAAAGATCCCGCGGCAGTTGAAAATCGTGAAGTGAAGGGTATTCGCCCGACTGCCCTGGCATAAAAATTAGAGAAATAGGTGCATTTCCTAGGTCCCTCTCCTTGCAACCCAATTCACTTTCTTGCCTTTCTTAAAAAAATGTAAAAGACAGCAAGATAGAGAAAATAAAAGACAAAGCGAGTAACAGAGGGAAGGGGAGGGAGAAGAGAGAAAGACATAAAATGTCGGACATGTGCGTGTGTGTGTGTGTGTGTGTGTGTGTGTGTGTGTGTGTGTGTGTGTGTTGTGTGTGTGTGTGCGTTGTGTGTGTGTGTGTGAGTGTGTGTGTGTGTTGTGTGTGTGTGACCAAAGAGAATACTGCCTACGGTAAGAGCGCCCACACATACAACACACACACACACACACACACACACACACACACACACGCACGCACGCACGCATTTATATTCACACACAATCCTCAAATACAAAAGCACAAAAGCACAAAAATATACACGTACACGCACATGTTGAAGAGAGAGAGAGAGAGAGAGGCAAAGATAGACAGACAGACATGCAGACAGACAGAGAGAGATGGGGGTATTCTGTATTAAACAGATTTTACTGTATAAAGTATGTACAAGTGCCATTTGTTGTGAATTTGTTCCTTAATATCAGGCTCCACTTCACCATAAAAGACAACAACAGGAAATTCGCAGCAGCTTCAGGGAGACAAAACAGAAAGATGCTGAAGCTTCAGCGTGTGTAGGACTTCTAGATTATTGAACATGTGCACAAATGTGCTTTTTCAAGGAACTGTATGATTTTGTTTTGGTGTGTGTGGAGAAAGGTAATGACAGAGGAGTGTGTGTGTGATTTTTGCTGGCTTGTTTTATGTAAATATTAAGAGCCTTTGACCTGCTGTCTTCAACCAGTCAACCTGTAGATAATGCAAAACAACAAACAAAGCGATGCTGATCTCAGAAAATCTCTCCTCTCTCTCTCTCTCTCTCTCTCTCTCTCTCTCTCTCTCTCTCTCCTCCTCTCTCTCCTCTCTCTCTCTCTATTTCTGAACGGAGTGCACATCCAAAGAGTGGATTATGTGTCGCACTACTGGAAAATTGTTATCCCCCTTGTCAAAAGACCTTTTCGGGTAATGACAATAAACAGTTTCAGTTTCAGTTTCTCTCTCTCTCTCTCTCTCTCTCTCTCTCTCTCTCTCTCTCTTTGGGGGTTGAGGTGGGTGAGTGAGAGTTGAAACAATAATCAGAAGATGGGCTTGTTAGTTGCAACATATGTATTGCAGAGATTACAAGAAGTACATGCCCAGTGTCAGTTTTAGTATAGTAGCCTGGCACAAGAGACCTACAACACATTTCATCGTCTGACACACAGCCTGGTTTGTTATCGTCAGGAGAGATGGGAGTGGCTGCTCCCGCGCTCACAGCAACCGTCCAGCCGCCGGGTTCACTTTCGCTAGTAAGGCCAGATATCTAGAGAGTGGCCCCTCTTATTGTCTACCCTCTTTGGTGTGACAGAGAGGATATCAACTTGGGTCAAGGATTACTCGCCTATCAGGCTTGACCATACCTTACTAGACTTGACGCCTTATCATTATCATCATCGTCGTCGTCGTCGTCGTCGTCATTATCGTCATCATCATCACATCATAGTTTTGTTATTCTTCTTGTTATCATCATTATCATTATCATTATTAGTATTATTATCGTCGTCGTTATCATTGTTATTATTATTATAATTATTATTATTATTATCATATTATTATTATCATTATTATTATTTTTATTTTTATTTTTTTATCTTTATTTTAATTTTATTTTTATTATCATTATTATTATTATTATTATTATTGTTATTATCATTATTGTTATTATTATTATCATCATCACCATCATCATCATCACTATTATTATTATCATTATTATCATCATCATCATCATCATTCACTGATAAAGATGTAATGATGATAATAGTCAATATGTGTTTGTGTGTATGAGAATGTGTTTGTGTATATGTGAGTGAGTGTGTATGTGTTTGTGTGTGTGCATTGCGTCTGCATGTGTGTGCAGGGTATCATACCACGTGGTGCAATGATAAAGATGTAATGATGATAATAGTCAATATGTGTTTGTGTGTGTGCATTCCGTCTGCATGTGTGTGCAGGGTATCATACCACGTGGTGCAATGACCGCAGTACGGGAACTGTTTGTACCTGACAACAAGAAATCACAGGCAGAACGAGAGGCTGAAACCTTACCTTCAGTCCACATCACTGAGGTATCATTCGTGTGTGTGTGTGTGTGTGTGTGTGTGTGTGTGTGTGTGTGTGTGTGTGTGTGTGTGTGTGTGTGTGTGTGTGTGTGTGGTGTGTGTGTGTGTGTGTGTGTGTGTGTGTGTGTGTGTGTGTGTGTGTGTGATGGTGGTCTCTGATTTAATGTCTATTCACTAAAGTGATTTTAGACACACACACCAAAAAAAAAAAAAAAAAAAAACCTAAGGAGAAAAGAGGAAACTTGGAAATGGTATGTGTGTGTGTTTGTGTGTGTGTGTGTGCGTGGTCTTTGATTTAATGTGTATGTGTGTGTGTGTTTGTGTGTGTGTGTGTGTGTCTGTGTGTCTGTGTCTGTGTCTGTGTCTGTGTCTGTGTCTGTGTTGTGGGTGGGGAATATATGATGGCCATGAAAAGGTCGTCGGGTGCTGTACAGCTGAAGTCTGTGGAGACAAGCGATCCTGGGAAATCAGCGGTATTCTCCGCCTGAAAAAGGGCCCTGGGCATTGTACAGCTGAAGTCTGTGGGCAGAAACGATACTGGGAAATCAGCGGTATTCCCCGCCTGGAAAAGGGCCCTGGGCATTGACAGCAGTATTGGAGAAAAGGGGAAGACGGAAGAAATGGAGTGGTTATGTATGTCTCATCATCATCATCATCATCATCAGGTGCCCTGCCACATGGCGTTGGCGACCATGGACTTCCAACCATCTCTATCTCTCGTTGCTCCTAGCATCTCCCCCACCCTCCTCATCCCAAGCCACTCTGCAAGTCCGTCCAGCATTCTCTCCCTGGATCTACCTGGTGCTCTCTTTCCCTCCAGCTTTCCCGTTGTGACCAGGTGCTCCAAATCCCCCTTCCTCATAAAATGGCCTATAAATGTTGCCTGTCTATGTATGTCTATCTGATCAAAAACACAATATTAGATTATTTGGAAAAACTGGAGAAGGGGGAGGAGTAGAATAACCAAGCATGCTTTTAAAGTATTTTGTTTTTATCAAATTCTGTTTCAACATCATAATATAGTATCTCTACTGAGAAATTGTCGTCAGACTGTTGTAACAACAAAAATGACCGAAAAAAATCCAAGTGTCTCCACTATTTAAGTAGACAGCTGACTCTGAAATATGTTCACAAAGGTGCTTCTCGATCTTTGAGTACGTAGTCAGCTTTGAGTCTGAACTGTTATCGTTCTTGGTAGAGAACAGCAGTACGGTGTGGACTGATTACTCTGGGAGGAAAAACTGAAACTTTAACACAATGTGTCGTGACCATTAGAAAATCCTTGTTACTTTTTGTGCGTACTGTTTCTAGAGTGTACGAATGCCGTGACCCCAGCTATTGACATCTGTAGCAAATAAACATGCCTGCTGAAGAAGGTGCATCAGAGCTCCGAAAGCTACAAAAGCTAAAAAAAAAAAAGGTGTTTTCGTGTTTTTATTCGATCATACGAAAAAAATCAAGTAAGATAAAGGCAGAAGTGCACATGATAAAAAAACATATAGTCCTGTTCCTCCGCACTATGAATAATGTAATGCTGCGTCCTATTCATTATTTACTTGTGACGATAGAACCCACAAAGGCAAAACAGTTGCCCCAGCTTAATTTGTGAAAGAAACAGAAAGAATACATACCTAGTTACTCGCAGACAAAAACAAAATCCATAGGCATGCCCATGGAAAAAAAAACATACTGACTGGTCATTTTTGACCCGGTAAAGTTTTACATTTTTCAAAGTTATCAAACCGTGTGAAGAAAATGCAAAAGAAATGGTGGTTGTGTCCACATTGCCTTGCAATGAAGTTTAATTGCTGATGAAGAAAATGACTAAGAATCTTCACTGAAATGTGCTTATTTGTTTAGTAAGGAACAACATAATCGTGTGACTTACTCTGTGATTTAAAAAAAAAAGATGTGTAGGCCAATTTGCATATATGTGCATATGATCATTTGTACATACGAGTGCATGCGTGCGTGTGTGCATGTAGATGTGTTCAGATACGTGCGTGCAAACGTAGCACTGAGTATGTGAAACAGATTAAATCAATTAAATTTTTAACAAATATTCATAGAATCCTTTTCACAACTTTATAACACAGCACACAGGAAACAAGATTCTAATTCCAACACCTAGATTATGGTGGGGCTATCTTTTTTCCCTTTTACCTTTTTTCGCTTTACAGATGAAGTTTTATTTTTTCGTTCTGGCCATTATTTGATCTGATATGTGTATGCAGGTTGTTTGGTCAAGACTGTTAGTACGCAGTCTGTTGCACACTGTTTTCAATGGTTAGATATGCTGTGCGTTGTCTTGTTTCAATCAGCCTCCAAACACGGACATGATTTACAAGATCTTTAATCTTGCCTAGTTGATGTTCTCCATGCGTATATATATAAGAAGAGGTTCAGACACTAGCAGGTCTACCCATATATTCACCTGAGAGATTGAAAAAAATATCAGGTGATATGTAGGCAGACACGCAAAGTCAGAACAAAACTGAGGCAACTGAAATGTGGTTTCTAAGAAGAATGTTGAGAGTTCCATGAACAGCAAAGAAAACAAAAGAGATAGTCTTGAAGGAGGCAGAGAGAAGAAAATCACTAATAAAGAAGATTAGGAGAAGACAAGCAACATTAATAGGACATATTATGAGGAAAGAGGGCTTAGAACACCTGGTCACAACAGGAAAGCTGGAGGGAAAGAGAACACCGGGTAGACCCAGGGAGAATATATTGGACAGACATGCAGGGTGGCTGAGGACAGAGAGGGTGAGACATGTACTTGCAGCCACAAGGGATAGATTCGTATGGAGGGCCATGGTCGCCAACACCATGCAGCAGGGCACATAATGATGATGATATAGGCAGGATTGATCTCTGACCTTCGGATAGAAGGTCAGATGTCCTAACCACTTGCCTATCGCGCTCATCCTTTTCTGTGTATGATATGACAGCATTTTTGTACTTGTGTGTAAATAGTTGGACCTGCAGTGGACCCAAGTGCTGGCTGAAGGCTGGGCCACTCCCCTGTCCGGCTTCATGCGTGAGAGAGACTATCTGCAGTGTCAGCACTTTGGATGTCTTTTTGACAGTAAGATGTCACTTCTGTTCTGACTGATGT
>CM060305.1:14110292-14117792 GCA_030674185.1 Monoplex corrugatus
AACCAGTTGTTGCTGTCAAAACCATATACATGTATTGACTCAAAACTATATACTGGTTCGATTCATTAGTAAAAAAAAAAATAAAAAAAAGAAATACTGACTATTCTGAATGTATGTGTATACAAATGTACTTACATATATACACATATGCATAGTGCTTTAACAAAAAGAAGAGTTACTATCATATAGTACACTGAGTAATCAAAGTAGAGAGGAATAGTATTGAGTAATCTCATTCATTAGTATCTGGGAGAATCAGTTATCAATGGATTGGCAGCAGCAGCAACAACAATTATCATCAATCAGCTTATACCGCAGTCGTCAGCGCATCCATCCACTGATTAACCTAATCATTACACAACGATCAGTTATTCACAAAATGGGCTGCCGCATACTATATGATAATAATAATAAATAAATGATTACAATATTTATATAGCGCAAAATCTTGATAAAATCAAATCTAAGCGCTGAAACAGACACACACGCACGCACGTACACACACGCCACACACACACACACACACACACATACACACACACACACACACACACACACACACACACACACACACACACACACACACGGCTATAAATGGGGAGAAAGAATAAAAGCAATGGAAACTTATAGAGAGCATATTAAGGTAGTCACGTGATCCTGAGGTCGTAAGCGAGTGAGGAGGTGGAAATGTCACCTTATTTTTTTCTTGGGGATGGTACACATATCTCTACTTCCCAGCTTAAGCTTCCACACCCTGCAAGGGGTCAGGTACTCATTCACTGCTGGATGGAGTGGAAGCTGTATGCAGGTTTTTTGTTTCTTTCTTTCTTTCTTTCTTTGCTTGCTTTTGGTCCACGAGCCTTCTCTGTTTCTGGTCCACTTTCCTGGAACAAACTTCCTCTCTCTGTCCGTCAGCAACCTACTTTTGTCTCCTTCAAGTCCGCTCTCAAAACTCACCTTTTCTCCTCTGCATAAAATCCTGACCTCACTCATCCCCTCTGCAGCCTGTCTCCACTCGGAGGGGAATCACATTGTAATATATATTTGTATATAATATGCTCTCTATAATTTTCCATTGCTTTTATTCTTTTTCCCCATTTATAGCCATGTGTAAGTGTGTGTGTGCGTGTGTGTGCGCGCGTGCGTAAGTGTATGTTCAGCGCTTAGATTTGATTTTTATCGAGATTTTGCGCTATATAAATATTGTAATTATTATTATTTTGTTTTGTTTTGTTTTGTTCTGTTTTGTTTTCCGATTCAGGCTAGAACCCATGCAAACAGAATGGAAGGCAGGGGCTCTGTCTGTAAGATAGTCAAGTCTCGTTCATACAATTCAATACAATACAATCCAATACAGTACAGTACAATACACTACAAACACAAACCAATCCAATACAACAGAATACCATACAAGCGCATTGCTCGCACAATACTGCTATTCAATCAATTTCAGGCGGAGTGAGCAACCAGTCCATCCCCATCGTGCTGCCCATCAAAACGGAGGACAAAGAACGGCTGGACGCCTGCAGCGCCTTCACCCTCAAGTACGGGGACAAGAACATCGCCATCCTGCGCAAACCTGAGTTCTTCCCCCACAACAGGGAGGAGCGCTGCAGTCGTCAGTTTGGCACCAGCAATAAGGGGCATCCTTACATCAAGGTAGGATGGTGGTGGTGGTGGTGGTGTGGTAGTGGTGGTGGTGATGGTGGTGGTGGTGGTGGTGGTGGTGATGGAAAATGTAACGATGCAATCATTAGGTGATATCAGAGTGGATAAACTTGATATCCTAAAGACTCACAAGAATAATTGTGACAAGACAGACTGGGGTAAAATAACTGTAAACATACAGCAAAATCATGTCCACAAATTAATGAGCACATACAGTGTGGTGGCCGGAGATAAAACAGAGGTACAGCTAACTGAATCTTATTGTACAATTTGTTTTTACTTAGCTCAGCTTAGCTTAGCTTAGTAATAGGGACATAACACATTAGCCGTTTGGCTATTTCAAGTCCCATCATTTTTATTTTTATTTTCTTACACTCGTAGTCAAGGTCTGTCGTACGCCCAGTTTTTTTGATGATTCATTCATCATATTCGTATTTGAGTTCAATGTAATGTTTCCAATGGTCAAGCTGGTTTTTAAACGAGTTTGTGTTTTGTGCTCTTTTAATTTCGTTTGGTAATTTATTCCATACATGTGCAATTCTATTTGTAAAATAAAACTTGTCAGTTTGAAAAATTCTGTTCTATCTACGTCATCTATATTGTTAAAAATCTTGAAACTTTGGATCAGATCTCCCCTCATTCTTCTTGCTTTTAAACTGGGTAAATTGAGTAATTCTAATCTTTCTCTATATGAATAATTTTGAAAACCATGAATTAATTTAGTAGCTCTTGCTACCTGGTCAGGTTTTCTTTGAATCTGTTCCGTGTCCATCTTAGGCAGTCGGAACAGCCGATCCACACAAAAGCATACATGTATATTCCTTAATAGTTCTTCATGAACGTTGAGCTCTGCTGCCTGATTTTTCAGAAAATCGCTTGTTTTTCCTCCACAGATTTTCTATTATTTCTATTATTATGTGAGGATCTGGTTCCTGAGTTGACTAAGCAGTGCACAGAGAAAACCCACCTTGTCACTTCTTGATCTTTGTGAATATTCAACACAAATCTTGTTCAGTCTGTGCACTATAAGTGCAGTCACAGGCCAAATGTAATTTTCCTACGATGCCCAATGGGAAAATCCATTCGTCATGCGTGGCGATCCTAGGTATACTGCTGAAAGAAAGAAACCTCCAAATAGGCAGCTCGTGTTATTCAACTTATTAAATTCAGTAGTATACACTTGGCGGTGGTATAGATCTATTACTGTGAGGACTTTTCAAAGTTCAGTTTCTTCATTGAGTATGTCCTAAAACAAACTAGCAAAGCTAGGTGCCGGAGGCATAAACTATGCAGTGTCTGAGTCGTATTCACCTCCATGAGAGGCTAAATCCCACCACCTGCCTGCATACTGTGATACACGGACCTTCTTGTGAAGCACACATTTTATCATTATACAGGAACAGCACTTCTATGTATTGTTGGAATCCGCAGTTACCTGAAAACATTTCACATTCAGCGATTGTCACACATTTTGGATGCTCATGCTGACAAACTTTCGATATTGCCTGAGAAGTGTTAAGCCGATTTTTCACTAGCCTCAACTCGTTTTCAAGGAGTCTTTTGAACATGCATAGCTCAATTTGCACATTGATTGGTTTCCAACAGTTGGCATTATCTGGGACTATCTTTATCCATCAACCGTTCTCATCAACAAACATTTGTTTGGCTTCAATGGACAACTGATTTCCTCACAACATTCTGGGTTGTTTCCGTTTAATAGAGCAGACGACAGTTTACAAATTACGTCACTACATACTACACGTACTTCCTGTGTCAGTTTCAGGGGGTGAAATTGATGTCAAGGCTGTCTTATTTAGGAATTTTGGCCGTAGAAAAGGTTGGCTAACGACGTTTATTTTCTGTTTTTGGTCAATTGTAAATATACAAGACAATGCAACTTCTTTGCCATTAGTAGTAGTAGTATTGTTGATGTTGTTATATGGCATCAAAGCTTGATAATTTAAATTAAAGCGCACTCCCACACCAGACATAGGTTATGTATGCGATGAACGGAAACTACATCATGTACATGTACATACAATAAACAAAAAGACCACACAAACTGAGGGAAAGAAGGAGTTATAGAAGTCTTTGTTGACAAAAGAGGTGGGTTTTTAAACTGGATTTAAAAGCAGAAAGGGAAGTTGTCAGGCGAAGGCAGAGTGGAAATCTATTCCAGGCAGACGGTCAAAATCAGGAAAAGAACGCTGGCCAGCGGTTGACTGTTTAAATCTAGGAACCTTTTGGAAAGAGTATCTGAAGCTGAGCGCAAGGTGCGAAAAATATTGATATTGTCACAAGGGTAGGAAGGAGCAGACTGATGAATAGATTTGTAGTACAAGGTATCCAGCTTATATTCAGTTCTATCTGAAACAGGTAATTAGTGCAGAGAGCGAAGGAGAGGACTGACATGATCAAACTTCTTTCTTTCAAAGGACAGGACGAGCAGCTGTGTTTGCATGCGTTGCAGAGGAGAGACGCTGGTAGACCAGAAAGGAGAGCGTAACAATAATCAAGACGAGACAAAATGAGATATGTCACAAGCTTAGATGCAGCCTCAGTTGAAATCAGAAATTTCTGCATAAAAAGTGTTGTCCAGGGTCACACGCGGGTTTTTGACAGAATCAGAGAGAGGGACGATATTGTCACCTAGCTAGATAGTACTTGGGGTCAGAGAGACCAGTTTGTTTTCGGTGCCTACAAGCATGTCTTTAGTTTTATCACCATTCAATTGTGGTTTATTTTGTGTCCTTCAGTTCTGAATATTAGCGTAGCAGCTTGATGCTTCTGAGATAAGGGACAAGATCTTTTCAGTGGTCGTGCTATTCTGAAGTTTTGGATCATCTGCGTAAAAATGACATTTCGTGTTACACTGGTTGACGATTTTGGATGAGATATAAAGAGTGAACAAGACAAGCCCTAGCACAGAGCCCTGGGGAACTCAGCAAGAAAGCCTAACAGACTCAGATTGACTTCCGTTGACGAAAACTGACTGAAAGCGACCCAACAGATATGAGGAGAACCAAGAAAGAGCATTGCCTTGAATTCCGAGAGTATTCAAGATGATAGAGAAGGATGGATTTTGTGTCGTCTGGATTACCGTAGCTCTCTGCCTTCTGGCTTGCCTGCTTCTTCTATCACATGCCTCCAGCATATTGAAAAGTCTGCGCCTGATTTTCTCTTTGTAAGAAGAGGCGTGATCATATCACTCCCTTGCTTTACTTTCTCCACTGTTTGTCTGTATCTTAAAGAATGTCCCACAAAATCAACAGGTAGAAAGAAACTCTAGGGAGAGCTAGACAACAGAAGGTCTTCAGAGAAGTAACCCCCTTTAGACAAGTGTTTCGGCCCTGAATTCCTTACACTCTCGGGGGGCCGGGCCACATCCAGGTCATGACTCCTGGATGCCCTTCTGCTGTTGTCTATTTTTTTTTTTTTTTTTCCCACGCCGGGGATCGAACCTGGGCGATTCTGCGCTTCAGAACTGCGGTACACGGTTTTACCAATGTGCTAACGGGGCACACATCATCTGTAGGGAATTTAATCCTTATGAAGTTCACTTTTTTGGTTCCTCCTTGCCCAGATCCAGCTTGAGCTCCTTTCTGCTGCCTCTGCCATCGCTTTAAGGGCTCTAGTCCTCTTCTTCCCAGAAATGGCGAGTTGTTTCATGAGATCATAAGCGGAGGTGCCCACAAACCCTCTTGCCCCGACCTCTATGGCGAAGATTTTGACCCGCAGACCTGCTTTCTTCAGGGTGCTGGCAAGACCGGCGTATTTTTCGGTCTTGTAGATATGTGCTTCTTCCATTCTGCCTTCGTATGGCACAGTGAGTTCTATCAGAATCACTTGTTTCGAGGAGTCAGAGTGGAGAGCGATGTCTGGTCTCATATTATGCTACAAGTTTATCAGTGGTACTACAACTACTTATCCTTGTGACCAATTCCGAATGTAGAGCCCTCCCGACCTCTCCGTCCTGCTTTTGATGCTACTTGTTTACAGATTCCTTGATACAGACGTTGCACAGTCGGTCGCCATTCATTTTCTGTTTCTGGCCCATAGAAGTGGAATTAGCTTTCCCTGTCTCTTTAACAGTCACACAATCTGTCTTCCTTCAAGTCTAACTTGAAGACAGTTGCTGTTGTTGGTGGTGGTGTTTTGTTTGTTTGTTTGTTTTGTTTGTTTGTTTGTTTGTTTGTCTGGTTTTGGTTTGGTTTTGTTTTATTTTTGTTTCTTAGTTTGTTTTGTTTTTGTTGTTGTTGTTATTGTTTTTTGGACCAGCTGTGACTTCCCTCTCTACGTCCCCAACCTTTCATTCAAATGCCCTCCTGCCCTCCCTCTTCCAGTGTGCGTGTTCTTTGTGCCTTTGAGTTTTTGTCATCGTGAGTTCATGCTGATAAAGATTAGGAAAAGACAAGCAACATTTATAGGACATTTTATGAGGCAAGAGAAATTAGAGCACCTGGTCACAACTGGAAAGCTGGAGGGAAAGACAGCACCAGGTAGACCCAGGGAGGAAATATTGGACGGACTTGCAGAGTGGCTGAGGACAGAGAGGGTGGGAGATGTACTTGCAGCGACAAGGGATAGATTCTTATGGATGGCCATGATCACCGACGGCATGCGGCAGGGCACATGATGATGATGGTGATGAGTTAATACGTTAATGAACAATGAGAGTTTTGCTTTGATTATATTTGTATATCAAGATTTGGCGCCTTATAAAAGTCATTAGCAGCAGCAGCAGTAGTAGTGGTGGTAATAATAGTAATAGTATACTAACAGTAATAGTTGTATATTATCAGTAATAGTCGTAGTAGTAGTTGTGTGTTTTTCTGTCAGATGATCTACGACAGCGGAGACTGGCTGGTGGGTGGTGACCTGGAGGTTCTGGACAGAATCACCTGGGGAGACGGTCTGGACGAGTATCGTCTGACCCCTAAACAACTACGTGCCAAATTTATCGAAATCGAGGTGAGGGGGCTTCATACAACTGACTGGAAGTAGGCATTGATAAGTAAGCCTGAAAAAAATTAAGTAAGAAATCGATAAACAGAAGGGAAAAAATCAAGCCGTTCTAAGAATCTCCCTTTTCGTACAAAATTTGTGAGAGAGAATTCAGATTTTGTACTTCTTGAGGTCATCTTGGACTTGATGAATCTTTATTTGAAATAAAACTTAACGTGCATTTAGGACAATGTTGGCCTGTTTCAACAGTGAAAACAGATTTCAAGTATTGTCAGTATTTCTTGAGAAAGTGCTGTTCGCATACCTTCATTGATCCCTTTTGCCCATGACCTTGAAGATATACTTTCCAAAGATTTGCGTTTGTGACTTGCCTGCACTAAAATTCAATTGAAAAAAATCCACCTTTAAGGAACAGAAAAAAAATCCTGCTCTCTCTCTCTCTCTCTCTCTCTCTCTTTCTTTCTTTCTTTCTGTCTGTCTGTCTGTCTCTGTCTCTCTCTCTCTTTGTTTCTTTCTTCCTCTCTCTCTCTCTCTCTCTCTTTCATACACACACACACACACACACACACACACACACACACACACACACACACACACACACACCACACACACACACTCACACACACACACACGCGCGCGCGCGCGGGCATCAAAATATATCAAACAGTTGAAAAAGCTGGAAGTATTTACCAATGGTGTATCGATTGCTCAGTCGCTTTGTTGGTTGACTGCTTGGCTGATGACTGTACAGAATTAGCAGAGCTCCATACACTTGCTTAATGCAAGGACACACGGATGATTGGTCAGTGTATCCAATCGGTTGCTATGAAGGCGAAGTGTTCTTCACATGTACAAAGTAGATAAATT
>CM060305.1:14122792-14132792 GCA_030674185.1 Monoplex corrugatus
TATCCATCAGTTTCCTGCAGGAAGCTAGTAGATAGGGTGAGAGAGTCAAAGGGTTAAGTTTTTGCAGTTGGTGGATAGGTGTGAGAGTCAAAGGGTTAAGTTTTTGCAGGTGGTGGATAGGTGTGAGAGTCAAAGGGTTAAGTTTTTGCAGTTGGTGGATAGGGTGCGGGAGTCAAAGTGTTAGTAGAAGAGGGCCGGCCGGAAACAGAATCCAATACCGCATGCGCAACGACCTGAGGAAGAACCAAAGCCTCTTGTCCAGGATCGGTTTTGAATCCCACGTGAAGACCCATACCACGTGATAAAGGACCAGTCTACCTACCCATTCGTTGGACTGGACAATCCTCAGTATCATCGATAACAAAACGAAGAAGATAATCGTTTTAGTAATGAATGAGTGTTTGTGTGTGCGCGCGCGCGTGTGTGTGTGTGTGCGTGCGTGCGTGTGTGTGTATGTGTGTGTGTGTGTGAGTGTGTGTGTGTGTGAGTGTGTGTGTGCGTGTGCGTGCGTGCGTGCGTGTGTCTATCTGTCTGTCTGTCTGCCTGCCTGTCTGTCTGTCTGTCTGTCTGTCTGTCTGTTTCTGTCTCATTTATCTGTCTTTTAGTAAAACATGAACGAGATTTTCTCAACTGTTTTTAGATACATAAACATTTGGTTAAACGTGTGAACCGTTGAGGGGTGGCGTAAGTTTGGAAGACAAGATGTCAAGGTCAAGGTAACACGCACCAGAAAATAGTCTAAAACCATCCCTTTCTGAGGAAAGCGTGTGAACAGCAGTTTCTCAAAATTTCTGACAGTATTTAACCCTTTGACTCCCACACCAATCCACCAACTGCAAAAACGTGACCCTTGGACTCCCTCACCCTATCCATCATCTTCCCGCAACTCCCTCACCCTATCTACCAGCTTCCCGCAGGAAACTGGTGGATAGGGTGAGGGAGTCCAAGGGTTAACTTTTTGCTTTGCTGGCATGATTGACAATGCAGGATGCTGGTGGACAGGATGTGGGAGTCAAAGGGTTAAAGTTGTTTTCACTTTTGTGGCAGAACTGTCATTGTCTTCGATGTATGTCACGTTTTATTTCACCTCAAGTTTTCTTAAGGTCACATTTCCTGTAATCATTTTTTAGGCATAAAAAGGAGAATGTTAGAATGGCTTGACCATTTTTTCTTCTGTCCCATCTCGCCATGTGTCCTCCGTGTCACTGTCCCCTCGCCAATCGTTCCGATTCTCCAACAAATTCTGGTCACCAAGTGAGAGGGCATGAAGAGATTCCAACTATGGGACAGTTTTTCACAGTGGAACGGTGACCCATAAAAGAGGGAATATTCATGATGATGTTATCGTGTTCCGTTTCGGATTTAGACTGCGCCAAAGCCGTGTACTTTTTTATTACTTTTATGCTATAAGATATTGCCATCAACCAGGCTCAAGGGGTATGGTTAATGACGAATAATGAGCAATACTCTAAGTGACACATCTGTGAAGTGGATAAGACTCGATTCATCATCATCATCATCATCACCATGTACCCTGCCGCATGGCGTTGGCGATCGTGACCCTCCTTATGTATCTATCACTTGTTGCCGCAAGCACACCTTCCACCCTCTCTGTCCCCAGCCATACTGCAAGTCCGTCCAGTATTTTCTCCCTGGGTTTTACCGGTGCTCTCTTTCTCTCCAGCTTTCCTGTTCTGACCATGTGCTGTAATTCCCCTTTCCTCAAAAAATGGTCTATAAATGTTGCCTGTCTTTTCCTAAAATTCCTTATGAATGATCTTCTTGTGTCTGCCTCCATCAAGACTGTCTCGTTTGTTTTCTTTGCTGTTCATAAAACTCTCTAGAATCCACATCTCGGCTGCCTCAGTCGTGTTCTGGCTTTGCTTGTTGACTGTCCACGCCTCATAATCGTATAACATTATCAGTTCTATATATAAAATTCAAGAACTCTCTTCCTAATGTTAATTGATAGGCATTAGTTGGTAAGAATGCTGTTTTGGCTTGGCCGATTCTGATAGCTATTTTTTGTGTGCATCTGCCGTCTGGTGAGATGACTGTTCCCAGATAGTTAGACTTATCAACCTGTCTCAAAGTTGTGCCGTTTGCTGTTATTTTGCATGAGAGGATTTCTTGGTTTTTTTGCTGATTACCATGACTTCAGTCTTCTTGCTATTTAGCTCCAACCCTATATTTTTACTTTCTATTTTCTATTATATTCACAAGAATTTGTAGGTCCCTTTCATTTTCTGCAATTAGCATGGTGTCATCTGCGTAACGAATGTTGATTATCATTTTTCCCCCAACTTTTAATCCAGGGCATTCTTCTAGGTTTCTAGGTTTCTCATGATGGTTTCACGATAAAGTGAAAACAAATGTGACTCGACTGTGTGGCTCTAACCTACTTAGCACACTCAGCAGTGAGTAGGAGCTGGTTTAAGTGAGACTGAACACAAAAACAACCGCAACAATGATATTAAATAATGGGGATTCGAACCTCCAATTTCCTAGCCGTCAGCCCATAGCGCTAACCGCTTCGCCATAGTGACTGGTGCAATATAGTCTTTGATTTGGCCACCACACGGTTGTACCGAATGATTTCATAGAGATGATACGTGCTGCATCATCATCATCATCATCATCAGGTGCCCTGCCGCATGGCGTTGGCGGCCATGGACTTCCAGCCATCTCTATCTCTCGTTGCCCCTAGCATCTCCCCCACCCTCCTCATCCCCAGCCACTCTGCAAGTCCGTCCAGCATTCTCTCCCTGAGTCTACCCGGTGCTCTCTTTCCCTCCAGCTTTCCCGTTGTGACCAGTACGTGCTACATACGATTCCTTTTTAGATGAGTTCCAGCCGTTTATAACCCAGTCGACAACAAATGCTACAGAAACAGGGCTAATGGCATGACAGAAACAGGCTAATGGCATGACAGAAACAGGGCTAATGGCATGACAGAAACAAAGTCTGTCACACACAGAATTCAAAGGTTAAAACCACTCTCACAAGCAAAATGTGCAAACTAAGGAAACTGATCGAAGTCAGCCAATGGTGTACCTTAATCAGACTAATTATGTCTATTCTCTTTTTCTTTATTGTCAAATTTACCTCAAGCAAAATATCATGGGATAGGATCTCTACTGAAAGAGCTGTAAATTTTAGTGCTCAGAGAGATACTTTTTTTGATGAGTTCTTTTACTGAGCACGACCCATGGAACTTCTTAATCTTTCAGATATCAAGAACAGACGGTGACGCAATAGACTTCCAGTCGGTCGGAAGTTCGAATTTTATCAATTTACTAGGTGAATGGTGGAGATTTTTTTTACTATTTCAGCATGTGTGCAGACCTGCCAGTGCCTGAACTTTCTTCTGCGTAAACGCGTACAAAACATCAAATACGCACAGTAAACATTACGTAAGCTTTGTCAGTTTCGGCATCTCATGAAAACACGAATATACGTGGCAGGCCTCCACCTCTCCCTCTCTCTGTCTCTCTCACTCACTCACTCTCTCTCTCTCTCTCTGTCTCTCTTCTCTCTCTCTCTCTCTCTCTCTCTCTCTCTCTCTCTCTCTCTCTCTCTCTCTCTCTCTCTCTCCCAAACTGACTTTTCAGCCCAACGTAAATGCTAGACAGCAGGAAAACGGAAGAACAACGAAACTGACAGCAAACATTTCACATCCGTCCAGACCGATAGCCTTCCGATAATCTTGGAAATTAACCCTTTGACTACCGCACCCTATCCACCGTCAGAACAACCTACGTCAGAACAACCTACACACGCGCATTCGAGAAAATAATAGTGCACAGGATAAACAAAACAAACAAACAGTGGCAAGAGTGTTCGAGGAAACAATGGTCTGTATGTAGCGGCTTACACATAACCCTTTCTTTCCTTTTTTGACCGTTCGACTCCCGTACCCAGTCCACAAGCATCCTGCATTGTCAACCATGCCATCAAAGCAAAACCTTAACCTTTTTGACTCTCTCACCTTATCCACCAGTTTATTGCATGAAGCTGGTGGATAGAGTGAAGGAGTCAAAGGGCGAAGTTTTTGCAGTTGGTGGATAGGGTGAAGGAGTCAAAGGGCGAGGTTTTTTGCAGTTGGTGGATAGGGTGCGGGAGTCAAAGGGTTAATTTCCAAGATTATGGGAAGGCTATCGGTCTGAACGGGTGTGAAATAGTTTGCTGTCAGTTTCGTTTTTCTTACCGTTTTCCTGCTGTCTAGCATTTACGTTGGGCTGAAAAGTCAGTTTGGAGTTTGTATTGGAGTTTGGAGACACTTCGTGAGGGATTCATTGCCTGGGACAATGCATATGCTTTCCACCCAAATAAAGCCCTGGCACGGTATTAACCCCTTGCCTCCTGCACCCTATCCACCACTTGCAAAAACAACAATTTGACTTCCTCACCCAGTCCACCAGTTTCCTGCAGGAAACTGGTGGATAGGGTGAGGAAGTCAAAAGACTTAAGTTTTTGTTTTGCTTGCATGGTTAACAATGCAGGATGCTGGTAGACAGGGTGCAGGAGTCAAAGGGTTAAAGTGGGAAGGGGAATGGGCCCTATGAAACGCTGACACCGTCAGAATTATAATGATTTGGGCAGCAGATCAACCAGGTTTAATGTTGCAGTGGAAGTGAGGGTGGGGAGGGCTGAGACACGAAATTTTGAATCCATGAATCTATCAAAAGAGAGCCCGCGATAAATGTTGTGGAACAACTTTCTCTTCCCCCCTCCTTTCCTCTCCCATGGTTCTGGGCACTAGGTCAACATCCTGGTTATGTTTGATACCGTCACTGCCAGAAAACAAGTTAGATATACAACAAAGCCTATCTTTGTGTGAGAAATGAACACAGTGAGAACGGCACTAAACATTAATTACCTTAACATCTACCAGGAAAAAAAGATGAAACGTTTGATTGATGAAGGCTCACAGACAGCTTTATGTGGTTACAATTAATGTCAATTTGATCAGTATGGCTGCTGTATGCTTTATAAATCATTATGCAACTATACGTTTTATCTAGAGACAGAATTAGCTTCTGGTAAATAAATGGACAAATGCAAAGTTCAATGCTGTTTGCACACATGTGGAGAGTAAACTGTAAGAGATTTGAAGTACGGCCAAGTATCCCAGTAAACATTTGGCGAAAGCTAACTATGGATCTTCAAACGGAACAACTACGACCTAAACATCAAACAAATGTAATATTAAACCACGCGGACAATAATAAATATAAATATGCTAACTATGTAGACCTAGGGCCAAAGGCATGTTCATTGCATCAAAATTGTCGACACTGAGAATTCTGACAAAGTACAAGAAATGACGTGCACAATATATACCCACTATCCAAGACACAGGATGTAACATGGATTCTGAAATTGGTTTCTGAGAAGACAACTCGTACTTCCAAGAGACTACGTACATGTAGTGATTATCATCAGCAACGAATGCACACCCTACGCTCCGCAAAATCAACACAAGACACAATGTTTGTGATCAAACTAGAAATTGTGAACACAACCCACATATGAAAAAACAGGCACAGTGTATTTGTAAGGTGGCAAACGTGTGACACTGGGAGACACAACACATGATGGAAACGGTGTTAACGTAGCCAACAACTGAATAGTTAACAAATGTGTGGAAAGTATTTAAAGCACTGACATCAACTAAATATTTCAGTCCTCGCATACACTATGTGTGGTAGGACTTTAAGCCTCAATGTAATCAATCAAATATTTCACAAAGCTCATGTGGGAAGTCGTTTATACAGTATTAAGTGGTCGGACTAGAAAATGGGCCATCCTGGTACAGTCACACTCAAGAGTATGTATACGTGTTTTAGAGTACTGATGATGATATTTATGTTAATTATACTTTAGTTTCCAACGACATAAGGTATTAGCAATAAAAAGCAACCTTTTTCAAACTTCCCGTCGCTTCCATGTTGGGCGTTTTCATGTTTCTATAAGTCAGTCATAACTTATAAGGTCTTTAACGTGCATATGTGATGTTCTGCATGAGTATACACACGAGGGAGGGTTACGCACAGGTAGATCTGCACACCTGTTGACCTGGACAATTGGAAAAATCTCCACCGTTTACCCACTAGGTAAATGTGTTTAAGAGGATCGAACCCAGGACCTTCCGATTAGAACTCCGGCGTTTACCCACTTGACTACCTTGCCCATCATAAAGGTGTGAGACTATTGATCGCTATAAATAATCATAAACAAATATAAAGATGACAAGGGAAAAAAATGTAAAAAAAAAAACACGTGTTGTTAAAAAAATAACAGATATGCGAGAGTGGAGAAGGCATGTAGATAGTTAAAACAGGCACCGGCACACCCTACACATACTCACCCATTAACAACAGATAGGACTGCAAGTGAGTCATAACCTTTCAGTACTAGTGACAGAGTTAAGACGAGTGTATACGTGTTCATAGAGAGTTTTACAGAATATCACTCTCCTGGTACAAATACTCTCACATACACACACTCATACACGCGCGCGCGCACGTACGCACACACGCACGCACACACGTACACATACATGCACGCACAAAGCAGAAAATCTCATTTTTCACTTTAGTAATACACCCATGGATTGAGGCAGCCGAGATGTGGTTTCTAAGAAGAATGTTGAGAGTTCCATGGACAGCAAAGAAAACAAACGAGACAGTCTTGATGGAGGCAGACACAAGTAGATCATTCATAAGGAAGATTAGAAAAAGACAGGAAACATTTATAGACCATTTTATGAGGAAAGGGGAATTGGAGCACCTGGTCAGAACAGGAAAGCTGGAGGGAAAGAGAGCACCGGGTAGACCCAGGGAGAAGATACTAGACGGACATGCAGAGTGGCTGGGGACAGAGAGGGTGGAAGAGATGCAACATGAGATAGAGACAGATGGAAGTCCATAATCGCCAAAGTCATGCGGCAAGGCACCTAATGATGAATACACCATGATAAAAACAAATCTTGGTGTATAGTATGTACGGTACATACACATTCCACCATACACATACTCAGCCAGTAACAATAGATAGGACTGCTAAGTGAATTGTATCCTTTCGGTGCAAGTGGAACAGTTAAGATGAATGTCAATGTGTTCATAGGAGTTGTACAAAATATTCTGGTGCGAAACACACACACACACACACACACACACACACACACACACACACACACACACACACACACACACACACACACACACACACACACACACACACACACACACACACACACACTAATATCACTCATAGTGAAAAGACATTAAATCAAAGAACGAACGAACACAACACACACACACACACACACACACACACACACACACACACACACACACACCCCACACACACACCCCACACACACACACACATGCACACAAAGAGCAAAAAGATTTCATTTTTTTTCTTAAGTAACACACCTATGATGATAAAAAAAAAAATCTTGGCGTATTGTACGGTACATACACATTCTTTAAACTGCTAGGGAGCTAGCAGTATGTGCATAAATTTTACAGACGTCAATTAAATATTCGGTCAGTGGGTCAAAGCACACCTACGTTCAGTGACAGTGCATGTATTAATCATCATCTTCAGGTGCCTTGCCGCATGGCGTTGGCGATCATGGACTTCCATCTGTCTCTATCTCTTGTTGTCTCATGCATCTCTTCCACCCTCCTTGTCTTTAGCCACTCTGTAAGTCCGTCTAGTATTTTCTCCTGCGTGTATTTAGTGAGAGGAAAATAATATTTCTACACAAACGAGTTGAAAATTCATCAACTGTGTGTCTCCCAACATATCCCCCGAACGCCAGTTGCATCATCTACCACAGAAAAAAAGCCTCACTTCCGATTAAAGAAGAAACCATTCTTTTCCCTTCATGAAAACCTTGGGAGAAGACTGAAAGCTTGTGGGGTACACACACACACACACACATACATACATACATACACTTGTACATACATACACGCATACATACATACATAATATACACACATACATACACGCATACATACATACATACATACACACATACATACATAATACAAACATACATACACGCAATACATACATATATACATACATACATACATACACACACACACATACACACGCACGCACACACACCACACACACACACACACACACGCACACACACACGCACACACACACACACACGCACACACACACCACACACACACACACACACACACACACACACACACACACACACACACACGCACACACACACGCACACGCACAACAAAACTGAGAGACCTTCAAGATAGATCATGTCAATCGTTTGTAATGACGAGGTCAGGAAACAATCTGTAGGCCATCTTTTATGTTTCAGGGGGTTGGACCAAAAGTGACGATGTACCCTTGCCCGTGCGTTTGAACCAGCATACTGCCATCTTGGAAGAAAACGTCTTGGACCCTAATAGCACAATCGTCGCCATTTTCCCGTCACCCATGATGTATGCAGGACCCACAGAGGTGAGGATTATCTTGTAAGTTGATTGATGTGAACTTGAATTGCTGTCGTTAAGATTCTCTCAAAGACTTCACAAAATTCTTCTAAAAGACGTCACAAGGTTACTTCAAAAGACCTTATCAGATTCCTCAGAAGACTTTACAAAATTCATTCAAAAGACCTAGCTGGCTTCCTCAGAAGACGTCACAAAATTCCTCAAAAGACCTTACAAGCTTCCTTAGAAAGAATTCCAGGATTATTCAGAAGACTTCACAAAATTCCTTCGAAAGACGTACAATCTTCCTTAAGAAGACCTCACAAGATTCCTTTAAAAGACTAAGCAAGATTCTTTCAGAAGACCTCATAAGGTTCCTTCAAAAGACCTAGCAAGCTTCCTTCAAAAGACTTCACCAGATTCCTCGGAAGACTTCACAAAATCCCCTCAAAGATCTGGCAAGTTCCCTCAAGTAACTCCACACTTGTCAAAAAAGACTTCAAGATTTTCAAAGAGCTGGCAACTTCTTCAGAAGACCAAGGATTCCTCAAAGACGGGCAACTTTTCAGAGTACTTCACAAGATTCTTTAGAAGAGCATCACATGTTCCATCAAAGTATTTCACAAGATCCCCATAGAAAAACAACAAGATCCATACAAAAGACTCACAAGATCCTTTACAAACAAGAAGCTGGCAGTTTTGTGGTGATTCCACAGAAACATCTTGTACAAAACATTGATTTTAAGTTAATAATTTATGTCGTTCTTTCTGTTGAAGCCTCCACAATAACACAGCTGCTGTGGTGGGCAAAGGACCTTCGTTATTGAGAACTGGTCATGGGAAAGAGATCAACAGGCCCAACTACGGCACAGTGACAACTACAATCGTAATCTAAGGGCACAGATACCTGGAAGACAATGCCGAAGAAAGATACCCTTGAAAACAGAATAACAGAGAGAGCTCGAGGCTCAACAGAAGAACGACTAACGCAACAGACACGTGAAAGGAGTATCCAGACGAAGACTCAGTTCCAAAAAGATAGATCAGTTTCATACTTTTGATGGCACGAGCATGGTAAGGATTGCCACTTTCACGTAGGACGATACTGTCACGGCAGAGCTTGTCAACATAAAGTGGCACAAATCCAAATCTATAGTCCTCTGGGACTGATGGCTACCAAGTGTGATATCCTCAGCTATAGTGTAAAATACTCCCTTGCTATCAAAATATTGCAGAATTTAGAATAAAATTCACTATAGTTATTGTGATCTCTAAAATATTGTTGCTGCAGTTCCTTTGACAACTTCGTGGCGAAAACAACATTTGTTGCTGTTAAATTGCTATATAAGATCTGATGATGGAACTGCTCTATTTACCATTCCTAAGGCGTCATCACAAAATAATGGAAGGTAATGTTGCCTTTGAAGTGGTCAGAAAAAAAGGAAGCATTCCAGATGAAAATATGGGAACAAAACCTTGTTACTGTAATTTAGTACAACATGTAATAAACT